>ML681972.1:33277689-33449842 GCA_007922195.1 Podocnemis expansa | reverse complement strand
AAAAGAAAAGAAAAGAAAAGAAAAGAAAAGAAAAGAAAAGAAAAGAAGCTGCTGTCCTGAAATAGGATTACCCAACACAACAGAGAGAAGACAATTTTGGATTAAAACCACTGAATTTAAAATTAAACTCAATTTCAGTATTAATACTTATCAGACAATCAATTTTTCAAGAGATGTTCTGTTAGGGTTTTGTAATTTTTTTAGCAGAATTTAAAAAATGTTTGAATAATCACCTTAGTTCTTCAGTGCCATTTTAATATAGTTTTGTAAAAGATGTTCATATTAATTTATTCTGAATATTAATAAAAAAGTGTAACTATTCCATCTTTTTTTATTCCCCTCCTCAGTAAATGGTAGCAATAAAAGCAGAACATGAAGTGCGTCTATTTAAAAAAAAAATCAAGAACAAGGAGTTGCATGATATGACAGTTAAACATCACAGAAAAAGCAGTACCTTGCTGAACCATTACATCAGAGTGGTTCCCAACTTTTCAGTTTTCAGCTCCATCTCAGACTTAGAAGAGTGACCCTGGCAAGTCACTTAATCTCTCTGTGATTAATTTCCATATCTATGTAATGGTGAAAATATATCTTTTCTCCCACATTTTCCCTCTTCTACTTGGGCTGTGAGCCTCCTGACAAACACTTAACTTCACTCTCATAAGTTCTCTAAGTGAAGGTAACAGCAACCTAAGGGATCCTGGATTGTAAATTCTTCAGTGCACTACCTCACAAGGTGTGCACACAGCACTTAGAACAACAGGACCTCAATCCTAACTGTGGCCTCTAAGCACTACTGTAATACGATACACAAATAATAATTTTGTCATTAAACAGCTTATTAGAAATGATCAAAGCAATAATGTTTTATACTTTCATAACAGGCTTTTTCTGAGGATTCCAAACAGCTATATAAACTAACTCAAGAACACACCACCTTCTTTTTAAAGGATATATACAGATCACATTACTCATCAGTGAAACAGCACATCACCTGGAGTGGAACCCTGCTTCTTTTTAACACCATACTAAAACACTTACGAACAGTCAGAGATCAGCCCCCCCCCCCAAACCACACCCACCCACCCACACCCACACCCACACCCACAGTATCTTACTGAAACTGAAAGGAGAATTTAAGTAGGGAGAATACAATTACATGAGTAAAAAATGACCTGGTCAATCAAGCTGACAACCAAAACCAAAAAGTGTTATGAGCAAGTTAATGACCCCAACTGGTAGGGACCATGGTTTTACCCAAAAGGTCACACTTTCAGTAGTTAACTTCCCCTAAACACTGTGCTGAACAATTCAGTAATGACTCAAAGAGGGAAATGACATCTACTGAATCATCAGCATGACTGCCTTCAATATTTGCACGTTTCTTGGAGATCCCCTGTTTAAATTCTAACCTAGCATGGCCCTGCTTGCTTTGTGACAGTTGAAAAGATCACAGCACTGTTTATTCAGTTGTAGACAAACTGTCTCAAATACAAACAAATACGCACATCAAATATTTTAAAAATAAAAAAAAGGTTATCACAACCGCTCTCTCTATGACCCTAAAATGTTTAAATTGCATATGTCTACATACACACAAACACACACGTGCTTTAGCCACAGTGTTACACAGCCTATGTCAACTTTGACAAGGGAGAGACTTGAGGGATGTTTTTAAATTATGCAAAATCACCTAAAAAGCATGGCATTATCAGACATTTTGCTATGTGTTACTTTCCCTTTAGGGAGAATTCTATACAATTTAAAGGAAGATAATCTTTTAATAGAATTTATAAAGCAACTTATTCAATAATATCTCTCTCATGGAATCCTACACAACATATAAAAATCCATATGAGTTAACACTGATTATTGAGTAATTTCTATAGAATCCTAGCATTTTTGTTTAATCCTGTAACATTTTTCTATAAGGGTACTTGTACAAGAAATTAATATTCTATTACATAATGCATACAGAATTAGATAAACTTAGTTTGTGACATTTATATGAATTATGTGCTTATTTCCTCCCAAAATACGATGAAAATGCATATCCCATAGCTTTTACAGAAACAGACAATATGAATATGTAACTTTGAAAAACAAATGAGACATTATTTATATTCTGGCATTTAGGACCACCCTTTTAATCTTCACAACACAAGGTGGTGCACTGCCTTTCTAAATTCCTATTTTTATTTTCTCATGTAAAATAGTTTAATGAATTACAAAGTCACAACAAAAAACTGTGTTTCAAAGAGATTTTTGTTAGGAGTGTAAAAGCATTCATACCAAGAACATTAGCATTAAAGGATCCAAGTAACTATCATTTTCCTCACAGTAACAAAAGCTTTGCTAACACAAACAATACTTTCCTTGCTTCTAATGCTGCCAGGTAGCAGATGTGGTTTCATGCCTACACGTTGCAGTACCTGACCTTTCTGCAAATTTATGTTGTATGTCTAATACATATTTTGCAAACTTCATCCTTGTCTACAACAGAAAGTTTTACCTGTAGAAGTTCTGTCAATGGTTATGTCAAGCCAACTTAAACAAGAGCTTAAGTCAATGTAATAAATTCTAAATTTGGCCCTGGAGTTGCTTAAGTAGACATACCCAATGGTAGTTACTTCAGCAGGCTACATTCATACCAGGTTCCAAAGAGGCAGCTGTGTTAGTCTAGTTCAGTAAAACAGAGTCCTGTGGCACTTAAAGACTAACAAATTTATTTATTACATGAGCTGTTGTGGGAGAAAAATCCCACTTTGTCAGACGCTTTGAAGATGGAGGAACTTACGGAATGGGAGGAAATAAATGCAGGGAAGTGTAAGTCATGGGATCAGGTTGCATTGTAAAAGCAAATCAAAGCTGTTGTTAAGATTCAAACACTGGGGAACAGAATACAGAAGATGAGGTCAAATCAGTGCAGTATGTATCTTCATAGCATCAAGACTTACACAAAAAGATGTGTAGCACTGTCAGTAAGCATCCCGGTGTTCCCACCTCCACCCATCTGGTGCACTACCTTGTTGGAAATGTTTGCAGTTTATTGTGGAACTAGTGCCATGTATTTTAGGATATTATGACTCCTCCAAGGGAACTTTTCTTCCTATCATCTAGTCTTTTGAGTGCCATTCTTACATTTTGCAGCCAAAAAAACATGGGTGTCATACAGATTAGCAGAGTTCTCTTCATCATTTTAAAGACAAGGCGAATGATTGTTGTGTATTTGTGGAACTACAGCTAACACATTAAAACAGAATTTTTTATCCTTACTTGATTGGCCACCTTTTTGAAAGAGACATTTTGGGGGCCCCAGAGAAAATTTATAACATGACCATTTTGGTGTAGTAGTCTTGTTAAATTGCACCTACAGGAGCCCCCTTCCTCAGTGACTGACCCCATGGGGCTGGCTGGATCTCTGCCTGTTGGACTGGCCCAACACAGTTTACTTCCCTGTTTTCAGTGATCTCTTCTTTGGTTACCAGTTCTGACGTGCCCTATGCTGCCACTTATTAGGTATTCACTGTTGTTCTCAGGAGGTTTCCCAAGTTGCTGGTGTGCCTGCAAATATTCCTCCCCATATACCTATGGCCTTGCTCCTGGATTAGGATGCAAAATGAGGGCAAGCTGTAGCCCTGCTTGTAGAGGTGTACTTGTAGAGTGGCAGGGAAAGAGGTTTTTAGTGGGAATTTTAACTGGTAGGTGGTCTTCTTCTCACTGTGACCCCAGGAGGTAGTGTTCAAGAATTTGACAAGAGAGCTTACTATTGCAGTAACAGTTGGACCTCAAGCTTGATGCTGGGAGGACTGCTTTCACCTGTATAGCATTACTTCTGCATCCACACAAGCACTGTGCCAGTCAAACTATACCACTAGAGGGTTTACTCCATTCAGAGATTTTGTGAAAATTTGCTGGCAAAGGTGGATGTTTTTGTCAATAAACTCAAACTGAGCATAAATGCAGGCAGGTTATGTTAACATAAGCAATGTTTTCCCACAAAGCCTTGGTCTATGTTTATCCATAAATCTGACAGCTGTCAACATGAGTTATGCATGCTATGAAGAGTAGCTTGTGTAACTAACTCCTCTTTTACACAGTGTCTTCACTGCCCTGAGCTGACAGGAAATATGTTTCTGTTGATGCAGCACTATGCCACTGGAGGGGTGGCTTTAATGCCTTTACTTCCAGACTGATTGAGCAGGTCTCCACTGACTGCTCAACTGATCCAGAAAGAGGCTGGTGAATTTGCCACTGTCAGTAAAGACGTGCCCTAAAAGTTTCTAATGTACACAGGTCTTTTTCTCCAAACTTGCAAATGCTTATTCACAGAAGTCCCATTGAATTCAGAGACACTGATAGTATGCTGAAAGTTACTCACATACAAAGATATTTTCTGCATTGAAGTCTTATGCTATTATGTCCAAAGATACTACATTTGTTAAAAAGGAACAGCTGATATAAAAAGATACATTTTCATAAGGGCTGTCAAAAATCTTTCAATACTCCTAAATTAGAGTAGCTTGCAAAGTAATTTTTTGTTCAAGTGAAAATAATAAAAATACAAACATTTATATATGCTTACCTAAAAAGTGCTTTCTTCAACTAGTGAAGTCTAGAGCAGTGGTTCCCAACCAGTGTGCCATGGGAACACCCAAAGTGTGCCGCAAGCATGCCCAAGAGTTGGAGTTAAAGTTCCCTTCCTGCTCCGCTCAGCAGCCTGCGCTGTGCAGAGCTAGGAAAAGGCAGGGGTTAAAGCAACAGGGAAGGCACTGGAACACAGTTCTGGGGCCCCCTATTATTAGGTAGGCAGCATTCTGGCCCCCTAAAAATAGAGGAAGGCACTAGAACGGGGAGTTCTAGGGGTCCCCCTAAAAATAGCAGGAGCAGCCCAAACACGCCGTTCAGGTGGCTCCACCTTAAGCCCAGCCAGCAGAGAGCTGGGGGAGGCTGGGAGTGTGTGACTCTCCCCCTGCAGGGTGGAACAGCTCCTGTCAGCCAGCCTGCAAACAGCCTAGGTAAGGGCTTTGGGGGGAGGGCTGCTGGGGATTGTGTGGGGCACGTGTGTGTGTGTAGCAGAGGTAGGTGGGAGTGGCTGTGTAGCAGAGGGTGTGTAGCTGGGGCTGTGGGGTGGCTGTTTGGTTGGGGGGTGGAGTGGCTGTGTGTGGAGGGGGGGTGTAGCTGGGGGCTGGATGCCTGGTTCTGGCCCCTGCAGTGATGGGAGGGTCCATCGCAGGCAGGAGGAGGCTGGGGTAGGAGATGATCAGACCCACTGGGGTGGGAGGGAGCAGCAGTGGGGTGAGGATTTGCCCTGGGTGGCAGGGAGCCACTGTGGAGAAGGGGGAAGTGGGGGCTGCACCATGCTCCCCTGCCCCACCTTCCCACTCCCCAGGTTCCCCCCACCTCCCCATAAAGCCACTCTTGTTCTCCCTTCCTCTCTCCTCTCTTGCCACCCTTGTGCTGTTCCCCACACAGCTCCTCTTGTCCTTTTTGCCACCCCTGCCCTGCTCTGCTCCAAACACTCACTCCTGCCACTGCACACAATTCCTGACCTCCCGTGTTTTGCCACCCCTGCTCTGCTACCCTTACTACCTCACATAGCAGCATTCTGAAACACTGTGCCATGGCTCATGAATATTCATAAGTAATTTAAGTTAATTTGAATATTCATGAGTTTTTTAATAGTGGTGTGCCTCGAAAAATTTGAAGGTCTCAAGTGTACCATGGCAGAGAAAAGGTTGGGAACCACTGGTCTAGAGACTTGAAAATAGGTTTTCAACCTGCTTGCAGCCTTTTGCCTAAAACGGCAAGCAGCTGGCAGTCTGTTTTTTTTTCTTTTAAGAGGTACATCCTTACAAAGACACACTAAGGGCATGTCTACCCTGACAGCAGCAAATTTGCTGCCATCAGTTCGCTTTTCCATGTTCGATTGAGCAGTCAGTTGAGACTTGTTCAATCAGTCTAGAGCAGGGGTGGCCAGACTTATAGAACTCAAGAGCCACAAAAGTCGATCATTAAACCTTCGAGAGCCGCACTGAAGCATATAACCACATTTTTACCTACTCCAAAATTACTAAGCTTAAAATTCATTGCGCACTTTAATTTTATTGTAAAAATGGGGCAAATATTGATCCACTAATGTCAGATTCTAATAATTATTCAAGATTACCATGAAACTAGGCCTATGCCATAAAAATTTAGCTCTTGTTAGAAGTAGAACACTACAGGCTTGTGGCAAGTTTTTTTAAGATCTGGGCAGTAACTTGTCAGTGCAGCAGGTAAAAGCTCTCTAAAATGCTGATCTCTAAGTATTGTACAATGTTTTGAATTTCATTGTGGAATATGATGTTCACAGCAGTAAGTTGTGCCAAAAATTGAAAGTAATCTATGTTCAGTTTTATACTTTTCTCCTTTGTATTTTCATTTCTTAGTATTCCACATCATGTTTAGGACTTGTAAAACATGATTTTATTTTAACAAGTACGCTACATTAGGGCCCTATGAGAAAAACTAAATATGCTACGGCTTCTCGGACCATGTCACGCTTCCCTCCCCCTCCCCCCATTGCCGCTTCCCTGCCATCTCTGGCCACGCTGCTGCTTCTCTGCTCTCCCCAACCATGCCAAACTTCTGCCTCCCACCCCATACCAGCACCTACCTTGCCCCCACTTCCCTGCCAATATTTCTGCCAGTAAACTTATTCACTAAAATACTCATGGACAGTGAAGACAAAAGGTCTGAGGACTCAGACACAATTAATTTTAAAATGAGAGTAATAGTAAGGGAAAACACTGCTCTCATCTTAATCCTGTGAAGAGATGCACACAGGGACACCTTTTCAGCTGTTCAGAATCACAACAGGTCAATGAGAATTTATGGGGACAGAAAGTGCAAGATCAGAGCCTGTTTCAGTAAGTGCTTTGGAGTCCATGCACAGAAGATACTATGGAAAAAATCCCATTGAGTTTATTCAGTTTGGGGTCAGGCCCTGTATAAATTCTAAATATTTGTTTTTTATAATACAAAGTAAAATCTTTATTGGTGAGAGATTTTTTTCAGAAAGTTTACAAACACAATTTTCCATCCTCAGCCCTTCACAACAATTACTCTGGTCTAATGGGCTCAGATACCCATAGAGTCATTCATGAAGACTGCAATGAAATATAAATGGATTTAGACTACTGGTATACAACAAAGGAGAATTAATACATGTTGAATGCTATTTAATCAGTAGAAGTATAGTGCTGCTATTGAACTTTGCAGTGAATGTAAATTATCATAGTAATTGACTTAGTTATATTAATTAACATTTTCTTATAAAATAAATGTGCTAGCAGTTCCTTCTGCAAACAGATGACATACTGATGTCTCAGGCACACTTGTTCAATGGACTTAAGGAATTTTTCTTCTAAAGCCAGTTTTCAGTAGTGGTGGTCTATCTTAAGTCTGAATCATTTTGCATGCTGAAAATGAACCACGATCCATAATAAGTACTTGTAACATTCTTTAAATAGAGGAGTTTGTTAATAACCTTTTGACAGAAGTCAGTGGTTTTGGATGTAACAGTTGTGTCAATTTTCAGTCATTTCTGATTATTTTTATTTAATTCTCAAAATAGAAATACAAGAGAAATAATTTTGCATTAGATTACAACATCTGGAAATGCTAGGTGATTTTTAAAAAATAAAATTAATTTACAATTGCTTTTCAGGTTTAAATTGTTAATTATCATCACTTATCTGTAGTTCACTGTGGACTTGTTCTTGATCAATTTATGTTGCCAGTTTTAAAAACATTTACCCAGAAAACAATATCAAAAAAGAAAAGTATTTAAAAAATCATGCACTGATGTAATTAAAGACTGTATCATTATGCACACAGACAAGGAGGGGAGAAATTAATATTGTGTGGGTAAACTGTAGTATCTGGCAGCTACTTGCTCTGAGTGCTTGTCTTTCCCTGGAGGCTCTCTCAATGCGGCCCCTCCCTTCCCCCGCTCTGACCAGGCTGCTTTTCCCCTGCGGCTCTCCCAGTGCTGCCCCTCCCCCGGCTGTGACCAGGCTGCTTTTTCCTGCAGCTCTCACAAGGCTGCTCCTCCGCTGCCGGCTCTCACCCTGCCGCTGCTTCTCTGCTGGCCCTGACCACTGCAAATTTCTTGCCCCTGGCTCCCGCCATGCCACCCTTCCCTCTTGCATTCTCCCGGGAGCCACAATTTTTCTTTAAAGAGCCGCATGTGGCTCGTGAGCCACAGTTTGGCCTTGTCTGATCTAGAGCTCAACACTGTAACTCCAGCCCCTAGAGGAGAATAGAGCTAAGTTGTCCAGACGGCATTTCCATTCGACTTAGCACAGTGTGTACAGGGAGGTAAGTGTGAGTTACCAAAGCAAAGGGACATATGCGAGGTATTTTAAGTACCTTGTGTTTCTCACATTGACTGCCGCAGAGAAGTGCCGCAAACTCCACTTGACTTTCATCCTACAGTTTTTGCATTTCCTTATGAATCAGAGAGGTCTATCTGAAGCACAGCAAAGAATTTTTTTAGCGTGCCAATCTCCCTAGATGACTTTTAGTTTGCCCCACAGGACTATTCAGAGCTTTGTTTACCTAGGCAATAAGATTTCATCTAGACTAGAGCTGGGAAGGTGTTAGTTATTACCTGGTAGGCCTCAGCTACACTAGCCCTTGTGCCTGCAAAACATGTTGTGCTGCTCTAGCACTTGAGTGAAGATGCTACCTGTAGCTAATCCACCTCACTGAGAGGTGGTAGCTATGTCAGCAGGAGAAGCCCTCCTATCAAAATAAGTGCCATCTATAGGGACTGTTAGCTCAGTATAACTGCTTCACTCCGGGGAGTGGATTTTACATTCTCCTTACTGATGTAGTTATGCTGAAATAGGTCTGTAGCATAGACCTCACCTAACTCTTTTCTTCATTGCATGTTTCTTCATACATCAACACCTAGAGACTTCACTAGCCAATCAGTTAAATCACTAATTGCTGCCGCAAAAAAAGACAGTGAGATTTTAATAGAACACATTATGGGCTAAGAAAAACTGCAGATTCAGTGCAAGAAAAGGGGAAAGCTGTTTCACAAGTCATGGGAAATAAGAAAAAATTATTAATTATATAGCAAGGGCAAGTACTGAACTTCAGAAGATGAATGGTTAAAACAAACTTTGTTGACAAATGTGATTGAAAGCACAATCTGCATGCAGCCATTATTCAGCCACAGGAACCAAGCTTTTTCCTGAACTCCAGATTACAACATACCATTATAAGTCATTACTCTGAGCTATTAAAATAATCACAGAAGCACCACGTCAACAAAAAGGTAGTTCTACAACTTAGGCATTCTTTACATTTTAGCTACTAATACTTCCATCTGAATGATGGGGAAGGACAGGGTAAGGAGAAAAAAAATCAGATGGATTAAAGCAAAGTCAAACTTCATCAATTTGAGCCCAAAAATCTCACTCAAATCAATAGGTTATGTATGTGAAGAAAGATACCTCCTCAAGTACCAAGAGACAGACATGTTATACATCCCCAGGGCACCCCTTTTAAATGATCAGGTAAAAATATCATGCTGAGACTTTAACAAACAGAATAAAGAGGTTGCCAAGATCCAAAGGGGCAGCCGTGTTAGTTTAGTTCACTAAGACAAACAAACAGGGAGTCCTATGGCACTTAAAGACTAACAAATACATTTATTGCATGAGCTTTCGTGGGAGAAAATCCCAGGTGTTCCTGGAATAAAGACTATTTGAGTCTACATTTGATCTGAAACAGGATACCGCTTGGCAAAAATGTGGTGACAATTTTCCCAATAAATAAACTAAAACACTCCTGAATAAAGCTGCAATAATAAACACAATGATGTTTAGTTAGTGGCTTTATAAATAAAATAATCTATTAAATGTCTATTAAAATCTTTGCATGGCTATTTGGAACTTTAATCTCCAAAGGATTGCAGTTGTAATTTTCATACTAGGAGTTAGGTGCCATGTTTTCCTTGGGAGTTTATGCCTAATTTCTTCCTTCCTATCCTTCTTCTCTCTCTCCTCTCCCTGCTCCAATTTTTCTTCCCCAATCTAGCTGCATATTAAAACACAAATCCACCATGTTAATCACTATCAGTTGTAATAAAATTTATTTTCTATGCCATTTTAACTTGAGAATCCTGCAACATTCAGAGCATTGTGGCCCTGATCCAGCAGAGGACAGAGACAAGTGTTTAGCTAGAGACATGTGAGTAGTTCCATTGGTGCTAAGCTGGAATGAAGTAGAGTACAAAGCACAGTGCATGATCAAGCTCTCAATTGATATTAGGGCAGAAGACAACACGGATCTAGTGTTTACTTTTACTATTTTATTAATTTTATCACCACATAGCCACATTAATGTCAATTCTCAATCCAGGTTTGGCCCCTATACACACTGAAGCAGCATATGGGGCAACTCAGGAATTGTACATGATGGCCAGACAGCATTTCCCCAGTGCAGGAACAAATATAGGACCAAGAATTTCAGGGAGTGAAGGTAGTGTAAAGCCACCTTTCTTTCCCAAGCTGCACACTGAACACTCCACTAAGGAAGAATAGCACAAAATCTAGTTCAAAACAAAATGAGATAATGAATGAGAAACTGTATTCCATTCAAAATGATTTATTTCAACCCTACAGAATAAAAAGATAGCAAATTGTTATTATTCCATTCCAAATCCAGGTTCAGTGGTGTAGCAGGCAGGGAGGAGATGGTGGAGTGCCAGGAGCCAGGCTGTAGTGGGATGTCAGGCTGGCCCTACACCAAGCCCAGATGACACCACCCCTAAACCTGGCCTGCCCAATTTCAGGGCACAACCCAGCACACCTGCTCTTCCAGTCCGTGGGCCAGACTAGTGGCAGACAACCATGGCCCCCAGCACTGTAGTAGGGGCCCATTCAGCACTGGAAGGGACCAGGGCCAAGGTGGCCCACCCTCCACTGAGGAGCAGTGATTTTTGGCCTCTGTCTCGCCCATGGCCAGCTGCTGGACCACCCCAAGGGGAGGGTGGGCCGGTACGTGGCCACTGTTATGCAGAGCCTGGGGATGGACTGGCCTCCGGCGCCCCTCACACCATCCAGCCCTGCCCCTGGAGAGCAGCAGCCACACACCAGCCCAGTCCAATAGCCAGCTGGGAGTGGGGTGGGGGCTGCAAAATGCTGCTTCTCAGCAGAGGGAGGACAGCCTCTGGCCCCACTCTCCCAGCACTTAATCCCCCCCCCCCTTCAGTGCCAGGTGCAATGGCTGCCCACTGCCAATCTGGCCCACATGCTGGGAGGGCAGGGTTGCCGGGTGGTGCCCTAAAACTGAGCAGCCCATGCCAGGGCCCCTATAATCCAGCCCTAGTGCGGGTCCGGCCCAGTTCTCCCCTCCAGCAGGGTCCAGGGTTCTGGCCCCTAGAGATCCCCCAATCCCGAGGCAGCTACACAGGGCAGGGGATCATGAGCCACAGAGGAGTGGGTGACAGATCTGATTTGGCCTCCAGGAGCAAGAAAGCCTGGCTATGCCACTGGCCAGGCTGACCCCAGTTTGGGACAAAAAAGGAAAAGCAGAGGTTAAACTAGTGGCTTAACACTTAATAGCTACATACATGTTCTGAGACAAATGCATAGTTATACTCAGACATTTCTTGAACTCCCTTTAATAAACCTTTGTCTTCATGACACTCACCCAAATGTCTGCAGTCATTTACAAAAAATATAATCTGCAATTATATTAACAGGTATGGAATTCTACTAAATACAAATGTATGCTGACTGCTGTTCTTCAATACAGACATCATCACATCAGTTACACAGACTTGAAAATGCTAATGTGTTATCACATGGCTGAAATGTAAACAACTTACTGGGAGGGGCTAGATTTAAAAAATAATAAAATAAGAGCTGTTGAATAATGCTCCAGTAAGCAGTTTTGCACTGACTAAATCCACCCGTTTTTAATAACATGAGATAAATGATCTTCTGTGCCAAATGTAGTGTTTATTTATTAATACAACACTTAAATCCCTTGAGCCTCACAAAGTCCTCACTTGCTTATGCCCATGCAGAGGAGGACTGAGCAAATTTCAGCTATAGCAGAGTTAAATCCCTTCCACTTCCACCAACAGAGTCGACTCAGAATGGACAGATGGCATATAGAAAATGGGGAAATGCTATTTTGACATTGTTTTCCCAGTCCCTAAAATGTCCTTCTATGGGTGCAATAGGGGATCTTCATGAGTTCAGAGAAGATGTGCCAGTGATAGGAGGAGAAAAGAGAAGAGTCACTATGTGGCACCATTCATCCTTATACTCCTCAGGGATTCCAAAGGTGAAATAATGCTAACTGTCAGCAGGATTATAAATGAAGCACTGTTGCACACAGAGAAGGGGCTTACAAGTACAGCACAAGAAAAGTGGCATGGACAGCCTGCTTCCTGAGTGTTTTGGGAGACCATGGATGATGAGGAATGATGCACAGTTGAGGTTCTCCGAATTATGGAGTATCCAGCGTTTCAGCGACAGCACAACACATGCCCCAGCTTCCTGTTTGTGAGGGCCGCAAAAGAAACAGTCTGAAGCAAAGTCTGCAAATTGAAAATTGCAGTTTCCTGGCATCTACACAGCTGTATTTCGTGATGCAGGACTATGGCCTACATGTTGAAAATGAACCTTCTTAATCTGTTTAGAACTAAAATGTTATTTACTTTTTAAACTGTCTGGTGAAATGATCTTTAAGGCCTAGATGTTAAAATTCACAAAGCTATTTCCTGAAAATTAAAGCCATGTTAATTTCTCAAACAAGCACCCTCATGCTCTCTCTTTTCCCATCCCTCCCACTTCTGAGGAGCTCCTCACAAACATCTGTAGACACCTCATTATTCTCCTCAAAACTCTGCTTTGCCATGACTCCTACAGAAATAAATTGACAAATGACTAGGCTCTTGCTGTACCAAGACCACGACAAATGTCTAATTGTTTCCTTGAACTCCCCCTTTTGTCTGCATCCATCTTTTGTCTGCCTTATATTTCAATTACAAACTCCTCACGTCAGGGACTCTTTATTCAGTATTTGTACGGCTCCTAGCTCAAAGGAGTCCTAACCATGGACAAGGGTGACAAGGTGCTACTGCGATACAATATATTTTGACTTGAAACACTAAAAAGCAATGTGCTCCCACCAAGCAACCACTGTTATGTGAACCTGCATTTTCAGAGATCTAAGATGTAAAGTATGGTATCAATGCTACAAAAGTCACGGTTTTAATATCGTCATGTCTTTTGCACTTCTGTCATCACTTTCTGTGGAATAATTAGTATTGTTCTTGACTGCTTCCAATCTAAACATCAAGGTAAATGCAAAATAAGACCATGAAAATCCAACAACCACTGCCTATTCAAGATTAAAGGGTTGAATAATGTGACTCTTAGAGGAAAAAACAAAATGAACATCTATGAAATCTCCCACAAAAAATTATTTGGAAAAAACTCTTTTCTTCATGATAAATGACGGTATTGTCTACCTGCATTTTTCTTTGGGAACTACCCACTGTAATATGAAAAATTAATATTTACAGTAGGACCAATGCAATCTTTTCTAAAGAGCACAATTCATCCAGGACAATATGTAGTATGTCTTATATTACATAGTGGAACAAGAATAAGACAAGTGAATGCTAAAAACATTTCCCATGCAAAACATTTACAAGCTATTTGCCTACCTTCAACAGAGACTGGATTAATCACAGGTACATGGATTTATAGTGCCTTACTTCTATTTAAAAACTAATAACTGTAGAGAAAATATTGAAAATTGAGATAAAATCTCAACTATTTCCTACACTGACCCACGGGTAAAACATACAACAGCTGTTGCACCTAGACCCAAATCCATCCCTGCAGTTTACAGTCTGAATACTGTGTTTAGGAGGAAAGCCTGCATCATCCCCTGAAGCCATGGGCTGCTCTGCTACTACCTGATTGTCACCTGAGAGCTGAATTCTGTATAATTCAAGTCCCAGGTTTAGCCCCCTCAACAGAATCAGAAAATTTCCAATTGATAAGAGGCTCTCTGCACTCAGAGGATGAGGAAACAGATTTTACTTACTAAACAAAAACTTCCTTCATATTCACAGTGGGCAAACGAAACCTCACCACAGACATACGAAACTAAAATCAATTAGCAAGTTGTGATCTTGGTTCTCAAATTCTTCCACATTTTAATACAAATATAGTGTTACTGATTGCCCCCCCCATTCAATTTACAATTGTACAGAGTACCTCTCCTCCCAATCCCACATCACCTCAGTAGCATAAGCAGAAACTGTCAATGTAGAAAAGTCATATCAGGACATTAACTGACATATTTTATGTTCAGTGCCTTTTAACCAGCTAGGTGACTCCACAGACCACCGCTCTTTCACTCTAAAATTCAATCCCCAGCCCCTCCAACCGCTCCCCCCCACCCACCTGCACACTTACCTCATGGAAAAATGGCAGAAGTAGCATAAGGAGGTGTAATCTGGATAGACCACAAATTATCACTTGTTATTTAAAATGGGTCTGAATCAAAACCAAAGATCAATCTTCTGTATAACATGCCACATCACAAATGAACACACCTAAATGCAGAGGTTCAAAATCTGCATTCAAACTAGAATGCCACTTAGCAAAATATATTGGTGGATCGTCTGTGGGGCCCAAGCTTACAATGTGATCTACATGGCAGACCCATGAACTCATGCCGTTCTCAACTCAACAAGGATGAATAATATTTTAAGAAGAGTGAAAAACACGCTCTACAACAAATTACGTGAGCACTACTGTGTAACTGTCAACCACTGTTCAAAAACCTCATGCAGTCAGAGCAGCCTGTGTGTTTTAAGACATTCCTGAAATATACATGGACAGAGCTGCATTGCAATCCTGCACCAATGCCTGTTTGCTAGCCAAAGTACCTGCTCTAGCTAGCTGACTAGTCCCCCATTTTTTTTGAGTACGAACTATGTTCAAATTTGAAAACAAAAGCACAATATATAATGAACCAATTAAGCCTTGTAAAGAAATTGTCAGAAGTCATCCAAGTAAAATTCTCACAAAAAAAAGTCAGAGAAAAAAATAAAAACTCAGAAAAAATTAACCTAAGCCTAAAGGGAAAGAATAAGGAAGTTGAGTGCAAGTTTGTGGGTCCATGTATACAGAATACAGCATCTTTGGAAGAGAAAGACAAATTATAAATGCTTGCTGCTTTTAGCCACTCTCTGCAGCAGTGGATCCAATAGCACTAAACCTGTTCCACGTAAAACTTCAGCCTCAGAAAAATCACCTAGGCTATGTCTATACTGACAGTGGCAAAATTACTGCCATCAGGATGCTCTTCCAGGTCTGTCAGACCACTCAGTCGCTCTGGAGTTCACAATAACAACTCCGGCTCCATAAATGGTGTAGCGCTAAGGCAAAGAGATGGCATTGCCATTCACCTTAATGCAGCATGCACGGGAGGTAAGTGGGTATTACTAAGGCAATGGGAGATGTATTCTATGTACCTTGCGTATCTCCCATCAACTCCCATCGAAAAGTGAGGCAACTATAGACTAGGGCTTAGTCTGTACTGTGTTTATGTCTTTGTCATAATACTGCCAGAGAAACTATCAGGATAAGAGTGCTGTGGCACTTAAAGACTAACAACTTTATCTACCACATGAGCTTTTGTGGGAGAAAATCCCACTTCATCAGATGCTTCAAGGTGTCTGACAAAGTGGGATTTTCTCCCACAAAAGCTCATGCAATAAATAATTTTTTTAGTCTTGAAGTGCCACAGGATTCCTTGCATATTTGAACTAGACTAACACAGCTACCCCTCTGGAACTTCAGGATAAGAGTGAAGCACAATGTTTCTTATCATTTAAAAGATGTAGACCATCTCCTCTTATTACTGCTTTACTGATGCAGGATGGGGAGAGCAACCACTACATATGTGCACAACATTACCATGCCCAGGTGCACACCTTTTGGTGCCAATGACAGCTATCAGTAGTAAAACCCTTGTACTCTCCACAGTCAATCAGCCGACTTCTGACTTCCCATCCTCAGCTATCAAAGGAGTAAAGGAAGGGTTTCATATGCCTTCTTCCCCTTCTACAGCACTATGCTGGAGCAGATGCACTCTGAACTTAGGTATTAATATAAGAAATAGCTGGTGAAACCAGACTATCCAGAAGGGAGTTGAGTATAATATGCATGACTGAGTTATTTGATAGACCACCACTACTTTGCTGTATTTATTAAAAACAAACAAAAAACCTAGTAAGGAATACCAGTCATCTTAAGATTGTGAGACAACTTCAATTAACTAGTGCTACAATATAAATTTAAAGGTGAATTGAAAGCGTTTAACCTTGCCAAGACGAGAATTCAAGACCTCAGGGTTACGGTTATTCTCCAGCAACAGTCAATGACATCATTAATACCAACAATTACACCACTTCAGGTATTAGTCATGTTGCCAAATGCAGCAGGGGAGACATGGAATCAGGAAAGACAAATAACATGAACATACTACATAAACAGGACACTGTCATGGGGAACAGGCTTACAATCACACCATATGTCATGCCATCCTTCTGCCTGACTTGTGTACTCCATTGCTAGGAGGATGAAAGGTATGGAGCCTGTATGGATCCAAGTACCCTGCTCTTCAAGAGAAGTTTTGTACACTCCTTCCAGTAATAAGTTGAAAATTGTATCCTGCTGGCACAAGCAATTGATAATGTTTTCTTGTTCAACAGACATGAGTGTATTTAAAAGTTTTGGGTAGTGCTCACTTGAACAAATTCTTTAAGTTTAAAAAAAAATCTTTTTTTCCCCCCACTGTTGAGAGCATGCAGAGCACTTAAACAACTGAAAATATTAGGAAACCTCAGACATAACATCCTGGCAAAGTGGTAACATTTACTTTTCAGTTAGCCTGGCAAACTACACATTTTGAGAGCCTCATCTCATTTGGCTCTTTTATGTTTGATATTGTTGGTGAAAATGTATTAAAATACAGCACACTAAGGTAAAATAGGGTGACGTATTGTTTGATGTCTAGACATTTATATCAATAAATAAAAACCTCGGTAAAAGGGAAAAGTTTTATTACAAGATCCCCTCAATTATCAGATGGATTGAATCAATTAAAATAATGATTCAAAACTTCTACTCACGGATTTCATCTGCTTGTGCTTGTCTTTTATTAGTCATGTGCCTCTGAAGCAGATCCCACCAATGTAAGAAATATTTTTCAAAAGCAGGAAGGGCATGTTTTGGGAGAGAAGCAATTTAAACATTTTTTGCACACTATTTTCTGTGTTAGACAGTTCTGTCAAAAAGGGAGTTACACTACTACCTTCTTGTATAGCCAGCAAAGATTCTTTTCTTTTACAGCCCACAAAAACTTGTGAACATGTTAGATCACCTTATTGCTGCCGTTTTTACAGTTTTCTTCTTATTTTAAGGTGAAGCAGAAATGGTAAGGACTAAAAACTTCCTGCCAGATACAATAGCTATTGTCACTGTTGTATTGTTGGTTGTATTTTGTTTGATTGTAACTGACCCGCCAAATTCCAGTTGCTATCTCTAGTTTAAAACCTATGGTTTGCAATACAGTTGGTCCTCGATTTTTCAGACCAAAGGGGGGAAAGCAGGCATCCGGATTTCCCGAATGTCCGGGAAATCGAAAGCCTCCTCCCCCGGGGAGGCGCGACCAGCTGGGGGCTGGCTGTCTGGCTGCTCTGCCTGCTGCGGTGAGGCCAGGCGGGCGGAGCAGCCTCTGGCCCCCGGCCCTCCCACCCTTCCCAGGAGCTGAAAGGGGGGCTGGTTAGGGCCCCACAGGGGCTGGAGGCTGCTCTGCCCGCCTGCCGGCCCAGCTTCACCGCGGCGGACAGAGCAGCCAAACAGCTGACCCCCAGCCAGCTGCGCCTGCCCAGGGGAGGAGGGGGCCAGCGCTGAGCTCGGGCACGCGGGGTAGGGTGCTGCAGCGGCCTGTCCCGCGCCCAAACAGTTTGGGCCGCTTTGCCTCGCACCCCCCCCACCTCCAGTAGGCCTGCTCATGGCCGGGGGGGGGGGGGGCAGGGCTGGGGGCAAAGCAGGCCAAACTGTTTGGGTGCAGGGTGGGCCACTGCAGCGCCCGACCCAGCGCGCCGGCTCCCTCCTCCCCCAGGGAGGGGCTGTCAGGAGCAGGCCCATTGGAGGGGGGGGGCCAGGGGCAAAGCAGGCCAAACTGTTCACCTGGTAGCCCCTCCCTGAGGGAGGAGGGGGCTGGCATGCAGGGTCAGGCGCTGCAGCGGCCTGCCCTGCACCCAAACAATTTGTCCTGCTTCACCCCCGGCCCCAGCCATAAGAAGGCCTATTCGGGGGGGGGGGGGGGGCAAAGCGGCCCAAACCGTTTGGGTGCGGGGTGGGCCGCTGCAGCACCCAACCCTGCACACCCGAGCTCAGCCCTGGCCCCCTCCTCCCCCAGGCAGGCACAACCTGCTGGGGGGTCGGCTGTTTGGCTGCTCTGCCCACCGCGGTGAAGCTGGGCCAGCAGGTGGGCAGAGCAGCATCCAGCTCTTGCCCCCCACCTTCCCAGGGGCTGGAAGGGGGGAGCGGTTAGGGTCCCCTTCCCTGGCCGCCAGAGCGGCGCAGCCAGGGCCCCGGACTTCGGAAGATTCAGATGAATCTTCCAAAGTCCGGGAAAGCAGGGTCTGCTAAATCGAGGACGTACTGTAATAGGAGACAATAGCTGCTTAAAATGGTTCACTAGATATTTGAACCACCACAAACATTATTTATCTGGTCTTGTCCTGATCAGATTTTATTTGTTTGTTTGTTTTACCCAAAAGAAAGGGTCAGGAACATCTGAGACTTGGGACACACAAGCTAAAAGTTTAAAACAACAAACAAACAAACAAACAAACAAACAAACAATCTGATGACGAAAACTATTCTCATGTACCCTCTGAAAAATTCCATATAATTCTGACAGGGGCGGCCAATAATCCACCATGGCTGCTTGTTATAAATCTTCTATTGTAAATAGTTACAGGGTAAAAGATTACAACTTATAAAAGGGCTGTTACTTACCTGTAACTAGCCATTCTTCTTTGAGCAGCTGCTCACATCCATTCTGATATCATAGAATCCTAGGGTTGGAAGGGACCTCATAGGTCATCTAGTCCAACCCCCTGGCAGAGGCAGGACCACTCCCACTTAAACCACCCCAGTCAGGGTTTTGTCAAGCCGGGCCTTAAACACCTCCAAAGATGGAGACCCCACCACCTCCCTCGGCAGCTCATTCCAAGACTTCACTACTCTCCTAGTAAAAAAGTTTATATAGGTGTGCAAGCACCATTGTGCACATTCACAGAGAGCTTTTGCCTTTAGCCTGTCCCTGTAGGGCTAGCACCAATGTGCCCCTGGAGTCCTGTTCATGTGTTATGGTATAACAGGTGTTGCTGGCCCTCCTACACCTCAGTTCCTTCTTTCCGCTCATGACAATCACTGGAACTGCTTGCTTCTTGTAAGTGCCCTTATCAGAACTGCCCATTCTGAACTGTTTCAACTGTTATATTGTGAGTATTTTTCTTTTAGATAGGTAGCCTAGTAGTTGATTCAGTTAGGCCAAAAATTCAAGTCCTAGCAAGGACTTTAGTCAGAGGCCATGCCTCAGTCTCTGGGACTCAAGCCATGTGCAGCTTGTGGAAAAGCCTTTCCTCTGATTGGCCCCCATGGTAGTGTCTCAAGTTCCTGGTGGAAGCTCATTGATGGAATGTTGGTTTTATAGATCTTCAAGCCTAAATCCTAGTTTACATCTGGAGGAAATTCAGCAGCACTCGACCGCCAGTTACTCAACAAACATAAAACATTATACATTAGGGGAAAGCTGACCACAAATCGATTGCAGTCAGCTTTCCCCTATGTCCCCTGACCCTCAGGACTTTCAGGGTCAGCTACCAAGAGCAGCGTGACAAGTTCATACTCACCACAATCCACTCCCAGAAGAGCAAACTGACAGTGGCGAATTTGCCGTGGTCAGTATAGACATACCCTCAGACTTAGAAGGAGAGGGAAAGCAGACTTAGGGCACTTATCACAGAAGCAGCTCTTTGACCAGCATCAGAACCAACAGTCTTGACGTATATCCACAAGATTACATTAATCCATCCATCCACGATGGATGACCAAAGACGACAAAACTAATACAATTTTATTTATTCTGAAACAATTAACAAGCAAAAGTAATCCGTGTTTCTCATTACATATTTGCCAAATGCATCAAACAGGCTACCTAATTATAAAAAGTCATCAGAAAACACTACATATTGACTGGCTAATAGCCAAGGCATTTCTGGTTTCAACAATAGTACAGGTTGGAATTACTGTTGTTTACTGACCTGCATCATAAACACTATCAGTGGGGACATGACACTTGATGTTACATTTTGTAGTGGAATTTATCATTGTTACTATCTTAAATGCATTTCTATCAATAAAAGCTTTGCACATAATAAAACCCAAACTTTCTTTTTTCATGTCTCTTTTAGTTTTATTCCTTAGGTTTGGTTTACTAGCTTATAATTATTTAACGTATACATCTGAACCTTTTCCTCCTCTGTCACTAGATTCTCTGAAAGCCCATGATTTTACTCTCCCGCTCTCTTCTTCTGCTCCCTGGATTCTGCTTTTCTGCTTTCTTCCCTTTCCTCCCCTGCATTTGTATCCTCGTTTCCTGGGGAAGCTTTTTAGTTCTAAATCTGAGAATTACCCCCTGCATTTGTATAGCACTTTTTCATTTTGAAGGATTCTGAAATGCTCTATAGACTAAAAGTGAAATTTTTTGTCATTGGGCAATCTCCTGGCTTTAGAGGCAAATAGTCTCCCTAAACTTACTGAACACAAAACTTCTCCACCTACTGAGGCAACACATTCTGTCAAATACATAATTTAAATGTGATAAATAAATCTGTTAGTCTTAAAGTGCCACAAGACTCCTTGTTTGTTTTGCTCATCTAGATTGACATGACTACCCCTTTGAAACTCGGAAGATGTGTGCGTACTGTATATATTGTAGACTGAATCAGACAAGATAAATCACTCCCTTATTATTGAAATGCAACTTTTTTGGGTGCAACATGGCAGACATTCTACACCAATACAACACACTGGTTTTTAGAAGAAAAGTGAAGAATATCTTCTTCCACAAAAAGAATTTCAGGTAAGCAGCATGTGTAATCAAACAAGTATTTAGTGAAGAGACAACAGCATACATCACTACTCATAAACAAAGTATCATGGGGCATTTCACACCAAATGGATGGGACTTTGACTTTGAATCTCATCCACAGCTACCATGCGCAGCATAGTGTCCTCTAGCATTACACAGAAGCATTACTTCATTAATGACACAGAAGAAATAATGCCAAGCACCAAATCACTGAACTATTTCCAACAACATCCTGGGCATGGAAGCCTTTTCTCCTGGATGCTGAGCAGGCTTATTCACCCTGCTCTGGAGACAGTGTATGACTGCAGGCCCCAATATAGGTGACAGTTACTTGCCTGTAACTGCTGTTCTTCAAGATGCGCTGCTCACTTCCATTCCACCTTGGGTTTGTATGTGCCAGCGTGCTCGAACCCGGAAGCTTTTCCCCAGCCCCTGCCATGGGACCAGCGGAGGTGCCGCCTGGAGTGGCGCACATTCCACTCCGGTTAAATATCCTGCTGGTCCGACAGGCAGTCAGTCCCTTCTTTCCGCAACTCCAAAGCGGGGACGGCGGGCAGGTGTGGAATGGAAGAGAGCAGCGCATCTCGAAGAACAGCAGTTACAGGCAAGTAACTGTCACCTTTCTTCTTCAAGCAGCTGCTCACATACATTCCACCTTGGATAGATTACTAGCCTCATGCTGGATAGTGGGTGGAGTTACAGGCACCGGAACGAAGAACAGCCGCACCGAAGGCCGCGTCGTCCCTGGCCTGCTGAACTATTGCATAATGGGAGGCGAACGTATGCACTGAAGCCCACGTTGCCACGCGGCAGGTGTCCGAAATTGGACCCCAGCCAAAAACGCTGTTGAGGAGGCTTGTGCCCATGTCGAGTGGGCCCGTACCCTATCCGGTAGTGGGACACGCGCCAAGCAGTAGCAAGTCTTTATACAAGATACTACCCAATAAGAGATCGTCTGTGATGACACTGGGTCTCCTTTCATGCGGTCCGCTACCGCTACAAAGAGTTGTGTGGTCTTCCTAAAGGGTTTCGTCCGTTGGATGTAGAAGGCTAATGCCCTTCTAGCGTCCAGGGTATGTTGTTTCCTCTGCTCCGTCGATACATGTGGTTTGGGGCATAGTACGGGGAGAAATAAGTCCTGATTAAGGTGGAAGTGAGAGACGACCTTAGGAAGGAACGCCAGGTGGGTTCTAAGCCGCACTTTGTCTTTAAAAAACATTGTGTATGGAGGCTCAGAGGAGAGTGCTCTTAACTCCAAGACCCTCCTGGCGGAAGTGATTGCCACGAAGAACGCCACCTTGTGTGATAAAGTCAATAGTGGACAAGTGGCCATTGGTTTAAGGGTGGCCCCGACAAGACACTGAGGACAACATTCAAGTCCCACTGCGGGGAGGGTGGCCGAACTGCATGGAAAACACGCTCCAAGCCCTTCAGAAACCTTGTTACCACGAGGTATGAGAAGATGGAATGGCCAGCCACAGGTGCGTGCGCTGCCGCGATTGCCGCTAGGTGGACCCTTATCGAGGCCAGGGTGAGGCCTCCCTGCTTCAATTCCAGCAGGTAGTCTAGAATGTCCTTCACTGGTGCAAGGTGCGGGTCCAAGCCCCTTCCTCATGCCCGTTCCAGAAAGCACCGCCATTTGGCCCTATACATCGCACGAATCAAGGTCTTCCTACTGCTGACTAAGATGTGCTTCACTTGGGCTGAGCAGGACCGCTCTTCTGTGGTTAGGCAGACAGTCTCCAGGCCATCAGGTGGAGCAATTTGCAAGTTGGGGTGTAAGAGGCGGCTCCAGTCTTGGGTCAGGAGATCAGGTCTCAGAGGCAGTTCCTGGGGTTCGGCTATTGATAGGTCCCCCAGCATATGGTACCAGTGTTGCTGCGGCCACACCAGGGCAATCAAGATCACTTGCACCTTGTCTTGATGAACTTTCAGCAGGGCCCTGTGAATCAGCAGGAAGGGAGGAAATGCATACATCAGGGGTCCTGACCAAGACAGAAGAAACGCATTTGGGAGAGACCCTGGTTCTCTTCCCCTCAGTGAAGAAAACCTGTGGCATTTGCGATTCTCCCGAGTTGCAAACAGGTCGATTAGGGGGAACCCCCACCTGCGGAAGATTGGGGTCAGAACCTCAGGATGTAGCGACCATTCGTGCATGGAGTTGAAGTGCCTGCTGAGGTGGTCGGCCTCGCTGTTCCTGACCCCAGGGAGATGCGACGCTATCACATGAAATTTGTTGCTGATGGCTAGATCCCACAGATGTATGGCTTCACAACACAGGGTTGGCAAACGGGCTCCCCCTGATGGTTCACATAGAACATGGCTGTAGAATTGTCTGTTAGCACCTGGACTGAGTGACCCCTCAAGTGCGCTTGGAAGACGCGACAAGCAAGTCTGATGGCTCGAAGTTCCTTTACGTTTATATGGAGCCCCTTCTCCGCAGATGACCACCTGCCCTGCGTGCTGACACCTAGGCTGAGATGGGCGCCCCAGCCATGATCCGAGGCGTCCATGATCAGCGTCACTGAGGGGTTGACCATCCCAAACGGGACCCCCTCCATCAAGAGACAGGGAACCTGCCACCATGCTAACTGGGCCAGGACTTTGCGTGGGACCGACATGGTCCTGTCCATCCCATGCTTGCATGGACAGAACACCAAAGCCAACCAGTCCTGGAATGGCCTGAACCTGAGGCGGGCTAGTGGGACTATGTTCGTGGTCGCTGCCATGTGTCCTAAAAGGCTGAGACAATGCCTGACCGTGGTAGTCGGGTTTCGCTTTAAGTCGGTAATTATGTTGGCCATAGTCTCGAACCTGGCCTGCGGCAGGAAGGCCCTGGCCCGCCTCGAGTCTAGGGCGGCCCCAATGAACTCTAGCCTCTGGACTGGCTGTAGGTAGGACTTTTGTTCGTTGATGAGGAGTCCCAGGCGATGACACAGGGATCGGACCCTATGGACACTGGTCTGTACCTGCCGTCGAGACCGGCCCCGGATCAGCCAGTCATCGAGGTACGGAAAAATGTGTAAGCCATTTCTCCGGAAATGGGCCACTACCACCGCAATACATCTCGTAAACACCCTCCGTGCCAGGGAAAGTCCAAATGGGAGTGCTGTGAACCGCAGGTGCCTGTGCCCTCGCACAATGTGCAGAAAGCACCTGTGTTGTGGTTTGACTGACACTTGGAAATAGGCATCCTGCAGATCGAGGGCGGCGAACCAATCCTCCGGATCCAATGAGGGGATGACTTGCTTGAGAGTGACCATCCTGAACTTTAACTTTACCAGGAACCTGTTGAGGCTGCGCAGATCAAGAATGGCCTCAATCCCTCGCTTGACTTGGGAATCAGGAAGTACCTGGAGTAGAATCCTCTTCCTTTTTCTTCCTCTGGGACCTCTTCCACTGCTCCCAGTTGGAGGAGT
This sequence comes from Podocnemis expansa, assembly GCA_007922195.1. Taxonomy (NCBI): domain Eukaryota; kingdom Metazoa; phylum Chordata; order Testudines; family Podocnemididae; genus Podocnemis; species Podocnemis expansa. Next base: position 33,425,153 of record ML681972.1, on the reverse strand, counting down.
TTGTTTACCTCCAGATCCAACTGTTGTCTGTGAGCGGTGTCCCTGAAGAGGGACTGGGAAGGGGGAGGTTTGTTGGGGGGCCTGGCACGGAACTGTAGCGAGTATCCATCCCGTTCCGTTCTTAGTACCCAGCGATCTGTAGTGATGGAGGCCCACTGGGAGTAGAAAGGGAAGAGTCTGTTCAGGAATGGGTCTATCCTGATCCTGTATGTGGGTTCTTGGCTCGACGCCCTCATGGTTCCCATCAAAACCGCCATCCTTGTTTACCGGAGCGACGACGGTTGGACCTCGGTGCTCTGCTTGGTGTGTTTGGCCTGCCTCTCGGGGTTCTACCCCTCTCCCTATCTCTCTGCCTGTTCGGCCTACTGGTGAATGACTGCTGTTGAGCTGACACCGGTGGGAAGGGGGCACGATTGGGACGTCTCAATGGACCTGAAGACACCAGCCCCAACGATCGGAGGGTAACGGTAGAGTCTTTCAGCCTGTGTAATTTTGCATCTGTTTGGTCTGAAAAGAGTGCCGTCCCATCGAAAGGCAGGCCCTGAATGGATTGCTGGACCAGAGGAAGGAGGCCCGAAGCCTGTAGCCACACTACCCTACGCAAGGTGATTGAGGAGGCTATTGTTCTGCTAGCCAAATCAGCCACATCCCATGACGCCTGTAAGGCTGCTCTCACCACCGTCGCACCTTCTGCCAAAATGGTGTTGAGATCTAAGCGGTGGACCGGTGACAGGTGCTGCGCAAAACACCTTAGGGAGTCCCAAAGGTTATAGTTGCATCTGCCCAGGAGAGCTTGATGATTGGCCACCAGTAGCTGCATCGTTGCTGATTAATAGAATTTCTTGCTGAACGCATCCAAAGCCTTTGCCTCTCTACTTTTTGGGGTAGAGGCTGGCTGACCCTGGCACTAGCACTGAGTCACCGCGTCTACTACCAGAGGAGGAGGACTGGGGTGTGCGTACAAGTACTGGCATGTAGCCGCCAGCACATAGTATTTCTTCGCTGTGCCCTTCGAGGTAGGGGCCACTGAAGATGGCGTTTGCCACAGCGAGCGAACGATCCGGAGAATGCCCTCGTGGATGGGAAGGGCCAGCCTGGTAGAAGCCGTGGCCGATAGTACATTGAATAATGGGTCTGAGGACTCTTTTACCTCCTCCACTTCTAAGCCCAAATTGGACGCCAACCTGCGAAGCAGATCCTGGTATGTCTTGAAATCATCAGCTGGTGCAGAGGAGGTACCGTGTGACTCTCCCGCCGATGAGACAGATGGAGATTGTCATGTCATAGCCAGAAAGGAATGACGCTCCAACCTATCAGAGGCATCCCGTGACAGCGATCTGCAACCCCTGGTCTGCTCCACTCACAAGCTAGTGCATTGCTGGGTCTCCTGTGGCAGCACCCATAGCATCCAGTAGGGCCAGTTAGACGGCCAGTACTGGGAAGAGGGTCCCGTTATGGGTGGCTGGACCTGCCTGGAGGAAAGCTGGGAGGTCTTCTGCCCTTCAGCTCCGTCATCTGAGGACCCTGGAGCGTGAGAGGAGTGTGAGTTCCAAGAGGAGGAGCTAGAGGGCTCCCTCCTCCGTTGCCTCTTGGCCTGGCGAGACGACTGGTCTCTGCGCCCTGCGCTGTGGTGCTGGGGTGCCGGGGAGGGGGAAGTCGAGTGGGGGCATCCCTTCTTGTCCCCCGCTGTTCCTCGGTGCCACCAGTGCTGATGGTGTGAGCGATTGCTGTGTCCACGGCTGCTGCCTGGGGCTGGGGACTGAGCAGGTGCTGCTCCTGCCCAGTCCGGCTGCGGCGGGGGAGTCTTGGGGCGCTACCCAAGCCGACACCGAGGGCGGGGCCAAGTGTGGTGCAGTGCTGCACCAAGTCGGCGAACACCAGGCGGGCTTCCCCTGAGATGGCGGGCGAGATGGAACCAGAACCGGAACCGGTGAAGGTAAATTCGTGAGCGCCCTGGCCACCTCGTATGCTTCGGGGGTCGAGGGAGCCGGCGGGACCAGGGATCTTGATCCTCCCAGGGTCGAGGGAGTGTCTCTGTGTGCGCCTTCGGTGCGCTCCCGCCCTTCACGGGCTTGTTCAGGCACCGCCTGTGCATCCGGTGCAGAGCAGCGCCGCAGCATTGACAGGCTTGCCGGTGCCCCTGATTGGCCCGAAGTTGCTCCCTCCGCCGAGGTCGAGCCCAGCGCCGGGGCTGGGGGTGGCAATTCCACAGCAGGAGCCAGCACTGCTTCCATCAGTAGTGCTTTAAGCCAGATGTCCTGGTCCTTTTTTGTCCTGGGCTTAAAAGCCTTACAGATTTTACACTGCTACGGGCGGTGAGATTCCCCCAGGCACCTCAAGCATCGGTCGTGTGGATCACAGACCGAGAAGAGTTTGCCGCAGGAGGCACAAGGCTTAAAGCCTAGAGATCGGGGCATAGCCCCTGTAGGAAACCTTTGAAGTCTTGCGATTTAGCTGTTCCCGGCATCCAACACTAGTGGCGGAAAGAAGGAAACTGACCGCCTGTCGGACCAGCGGGATATTTAACCAGAGTAAAATGCACGCCACTCCAGGGGGCACCACCGCTGGTCCCACGGCGGGGGCTGGGGAAAAGCTTCCGGTGTTCGAGCACACTGGCACATACAAACCCAAGGTGGAATGTATGTGAGTAGCTGCTCGAAGAAGAAAATATTTTTCACCAGAATAACTTCTCATCTCACCTGGAAGGTTTATTAAGCCCTTAAATTTTAAAGAAAAATAGTGGAATCCCTTGTGACTCCCGGATAAAATCTAAAAACTTTTCAGGCAAGAGCAGATACTATGTTGGTGGATGAAGTGGTGAGACAGGAAAGGAGTAAGCAGTGTAATGTGCAGGCAGCCAGTGTTACCAGAGACAAAAGAAACTGAAAAAACAAGAGGTCTTTTCAAAAGGTATTTTATATTTTTGTTATCTTTCAAGCTTTCAGTGGAGAAAGTTCTGTCAATAATTTGTGGCAAATGTTTAACAGCAAATTTAAGATTTGGTGGTATTGGAGCTTGTACCAATTCACCTGGCAAGTTTATAAAGGCAAGAACAGCTGAACCAACTTCCACAAAGAAAAGGAACTGATCCATTTCCTGGGATGTTTCAGTCAATTGGAGTAATGCATGCATAACGCTACTTTGACTAAAGCTTTCTAGGACTGAAGCCAAAACTCCCACCCATTAGAAAAGCAGCTAGTTTCACTCAACTCAGCTGATCACCTCTGCCTAGCTCTTCTTTCTTCCTCCTGAAGGAAGCAGTCAGACTACTCCATTCACTTTCCTGGTCAAGCCAGCCGATTTCTGCCTGATGAGAAGTGGACATCCCATTCTTCCCATCGAGCTAGCTAGCTGCATCAGTCTCCTCCTTAACAAGACTAGCCACATCACCCTCTAGCAAGCTCCAGGTGGCTCTGCTTCCCTTAACCTTTCACTGGTCCTTTCTGATAAGTCTAGCAGCACCAGCCCACTTGTGCCTTGCTTCTCCAGACCTCCTCCCAGGTTCCACTTTCTCTAACAGTTCTCTCTTGCATCTTCTAAGCTCCTGAAAAACCTTCTTAACAGCTTCCCTTGTCACGCTCCCATTTTCTGTGCATCAGCAAAAGCTTGCCTTCTTCAGCAGTAATTACAGGGTGGGGTGCCTGCAAACCCTGCTGGTAAGAGCCCAGTCACCAAAAAGGAAGTTAAACTGCAGCACTGTCAACACTACAAAATAAAGTCTCTTAGGAAACTTTTTCAGAAGTACCTTTTAGATCATCTGAAATCTATGAACAGGGGCACTTGAGGAGATAAAGGAGGACACAGAAATACACCAGACTAGAGAAACCTTTTAGAGACAGATCATGGAAAAACAGAATGCGTATCTGGGCTTGAACAGGGCCTGTCCCTCCATCTAAGCAATTCAGTTAACATGGGTTTTGCCACTTACATAACCAGAATATAAATGTGTTAATTAAAAGATAAGTAAATAAATAAACTAAACACACTTCTGAAACTAGTTGCAATTATGGCCTGCCTGCACTGGCAACGAAACCACATGAGACTGAAATGTCAAAATTTGATGTGTAACACTGTTTCTTTGCAGTACTATTTATTATTTTCCATCGTTTTAATAAGCATGCTCCCTCCTCTCTGGCATGCCCGCACTCATCTGCGCCCACACAAAGGCTTGGAACACAAATGCTTCTCACCAAAGTTTTTTCCTGCCATCCCATGCACACCCGGGTTTCTGGTTTTCTGGTCCTTCTTACATGCTGCAGCAGGTGGCTCTGGTGTTTTGAGCATACCAGGCTTAGCCATCTTGCTCCTCTTCTCGCTAGTGTCGTCCATGCGCTCGTGTACAGCGCCTGGCACAGCGCTGCTTCTGACGTGGCTGGCAAAGCATCAGATAACGGGCCCTCTGAACATGGAACACTGCAACACGGCTCGAGACAGAAGACACCACGGCCCTCACTCAGTGACGGACACACAGATAGCGCCCTGTCCAATAGACGGCCCGCCTCTAACTGACCAACCGACTCTTCCCAGAACTCTCTCTCCTGGCCACTGTGACATCATCGTCTCGTCCCTTTCTCACACGCTGGCTTCTGGCTACTCTCAGGTCACTGTAACAAATATATTTTAAAAAGGGGCACTGCAAGGCCAGGCATCATGCATTCAGAAAAACTTTTACTGTGCTAATAGCACTGGCGGAAATGACAAAATCTGAAATCTAAGTTAACATATAAATTAGCAGTATGAAAAGTAAGTTACGCTTCCCTCAGCTCGGGCAGTGTCTCACATTACTCACTGTTACGTGATCGTATAATGTAATGGAAAACCTTAGTCTACGTATGCAAAGGGAAAAAGGGCAGACTTGTAGGAAATAACAATTAATGGGATTGGAATCACAAGCTTAAAGAGGCATCAACATTTTTGCATGTTATTATTTTTAACAGCACCAACCATGTTAGTTCAATGGTTCTCAACTTTTTCCCTAGTGCAACTCTCTTTACCATATCAGAACCTCTTTTCCAATGCCCTCTTCACTGAGTTGGGACTTGAGCAACCTCCCAAAGAATGGTATGGAAAAGGCAGAGTAGTCACAACCCCTAAACATTTTTGCAGGACACCTGGGCATTGTAATCCCTGTGCTGAGAATCCCTACATAAGAAACTTAACAGAAAAGAAAAAGACAGGTTCTTGTCTCAATGAGTGTTTTCTTTTCCTTCATTTGTTTAATACAAAAAGGTAGGACAAGTGAAAATATTAAAATAAAATGTTTGGGATGGTAAGAGTGAAATCAAAACTAAAGAAAAGGCTGCAGGAAACAAAACAATTACAGTTGGACCATAAAAGGGATACACATTTCACAGGGGTCTTGCCTTTTTTTTTTTTTAATTGGCATTCTCCCATCCTCAAATTGGCCATGCCTAGCTTCCATAGATGAGACACCTGACACAGCTTATAGTGGTCCAGCCACCAGCTAGTTTGTTCTGTTTTTATTATCAACCATTAAACCTTAAAGTTTAAATACATAAAATCTCCACAATTAATACCTCCTAAACAGAGAGGAGACTCAAGGAGCTTGGCTTGTTTAGCCTAATCAAAAGAAGGTTGAGGAGTGATATGATTGTCCTCTAGACACATATCAGAGAGACAAATACTAGGGAAGGAGAGGAATTATTTGAGTACAGCTTCAATGTGGACACAAGAACAAATGGATGCAAGCTGTCCATCAGGAAATATAAACTTGTAATTAGATGCAAGTTTCTAACCATCAGAGGAGTAAATTTCTGGAATAGCTTTCCAAGAGGGACTGTGGGAGTAAAAAAGATAACTGCCTTCAAAACTGAACTTGATAAGTTTATGGAGGGGATAGAATGATGGGATGGCCTACTTTAGAAACTGACTAATTGATTTTTTGACTACTGGCGGTGGATATGCCAGTGGCGTAAAAATGGAGGGTAGATGGAGTGGATTTTCATTTATTACAGAGAATTGTTTCCTGGGTGACTGGCTAGTGAGACTTGCCCAAAGGCTCAGGGTTTAACTGATCGCCATATCTGGGGTCAGGAACAGATCTTCCCCCAAGTCAGATTGGCTAAGGCTCTGGGTGTTTTTCATCTTCCTCTGTAGCATGAGGCATGACTCACCTACTGGCAGAGCCATAACGCTCTGTTTTGCCACGCCCAGGGCATGATCTGATCAGAACGCATCCCCTGCCAATGGCGGCACGTGGAGCCAGCGCCACAAAACCCGCCCTTTAATAGAACGGCTCTGGTGAGCCACTCTGGCGCACCCGGGGCAAAACCCCATTGGCCCCAGCACGGTTATGGCTCTGCCAACCAGAGAATTTTCTGTATCTTGAAGTCTTTAAATCACAATTTGAGGACTTTAATAACCCAGTCATAGGTTAGAGGTCTGTGCAGGAGTGGGTGGATGAAGTTTTGTGGCCTGCATTTTGCAGGAGGTCAGACTAGATTACCATATTGGTCCTTTCTGACCCAAGAGTCTATGAGTAGCAATGCCTGCAATTAAGCTTACCAAACACCTTCCATTATAATCCCCTTTACAACTGGCTACGAATACAATAAATTTTAAACATTTCAGAGAAATTTCCCCTGCTTGGTCTCTACTTCATGTTACACTTAAAAAAAACTTGACCAAAAATGGAATGACTGTTTCAGAAAAAGTGGTAAAAAAATAAATACATTTGCCAACGTTAAGAAAAAGTCAGAGAGAGAGAGAGAGAGAGAGAGAGAGAGAACAAGAACACCATTGAGGACTACAAACCACTGCATATTGAAAGTAAACATTTTGATGCTACTGTGTTCATTTGTACATTTACTGTTTTACACCTACCTATTTTACTCACAGTATATCACACACTCACAAAGCACCAGTGCAGATGAATGATTGGCACTACACAAACACATGGCCTGGTAGCTTAGTCACAGTGGATGACAAACTGAAAGGCACTGATTTTTACAGTCTTGCACCTCCTCAAGTACGGTGCTATGTTGGCTGCTATGCCAACAGCCCCACCACCACCCACCATTACAGCAAGAGCAAGGGAGTTCAGAGAGCAGGCTGCCTCCTTGCTGATCTCCCATGCCCCTGGCTGCAGCAGGTAAACTGCACGCATCCTTTAGTTCTGTGCACTTCACCTGGGTTCCTAGGGAATGGCTCCCTTCTGCATCCAGGGGAACAGATCAGTGTCCCCTCCTTCTGGCTCCAGCAGAAACCCCAGTGCCTAGGGGCCAGTGCCATAACTACTCATTACAAAGCCCAAGGCACATTCTCCTCAGAACGCACCCCTTCCAACAACTGGCACATGGAGCAAGCAGCGCAAAACATGCCCTTTGATAGAGCAGCTCAAGGAGCCACTTCAGGGAGCCCGGGGCAAAGCCCCTTTCACCCCACTATAGTTATGGCCCTGACATGGACCAGGCAGAGCAATTAGCCATGCTCCCTGCTACTTCGGAGAGGAATGCTTATCTCCCATCCCCTTGGCTGCAGCAGGAAGCATGCACCAGTCACGTAGCCATGCAGCAACATACTCCGCCAGGGTCCTTAGGCAGCAGTTCCCTTCTGCAGCCAAGAGGAGCGGAGCAGCAGACTACTCTGAAAGACCCAGTGGGCCACTTCTGGCACCCAGGCTACAGATGGGGAACCACTGCTCTCTAGAGCAATGGTTCTCAACCTTTTTCAGGCTGTGGACCCCTTTTAAACAAAAATAATCTTTTTGCCCCTCCCCCCAGCTGATTATGTAATCTGGCCCATGCCACTCTGGTGGTGCTGCTGGGACAGTTGGCAAGCAGCACCACTGCCACCATGACCTGTGCTGCTGGGGAGCCGAACCATGGCAGCTATGGCCCCCTGCCCTTGCCCCTTCCAGGGTGCTGCCGCAGCCTCATCCCTCTGCTGGGATCCAGCCACAGGTGGGGAGAGGCAGCCCTGGCAGGATGCATTGGGGCTGCAGCTAGATTCCAGCCCAGGTAGGGAGAGGCTCTGTGAACCCCCTGCAACATGTTCCCTGGACCACAGGTTGGGAACCACCGCTCTAGAGTAAGAACTGGACATTTGATGGGGGTATATCTGAGGTCAGAAACAGGCTTTTCGCTGACCAAATACAGCTAAGTTATTATCAGCAGAAAATCACCAAATAAACATGCACAGAACTTGTTCAACATTGTCTTCTAACTTTCTAAATGTTCCAACCGGACTTCACATGCTCCTAAATGCTGCTGAACCCCCTGCGATATGCACAGCTCCAGGGCAGGTCACAGAAAGAACTTATGCGCTTGCTCTTTATCAAAATGCTTTTAAGCCTTGTGCCAGATGTTAAGAGGAAACCATTTATTCCACTCTTCCACTGACTTTTGACAAAACTTCTCTGTACTTCCCAGTTCTCATTGCTAAGTAACGCCTCATGGTCCTAACTCACCTGCCATTTTCTCTCATTCACAAATGAGGTAAAAGAATCTTTTATTAGGTATATACACATAATGGGATTTCTTTGATTTTTCAGGTTTCTATTTCAGAAAACCTAGATAATTCCATATTTTAAAAAAGAATCTACATAGTAACACCTGAATTGTGCCCTGTGCTTTGTAGAACAAACCATTTTATAATGAATATTGTGTGTTTGTATTCTTTGACTGAAAAAAAGGCTGGGAAAACTGAACTCTACTTAGGTAAATAAAGAGCACCTGTGTACTATGGGTAACATTATCTAAAAGAATGGGAATGATTAAAAGCACATCAGTGGTGCTTTTAGAACAGAAAGCATTTCTGTAGAGAAGCTGGCCTCTACAGGAACTAAAACAGTGACAGTATCTCTCAATGAAGGTTAACAATTTAGCTTAGCTTGTTGACATCAAAGATTGTCTATGACCAGTACAAACAAGGAGTACTGTGGCACTTAAAGACTAATGAATTTATTTATTGCATGAGCTTTCATGGGAGAAAATCCCACTTCATCAGACACTTTGTCAAAGTGGGATTTTTCTCTCACAAAAACTCATGCAATAAATACATTTGTTAGTCTTTGAATGCCACTTTTACTGAACTAAACTAATACAGCTGCCCCTTTGAAATATGATCACATGGCAATATAAATTTAGCTTGTACCACAAAACTTTGAAGCAGAGTTTTATTCACCTCACATAAGAATTACTGGTGACAGGAAATGCTGACGGTGAAGTCTAAAACTAAAGGACTACAATTATTGCCACACAGATATTACCAGTTTAAGATAACACTATAGATAAACTGACTTTAATGAAAGTATTCTAAATGCAGTTTTCCCACTGAATTACAAGTACATCTTTTCTCCCAGAAAATTATTACTATATTAAAACATAATACAGTCTCTCAACAAGTATTACTTGTGCCAGGCATGATTATACTTCTCATAATGAAACACCTAATACTGAAAGATGAAATAACCATTTCTGATCAGACCTGACACCCCCCTACAAAACACTACAGCTAGGGTGTTTGCTACTTCAAAGCCTGGAGAGAATGGCTTACATCTGCTGCTGCTAACTCCATTAATGAAGTAAGAAAAGGAAAAGTGCATCTGCATTATTTAGAAGTAGAATTAAATTAATTACAAAACATGCCCAGGGACACTGATATGCCTTCAATGGCATTCCTTTTCATCAAAACAACTAAGAATACTTTTATTTCTACATTAATAAATAAATCCCAAGAGGACAGATGAGAAATGAGGAGAACCTTATTTAATAGATATTTATAGAGGTAGTTTTCATGGACCTCCTCCTGTCCCTTTGCAGTTGATGGAAGCTTAACTACTGACTTAAGTGGAAGCAAGATCAGTTCCATATTTATCATCATATGTCATACGATTTTTAAACATATATATTTCCTAGACAGCAAAATAAACAAAACATGTTAGAATTATAAAAATATCTCCATGCCAGGCTACAGCAATTTTTAAGATAAACTCTGCTTGCTTGGTGTATGCCAGGGGTCGGCAACTCAAAAGTTAAGAAGAACCATTTTAAAAAAGATACCATCAATAACCAAGTGTCTTGAGAACCTTAATGGGTGTAGTCTCCTGGTGAAGGGTGGGGAAAAGTGGGCCAGAGTGCCCGCTGCAGAGTCATGTTGCCAGGCACATGGAGCCTGGAACCAGGAAGGCACCACCTACAGGGTCCCCCAGTGTTGGTGGGGAGCCTGAAGCCTATGCCGGGCTCCCTCGAAGTCCCCAGTGGCAGGGGTGCCCTGAGCCCAGAGCCGCAAGGGGGCAGACAAAGAGCCACATGAGGCTCTAGAGCCACATGTTGCAGGCCCCTGGTCTATACCAACTGACCTGCCTACCTGAAATCATTATTATAGACAGGTCTTTCAGTTCTATGCATTAAGCTTATTGTGCAGTTTTACCAAATAACTTATAAATCATAGTACTGTAGTCACTACTTTGAACATAAAAATTCAAATAATATTCAAACACTATCTTGATTATCTTTCCAAGCACAAAGGCTATGCCTACACTAACAAATTAGTCTAAGCAAGCTCGGTCCAGACTAATTTAGCCCAGGTCTACACTAGGCTTTGCTGAGTTTGAACTAAAAAAAAAAAAAAAAAATTGCTTAGTTTGAACTAGTTAGCTCTAACAGTTCATTTGAACTTAGCACTTAGAACTTTAGCTCTAACTAGGGCAATGCAGACGCCTTACTTCAAACTTAAGAAGTTCAAACTAGGCCGTTAGTTCAAACTAGCTGCGCTTTTTAGTTCAAACTAAAGAATGCACTAATTCAAACTAAAAAACAGTGGTTAGTCTGAACTAACCCAGAACTACATGGTTCAGATTAAGGAAGTCTGAACTAAGCTCTCTAATGTGGACATAGCCCGTGATGCTGCTGACTCATCTGCTGAATCTGAAGCCAACTCTGCACACTGCTCAAAGTCATTCACATTCCCTATGGACAGCTTACTGTACAACAGGCATTCATAAAGCCTTCAAGTGCACAAAACAATACCCACTCTTTGCTATGTACTGTAAATACAAAAGCAGACTACATACAATCAACATGTGGGTGAATTCAATCACATTTCCAGATTAAAAATGCACATGCCACTTGAAGAAAAACCTAAAAATTCTGCATAATGAAACACTTAGCCTTTAAAATATACACATCTGGATAAGATTTTAAATATATTAGACATTACTTATCAAACATTAGACATTCTTCATTTTAAGTGTCAACTTCCGGAGCACATTTTGTACAACCCACGTCATTAAACCCATTTATTTTAATATTACGGGGAGGACAGAGAGTTGAGATTCCAATCACAACTGACACACAAAGGAGGATTATGACTCCATAATGAAAACAAGTGGATTTTTCATTGGGTAAAAGACAGGACTGGACTAAGGAAAGGGCTTTGGGGCTGCAGTCTCTGGCCCCAACCTAAGGGGGGGGAGGGGTCCCATGGCCCCGCAAGAATCCAATCCATCCGGCCTGAGAGGCAGGCTGGTGCACTCACCTTCAGGCTGCCTATCCAGTGCCCAAAATGGCTGGTTTGCTCACCAGCTTCAAGCAGCAGCACCAGCTTGTGCCCTCCACCCCAGCAGCATGAACCAAAACCCTCCTACAGAAGCACCAGCCAGCGACAGCACTAGCTAAGGCTTCCCCTCAATCTCCTCCGCAGCACTGGCCTGGGCACCAGAGCCCCTGGCTCTGCACCATAGCACACTGGAGGACAATGCAGGTGGGAGGCAACAAAGGTGGGCGGCCCCGGGCCTTGATCTGGCCCTGGCAGGAGAGTCAAGACAATAAATTAGGAACACCAATAATTGTAGCGGTGTAATTCAAAAAGTTACAATATTAGGCCCAGATTCTACAAAACTACACACCAGTGCACAATCAAATCCCTTAACTCACCTGGAATACTACATTAGGCATAAGACTATGCAGTGGTGGTGCCTTTTGCCAGCTCAGTGTCCTAAATTGCTACAAGTCATTGAGGGCGAAATGCCTACACATTTAAAGATAAATGCAGGACAGTCAAAACAACACTGGCCTAAAATACTTTTTTTAAAACATCCAGAGGGCTAGCCATGTTAGTCTGTGGACAGCAAAAACAAGAAGAGTCCTGTGGCACCTTATAGACCAGGGATGGCCAAACTTATGCAACTCAAGAGCCACACAAGTTCATTATTAAACCTTCGAGAGCTGCACTGAGGCCTACAGCCATATACTTTTACCTACACCAAAATTACTAAGTTTAAAATTCATTGCACACTTCCATTTTATTGTAAAAAGAGAACAAATATTGATCCTACTAATGTCAGATTCTAATAATTACTTAAGAAAGTTAGGCCTATACAGTAAAAACTTAGCTGCTACTCGATGTAGAAGACTGCAGGCTAGCGGCGAGCTTTTTAAAACCCGGGATATGCTGCACTTCTCCCCACCATCCCCGACCATGCTGCACTTCTCCCCATTGTCCCAACCCCCACCTGTACTTCTAGGCTGTGGCTGCTGTCCTCAACTGATTTGCTGACATTCTTCCAGGAGCCAGTTTTTCATTCAAGAGCCACATGTGGCTCCCAAGCCGCAGTTTGGCCACGCCTGTTATAGACTAACAGATTTCTTCGAGCATAAGCTTTCATGGGGTCCAACCCACTTTGTCAGATGCATGAAGTGGACACTACAGTTGAGAGGTATATATACACGCACCAGGACAGAGGAGGACAAGTGTTAGCAAAGTCAGTTCAGAGAGCAGATGGGGCCTATTCATACCAGTTGATCAAAGGCAGAGAATGTGTGGACAGATCAATCACTTTTTGTAATGTGCTAACCATTCCAAGTCCCTATTCAGACCCAGTATGATTGTGTCAAGCTCGCAAATTAGCTCCAGCTCTGTCCTTACACAAAAGGATAAATGGACACAAAATGGACATCAAAAATGGCAACATGCATAAACTAGTAGGTGAACACTTCAATCTCCCTGGACACTCACTAGCAGACTTGAAAGTGGCCATACTTCAAAAAAGAAACTTCAAAAACAGACTTCAGTGTTAAATTGCAGAGCTGGAGCTGATTTGCAAGCTTTACACAATCAAACTAGTGAACAGAGGACAGACTAGAAGTTAGACCAGAACTCTAAGTTGTATTCCCAGTTTGGTCAATGAGCTGATGATCAACTGGGACAAATCACCCCTCTGTTCCCCTTCCTCCTCTTGTGCATTTCATGTTTTTATCATGTAAGCTTTCCACAGGGTGGTAACTACCCCTAATTATGTATGTGCTTCCACAGAGCCTAGCACAACTGAACACTTAACAAGTTACTTGTAATCCAATTAAATAAACAAATGGGTAAAATCTAGACATTATCACCAGTTTCAAATTCATTTACAAATCTCACCTCACCCAGGCCAAAAAGGAACAAGGCAGGAATCACTCATTTCTGCAGTTCCCTTTCTAAAACCTTGAGGAAGACAATTCATAAGGCTGGCATTCACAAGGGGAAGGCAGCAGGGATCCAGCAGCCCCATACTGGGTATGGGCATGGTCAGGCCAGAGTAGGGCAGAATGTATATTATACTCCTCTCATCTTTAAGGAATCACATTCTAAAACTACAGAGGAACGTCAAATGATGGTGTCCATTCTTAATGGAAGAAAGATTCATTTTATGAGTGTCTTTAGCTGTTATTCGGATTAAACTAGAATAACCCCTAGCAGAGTATGTGCTGTTAAACTTAACTTGGGGGGGGGGGGCGGAATACTGATGTTCCAAAGACCTGCTGGTGATGGTAAGCACTGCCAAGTGGAAAACCAAGGTTTGAATCTCTGAAGTAGCTTTTTGCTTCCTAGGTGGTAGGTTGGTAGCTTTAAACTGATGCAATAAATTCTTTAGGGTAACAAATTCTCATGTTGATTTAACAGCAGATTACTCCTTTAAATGGCTGCTCTGTGAGCAGCTTGGGTTTGGAAGGGTGATCCACATCCAGTTACATGGCCAGAAAAAAGACTATGGGAAAGAAAAGCAAGATACGTTTTTATAGAGAAAAAACAGTTATGAAGATTTGGAGAGGAGGGATTCAGCTTTCTGTTTTTCCAGTTTAAATCTAGAGTGAGTTTGCTGCAGCTACTCTGGACATAGTCCAGTGTAATTGAGAGCAGCATCTAACCCAGAAAGTTCAAAAATGAGCACGTATGCTCCAGACATTCACCACCTAGGCTCTGATACACTGTTTCTGATTAATCTAAGCATCAAGAAAGGGGGGGAAAGAAGTATTATGCATGTCAGCCATTGTGAGATTGAGGAGACATCTGTCAGATGCAGCAGAGGCATTTAATGAAAGAAATTCAAAGAATTTTGTCACCAAGACTAACCAAATCTAACATTATGGTTTACAGGGTCCTCTTTCTTCACTGTGCAGGAGACTCCCCCAGAGATATAAAGGGGGACAAAACGGTGTATCAGTTCAGCCCACAAACTATGTTATAAACCAGACTGGACGTCTCAACTGCACATCACTCTTTATGTAGATAGAGAAGATGATAATCCTCTCTTGTCACTTTGTAGTTTCAAAGTAAAGAGAATTTTTTATTTCCAATTTAAGAGTCATAACATTTCATAAGACTATTGCTCTAACTTTTGACAACCAACTCCAACACAGAGAGCAATCCTCTACCCAGTAAGGTAAATGAAAGTTTTGCAAACAGATTCAGGAACAGCAGGATCAAACCCAAGTTAACAAATCACCTAAAAAGTCAAGATAGCATCTCAAAACAATGTAATATGTAAATCTTAGCTATTCTCTATAAACACAGAAAAGATTAATAGATGAACCTGACTCATTACAAGACACACTCATCTGGGTTAAATTCCTGCTGTTTCATTTCTCCTCAATGGTTGCTAAACATTTTTACTGCAGTATTTCATCATTTTCTTTACTGAGAATGGAGAAACACATGCTGACAAGAAATAACCTCTCACAGACTGCAAGAGCTGGTGTAGCACAGAACTGAGCCCAAGGTTTCTAAAGCACTGCTGATCAGACCACATTGCCCATACATCATATTCTTCTACCCCAATTTGGGAGCAAATGTATAATCTATTGTCTTTTTATTTTGTTAGAGGGACACCACAAAATACACGAGATGTAAAATGTAGCTGAGAAAAACAAGTTACAGATCTTTGTTAGACTTTAAATGTTCCAACTAACTTTGAAGTTTACATCTTGTTAAGGTAAACAGGTTGAGGGACAGCAGTTTCCATCACTGATAATGATTCTATTTGCCAAAAGATATTTTTCTCCAAAACTGGAGTTAAATACAGCAGCATCACGTGTTCACATAAAAAGAAAAACAGAAACTTCCATTCAAAATAAGACTCTTGAAACTGCAGAACATCACTGAAAGCAGAAGAAACTACAAAAGAACACCTTAAATTGCCAAATCTGAGACTTCCTTTTTCTTTGAAACCATGGTGTTTTCTTCTCTCTGATGCTGAAGCATGTTTTGGTTTGATTTTGGCTTGGTTTTTTGAAGATATTCATAACAGACTTACATAAATTCTATCAGCAGCCATTATGGACAATGAAAATGTGGCAGCCAGAGACAAATTGTGTCATATCTCACAGGAAGTGAGATTTCAGTAAGCTTTGACAAAAATCTTAGATGACTACTAAGCATGTTCTGAAATGATTTTTTCCATTGCTTAGATCAGTGGTTCCCAGCCTTTTTGAGTAAAAGCCTCACTAGTTAACACTAGATAAAACATGTGCCCCGTCACCTCCCAGATCTACCCCCTCACCAGTCATAAACACGTATAACCCTCAGCAACACATAAAATGACAACAACACAAAATGACTTAATATTAATAAATTACTTTTACCTGAACAAGAAGCTCAGCCTCCCCTGGCAGAGCCACCACCACATGCCCTGTGTGGCCATGCCTCTTCCCATCCTTCATGGTCTAAGCACAGTGAACATGGGCTCTGGTGGGTTGACCAGGGCTGTTCCAGGCCACCACTGGCATGGAGTTGCTCCTCTTCAGACAGGTGCTAGGTGGGAGAAGAGCATGGAACAGCAGGGGTACTCCTCCTCTGCAGCTGGCATGGAGCTTTAGGTCACTGCACCCAATGTGGAGCTCAGGGGCTAAATGACCTCAATATTATTGAACCCTCCCAGACCTTTGGAACTTTTGTCACCCCCAGCCCCCTCCACAGAAGTCCCTACCCCCCCCCCCCAGGTTGGGAGCCACTGACAAGGTTGTTACTCAGGTGTCATGCAATGTGTGTGATGCACCTGCAGGCCATGTATCACCACCATCATTCATCACACATTGCTACCATCCTGCAGAATTCTCTCACCCAGGTGCTGCAAGGTACCAATAGTAATTCCCCTGCAATTTATTCTAGATACTGCTGGAGCCTCTGCTGAGCTGAGATTGTGTGTTCCTTCTTTCCCCCTCCTCACAATGCTACCCCCGGACACCATTCAGCATGGAACTACTAGAAGTAAGTAGGAGTCAGCAGAAGCAAACCTCTTGCAGTTGGGAGAATTGAGCATTGGGGTGAAATGGAAGAAAGTTGCCTCTGGCTCTTCACAATCCTGGTCAACTGCCCCCTTAGACTGTCCCAGCTCCCTTCCTACCTCCATACCTACAACCCCTAGTCAGTTCCACAACAAAGCACACCTCATGGTGGCCTAAGACTTCTCCACCTTCCTCTCCCAATGACCACCCTCAGGTGTCCATCCCAAAAATTCCCCAATGATTTTGCTCCAACACCTCCAGCAGGCTTCCTGGCATATCTACCTAACCTTGAGCTTTTTAACTGAAAAAAACTCTGGCTTTTGCTAGATTTCTCAGGTCTACTTCCAAAATTACGTAACATATGGTGCTGCAAGTCAGTCAACAACACTGAATACAACAGATGAGGAAGAGGGTGCGGAGTCTGCTCCCAGTAGCCTGAAAAGAAGATAGTTCTAACACTATTTTGGCAAGAGAGGATCTTGCGTCACAAAGCCAAAAAACGTTGTTCGATCAGCAAAAAACCTTGGAGCGATTGCTGAAATGAAACAGAAAAGCAGATAGCTGTGGAGAGCAAAAAGCAAAGAGAGAACAAAACGTGAAAGAGATTCAGAGATGCAAGTGGAGAAGAAACAGATCAGAAATAAGTATGACAGATGGGTTATCTTCAGAGAATGCAGGGAGGGGCTCAGCCCTGGAGGAAAAGAGGAGAGAAGCCACTGAAGCTGCTGCAGGGTCAGGACCTCTGCCCCTGAAGGTGTTGAAATTATGGAAGGAAATGCTTGGTTTCATTTACTCAAAGAAAATATACACACAAATATAAACATAAATTAGCAACTACATTTACACGAGCTTTGACCTCAGGCACATTCAAAGGATTTATCTAGGTTATGAAAAAAATCTTCAAGTTTAGGCTTCGCTAACTTGCATTAGCGGAGCCTGTCCCAAACTCCATCTCTTTCCTAGCGAAGCCAAGATAAAAATTGGCTCTGTGCCTAAAACCAGGCAAAGTAAGAATCAATCTCAAAGGGATTTTCTTTTTAAAAGAACGTATATAGGCCCTGAGGACGAGGACACCAAAACCAAACTAATGAAAAGGTCCCCTTTAAGAAGGCCTTCTAACTAATCACCAAGTTACTAGTTCTTCCATTGTTCTAGGAGGCAGGCAGGCTTTTTTCTTTCCCCTGGACATCAGGTTTGGGAAGGAAGAGACTAATAAAGTTCATACACTTCTTGCCTCAGAGCTTTGAGTCAGCACCACCAAATTTACAGGCAGCAAAACAAGACTCTCTAGGACAATGGCTGTCAAACTTCGGGTCACGACCCAGTACTGGGTTACAGACCTGCAGGTACTGGGTCACGACGCCAGCACTGCTCTTGGGCAGGGGCTGCTGGCCCATGCTCCCCAGCCAGCCAAAGCTGTTCCAGGGGCAGCTGCCCCATGCTCTCCGGCTGGCCCATCTTGTTCTTAGGTGGAGGACAGCTGCCCCGTGATCCACGGCCAGCTGGTGTTGCTCTAGGCTCCCCACCCAGCCATCACTGCTCCCAAGCAGCGAACAGCTGTCCCGTGTTCTACAGCCAGTCAGCGCTGCTCCCAGGTTGGGAAAGGGGCTCCCGCACCATGCTCCCCAGGCAGCCAGTGCTGCCCAAGGGGGGGTGGGGAGGGAGGCAGCTGCCCCATGCTCCTCGGCTGGTCGGGTGCTGCTCTGGGGCAGCAGTGGCTGCCACTCTCCCCCCACCCAGCCAGTTCTGCTTCCCAGCTGTCCGGTCACTGCTGCTCTGAGCTCCCCCACCATCCACCCTGCACTCCCTGGCTGGCTGGCTTTGCTCTGGGTTGGGGGCAGCTCTCCACACTCCTTGGCAAGCTGGTGCCAATCTGGGCTCCCAGCCTGGCAGTGGCTGCTCTGGACAGGGTCGCTGCCCCACACGTAGCCAAAAGTGCTCCCCCACCCCCCAGCCATGGTCGCCGCCAAATTTTCAGGTGGTGGCCCCTGTTCTTCAGCAGAGGGGTTGCTTCATGGCTAAAGGGTCCAGAGCTGGGTCCCAAGAACAAAAGTTTAACAAGCACTGCTTAAGGGATCTGGTCAAGTTAGTGTCCTTGTTTCTACGGGGGGCAAATGAGGGCCAGAGAAGTCAGCATGACTTCTTGCCTCCCCACATACTTTTCCTGTTTAAGTAGTCCAGTCCCTAGTCTGAGGCAGGATACTACTTGATTGCACCCAGGCTGTCACGACTGTAAGCCCCAGATTGTCCATTAATTACAGGGGGCAGTAGATCCCACCACAAAAAGATTACAAACTTCTGAGAACAGGAGACTGTAATGAACCATTTTGCAGCCCTAGCTGCATCTTTTAGTTCTAGCAGAAGTTTTAATAGCAAAAAGAAAGATATCACTATATAGAATGGAAGACAAGACACTGCAATGATCATTTTTGTAATTCAAGGTCTACCCATTAATCTAATAGGATACAGATAAATTAAACATTTAGATGATCAGAAAACACTAACATGCTCAGGCAAAACAACAAAAATGTTCACTGAGGGGAAAAAAGGAAACTGGACATAAGCAAAAATTAAGCAAACACCCTTTTAAAAATTATCATTATTAAGAAGGCTCACTACCATAGGACAGAACGTCCATTGCTCAAGATCTACTCAGGAAATAGCCTGAGAGAAACAAAAATGTTTTCCCTGGGGTATGAGGGGGGGATGATCTAGGCTATGACATTAAGCCAAAGTTGAGAAGTTCAAACCACAGCTCTCTAATGCTGAATGAAGAGACCAAATTTTATAGAACTGCTCACATTTATAGATAGGCTACCCAAAACAGCTTTATTTGATCTTCTTCCCAATGAATATAATCAGTCTAGGCTTTGCTTCTTTACAACGCATGACCAAATCAATCTCCAAGACAGAAAAAGATCCTCCCTGCCCCCTGAAATTTCATTCAATTTGGTACAAAAAAGCATCTAGTTAACCTTCCAATTTAATATTTATAAATCTTCAGTACAATATTTTATTATTTTGTAAGAAACACAAGCTGGGGTTGTCAACAGTGCCTAAAAGAATTAGCTGCCCAATTCCCAGTGGCTTCCCCATTGTCCTGGAAAAATCCTTTGAAAATTCCTTTTCCTTAAAAACATGGTATTTAGAAAAAATACCACTTTGGCCTGTGATTTCATAAATTCTTATATACTTAAAGAGTGTCAAATCAGGTCAGTTCTAGAGAAATCGTCAAAGAAAACCCAATTATTGTAGGAAGTGGTTTGGTGAGTCAGTAGATTGCGCATTCCCCTTTGAGTCACTACTTAACCAATGCTCTACAATACTATGGTACTTGTGGGCACAATGCTGAAGGTGCAAGTCTTTTGGATAAGACCTACAAGCAAGGTCCTAGCCATCCACAGCCCTTAAACACTCCCGAAGTATTCAAAACAAAAAACAAAACAGGAGCATTTGTTCACACTGCCCTCTAGCCAAATTCTAGTTCAGGTGATTATATTCTCTCTCCCATAAACATACCATTTAGTTTCAATGGCTACAGCATTCTTCACTTCCTATCCTAAGAGTAATCCTATATTGCTATGTTCTAGACATAGCAGCTGTGCTTTTTTCTAGAGATGGCTGAATTAATCAGTAGCTAAAGGAACTTTTAAACATATCTTGCCAATCAGCTTGCAGCATTTTGGGATCTTTGTGAATGAAACATACCTCTCTTTGCAGCTTCACATTCCATTTGACCCTATAGAGAAAAACTAGCGTAAAACCCTAAAGAACCTCACACAAAAGCCTTCTGGTTGACTGATCCCAAGGTGTAGTGTTATTTTTCAATTTTAAACCATGCCTTCATGACAATCAAAAATTTCCAGGAGGTTCCCGAATCTTCCATATGGTGGTGCTTAACATTGTTCTCCAGGTTGTCAGCTCATGCTAATGACTGCCTTCCACAAAAGATACTTGCAGTATTGAGCAGGACACAGCCTAAGAATGATATACTGAAGCAGAGACAATTTTTGTTTTGTACTTTAAACCTGATGGTAAAGCACCAAATGCTACTTTAATGCAAATATTTGCAAAGCTTAATGAAGATGTATTGGAAATCCACAAATCCCATCTGGACCAGTGGCAATGTTGATTTTTCTCAAAATAAAAACTTGCAAATAAGTAATGAAAGGATAAATATATGTATGCTAGCCATTTAGAGTAGTAATTCTTCTCCAAAACAGTCTCATGCTATGAACTTCAATCTACACTGTTTTCAACAGTATTAAAGCCAAGGCCCATCTAGCAGTCCACTATTTTAATCTGGACTTCTGCTTACAAACCCTTCATTTCCAAAACCCTGTAGTGTTCTATTCTCTTCTGAAAGATTACTGCTCCTGCTCAGCTAAACAGAAGATCTGTCCATATATGGACAACTGAGAAGACAACTAATGGCTCCTTTCCCAGTCTATCATGCCAGGAAATGAAAAAGCCTAAGGTAGTCTGCCTGACTTATTTTGTTCAGAGCCTTGAGGAAATCCTCCATGAATTAGCTATTTTCATGCAGAGAAGGATACTCTTTCTTCATGATGTTGGCTGCAATCACCACTGTCAATTTAATAAAAAAAAAAAGAACAGATGTGGCACTCACAGAGGTACAGAGAAGAACTGACTGCTGCCATATGCTAGAAAGAGTGTCACCTGATAAAATCCCAATCAACACTTACAGGAACTAAGGAGAAAGTCAATCAATCCCTTATCCACTACTTAAAACACCTCAGAGCTTTCCTCTTAACTGCAAAATTTTGCTTGATTCCTAAATTATGCAGGATTTGACCAGCATGAAGCATTCTGTCCTCAGATACTGGATTATTTGTCAGGCTGTTTAATATTTTTTAGTGAATTCTAGTTGACGTTGTTCGTTCTAATATCAGAAAGTACACTGGATGACTCAACCAAACTACAGTACATTGAACCATTCTCAAAATGTAGATTTAAGATCTAAAACAGGCCAAAATTTCACAGAGAAGATCAAAAGACATAGGTCTCTCATTCTGGGACTTTGGAAAGAAATTTTCTTCTGAACAGTCTGCTCAGCTTCTTAGAAACTTAACAATATGCTGTGCCTTGCCTTTTTAAGTTTCAACAGAGAGGAAATGATTAAGGAAGCATTAAAACCTCAATGCACCATAAAAGGGATCTGCCAGAGAACTTGCTGCTATTTGCTGTAAAAAAAAAAAAAAAAAAAAAAAAAAAAAAGTGTTATTCACACAACAAAGAAATTGCAGCTTTGTCCTCTAAACATATATAATGAATCAAACATGTTATATGAACCATGGACAAAAATTGGCATTTCAAGAGTTCCTGACTGGCAGAATGTATTTTGTGAACTTGAAAAAGTGAGACAGTACCTATTCAGTGACCAAAAAAAGTGTCAAAGTTTCATACCCTGATTTCACTTTTTGTTGAGGGTTTTCACTCTCTACATGATATCCAAAAACCCTTATCATGTGTTCAATTTCCTGAGACCTGATTCAACTTTTTGGCAGTGCTTACTTTCTTACTGGTGAAAAAGCATGGCAATTCTGTCTTGATTCTTTTGTGTTTTCTGTTTTCTCTCCTCTTTTCCTACTAATTCCCTACCCTGTGCCAGTCATTCCACTCTCAACCTTTCAGAACATTAAAGGTGCAAATTAGCAGCCATTCTAGCATCTTACTTAGTATTAGGCCAGGGGTCAGCAACCCAAAAAATTAAAAGAAGAGCCATTTTTCCCCCCAACAAACAAGTATTTTGAAAGCTGCAACAGGTGTAGCTCTCACCTGGCACAACTTCCTCCCCCATCCAGGCCACCTGTCCTGTCCCCCACTCCTTGCATAGCATAGCTGAATCTCCTCTACTCTTGCTCTGGCACAACATGCTGCAACACCACCCCATCCAGCCTGGTTGTTGCCCCACCCACCCATCTGCAGCCCCCGCCAGCCCTGCATTGCACAGCTGCAGCCCTCCTCCCTCTCCTCTAACCCCGCTGCAGAAGCCCCTCTCTCATTGCTCTCAACTGGCACACTGCAGCCCCCCACCCAGTCTGACTGTACCCTAGCCACTCTCCTCCACTCCCCACTCTCTTCCCCAGCAGGGCTGTGGCCCTTACCCCACTCTTCTCTGGCAGGTGTGTGGCCTCCACCCTTCATCTACTGCCTGCTCTCACCTGGCCTGCTGCAGCCCCCTGCACCCCCCCCCCAAGGCTGCATTCCCGCTCTCATCCAGCTGTGGTTCCTCACTTCTCTCTACTGCCTCTTGCCAGCCTGGCTACAGCCCTGACCCAGGCATGGCCGGCCCTCCTGGCTGGCTCCTGGCATCCCCCCATGCCCAGCTGGCCCTTTCAGCTTCTGGCAGTCCCACCCTGTGCAGCTGGCCCTCCTGCCCAGCCCCAGAACAGTACCGCCAGCCATGCAGCTGGCCTAGCAGCACCCCCTTCCCTGCCACGACCCTCCCTGCCCAGCCCCATGTGGCTAACCCTCCTGGCTCCTGACGTCCCCCCAACCCTCAAGCCTGTCTGACCCTTCTGGGCTCCCAGCGGTTTGTGCTTTCCCTCCCTCCCCCTACGTCCCCCACCCAGTTCTACGATGGTGCCCCCCTGCAGTGGCAGACAGAGACTATCTGGTGCCCGGGGCCAAGACACATTTGCCTCCTCCCCAGCCCTGTGCAGCCCCTCCCCAGTGACTGTGACCCCTCCTGCTCTGTGCAGAGGAATGATGCAGAAGGTGGGGAAGAATGAGGCCAGGGAAGGAGGCAAATATGACAGCCCCCATGGTGACAGATAGCCTCTGCCAGGCTGTAGGGGGTGCCTGGCAGATCCCAGCACCAAGGCCAAATTAGACAAGTCCCAGGCTGCCCAGTTTCTGGGAGCCATTGCCGCCCCCCGCCATCCAACCACATGGGCCAAAGGCAGTCAGGTGGCCAAGCCGCAGTCCCTGGGTGCAGTGGTGGGGGAGGGCCAGCCAGAGGCCATGCCGCCCTCCCTCCACTCCCCTGCCAATGCAGAGCAGAGTTCACGGCTGGCTGGCCCTCGACCGGCCGCCCCTCCACAGTGGGCAGAGAGCGGCTGGCCCGGGACTGCTGCAGGCCCGTTCCATGGAGTTCAGGTTACTTCGCTCCCAGCCACCACCAACCCCCAGTGCTGAACGGGCCCCATCCAGGGGCTGGGGGCAAGCAGCCTCCATTCAGAGCTGGAGTGAGGCAAGGGGAAAAGGGCTGAACTCTGTGGAACAGGCCTGCTCCAGGATCCCACCCCCAAAAGCAGCAGTCCTACACCTGCCGCTCTCTGTGGGCACAGGGTGCCCAGCTGAGGGCAGACCAGCCATGAACACTGTTCTGCGCCAGCAGCAGAGCAGACAGGAGAGAGGGCGGTGCAGCCTCAGCCCGACTGCACCCTCCCCCCCACACACACCCCAAGGATTGCAGCAAGGCCACCCAGCCACCTCTGACCTGTGTGGATGGAGGGCGGAGGCGGCAACAGCACCCCAAAACTGGGCAGCCCGAGCCAGCCCAGGACCCCTCTAATTCAGCCTTGCTGCAGGGCCAGCCAGGCACTCCCTGCAGCCCAGCGCACCACAGAGCCACAAAACAGCAGCTGAAAAGCTGCTTGTGGCTCAGGAGCCATGGGTTGCCTACCCACATATTAGGCTGACAGTAACAGTCATAAAATACTGACACAGGGGCAGGGCAGGACCATGCAGCCTGGCTTCTAGGCCACTCCACTCCCAGGTACATAACAGCTAGCCCAGGGGTAGAGCAGAAGCATGGGACCCAGCCTCTGGACCCACTCAGCCAGCACCAGGAGGGCTGGGGGCACTAGGGACCCCCCCACAGGCCAAATTGGCCCTGCCCCACAAGGACAGCCCAAGACAGAGTTTGTTACTAGAGAAAAATTACTGCAAACTTTCTTTAAAATGTTCATGCTGTAAGAAAAAAAATTAAATGAGCCAGGGAAATAGCAGTCAATGAAAAGCACTTGAGAGTTCCAATTAAATTTGGGTTTGGTTTGATCAAATAGACAAAATATTTGAGCTTTGCAGAAGTGCAGTATATAGGGTATGGGATTTTCTTGTTTGGCTCATGAAAGGAAGGAAGGGCATCATGTACACACAATGCATGTGGTGAAAAACATAGTACAAGTACATAGTGAACAAGCACTGCTGTGCAAATCTGGCGTGTAGTAATCTTTGCTTCAAGAGTTATCAGCCTCACCTAGCGTGGCTGGATAAGAGGAATTCAAAGCTGCTAAAAATAAGTTTCTGTTCTGAACAATACTAGTTCAATAATAAAAAAGTGTTAGATTAACACATTCATATTAAAAACATGCTACTATTAACAGGAAGGACTGAATAATACTCTTCCAAATGATAAGACGAAATGTGGGGATCTAAGTCAATAATAATGACAAAAGGTAAGCTTTCATTTAAAAATAAGGCATTAGCCTTCAAGCACATGTGAGCTTTCCTGAGTCTGCAGACAGACAGCTGGATAGGTCCAAAGCCTGCTCATGGCAAAGTGAAATAAACATTTCAGGAAGTTTCAGTGCTACTATAAAAAAAATATTATGCGTAGGCATCAAAAGGACAGTTTTTATCAATTGTAGGCTGGTTCTGTTTGGGAAAGCTGTGAGAGAAAGCTTGGGAAGTCAGGAGAGGCAGAAAGTAAAGCTGTTCAAGGGAAAAGCTGCCCACTCTGCAAAAAATGAAAATTGGGGTGGGAAAGAAAAGTATAAAATTCTTCTCCTCCTCGCCAACCCTACCACAACACTGTTTACAGCAGTCAGGAAGCTGTGGAAAGATTAGGTTAACATCTATATACACAGCTAGTAGGAACTTGGGAAGTGACAGAAATCTCCCATTTAGAAGGCAAGTTTACAATGCAGCAATCAGCTTCAAGCTAACATGAAAGGTAGGTTCAGGGACAACATATATCAGCTGAAACCCCAGCACCCTAGCTTTCTAGTAGCTGAAATTGATATGGTTTGATTAGGCTGCATGCAAGGCTACTCATCTTTCCAATCTTCCGCTGGATAATAGATTTAGTTGTCCAGCCAGTAAGTGTCTCGTAAATCAACATTTGGGAATCAGCACAAAAACTAGTAGTCAAAACAAACACAAACACACACCCCACAATCCTGAGTTGATGCTATGCATATTTCTAAGTTAGCAGGAAAATATTCTGCAGGGAGCAGATGAATAAAAAAGCAGGGTAAGAGCAACAACTCCAGTGGTTAATAATCTGACAAAATATTCACTTTTTAAAAACAAAGGTTTTCTTTTGTTTGTTGAACCTGAATTTGTCACTTGAAGGCTGCATCACATGCTTCTGTGGAACTTACATTGGAAGCGACAGCACATAGGCACACTAGTAACAAATGAGACAGAAGGTAAAGCTAGTTTGCAGTCTTATTCTGCACTGCCAGATTCCACCTGTAACCAATGGCACAGCCTTTTCAGCAAGATGACAGCCTACAGAAATGGACACAGAATTAAGTGCCAGGCATGGCTCCTCTCTTTCCATTTTCAAAAAGAATTACTTATTTCACAGTTCTATTCATGGGTTTAGGATTTCTTGCTTTTACATTCAGGCTGTGTAAAATGAATTCAATTTTCCAGTAAGCAGGACTGTAACTGATTTCCTAACATTAGGTTCTACAACCAGGACAGGAAACGTGTCCACCTCCACTAGCACACCAGCTAATAGAAAAGGCCATCCTTAGACAGGGGACATTAGACGATACTATAAAATAGATATTCATTATTTAATCACAATTACCTACATAATAACAATCTATGGCAGTGGTTCTCAAAAAGTGTGTTGAGACACATTGCTGTGTCACCACACAGTGGTAAGTGTGTCGCAGAGAGCTGGGGAGATGGCAGGATTTAGCCGGGGGTGGGGGAGGGTGGCCTGGTGTGTCCTGTAGGGCTGCAATATGCCACTAGGTGAGTCACAACCTGCAAAAAGTTGAGAACCACAGCTCTACATATTTGACTAAAGATTTTTGCCCTGGCAGTTGCAAAGTCAATGACTGATTGTCATCAAGTTGAGGAGGTTCACTTTGGGGGATTTATATGCACACATGCATAGGAAATGTTTGGTATGAATATGATTACTAGTTGTTAAAAAACATGACAGAAAACAGAAAAAAAAAAAGCCATCCATTGCATTAAAAAGGTTAACCTCCAGCACAAATAAAACCATGAGGTGTGCCATAACAGGTCAAGCCATCTAGGCCAATATCCTGTCTTCCAACAGTGGCCAATCCCAGATCCTTCAGAAGAAATGAACAGAACAAGGCATCCTGTTGTTCAATTCCAGGATCTGGCAGTCAGGGATTTACGGACACACAGAGCATGAGGTTGCATCCCTGATCATCTTGGCTAATAACCCACTGACAGACCTATGCTCTATGAACTCATCTAGTTCTTTTCTGAACCCTGTTATGGTTTTGGCCCTCAAAACATCCTCTGGCAAGGCATTCCACAAGTTAACTATGCACTGTGTGATGAAATACTTCCTTTTGTTTGTTTTAAACCTGTTGCCTATTAATTTCATTGGGTGACCCTCTGTTCTTGTGTTACATGAAAGGGTAAATAATACTTCCATATTTATCTTTTCCACACCATTTTTTAACTTTTTTCAAACCCTTCTACACCTCTGTCATATCTCCCTCAGTCATCTCTTTTCCAAGATGAACAATCCAACTCCTTTTAACCTTTTCCCATGTGGAAGTTGTTCTATATACTTAATCATGTTTGTTGCCCTTCTCTGCACCTTTTCTGAGATGGGTAACCAGAACTGCAAGCAGTATCCAAGGGGAAGGTGTATCACAGATTTATATGGTGGCATTATATTTAGTGTTATATTATCCATCCCTTTCCTAATGATTCCTGACACTTGCTATTTTGACTGATGTTGCACACTGAGCAGACATTTTCAGAGAACTATCCACAGTAACTCAAAGATCTCTTTCTGGGAGTGGTAACAGCTAATATAAACTTTTTCAGTTTCTATGTACAGTTGGTATTATGTTTTCCAGAGTGCATTACTGTGCATACATTGACACTGAATTCAATCTCCCATTTCCTATTTTGAGAGACTACTTTATAACTCTTCACAGTCTGCTTCGGACTTAACTATCTTAAGTAATTTTGCATTGCCTGCAAACTTGGCCACTTCACCCATTTTACAGAACATTTATGAATATGTTGAACAGCACAGGCCCCACTGCAGATCCTTGGGGCCCTCTGCTATTTAACATTTTCCATCATGAAAGCTGGCAATTTATTCCTATCCATTCTTTCTGTCTTTTAACCAGTTACTGACCCAGGGGAGGCCCTTCCCCTTTATCCCATGATTGCCTACCTTTCTTAAGAGCCTTTGGTGATGGATCTCATCCAAGGATTTCTTAAAGTCCAAATATATCCACTGGATCACCCTTGTCCATATGTTTGCTGAAACTTCTCACTGAATTCTAAACAATTGGTGAGGCATGATTTCCCTTTGCAAAAGTCCTGTGATTCTTCCCCAATTTATCATGCGCATCTCTGTGTCTGATAATTATGTACTTTACCATAGTTTCAACCAACATGCCTGATAAGAAAGTTAGGCTCACCTTACCAGTCTGTAATTGCCCAGGATCGCCTCTGAAGTCTTTTTTTTTTTTTTTTTAAATAACTGGTACCACATTACTTATCCTTCAGTCATCTGCTAGAGAGACTGATTTCAAACTATAGGTTACATGTCTCAGTTAGAACTTCTGCAATTTCCTATTTAAGTTCCTTCAGAACTCTTGGATGAATACCATCTGGTCCTGGTGACTTATTACTGTTTAATTTCTTAATTTGTTCCAAAACTTCCTCTACTGACACCTCAATATAGGACAATCCTCAGATCTGTCATCTAAAAACAATGCCTCAAGTCTGGGAATCTCTCTCTCATCCTCTACAGTTAGGACAGATAGAAAGAATTTACTTAGCTTCTCCAGAACGGCCTGGCCTTTTTCAAGTGCTCCTTTAGCACCTTGATCATCCAGCGGCCCTATTGATTGTTTGGCAGGCTTCCTGCTTCTGATGGACTTAAAAAAAAAAAAAAAAAAAATGCATTGCAAGTTGTGGTTTGTGATAGTTGCTCTTCAAATTCTTTTTCAGCCTGCCTACTTATGTTTTAACACTTGCCTTGCTAGGGCTTATGTTCTTTTCTGTTTTCCTCAGTCATATTTGACTTCCAATATTTAAATGATTCCTTTTTTACCTCTAACACCTGTTTTACTTTGTTTAGACAACAGCCTTTTTTAAATCTATTAATTATTATTATTATTATTATTATTAAGGATTTATATTTAATTTGAGCCTCCATTATGGTGTTTTCAGATGTTTCCATTCAGCTTGCAGGCATTTCACTCTTGTGACTAAAAGCAAGAAGGGTCCTGAGGCACCTTAAAGACTAACAGATTTCTTCAGGCATAAACTTTCCGTGGGCTCCAGCCCACATCATCAGATGGGTTAGAGTGCACAAAAGATTATGCCCAAAGAAATCAGTTAATCTTTAAGGTGCCACAGGACTCTCATTGTTTTTACTGTACAATAGACTAACACAGCTACCCCACTGGAAATTTATGCTCTTGTGACCACTTCTTTTCATTTCTGTTTAACTAGATTCCTCATTTTCATGAAGTTCCTCTTTCTGATATTAAACACTACTGTGGTAGGATTTTTGGTCCTTACAAACACACAGAGATGGTTAATTTAATTCCATCATAGCCATGACCACCAAGTAATTCTGCTACCTTTTGGATGAGATTGGGTGCATTTTACGACTAAATCAAGAACTGCCTCTCTTTATGGTGGTTCCAGAACTAGTAGTTCCAAGAAGCAGTTATTAACAGTACTTATCAACTTCTCTCTCCATCCTGTCATAAGGCAACATGTACTCAGTCAACATGGGAATAGCCGAAATCCCCCATAATTAATGAGTTATTCTAGTTTTGCAGCCTCTATGATCTCCCAGTGCAAGCTTTCTGACAACACCAACGCCGTACTAGGCTAAACATTTCTGGACACAGAGTCTAAGTCTGATCTCACACACATGTGAAAGAAGAGTGACTCTCCCAGGTGTCACAGGATGCATATCCATGCTCCCCCAGGCTATGAGCCACATAACTCTTCTGTTCATTTTTGCAAGCTAATTGTTTGATGCCAATTATGCCATGCGAGGTTCCCTTTTCACTGCTCTACCTTATTGTTATATCACGTGTCCTGCAGTGTCATGTATGTGCACAGATGTGAAACATGTTACATGGCTCAGACTATCAGGGCTCAGCAAAGAGACTGCAGAGGTATATGACAAAGCAAATGTAAATTGAGCTCCCAGCCTCAGGTGGAACGAAGGAAATCATCTCAGCCCAGGAAGAGGAGGGGCTGAAAGGGGACTGAAAACAAATGCAGACACTTTGAACAGTTAGGGGCTCTTTGCCAGAGAAGCCCCTTTTTTAAACATTCTCCAACATCAGGCAATATCTGAGCCCTGCCTAGTATTAGGCAGACACTACCTGTAAAAAAAAAAAAAAAATGCCAGCCAAACATCTTGTGCGTAATCTTGGACTATGAGGTTAGGTAGTAGTGTTAGATTAGCATGTATTTTATACCTTATTTGCTTGTGTTAACTCCTGACTCCTTTATTAAATGATTGTTCATTGATTTGCTACATACTCACTTAAAATCATGTTCTAATCAATAAACTAACATTTGTTTTATCTAAAGCTGCATGGACTTTAGAGGGTATGAATGAGCAGAGCTGGGTATTCTCATTTCTTTATCAAATGAGCAAACGGGAGTTCATGAGCCTCTCATTGATTGGGGGAAGTGTCCCGATCCCTGTAGGATGGTAGCACCCAACATGGCATCTGGGGGGGTGCTTGTTGAAGGAGTGTCCCATAAGTGGTTGGCAGGAGCATGCCCACTGCCTGGGACTGAATACACACAGGAGGCTGGCATGAACTGACTCAGGAGGGAGTAGTGACCTGGCATCGTAGGGTAAGTTGGGCTTCAGGAGTGGAGATCAGGTGGTCACAGAGATATACTGGACCAGATTCTGGGAGGGGAATATCAGACCAGGTCACTGGATAAACCATGGCATAAAACCAATGAATTGGAGATTAGAATTGGCCCAGAAGGTGCAAATTTCTCAAAATGTTGTAAGATCCCCTACATTTGTCAATTTAAAAGTCCATTTAGTTTTAAAATCTGGAGAACCAACTTATGCTTCAAAAGTTCAATGACTCTAAAAATCTCAGTTTTTTCTATTTTGATCAGGAGTTGTGTTGAGTGCTTGATGAGTCCTGAATATTCTGGAGTCCAGATATTCATTTTCTGAGATATAGTGGTTGGTTGGTTGGTTTTCACATTCAAGACAGAAAAATGCAGATAAATAAAACAAACTAAAAAAAAAATTACACAGAAACAAAATACTCTGCTTTGAGCTGTCACAGTGGATGGTCTTCCACCGTGAAATGCAGTTAGTTTTGTGGTCATGTTTGTTTCCCCCAAACTGGTGGTTTGGCAGCCTTTTGCTCTGTGTATGGAGCTCCCTACCCATGATAGTCTTCTCTCACAACTGTCCTCAAAATTTCTTTTGACAGACTTCCACCCCTAAACATTATACAGCCTGTAGCATGAGATTTGATCGACCAAATGTGTACTCTGATATGGGAACTGGTACAATATTATCAGAAGTTTCTCTTTTTTTTTTTTTTCTGATTCATCACGATTATGGAAAAATAAAAGGTTATTTTAGGTATAAAAACAATGACTGATTTTGAACAGTATCTTTAATGTATTTCCATGACTTCTGCCTCTTTTTCACAATACCGCTGGTGTACTCTTCCTTTTTCATGCCATACAGCGATCACAACCTTTGTTAAAAGCAAAACATTAGCACCCTCACATCTATAGGCTGGCAAGGAATGAAAGGCATCACTCTCATTGCCTGTGGTGGGAAAGGAAAAGTGCATTTCATTCTTCATCAGATGCATATAACTGGAAAAAAAATGGCACCAAAGCTGTGCAAAATTTTCACTGGAAAACCCCTCTGTACCACATGAAATGCCCCTTTGGTTACAAACATAAAATTCAGCCCAAGCTCTTGGGAATGTTCTTGAACCTGGGCCCCTATATGGTTATGCACTGAGGCCATGCAAAACACTTAGGCTAACATGATTTCAACAACAACAACAAAAACACCAAACAAAAAAAACACAGTGGTTTCTGCTGAATCTCCCTAATGCATTTTGGTGTCAGTTCAAATCCAAGTTCTCAAAATTAAAACTTAGTGGGCACAAATACCTATGGGTAGGGAACCGGTGGAGGGGGGAGTGCATGAATCCCTATGAACAGAAATTAACGTTTTGTCCCACCTTAAGTTACACATGCTCTAACAGACAAGGACACATACACAAAGAGTACATTCATATCAAAGTCGGTAAAAATAAGCCCTAGTTTCATTTTCGAGGTGAAAGGTCTGTCACCTAATTAAAGAAACACCTCTGCACGATTGGCTGCTCACAGTGGAACACAGTTGTCATCAGTTCATTTAACACATATTCCAAACAAAAGGCCAAAATTACAAGGACCAAAGAAGGGAGGGAAAACAGACTCAGATTGCTGAATACAGGAAGATAGCTGGCATAATATTTATGAATCAGCATCAGCGCTGAGAGAAATTCTTCAAGTTAGGCAGAAACAGTGAGCACAACAATGCCAGCATCTCATCCTCCCAGCATTGAGAGATATGTTCAGCTTTTATTAAGTGGTTTTAAAATACCATGAAGTCAAATCTTTTCACAGGAAAGAAATATTTTACCACTACACATACAGATTCACTTACTGTAACACTGCCACAAACAGAAACCATACAAACCTTTCAATCTACTGCACTCAAGGTGGAGTTTTACTATGTCAAGCTTATGTGTAACTGGGTTCCAGATGTATTTAGAAATACTTTATAACTTATGTTTGTTAAGTCAGTTTTATTCAGTGACTACCTGGAGGAAACTGTAAGTTTAACAACTCTGAAATGATCTAACAGACAATACTGTTGTACCACAGTGGAAAATCAAGATGTGACTCTCTCAAGACTCTCTCCTAGACATCACTTGCGTTATTCTTTTGTTCAGACTATTAATAGAGTACTTTGAGTTTACATTACTGACAACTGGAATTGAAAAAACCTCCTCATTTAATTGCCAAAGGCATTTGGAGCAATGTTTACTGCTGCATAGGCAAATCCAAGGTCTATTTATCACTCGAGTCCTTCTTAAACAATACATATTGAGGGTTTTAATGGTGCACAGGGGTGGGGTTGGGCCTCTGCAAAGGGGTGCCTGTCAGTGGTAATAGCTGTCTTTAAACTCTCTCAAAAATATATTATTTAAAAAAGCATTTTTTGGCCATCTTGGCATGTTGCCCTAGAAAAGCTTTGTGCAAACATGAACTGAATGGGAAACTTCACATTTAAGAAATGTGTCAATCTAGCCCTTCTACCTTAAGGAGTTACCTGAAACCATAAAAAGCAGTGCATCCCTTTTCATCTTTTCACTGCATATTTGGGATAACACTAACCTCCTCCCCCACACAGATGTGGTAAAACCCAATCAGTGTTTGTAAACTTCTGAGATCCAAGGATGGAAGACACCCCACAACAGTGAAACAAAAAGTCTCTTGATTTACAATTTGAGTCCACTTTACATGTCAATGGGGGGGAGGGCAGTCTTTTTGCTATTAAAACAGCAGATCTAATTGTTCAGGTAAACTTCAGAGAAATGTCTCAAATGAGTAAGTAAGTTCATAACTAAAACCACTAGATAGATATTGGTGAATTCTGAGATCACCCAAAGCACTTCACACAACTAAGCTGGTTCAGAATTTAAAATTCTTTCTTGAATACACACACACACACACACACACACACACACACACACACACACACACACACACGCTCCCACCCTCCCACTCCTTTTCTCCCTATCCCCCAGGTCTCATCATGCACATAAATGTATTTACACAATTACAAAGGGCCAAACTGTGCCCCGAATTATATCCACACAATCCCACTGACAACAGGAATAGCTGAGAGCAAAATTTTGCCTCACAAACCTTTCTGAGCATAACTTCTTTTTAAAGCACACATTTACTCACTGCATAAATTAGGTAAATTTATGGTCATCGTATTCCAAAGATTGTGAACCGAGGAAAGACATTTGGACTTACATCCCAGAGGTTCAGAGTGACTACTGGTACATATGTGCACACTGTCAGCTTGCCTCATTGTTTCTGAAGTAACTAGAGAAGCAGCCATGCCAAACACTTATAATAGGAAAAAAAGGTCACTGTCTTCAGGATGCCAAAATCCAAAACAAGTTATTTCATTTTAAATCTTTCTAAAATGTACAGCAATCCCTTGAGTGCTGGAATGCACTCTTTCTACTTCAAATTAAATAATTATTGTAATATATTAGAACTAACTAGTTAAAATAACATGTCATAAATCAAACTGATTTGGGTTAAAACACATTCGTGCAGTGGAGAAGATCCAGGTGATACTGTCTCTACCTAATGCACTTTATTGTTCCAAGAATGTAGAGTTTAGATCAAGAA
This sequence comes from Podocnemis expansa, assembly GCA_007922195.1. Lineage (NCBI taxonomy): Eukaryota > Metazoa > Chordata > Testudines > Podocnemididae > Podocnemis > Podocnemis expansa. Next base: position 33,390,978 of record ML681972.1, on the reverse strand, counting down.
AAGCCAGGAGGGAACAATGTGTCTTCATCAAAAAGCATTTAGTTGTTGAGGTCAGTTATTTTCCGTGGAAGTTACCATGCACTAGACAGATGTATTCTTTCAACACACTAAATGTTTATTCTATTCATGAGATTCACGAGGTTTCATGCATTTAGCAGTTCTCATTGTTGAATTAATTACTGAAGACACACTGGTTCAGTATAATGCAAAAATGAATAAAGGTTTTATTAAATTGGGAAAGTTTCCTTGCATTAAGTTCACCAGTTCTGTGGACAGTACTAAGTAAACAAAACCATAAACTTGCAACTTCGCAATCAACCTCAAGAAACTCATTTCCTAGACAACCAAGAACAACGACAAAGTCAAACACTTGGGATAAAATTCTGCCCTACTGAAAACAGTAGCAAATATCCACTGACTTCAGTGGCAACAAGATTTGGCCTTAATCTGAATGGAATATGAAAAAATTAATCAATGGAGTCACATTATTGGTATAACAGTAACTGCAGAAACAAATCCTGTAATGACAGCTACTTAAGTACAGTGGTGAAGGACAGTGGGATGGTATGGCACCCCCCTCAAAGGTCATAAGAATTTTGACCCCACTCCGAGGTCTAGTATGATCACATCCTACAGGCACAGGGAATTCTTGCATCCTAAAAGTCATCAGAAAATCTAGAAACATCATGACTCCACTGGCAAGGAGTATGGCTATACTCTCAAAAGAATCCTTTCTGGAAACTTACTTGGACATTTTCTTTTTATTTTTTTTTTTTTTTTTGTGCCGACAGGCTCTGCACACGTGCAATTCACCAATATCTCGGCAGAAAAAGAATGGAAGTCAAAAGCCTAGAAAACCACAACACTAATCATGTGAAAGGAGAACAGGGATGTGAGAATATTCGAACAAGTTATCACACTTCTACTAAAAATGGGAGTAAGGTGCCAGTAACATTAACTATAAATCCACATTGTGTTTTACACACAGATACTCATGTTACTGTATAATAGAACAGATGAATGATGTCGTTTTTTCTGGAGAAGTAGTCACCATACAAGTGTGGGAAAAGAAGAAAACAACAAAATAATATCTAAAAGTGAATCTAAAACAGGTAAATTAACACAGGCACCACTGACTTTTACTTGACAGAAGGTTGTACTAATTACCAAAGGATTAATCCTGTACTCTCATACAAATGTCACACAGACAATCAATAAAAACAAACAGCAATAAGCACAGAAACATAGATAAAAATTAGTTCTGCATTTTATCATATATAAATGCCAGCATATCAGCTAGAAAGCAGTTTAAGAAAGAAATGACAACCAGCACTGTTGCCTGAAAGCACATTCCAGATTCTCTGTGATCACACTGCACGATGCTAAACACGAACATCCATTCCTCTTTTTCCTGCCCTGTGGTATTTCTGAAAGCATGATCTCAGTGCATCTTCACAAAAATTTCTGAACACAAGCAAAGAACAATTCAGGTCAGAAGATTGAGAATGACTATACTAAAAGGTCACTTTAGGTACTTTCCAGTTCTGGCACACTTACACTTTACACAGCACTGTACTTTGAAAATTACAGTACTAAACTCAATAGGACTACTTGTAGACAAAGATTTTAGTCAACATAAAGGAGCAAGAATTGGGCATTTAGTCTGAAAGCATAAGACAAGCACCACTGCTGCAGTTGCAGAATGACTGAAAAAGGAAGGAAAAGAAAGAGCATATAGATAGCAGAAAGAAATGCAAAATTTTCTATAAACTATGAAGACCCAATATAAATTTTGCAAAAGAGACAGTGTCCAGAAATCTTCTGAGCCAGTGGTTCCCAACCTTTTTCAGGCTGGGGACCCCTGTTTAACAAAAACAATATTTGCAGCCCCCAACTGATAATGTAACTTGGCCCGCACAGGCAGACTCTAGCCCACACCACTCTGGGGGCACCACTGGGACAGCCGGTGATCAGCACTGCTGCCACCATGGCCCACGCTGCTGGGGAGCCAAGCCACAGCAGCTATGGCCCCCTGCTCTTGCCCCTGCCAGGGAGCTGCTGCTGCCCAATCCCCCCTGCAAGGATCCAGCCATGGGCAGGGAGAAGCAGCCCCGGTGGGGATCATCAGGGCTGTAGCTGGATTCTGGCCCCGGTAGGAAGAGGCTCCGCAGACCCCCTGCAACATGTCTGTGGACCCCCGGGGGTCCCCAGACCACAGGTGGGAACCACTGTTCTGAGCCACACACGCACTGCCTGGCAACATTTTTATGTTATCCTTCTTTGTTTTCACCTCGGTTGTCTCACTTGTTGTCAAATTTCTTTAAAAAATTAATAAAAATAAAAAAAAACTTGCTATTGCTCAGGTAAGATGGGCTTTACGATTATTCCTGCCATTTCTCAACAAATACATCATTAGGTCCCAAAATGGTGATTGCTCCCCATGAATGAGGAATTATCTAACTTGGAAAACTTTTACCAGTGTAATTAAATTGATCTAAAAATTGCACTAGTTACACTCTTCAACCAGTTTAAATATGCCTGTATTAATCAGTGTTTCCCAACCAGTGGGTCATGAGAAGTATCTGTTTGGGGTGTTCATCTTTGTTGCCACCCACTCCCCAATCTATGCCTCCCCTTGGAAGCACTCTTCCAGAGCAGGACCAGCCAGGGCAGGGGCAAAAGGGTCAGTTTACCCCAGTCTGACAGACTTCCCAAACTGAGTGATTTCAGAACCTGAGGCACTGGTTCACAGTGCCAATCAATTTGGGCCAGTCAACCCTTTTGTCATAAAGGAGGGGATGACCAGGCCAAACGTGAAATGGCACTCAGACCCCACATGACAGTCACAAGTCAGAATGGGGAGCCAAGCCCCGTTTAGTTGGGCGGGCTCGCTCTTCAAACTATCCCTAGGAACTCCCCAGGCCACTGGGACTGCAGAGAGCCAAGGAAATGCCTTGGGAGATGGACTAAGGAAGTGAGAAGTTCAGGCAGCAGGCCAGGGAAGGGTGCCAGCAGTGCAGAAACATATAGTTGGCATCTGTAAATTAAAATAAAGAAAATAGTCATTTCCGAATTTACGTATACCATATGCACACAGAGTACATATGCAATGGTGGGTCACCTTACTAAAAAGACTGGAAGCACTCCTTAAAATAGTTCTGAATATTTAACGCTGTGTGTTCCTCCTTTTCTGGATGTTCAACTTGAGACATTTGAGCCTGATACGCAGAACTTCTGATTCCTCAAAACTGCAGCTACCATCAAAGGAAGCTGTAGATACTCACCACTTATGCCTATAAGGCAAAGTGATTTGAAGAACTGAGTACAATATCACAGTGAGCAAAGAGGGTCCAAGTTCTAATTCTGGCTCTCTATTTGTTATATAGCCTTAGGCAAGTCTCTCTGTCATTGTCTGCTTCTCCATCTGTAAAACAGGGATGATGCTGTTGCCTAACAAAATACCTCCCAGGTGTGCTCTGATCAACCACAGCCTGGTCATTGCTTTGCACAAATAAAATACTCAAGAAAATCAGTCCTGAAGTATTTCAAATTGGAGAGCAATCACCAAGACACCCAAAGTCAAAGACTTTTGTGCAATGGCATCAATCTCCCTCTTCTGTGGCTCCTCAACTGTACAATCGGAGTTACAATATTATCGCACAAGGGAGTTGAAAAGATGAACTCATTAATGCTAGTGTACCTCAGCTATTACAGGGCTGAGCATCATAGTAAAACACCCGGGCAGTTGTTAATTCCAAACTCCATGCAAGGTTTGGATAGTGTGCACTAAGACTGAATAATGAGGAAAAATAAATATTGCAAAATACCACCACCTCTCTCTGATAAAGTGCTTTTCAGCAGTAGATATCAAAGCACTTCACCACCTGCTGTATTCCCAAATCACTATCTATTCTGTGCACTGAATTAGGGAGGAATCCTGTGGAAGAATCAGTATGTAATCCGTTAAATTCCCCATCTTCAAAGCATCAGACCAAATGGGATTTTCTCCCACAAAAGCTAATGTGATAAATAAATTTGTTAGTCTTTAAATGCCACAGGACTCCTTGTTTGTTTTACAGAACGAGACGAATATGGCTACCCCTTTTGGAACTTAGTATTATGTGAGTACATAATTAAAGACTTTCTCATAACACATATATATAAGGTTGCAAAAACTACAGAGGCATCCTCAACTCATGTATTTCTTAACTTTCAAATCAGGTAGATTTTACAATCATAGAACATTAAAGCTAGAAGGGACCTCAGGAGGTCATCTAGTCCACTCCCCCTGCTAAAAGCAGGACCACTCCCACTAAATCATCCCAGCCAAGGTTTTATCTAACCAGGCCTTAAAAAAGTTTCCAAAGATGGAGATTCCACCACCTCCCTAGGTAACCCCATTCCAGTGCTTCACCACCCTCCTAGTGAGAAAGTTTTTTGTAATATCCAACCTCAGCCTTCCCAGATGCAAACTGAAACCATTGCTCCTTCTTCTGTCACCACTGAGTTCAGCCTAGCTCCCTCCTCTTTGGAGCACCCCTTCAAGTATCTGAAGATTACTACCGAATCCCCCCTCAATCTTCTCTTCGGCAAACTAAATAAGCAAAGTCCCTTCAGTCTCTCCTTGCAAGTCATGCACCCCAGCCCCTAATCATTTTTGTGGCCCTCTGCTGGACTCTTTCTGATTTGCCTACATCTTCTTTGCAGTGGGAAGCCCAAAACGGGACACTATATTCTAGATGCAGCCTCACCATTACCGAATAAAGGAGAATAATCATATCCCTTGATCTGCTGGCAACGCTCCTACTGATACAGCCCAATACGCTGTTGGCCTTTTGGGGAACAAGGGCGCACTGTTGACTCATGTCCAGCTTCCTGTCCTCTTCAGATTTCTTTTGGCTCAATCTGCAGCTCTGGAGCCACAGGCAGCTCTTTGGCCCCGTTACAGCTCTGTGCCCCCCTGCCGGGGATGGGAGGGGGATCCTGGGGGCAGCCCATGCCAGGCTCTGGACTCCTCTCTCTTTCACACCAAGGAATCCTATGGCAAGTGCCCTGGCCCAGCTCCCTTCACCAGGAGGCCACACCCATTGTGCATCTCAAAACACTTGGTTATTCAAGGAATTTTACAAAATGGTTCTTATCTTTCAGGTTGCAGACACCTTGTCTAGATCACTCTGTGTTCTGTCCCTACCAGTACCACTCCCCCAGCTTAGTGTCATCTGCAAACTTGTTGAGGATGCAATCTACTCCATCTTCCAGATCACTCATACTAACTCTTTTAATTAAGGGTGTTTGCTTTGGGGAGGAGAGGAAAAAGAAGGAATGACTGCATGCAGAAAGAGCACGCTGGTACAACATTTTTACAAAGCTAATCAACATTAGTTAAAGGTGAAATCCAACTTAAGTGCAGAATATATTTTCTTGTTAAATTAAAATACACACTACTACTTTGGCTCTGTGTGTATCCCAAGATATCTTTCCCAACCCCACCTCCTCTTTTTCCAATCTTAAAGGCATCTATATGATCAGTTCTGCCCTGTCCCAGAGGTACTCAGCACCTTGCAGGATTAGGCATACAGTGTCCCTTCTGTTTCCATTGAAATCAACAGAATTAAAAACCTACAGTCAGTAAAGCTCTTTGGAGTCTTTCTGGATGAGAAGTTCCATAGAAATGAGAGATCCTTATCAGAAAGGAAAGTAACCAGCCCTTTGAACCTTGGAGATTTAAAAAATGCATACTGATTACGAGACATCTGAGCACACAATTTAATGTAATAAGTATATAGAAAAGATTAATTCCTAATAGCTGATACTTCTAACCTTCAGCACAAGGAAAAACTATTCGCCTCCAAAAGTATTTTTTTAAATCAATAGATTACAACAGATATAAGCAAGACTCTACCCCCTTGCCCAAAACACAACCTAACTCCAGTTTAGCTAAGCTTGGTCAAGTCAAGTCAAGTCAAGTCAAGTCATAGGGCTGGAAGGGACCTCATGAGATCATCGAGTCCAACCCCCTGATTCAAAACTAAAGCAAAATTATACATAGAGACTCATTTCAGTTTGAAAGGGGTTAATTTCAGTGTCCTTAAACAACAGAAATTAATTGAAATAATCATGGTTTAAATTAAGATTAAAAAGGAGTTGCCACACGGACTAAACCAACATAACAAAACCAGTTTAAAAAAAAAAAATCACAACTTAAATCTGTATGGAAACAAGCCCTATGCCTTCCCTGGACCTTATGTCTATGATCTTAACAACATAAAGATTTATTCTCAGTCTCAACCATTTTAAATGGGTGACCAGCTTTAGCCACATCATCTTTTTCTTATTTAGAATTTATGCAGAAGAATTCAGCTTTTCTACTGCCCCTTCTTTATACTGCATAAACGTGAAACAGAACAAAGTTTTTCAAACGGGGGGGGGGGGGGGCACAAAAAAAAAAACAAAAAAAAAAGCCCTCTTTTTGCAAGTGATTGAAAGAAATTGTTTCTTGGCTCTCCAGAACAGTCAATTGCATTAACTCAGGTTCAGTCTGTCTCGGACCTTAAAACAAGAGATGTTGCAATGTGCTAGCAAAATGGCTCATTGTATCAAAAGAAAATGCAGGTAGCTCAACACACCATAACTAAAATTAAGTTCTGACAATCCTGCTGAAACTCAACACAGATGCAACATCATTTTTGCGATTTTGCCAGCCACCAAATATTGACTCTTGTTTCAGACCAAGTATGTACTGCCCAGATAATTAATGGTCATCAATACTAATCTCTGTTTCGGTGGTCTGTGCTGGTACTATGCCCGCACGCATGTCCTTTAGAGACAAATCAGATTGACAAATCAAAGAAGAGTCAGCAGTATGTATGTAATCATATTCATGTTATGAATAGAGAAACTCTGTAGGAAAAGAGAGAAACAACATGCACAAAGCACTACATAACAAATAAAGGCTAATGGCCTGCACTAAAGAAAGGACATAACCATCTTCAAAGCGACTTACCAGAAAAATAGTAAAAGGCTGGGCCAGTTTGCATTTACAAAAGGTTTGGTATAAAGAAATGAGTCTGATAATAATAATATTCAAACTGAAAATAGTGAAGAATATGTATTTTAGGCAGTCCCTGCAAATAAATTCAAAAGCAGTAAGCCAGCATGGATGCTTGGTGACTTTTACTGGTATTAAATAAAGAAATACACTGTTGTTAAAGAAAGGAGATGATGATTGTTAAAGAAAGCTTTGGAGCCATGTACAGGGAAAAAAACCTCATCTTACTTAAATGAAAGAATATTTCAAAATCCTATCAACAACTTGTTGACAAATATCATTTACACAGTAATGGAAAAATTGTTTCATCTACCCCAAAGACATAAGATCAGTGTTTAAATATAGCCATCTCTAAAGGGATAAGCCTTTTCTTCCAATGTATTCACATTCTTTTGAGCACTGAAAATGTTGTATTCTCCTTCTCACCAACAATGGTCTCCACTTTGATTCCTCTGTAACGCCACCACTTTACAAGATTCATTGCTCTATTTTTCTCTAATGTCCGCAGTCAAAATTAACAATGTATTCCCGTATCTTGTCACGAATGGAGGCTAAGGTAGGGCCTTGAACATCAAGTTTTGCAGGGACAGGTGGGGAAGCAGTAATCTCCTTTCCCTCCCCGACCAGGACAGATGTTCCTACAGGCTTGTATACAAACCTAGGCTACCTATTTCCTTCCAGACTCTGTACTACAGCTGGAACTTGGCCTTCATTTCTTAGAAGAGTACATAATATTATGTACAGTCATGACCCTGATTCACCTAGTTTCTTACCTTCTTGATGCAATGGCTGGAAAGAAGCCAATAACCCTGAGAGCCATGCTCCAACTGATTATATGCAGGGTCATAAACTAGACGATCTGAAAACTGAGTTCCAGGAATCAGGGTTTATGCTAATAATCAGCTTCTCAAAGGAAGCTGACTCAAAAACACTAGTTGTGAAAACTAAAGACTGAACACATATAAAGAACCCAAACACAGTCTTTCCATAAAAGTACCAAAGGGATAGCCATGTTAGTCTAGTTCAGCAAAACAAACAAGGAGGTGCCACCGGACTCCTTATTGGTTTTCCCCATGAAAGTAGTTTCCCTACAGTTTTTTGGTGAAATACATGAGAAGGCTTATGAGAAGAAACTTCTGCAAGTTAGCTGAGGTAATGCCGGTTGTGAGAATGGATTATTTCAATTTTACATTACATCAAACTGTACCTTTTACGAGAACTATTTGCTTTTAAAATAATGTGTTTCTGACATCACACTTAGGGCAAGACAGAAGGTGCCAGATCAGGATATTCAGTGAGTCACGGGACACGCAACACATTTGAGATTCCTGTGTAATTTTGAATTCAGGGGAATCAGACAGGGAGAACAGGACACATAGGCAGGATGAACTTGAACTGAAGAACACCAGCGCACTTGCTCACAGGAAAATACAGCAGTTGAAGAAGGGGATTAGAACCTGTAGATAAGGATAGGCTAAAGAATGAGATATAGTGGTGGAGGAGAAGGAATCCCCAAAGAATCCAGCAATCAGGAAGGAAACAGCGGCTAAAATAAACTGAAGGGTAGATGTGGAGGAAATAATATTAAACAGAGAAACAAATAAGGCTTAGGGGGAAAAATGAGTGTAAAGACAAAACACAGGAAGCAGGGCAGAACTCCAAGAAAGCAATAAGAGTTCACTCAGAAGTTTCCAAAGTATCTATCTGTATATAGATGAAAGAAGCGTACATAAAATAGGACAGTATAGGGAAACAGGTGATATATCACAAGCTTGACATAAGAAAAGGCAGAGAGGAATAAATATTGCAGAGTAAAATTTTGGTTTTAGGAAATCTCCAAGTAGAAGAGAGAAAAATAGCCTGAGACACACAGACAGTTTGGAAGTAAATGAAATAGACATCATGGAAGGAACTACTGTTGAAATACAAAGATTAGATATGGAAGGGAATTCCAGTACAGTACCCTGATACCAGGGACAAAAAATATCTAGCTATCTCACTAAAGATAGGAGAGCCCAAGTTTAGCCTGAAATAACCACAGCAAGGAAATTTGTCTTTTCTACCAATATGATGGTACGCTATAAGCAGAAGAAAATTAACGTTGCACTCCTAAGGAGTACAGCTGGAAACCGCTGTCAATGCATGCGTCTCATTCAAGACAAGTCAGGAAGGTTGTTAAAGATGAAGCTGTTTAATGGGTGGTAGTCATAGGATCCAAGATTATTCTTTTCTTCTATTAAATTTCCATGGCTCAATATTAGGGGATTTTTCTATGTTAAGTGGAAGGATGTCATGTTTATTAGTAGCTGAACAGATTTCATTAAGACCAGTACAGCTAAACTACAAACTACATGAAACAGGAGTAAAATGATAATACTGCAATGACAAAGAATCAGATAAATAAGTCCTTCATAAAAGCAATAATTCCTTAAAAGCTCAGGTGGACACAAGTGGAAAGAAGAATTAGATGACCTAATAGATCCTAGTCATCACTAACTTCTGAAGTTCCCTCCACCATTCAAGGTCAGGATGGTGGTATATTTTTTAAACATTTTATTTCTGAAAAACTGCTTAGAACAAAACCAATCACTGAAGTAGTCTGGGTTACTTCAAAACTGGGCTGTGATAAACACCCCAAATCATTCATTTTCTGACTTTTTAGGTCTAGCTTAGTGTGCCAAATTTCTCTGGGAATCTGGGATTCTCCCTGGCAACAGTACAGAGCTCCCACTTCTTGCCTTTTAGGACTGTGAGATATCACATTTAACACGTACCGATTTAATGTACTGAAAATCTGTTACTTGGCCAGCTATATAAACCTTGTATATCCTAGGCTATAAATAGATGTTTGGGGGCAGCAAGGGGATCAGTGTCGATACTTTAGAGAAAGAGAAAACATTTCTATGTCTGCCTTTTTTTTTTTTCTCCAAATTGCACTTAACTTCTGAATTACAGCATGAGTTTTGGGGTAGAAGGGTGTACAAATGAATTAATTCATCATACAGTTCTGAAATTTATCACCTGGCTCCTCCATTTATGTACTACATACAGTTACAATGATCCAAGCTTTTCACAATAACTCAAATGGCAAAAATCCTCTCTAAAAACCAGTTCTCCTAAAGTGAATAATATTACTCACGAGCATTACAAGCATCCTTCATTTTTCTTCCTTTGGGATAAAATATAGCATGCTGATTTCTAATTTAAGTGATGTTAGTTTTTTAAATAGTGGATTTGATATGCATTATGTAGGTGAGAAGACAATGACTCTTCCTTGCAGCCTTTGTTAATTCCTGGCAAGAATGAATACATACAAGAATGAATGTTAGGAAATGGCCATCATCTAAGCACATTCATATACACAATACTATTTTCCTCCATACCCATTCCCAAAACAAGAGATGGCAGGTTTCACTGATGTTACTGAGTATTGCCAATGCCAAAATTCAAAAGCATGAGTCAGACCCTAAAAAAATCGTAAGACTGGAAAAGATTAAATTGTGGGGGGTTTGTCTGTCGTCTGTGTTTTGAACTTCTCAGCTACTCCTGATGTGTGCGTGACAATTAACAGTCGGAGAGAACTCTCACACACATTGATTCCATCTTACTTTGCTTCTTCAAGATCTACACCCACCACTGTATTATGACAAAATAAACAGCAGATCTAAGAAAAGTGTATAAAGTGCTTCTCACGGTGTGGAGGACTTCCAACTTCCCACAAAATTCAAAAGTATCATTTAAATAATTTTGTACCCCCATCAGTTCCTATCAGGTTGTAAGCCTTTTATCTAGCTATAAGCTTCACAGTTTGGTGAAGTTTTAAGTTATTAAGGTTTGTCTGCTGTCTGGTACTGAGGTAGAGCCAGATGTGGTTTAGTCTCAAGTATCAGACAAGGAGGATGCCCTTTTGAAGAGCAAGCCATTCCGCTCTCACTAGCGTTCTCCAGAGAAAAAGTGATGTAGGCAGGGTAGGCCCATGCTGTTGCTGAAAGTATTGAAATATCTAGTGTCCTGGGTATGTATGAATGGCCACCCTACTATCAATTAATTCTATTCTACACCAATCGATTATACACCTACAGCCCAGTAACAGGTGTATTCCCTCAGCTCCAAATCAACTGTTTTGTCCCCACCTCCCAGACCCACATCAGTTCTGCCTTTGTCTCCTGCAGATGTGGATGTTCTACACCCCAACCAGGGGGGAAGGGTGAAGAGTGTCCCAAGGATTTTTCCACTTCCCACTCAGTCCTAGGACATCTCCAACAGCAGTCATCTTCTGAGTCTTGCCAGGCACGATGCTGAAGAGAAAGAGGAGGAAAGGAGCACAGATGAACTGACAGACTTTTCAAAAGGGAGGAAGGAGCAGAACCATCCAGAATTGCTAAGTTCTAATTCCGCCTTCCTTGTACTATATGGAAATGGTATTAGCTATTCCTCTCCCCATTCTTCCCTCCCCAGTACAATTCTGCCAGGACACGGAGAGCACTACTTGTGATTGCCCATCCGTTCCCAGGAGGCAGGGAGCAGTGAAGGCAGCTTTTGCTCTGCAGGCCATTTGGGGGGGGGGGGGGGGCCTGAAGACCAGAACTTGTCACAACATGGTATGATTAGCTGCACATATGCCAAAAATCACCTGCGAGAGTGAGCAACGCCAATTCTCTCTGAATGCTACTCCAAGTAACTGATCACTGCAGATGGGACCAGACTAATTAGCTCCTGCTGTTCTACACCTTGAGACAAAACAGGAATGAAAAGACTAACAGAATAAGCCGTAGAATTATGCCATTTTGTTACATTTAAATGGTTACTGCAATAATGAATACAAACAGCCACATTCAAAAGAAATCTTTCAAAACCAAAACTTCAATTTTCCTCACGCTGTCTGATTTAGATAGCAAAAGCGTGCCATTGGACGGAACAGGTCCACAGAGCTAAGACTTGATTCTGCTTAAATGCCATGTGCAAACATGGAAGTCTGTGCTGAGTTCCTAGTCAAATCTCATAACCTAAGCCAAGTCAAGTTACATGAGCATTTGAAGAAAAGAAGAAACACCAACGTGCCGCAAGAAGGAATGCCTGCGGTTCAGTCTGCGCTACAATTAATCCAAAACACCAGCACAGAGTAAGAACTCACTCATTATACTGCCAAATGTGCTGTTTTTCAGATGAAGTTTTAACTACTGGTGGTTGCTAAAGCTGTGTCTACACTAGCCACTTAGTCCAGACCAAGCAAGCTTAGTCCGGACTAATTTAGTCTGGGTCTACACCAGGCTTTGCCTAGATCGAACTCAGAAATTTCTTAGTTCAAACTAAGTAAAGCTTAGCCCGAACTAATAAGTTCACCCGCATAGTCTGGACTAAGCACTTAGTTTGAACTTTAAGTTCGAACTAGCACAATGTAGACCCAGACTAATGGCTTAGTTCAAACTAGCCATGCTGACTAGTTTGAACTAGAAAGTTAGTTTGAACTAGTCAGCACGGCTAGTTCAAACTAACCTCGGGTTGGTTCAAACTAACCAGGAACTGCTTAGTTCGGACTAAGGAAGTCCGAACTAAGCTTTGTGATGTAGACATAGCCTAAAGGTCCTGGAGGCATTCACACTGCTGCCCTGTCCAAAACCCATGCCTACCAAAATTACCTTTGCAGGTTCCAACTAGATACAGTGCCTTCACCTCTTCCCTGAAATGTTGCTATACACTCAAGCTTGGCTCATTCCCATCCAGAAATTGAGGCATTGCAAAGGCAAATGAAGCTACCCTTGGCTTACTTTGTAAAACACTTGATGGAAGATGCTTTATAAAAGTGTAAGATTGTTATTGTACATTAGTACACAAAATCAAGTTTCCCATGCAATCTGTACAACATACAGTTGAAAATGTGCCTATACAACCAAAGATAAAATTAAGTATGTACAGTGACCTTACAAAATAAAAATTCCCCGCCCGTTCTACACAGTTTTAAAATGCCATAATATGTCAGACTATTATTTGGTATATAATCCATCCAAGATTTTCCAGTACAGCGTGATGTTTATTTACTGATGAGGAGATGCTCAGTGCAGTCAAAGGACATTGCCAATTGCTTTCCTAAAGTTAAAAAAAATGCAACATAAAATAAAAACACTCTTCTCAGAAACTTAGAAATTTGAGACGATGCTTTCTTATAAAAGCTGTAAATTTTCTGGAATTTATAATGAAGATTGAAATGAATACAGATTTCCACCCGCTTGATTATTTCTGAAAGAACTGGTAATACCAGCCTAGCTTTATAACAAGGCTCAATGCTGTTATTTACAATTCCTATGGCCAGCAGAGGGAGTAGAAAAGCCCAAAATTTATTGAGTCAAAGAAAATAAAGACTGTTAAGTTTAAAAGTGTGCGTGCATGGTAGCTGTGTCAGTCCCAGGACATTAGAGGGAGAAAGTAGGTGAAGTAATATGTTTTACTGGACCAGCTTCTGTTGATGAGAGAGAGAAAAGCTTTCAAGGTTACACAGAGCTCTTCTCCAGCTCCAGGGAACTTACCCAGACTGTCACAGCTAAATACAAGGTGAAACAGATTGTTTAGCAGAAGTAGCTAACTCACATTTCAAGGGACCTTTTAAAGTGAAATGGCAACACTTCTATTCAGTCATATGGGGGGTGGCAACAAATGGGGAAAATGCTGGGGGCAGGTTAAGTGGATTATAGATTATTCTGATAAGCCATGAATCCTGTGTCTCTATTCAGGCCATGAGTTTCAGTATCAAGCAAAGGTATAAACTCATAATTCCAGGTTTGAAAGAACATTTGGAAGTGCTGTGCAGTTGTCTTTTGAGGATGAAAACCGAGAGGTCGAGAATAAAGTGATCACTTTCAAAAACGTTTTCACCCACAGGTAAGGTGAGTTGCATTTTTTGTTTCTGGTTGTTTTTGTTTGTTAGTTTCTTTTGGTTTTTTGTCATTGATCATCTTCCCATGAAAGCTGGAAAACAGTTATAAAGAACATTAACACCTTAAAAACACAAAAAGGATAAATCCTGTGTTAAGGAAAACATACCATTTGTATTTTTAAAAAATAACAAATAGAAAAGTAAAAAAGACTGTTCTTTAAAGAGTGTTATTCATTTTGCTATCATTGGCCAAGCTATTGTTAAACTGAAACCCTGTATAATCTTGGATATATTCAAGCCTGATGCTTGTCAGTAAGTTACACTCCGCTTTTAAATTATTAACATGCCTTCAGAGAACGTCTGATGGGCATATTTTATAAAGCTAAAAATAAATTAAAACAATTTTTAAAATGTACTAGAAGCTCCTATGTATACTCTATTGGTTTTAGAATAATGAATAAGAACAACTGTAAAGATGAATAAGGGAAAGCTCTGGTCAATACAACAAATTTAAAAAGTTGCCAAACCAAATCCCACTGCTAAAACTCAGTAAATAAGTGACTTAGTGACTTGAGCTTGAAACAGTTCTATAAACATATACAGATGTACACACACACATCCTAACACTGATTTCCACCGGACCAGGTTAAATGACAGCAGCTTCAATACTTGATACCACTACGAAAGGCAGCAGGGCTGGGAGCATAGGTGTAAGGACACTTAATTACCGTTGCAAAGCTTTAAGCAGATAAACGCCCCCCCCCCCCCCCCAAAAGACTTGTCCCACTCTGAAAAGAGGCCAAGTACAAGTGGAATCTTACTCGAACAGTGCGATCCCAGTCAGTGTCTACTTGTTTGCTTCTCCCACAAACGTTCGCGCACTTGCTTTCACGATGCCCCTTCCACAAGGAATGTGTTCCCTAACTGACCTGTGAGGCCCCCACCTCCCGCACCTTGAAGGCATCCTTCTGCCATGAGGCCTGCTAGAAATCAGCCAAATCAATGCTAGGTTAAGCAGCAGTTGGGGAACAGCTGATTTATTTACAAAATAAATCACTTTTTTTATAGAAACATCAAGACGTGCAACAGCTAGCCCATGTAACTGAGCCATCTTTTTATCATTAAACTGGTTCTCATTGCTCCCATTCCCTCCTACTCTCTGATATATTCACCTCTATCCAACACAAGGCCCCTGGTGTTCCTGCATGTTTGTGCAACACCTAGAACAACAGAACAATCCTGATAGGGTCTTTCAGTGATACCCCAAATTGCATAAATAATTGTTCATATTACTTCAGTGAAGCTTCTTCTCTCTTTAACAATACAGAGCCAGCACATTTACCAAAGTGAGAGCCAAAACCTATTCTGGCTCTTGTATGATCAACTAAATTTTAAAGAAAGATTCAACTGCAAAACCTACTGCTCCGCATAGCTACCCATCTGAATCACTGAGGAAAACAAACATTTGTCCTGTGGAATCTTGATGACAAATGAGAATATGCAAGCCAGAAATAACACAGCTCAATCCCAGGTCGAATTTGCCATTAGCCAAGCTAACGGGAGCATTCAAGGTACTGTTGTAACTAAAATCTCAGTCTCCCCCACCCTTCCACGTCCAACTACATCATTCTTCTCCGATGACTACTGTGCAATGATGACTTAAGTCTGCCACACCAAAATACAAGACAAACTTGTTGCATCACAACCAGGAGTTATCGAGACATGACGCTGTAAACACGAGGCCCACGTCACTCTCATAACAGAGTTTCTACTAGAATGGTTCTCTAAGCTGCAAATACTTACACGTTTGAATAATTTTCTATGTGCAAGTAGTTCCCTGGGACACATGTGTAAAGTTACACGTGTGTTTGCAGAACTGGCCTCTTGAAAATAAGGCCACTCCACAAAAAACTGCAGCGAGTGGCAACTTGCAACATCATGGAATTCCACTGGAGTATGGACCCAAAAATCAGGTCTTACGGATTTATTATATTACATGTTTCCCAAAGTTTATTATTTTATATCCCAAATTGTCTAAAATAAATAATCTTGAAAACTTTGAAAAACACAATATAATGACAAAAGACATTTACCTGACCCACTGCAGGCCAGTGCAATGCTCTAGTTGTGACGCAACCAGCATGGGACATGTTTGGGCATCACGGCAGAGCAAGAACCAGGCAGATTAGGCATGAACTGACACTGCAGGACCTGAAATAAAAAAATTAGCTTTTAGCTAATATTTTGAATGCCACTATTAGCCTGGTTACCGGGGGGGGGGGGGCATAGTGGTGAGGGAATACATCTTCATCCTCTTCACCGTGCTGAGAACTTCAATTAGGTCACCTCAATGTCTCTTTTCCAAGAAACCCAATTCCCAAAACCCTTCATCCTGTAATTGCCTTTAGTCAGTACATTGTGCAGGTTTTACAAAGACTTTACTCACACGTAAGTGCTTGGGATAGAAAATAATAAACTTGGAGACAGAGTACATCCACCAGACCTAACTTATCTTTCCTCCCCTCCACTACCTCACTCCGTTTCTAACGGTACCGTAATATCCTTCTTACGGCAGGGTAACCAGTACTGCACATAGCATTCCAAATGTGGAATGATGAGTGCCTTTTGCAAAAGAGCTAGTCCTGCTTTCTGCAACAGCCCTGCCAAAGCTGTCTAGACTCTAGCACTCGCTTTGACTTTCTTCCTTTCTTAATTTATTAAAAGAGTCTCTGTGAACTGGGCTCATGTTTTCAAACTATTTTACATAATTGTGCAAATTCTTTCCCTGACAGAGGGTGCCAAAGAATTGCCCGTCTAGCAAATTCTCTGGTTTAGTCTCTAGTTCTCAGGCGAGTTATTTTCAAATATCTAACTTCTTCGGCAAGTTGGAGGAGCCTTCTACTCTCTCTCTCAAAGTGGTAATAAGAAAAAAGAAAGCAAGAAACCCTACCAGCTTTTGTTTGTTTATTTCTATGTCTACAAACACGTCTGGAACTAGCTGTACATAAAAGCGCTATAACACTGTGCACGTGAGCATCCGTAAAAAGCTATATATAAATTTGATTGTATAGCACTGAGATATCGATCAACATGGAGAAACATGCTGAGGCAAGTAGCAGGGAGCCTTTCCCCACCCCTCATGGTATCACAAAGCAACACACACTCACTCTGTCAAGTACTCCAAAATCGCTGAGGAGTTATCAAGCAATACAACCCTGCTTTTACTCTGCCATGAAAATAGTTGCCTGGATGTATATCAAACAGCTTTAACATGCACCGCAATGCAAACACTCACTCCGCCAAGTACTCCAAAATCACTGAGGAGCAACGTAACCCTGTTTTTACTCCACCATGAAAACACTTGTCCATCTGTGTATCAAACGCCTTTAACACGCACCCCACTCTAAACACCCACTCTGCAAGTACTCCAAAATCGCTGAGGAGTTAGTTATCAAGCAATATAACCAACCCTGCGTTTACTCTGCCATGAAAATACTTGTCTGGATGTATATCAAACAGCTTTAACAGACACCCCAGTCCGAACACTCACTCTGCCAAGTGCTCCAAAATCGCTGAGGAGCCATGTAACCCTGCTTTTACTCCACCAGGAAAATACTTGCCCATATGTACATCAAACACCTTTAACACGCACTCTGCAAGTACTCCAAAATCGCTGAGGAGCCATGTAACCCTGCTTTTACCCCACCAGGAAAATACTTGCCCATATGTACATCAAACACCTTTAACACACACTCTGCAAGTACTCCAAAATCGCTGAGGAGCAACGTAAGCCTGCCTTCACTCCACCATGAAAATACTTGCCTGTATGTACGTCAAACAGCTTTAACGTGCCCCCAAACCCCAGCTAAGGAAACTGAGCCTGTGACATTAAAAATAATTAGGATTCAACACACGTTAGTTAAGAGACGGGAACAGCAACCACCAACCCTAAACACCGTTTGCGGCGGAAAGAAACCGCAGTCGCTGGAAGTCCAAGTCAGCTGCAGGCACGGTGGTTTCACGGTAGCAGAGTCCGGGGCTGGAGAGGCAGATTGCAACTCAAGTTTCACATCAAGCAGAGCCGGCTACAACTCCACCAAGGTGTGCACTCGGCTGCGAGGCGTTTCTCCCGCGGGGAGGCCAGGAAAACGTCCCCCCGAGCAGTGCCAGAAAAAAGCCTGCGCCTGGGCAGCCCCACACCGCCTCCTCCCCCGGCCCCCGCGAAGCCGATGGGCGCTGCGGCGGCGGCGGCGGGCGGGGAGCGGGGACGAGGCGGGCTGTGCCGGGCGCGGCGCTCGCCCATCCCCGCGGCGGAAGGAGGCGAAGCGCCTGCTCGGCTTCCAGCCTCGCCGCCGGGCGCACATGGCCGGCCGGGAGCGGGAGGCTTTTGTTCTCGCCCGCAAAACACCCCCCGCAGCCGTGTCCGTCCACACCCACCTCGGCCCCCCGCCACCTACTTGTGCCCAGGAAGCAGTCGGTGAATCTCCTGAAGCAGCTGGCCGAGGCGGCTCCATCGTCCATGGCTGGCCTCAGCAGCAGCGGCGAGGAGAAGGAGAAGAAGGAGCCGCGCGGCCGCTGCCTCGCCCGCGGGGAGCTGGAGGCGGCCGGGGCCAGCAGCAGCAGGCGAGGCCGGGCGGGGAGCGGCAAGGCCGGGCAGGAGGAGCAGCCGAGCCCGCGCCGGCTGCTGCCGCTGCGGCTCCTGCTCTTGCTCCCGGCGCTGCTCCGGCGGCGGCTGCAGGGCTGGGCGATCAAGGCAGCAGCCGCCGCCGCTGCTGCCGCCGCTTCTCCTCCTCCAGCATCCCCGCCTCCCGCCCGCCCTTGGAGACTCGCGCCCGGGGCGGCGGCGGCGGCGGCGCGGCGCGGCGGCGGGGGAGGAGCCGGGCGGCGGGAGGAGACTTGGCGGGAGCCGGCCTCGGACATCGCCCCCGGCGGATTCCGGAGTGACTCCGGCTCCCGCGGGCCGTGGAAACAGCGCCGGGCGTGTGGCTGGCTGCAGCGCCGCTTCCGAGCCCAGCCCCGGCGGGAAAAGCGCAGAGGCGGTGCGGCAGCGGGGCTGGCAGCCGGCGCCCGGCTTTTGTTCGGGCTCTGCCGGTCACGGCAGCCAGGAGGCTCGGCCAGGGCTGCAGCACGGAGCAAGGGGGCACGGCCTTAGCTGTCTAGTCTGCCCGGCTTTCCAGCTGCCCCCGCCGCCTCCCAGGAGCGTCGGGGCGGGCGGTGCAGGGCTGCAGTGCATGCGCTGCTGGCGCCGGAGTTGCTCCACATTGACACCGGTGCCGACACGAGGCGCTGATGGGCGTAGGCAGGTTGGGGGGTGCAGCTGAGGTGAATTCACGGCGCCCCTGGCCGCCTTCAAGCCAGCCCAGCCCCCAAGCCAACATTCACAGCCTTAAAACCAACCCCCAAGCCCGCCCTGCGCTTCGGCTGCTGCCTCAGTGGGCGAGCCTGCCAGCAGCGCTAGGGTGGCGCTGAAAGGAGCTGGCAACACCGCCCGGGGCCACAGCGGGCAAATAAACCTCAGGGGCGGACAAAAGCCCAGCCAGGGCCGTGGGGCTGGGCTGGGACCCCATCACCCTCCTCCGCGCAGCTCTGCCAGCGGGCGGCTTGAGGCGCTGCCCCGTCCGGATTTCGTTCCCTAGAAATCTTCCTCTAGCCCCCCCGGGAAAGGAAACGAGCCGGGAGTTTTAAACATGCCCCGCGCCCGGGCGTCAAAGGGGGGTCATCGCACTGACACTCATCTAGACGAGGATTCAAATTTAAATATAGGCAGCCAAAAACCAAAAAAAATCACCGGGAGAGGGGCAAAAGGAGAACTGCGCCCTGGAGCACTAGTGTCTGCTCCGCATTTTGATAGCCCGTCTTCCCGTGGAAATTTTTGCTCCCTGCAAGTGTAAAAACAAGGCACGCGTTCCGGGTAGTCGATGTTTGCCACAGTGGAAAGCAACTGCCTGCCTAACTTTTGTGAAACGTTCCCGCATTATTTTAACACCCTTTCCCCCCGACAGATGCTATCAGTTTTACGGCCAAGTCGTAGTAAAAATTCGTTAGATCACGGCTATCCATCTCATCAGGAACAAGTATCTCAAAATTAGAAATCCGCCGCAAAAGAAAAGACACGCACCGACCTCCTTATGAGAAGAGAGCTGCGTTGACACTTGTAATGCAGCTCCTTCCCCGGGCTGGGGGGGAAGGGGGAGACGGGGACTAGTCCTTTTCTCAGACACCCAGCAGTGCAAAATCCACAAACAAACGTAACTTGTTTGTGAAGTTTGTGCTGTTCCTTTCTTATTCTGGCAGCGGAGTCCCCTGTGCTGGGGGCAGGTTCTTGCATTTGCAGTTGTTTGGGGGCGATCTGCAGCAGCCTCGTGAAAAAAGGTCCGATCCTACATTGGCTAAAAGGTATTAGCTAAAAGACGTGCTATACATATTAGTAGCATCCAAAGAACTGTTTTTCAAACCCTATAGCTCTTCCCCAGTCCCTCCCCGAATGAAAAAATAAATCACAGTTGTATCAAATTCAGACCATAACCAATGCAGGTCTCCAAACACACACACATACATTTCTGAGGTATACTATCCCATCCTTAGATGAGGTTCTCGGGAGTCAAACATATGAGCCTCCCTCCTTTACTAGATTCAATCACATCTTCAGTTATTTACCCCCCAGTTGTCGGATGCAAAGCAACCGATCTACAGTTCTTTCTTCTTTTACAAAAGAAGTAAGAAAGGCACCTTATTTAAAAAACCAACAAAAAACAAACAATCATCATTGTAACACGACTTTTTTACATGCTTTAAGAACTATTACTGGGAGAACAAACCAAACTCTTTAATTAACGATTATTCCAATTTACACACTTACCTTCTTGCCTATAATAAACCACCACAAGAGTCTACTTTGAACTCACACAAGGAAAGAAATTATTCCTTACTTACCCTTTTGTGCTGGGACTTGGAAACAGGTATGGTTATTTCTGTGGACTAATTTTCTTTGTTTTGATTTTTCTATAACAATGTAAAATTAGGGAAATCTGTTTCATTATATGTATATGGACCTATAGAGGTTCTTTCAGAGCTAAAGACCTGTTGAATTTATACATTATTCTTATATTTAACATTGTATACTATAAAATCAAATCTGCATTACAGAACATGTCTCGGTGTTCAGCACACCAGTTTCAAATTAGTACTATAATACTAGCTCATGTTTGCATGTTATGGACTTATAATATTAATCCACAGAAGTAGGAATTCAAAAGTATTTGTATAAGCATTAACACTTACCTGTATTGCACATACATATTTCATCTATTGCGCAGGCATCATATATACCTGTGTAGCATGCATATCTTTCATATGCAGCTGCACATATTAAGAGAGTCTTGGTCTACATCATACAGTAACTGATGTTCAAACATTCATTTTAAAATGCCTTTTGTTAGACACAAAAAACCTGCTGTAACCACATTTTCCTTTATGTCCACCTTCACCTCTAGGTGGACCAAAATATTTTTAATTGCCAAGTGTAATTTCTGAGTTATTTGTTGTGACTAATTTAGGTATAAACCCATCAACACAGGGGTTTTGTATTAGGAATCCTGACAGAATGTTGACAACTGCAGCTGAGAAAGGAATTACCTATGGTCCTTCTATTTTAACCAAAACATTTACCTTTTCCCCAAAGTGGTTATTTGTTCTTCCATTGAAAAGCGATACTAACATAAGATTTCATCCTTTACTGTATTATTTAATTTTTTACAAATGACTTCAGGTGTGTTTTTACAAGGCAAGGATGGGTACTGTTTTAGTCTGAAGAGCAAAGCCCTCGTGTATCACCATTAACCCTGCAAATTATAAAATGTGATGATTTCTCTCTCAAGCTCATACAGCCTAGTGAAATGCTGTCAGGTATTTGAATGCTTTGTAACTGTGGGGAACAAGTCACGTAGTTTGCAAAAGTTCAAGATGTCAAAACAAATTAGAGAACCCTCCAATTAAAAACAAAACCAAAAAAAAAACATAAGAAGAAACAGAAAGAGGTGGACGTTTTCTGGTAAAATTGCTATCATACACGTGATCTGTTTTTGCCTAAAAATGCTGAATTCTAATACAGAAAACAATAATGGTGGATTTGCTTTTATGACTCACACTTTCTATTTCATGCAGTTTGACTTTTTGTCAAAACAGTTTAATAACTGTAATTTGACATATCCATTGAACTTGGACAGAATGTAAATACTTTTGTTCGCTCGCATGTGAATATATGTTATTTCTTGTTCTACATATAGATTTTTTTCTCACGAATACAATCAAGATGCCAAGAGATTTACTGTACACTCCAATTTCCTTTACAAAAAGTTCAGTCAGTTTACAGAAAGAAGGGAGTAGTGAATTGTTTTTTATTGTTGCAACTTACTTTTAAATGCATACTATTTTTCTGACAATTTGTAAGCACTTCAGGGCAAGGACCTTGTTTTTATGTCTGTCTGTAAACAGACTAATACAATCAAGTACATTAATGAGTAGTCTACTGGTAGGCAAATACCTGTTACAAAATATTTAACAATAAAATAGCAAATAAAAACAGACTGTTAGATGAGAGCAAAACTGTCAACAACAAGAAAAATCACTAAAAATGAAAGATGCCACTTTATTCAAGCAGTCAGTATGAGAATAAATTATTTACTGAATCTTTCTATATTGTCAATGCATGTTTTCAGAAACTCTGCTAAACTCTGAAAATCTATGTTAAGTCTCTGTTTCGTTGCCTATCCAAAACTAGAGCTGATTGAATAGCATTGATCAAAGCAAGACATTGCCATACTTTGGCCTCTCTCTCTCTCTCACACACACACTCTTTTGTTATTCATAGATGATTGGTCTCATAATATTATTTCTGCTTCCTGATTAGGTGACTGAAACATTGTTAGGACAAGAAATAGCAAATAATGACAACCAAATTTTATAAGGTATACAATCGTCAGCTTTTCTTGATTTGAGAATGGTTTCATGAATGCCTGGTGGTTATCTTCCAAAGGGGTGGCCATGTTTGTCAGTCCAATAAAACAAATGAGGAGGCTGGCAGCACTTTTAAAGACTAAACAAATTTATGTATCATGTGAGGTTTCGTGGGAGAAAATCCAAAGCATCTGACAAAGTGGGTTTCTCCCGCAAAAGCTCATGCGATAAATAAATTTGTTAGTCTTTAAAAGTGCCACCAGACACTTTGTTTCTTTTGGTGGTGATCTGAATATTCATAAATAAAAGCAAATCGAATTTGTTTATTCAGAGATGTTTGTCAATCCAATTTTTCTGTATGGAAAACCCAGCATAACACAACTTCTGGTGTCACTGTGGAATGGTGGCACTGTTACAACAATGCCACACAATCCTTCGCCCTTTGTGTATCATGGAAACGCCGGTTGATGTCAACACTACTTTTGGGTGCGAAAAGAATACAGAATTGGGCCTTAATCTGAGAAACCAAACAAGCTGTTTGTGTACAAAAATAAAGAAAAGCTCAAAGGCTCCTCTCTACCTACCCAGTTCAAATGCGTGGGTCCTTCCAAGAACAAATAATGTGCCAATACCATGTGGTCAAAAAGTACTCTAGATGGTATTGGCACATGCAGTTCCAAATATTGATCCTACCTCTGTCAGACTGCGGACAGAGAACTTCCGCTGAAGTCACCAGAAGTTCTATATTCACTGCACATACAGGCTCAGATGTGTTATGAGAAAGGTTAATAATAGTTTGGGGATTTTTGTTTGGCTGGTTTTTGTAAAACGGAGTTAACCAACAAAACTCCCCAAACTTGCCTAATTCCACCTGTGAAATTCAGGAAAAGACAGAAAAGCAGCCTGTCTGTTATCTGGCCCCAATTCTCTGTTCCTCTGCCTTGTAAATACCCCTGTCTCTAGGCTGTCTCCTTCTCAAAGCTCAAGGACTCATTCTACACAAACCTGGTCTACTCCCTTGAAAGAATAAGGGAAAACAGCCAGTGGAAGAGAGATTTGGCAAAAACTAGGGGTGAAATCAGATGGGATTCAAAATTCAGCAGAACAAGCAAGGAATCTTGTGGCAGTTAAAGGCTAACAAATTTATTTATCACATGAGCTTTCTTGGGAAAAAATCCCACTTCATCAGCTGCTTTGAAGATGTTTTGTTGAGCTAGACTAACACGGCTATCTCTTTGGAACTTCACAAGATTCAGCAGGTGGGAGAGATGTTTTCAGAATGGGTTAGAAAGGGACAACAGCTCTGAAAAGTGGAATGTAACCTGCTGGAGAAGTGAAGCAGTAACCAGAAAGAGGAAAAGGGTAAGGAGGAAGAGGCAGAGGGATAAGAAGAGACAAGACTCTGTCCTACCACTAAGCAAATACCACCTTAAAAGAAATCCCTTATGAAAAAGTGCATTGTAATTTTATAAAAATGACAACCTTTTTATAGTTTTCCTGCTACATTATCTTACAGAATTAATAATTATATCTCAGCTACCAACTTCTATAGGGTAACTAAACACACCATATAAAGGACCAAAAGGGGCAGCTGTGTCAGTCTAGTCCAGCAAAACAAACAAGGAGTCTAGTAGTTTTGGTTTTTTAATATAAAGGATATTATTCTCTATTAAATTCTATAATAATTTTAATAATCTTTGTAGATCACCTAATTACATCGTTATTACATTCTGTAGCACACACAAAGGGTTACTCACAAAGATTTACAAATAAAAAATATCAATTCACTACAAGACCATACACCAGACGTTTTATTTGACTTCCATGAACATTCATGCGAGCTAATTCTTGTTCCCAAAGTCACTGAATAAAGGAGGAAGTATTCTGAATACTTACGCAAATATGTATTTACACAACTTACTGTGACTAACAAATTTATTAGAGCATGAACTTTTGTGATTTCTAACTCACTTCCTCAGATGCATGAAATAAAAACTGCAGTGTGCTAGGTATATACACACCCCTCTCAAATTTACACTAATGTCCATGATGGTGGCCATTTTGAAAGCTCTCTATGAGTTTGTGAGTAATCTAATCCAAGAGCAAAAACAATACAGTCTGATTTGCATGGCCAAAATCCCTCACAAAAGGTTCAAATAAGGTAACACAAATACCCAAAGCAATATTTGCAACAAATAATTTGTGAGCATCCCATAGGTGATAGTATGTTCACATAAAACTATTCTTTGAATAATTCAAAACAACAAACACACACTTAAATATCAAAGTCTGTTCAGAGACCACTGGCAAATGGAACACAGGGGACTAAAGAGTAAATGAATACACAGCTCATTATGAGCTGTTCCTCAGCTCATCTCCCTCTGCAGCATGGCAGCTCCCAGAATATGGTGGCCAAAGCTACCAATACATACAAAATATTTAAAATTTCCACTGAGTTTGTTCCATAGTAATTATTCATTAATTTTAATGCTATATATATTTTCATAGATGTTTGTTAGAGTTGCTAGAATTTTTTTTTTTTTTTACCCTTACAGAAAATTTTGACTTCAAGGGTGAAGGGGAACCGAAAAAACAAAAAAAGTGTTCAGTTTTCATTTTTTCAACAAAAACTCATAATTCCCCAAGGAAAGCAGATACTTTGTCCAAAAAAAAAAAAGTCAAAAAAAACCCACCCAATTTTCCATCAAAAACTATTTTGATAGAAAGATTTTGATCTAATATTAGACTGTTTAAACAAAACAACATACATTTTATTGTTAAAACAGCAAAAGGCTGGTACCAGTGCCCAAAATCAGACCCAGAATGATCTTTCTTTCTTAGTAATGCGCTTGGATTTGTTCACTCCAAGAGTTCATGTAAAGCTAAGAAGCCAAAGAACATCTAAATTTTGTGTCTTTCCCCAATGTGTCTGCTACCATGAAATACAAACATCAGATACTGCATGGTGTCATTTAGGTGGTTTTTGTTTGGTTGGTTTTTGGGGGAGGGGGGTGTGGGAGGGGGTTTGTGGGTGAAGTAGAGGGAGAATTTGTTTGTTTTGGTAAATTTCAATTGTCAAAATAAAGCACTTAAAAGCTACCAGAGAAGGACTGACATCCTATGACTAAAGTTAAATCTTAATAAATAAAATAATATGCAGTTCATAATTTTCCATTAGCTAAGGGCTTTACTAAAAACGTCAATAGTGTTCCTGCTATTTCACAGATGGGGAAACTGAGACACAGAAGTGCTATAACTTATACAACTTCTCTCAGCAGGCCAGTGAAAGAGCTCCAGATGGAACACAGATCATTTCAACCCCTCTCTAGTGCTCTATCCAGTAGGCCAGCTTTAATAGCAACATTTGGAACATACCTTGTTACTATATGTATGCTCTTTGAGGTGGGGCCATCTTTTTTATTTGTTTGTGTAGCATATAGCATAATGGGATCCATAACCAGGGCTGGTAGGTGCTCTTGTAATACAAAGTTGCAAACAATAACATGGCAGGTTGGAACGTGGACAGTAAAATCATATTGATCTGATGCTATAAAAATAGCCACTTTCATTATGCAAATAAAAATAAACCAGGCTACCACTACTTTTGCCACCCTACTTTTCAACTATAAAGTGCAAACAGTTTATAAAAATCTAAATTATTACAATTATGTATATGCTAAGTGACAAATAATACTGGCATGTTATGTCAATTCAATATTTAATAAGCTCAGCAACACTAGGCTGCTTGCAAGTTAGCTTAACTCTGTGTATAACATAGCTAAGGAAACCAAGGCAAAGAAATGAAAAGGTAAGGCAGTCCATGACATATCTTTTACTCATTCACTCAGGCTACATCTACACTGCCAAAGATATTTTGAAATAGTTATTTTGAAATAAATATTTTGAATTTATTTTGAAATAATTATTTCAAAATAGCATTATTTTAAATTTATTATTTCAAAATAGGAGTCTAGTGAAGACTCTCTATTTCAAAATAAGATAGGAAATACTATTTTGAAATAGAGACTCTTCACTAGATTCTCTATTTCAAAATAGGGGAAGGCAGAGAAAAGTATAGGGCCATTATTTTGAAAAAAAAAAGCCAATTTCATGGCTTGGAATGGCTTTTTTCGAAACAACTATTTTGAAAGCATTTCTCTTTCAAAATGAAAGCAGGTTTAGTTATTTTGAAATAGCACTTCATTTTTTCAAAATAGCAAAGTGCTTATTTTGAAATAACAAAATGATTGCATGGACAGGTAAAAAGTTTTTTCAATATAAGCCTTCTTATGTCGAAAAAACTTTCAGTGTAGACATACCCTCGGAGACACGCATCACAGTGCTACACAACTACTACATGCCACAGATAGCACACCACAATCTCAACCCTGCTCCAATGGGCACATCAACCTTTCACTATCCCTTTCCTAACCTCATCACTCTTCATAAACATCCAGACTTTCCCTACTATCTGTTATACACAGTTATGAAGAATTACACTTGTGTTTAGGAAATTCTTTGTTAGACCTTGCAGTGGTGCCCATCATTATAAATATAGGATTACTTCATACCACCGTAGATGTACAACTAATTTCTCACTGATGTTGGTGGGAGATTTGCATAAAGCTCTAGGGTGGAATATAGCTTTTATGTAGTAAATGAGCTAAGATATTATAAATTATTATTATTTGTTCAATGTGTTATTGTCCCATTCAGCATCACTGGCGGGGGGAGGAGGGAGGAAACAAGCTCATCTTCAGCATCACTATTTCTTCGTTTCCCTTCCTTCTCTGTTTCTCTCTTGTCTGTCCCTCTCACCCTTCCCACTGTATTTTCTTTCCTTAGAGCAGCTCCCTCCACTGTGGGCTTCAGTCCCATCTCATCTCATCTGCTAAAATGGCCAGCAATGAAACAGTTCTTGTTGGCATGTGAAATGCAAACACTGAGCTTCATCATCAACATCCTATTTAGACAAATGGAGCAGGAACCTGTATCCATCTGAGAGCCATTGTTTCAAGCTGTCTGGTTACATTTACACACTCAGGAAGATGTGCTGCACACCCAGCTCACATTTAAAAGTTTATCTTTGAAACTATGAGGAATAGAACACTCTTTCTTTTTAAATGAAAGTTTGAATTCAACAGGATACAAATGTATCATACAGGCCACAGATGAGATGAGTCAAGTGGGTCATCAGAGGACAACACTGAGATACATAATACATATTACCTTGGAAAATTGTCAAGAACAGTTAATAGCGCCAGCAAAATCTTCAACCCTTCCATATGGGGATACACACATTTTACCTCACACACCCTAGAGAGCCATTCCCTGGTGTACACACACACGCACACTAAACATACCTCCCTTGTCTCTTCCCCCTCCTGTCATTCACTCATCTCCTCACACATCTGGTCACCATTCAGCTCATCTGATCTGAGTCAACTCAGACTCATCAGTTCTCTCCTTCAGAGGTTTGCCACCAGTTCATATCAGTTTCTTCCTGTTCCACCAAATCTATGACCTCAAAGTGAAAGCACTCTGAAGTTCAGCATTGCCCCCATCCATCAAGCCACCAATCCCTCAACTTCCTCTCCCAGCTGAGGCTCAAGTCTCCCCATGATGGCAGACGCCTGACTGCTTCTCCTGGCTGCTTCAGCGGCAGTGACACAAACCTAATCCTCAGAAGAGGCTAGAATTCTGCTCTATACCCTCCCTAAGCAAGGGTAGGGGTTCCCAAAGTGGTTGAAATCTTTGACCCTTCCCTGGAAGGAAAGAACCACCTAACCTCTGTTCACCTCTCTGGACCTGATATAGACTGCAAAAGGAGGTTGCTGGATAGTAGGAGCAGCAGCAGCAAAAAAATAGTCCCAAGTCTTGATTCAGCCAGTCTAGCCCAAGAGACAGTGAGCCATTTATCTTCTCTTCTCTCCCCCTTCTATGGGCCCAGGCCAGGGCAGGGTTAGATTGAAAGATTAAATGGAGCCCCCAACAGTGTACATGGAGCTCACATCTTCAGTTCTCTTTGCCAAAACTTTTCCTCAACATAAAAAAATAAGAACGTGCGTTTACATGATTATACAGAAGGCGATAGCACCGGTCTCACTAACACTGAACATTGTTTACAGCAGTCAAGCAGTGCTGTGGAACTCTGCAGGATTATTCTATATATGATAAAATAACCAAACTGTTAGTATTGCCTATTGCAAATATGGCAAGGAAGTCTTGCAAGACTCAATAGACATATCAAGATCCTGCAATTTTGTTTTATTTTTTGGAGTGAGTTGCTCATTTATGATAAACATGCTTATTTTTGAAGCAACTTCTCATGAACCTTCACAATAAGACACAGAAAAGAAAAGTGACACACTTCAGCATAATCCACTGGGCTCAATCTCAAAAGTGTCCTCAGTGAAAAGTTATTTTGCCAGAAGGATTATGCAGGAATGAAAGCGAAACCCTACAACTACACAGTCTGGGTTTCACATACATAATCAGACGAGTGCCATATTGCTACTAGCTGCACAAAAGTGTTAAATCCATTAACTGACATAAGGTACTGAAAACCCCTTGAATTTGTGATTTCCAGAGAGCAATAAAACTATAGTGATGCAGCAGTTTTAACACTCCGATCACATCAGATGATCCCTGTATCTACTCTAGCTCATGCATACACATGTGTAACTATCTGTCATTACTTTTACACTTTAGTATTTAGTCTGACACTCAAACTAAACAGATTAGGGCAGAAGCAGTTTTGGGGTTTTATTTACGAAAAAGGATTTGTTTGAGAGGCCACAAAACCTCCATAGTCCACCTAAAGCTGTGTGTGGGAGTTTTTGTACTACAGTTATTTTACGGTAATTTGTGGCTTAACTGGATGTGACTTCACTAAAGAAAATCTACGGGTGTTTATTAGAAAAGCCAGATACCTGCTGCCCGTAGCTTTTGCTGCCTGTAGGTCTCCTGTCCTTCAGCATCATGGCCTAATGCAATATCGATGCAGAGTTCGAAGATCATCTCTCACCTACAAAAATGACAAAGAGTTGATTCTCTACCTTCAGATGGGATTAAAGCTGCTGCTGTTTAGACTCTCTAGAACATCAGAGAAAGAATAACAAGTTCCCATAAATAAAGCTTTAATCAGTCTCTTAGACAAGACAAAGAAAACAGAACCATGGAACCATTTAAACGAGGCAAAAATAAGCATATATTTGAAAATGAAGCCGATTAGGTAGACGGAATATTGGTGGTGAGAAAAAGCTTTAGATGCAAACCAGGTGCCACACCAGGGAAGATTAACTCAGGAGTCCTGTCTCTGGCAGCAGTGAACGGCAGATAAAGCACACAATGCAGTTTTACATTTAATGCACCTATAGTATTTCTATGACCACTTGTGAGTGTAGTACCTCAGTGCTTCACAAACATTCATGGATTTGACCTGCAAAGTATAAATATTAATTACAGGCAAAGAACAGATAGAGAAAAGCTAAAAATGACTTTCCCAAGGTCACAGAGGAATTCTGGGGTGGTGGGGAGAGGAAAGGAACCCAGATTCACCATTCAGTACTTTACTTACGTAGCCACTTTACTACCCTTCCTCTCTCTCCTGCAATGCTGTATGTGGAGAATTGGTCATTCCTTCCTGATCAATTTACAGCCAAAAGCATGAGCATGTGTGTTGCGTTACTCAGCACAGAGCTAAGCAGATCTTTTTAAAATCCAGTCACAGTGTTTGGCTATGACTCCTTCAGGTGTCAATTGTATAGACTTTCAGTTTTCTTCCCTCCCCTATGTGCATCCTGCCATGAAACACATTGAGCCGAACTCCCTTTCAGTTTTCAGGGAAACCTTGAGTAACCCAGTAAGGTCCATTTTTAAGAAAGGGAATTTTTAATATTAAAGTGATGAGCTTTGTCTGACTTTTCCATATAGACTTTCCTATTACTGATACTGGTGCATCACAGCTGGTAGCCTTTTATAACCAAATATCTGATCCAAAGATGTGTGATTTTTCAAGCCACTCAATGCCGAGAACCAACTCTGCTTCCTCCATTGTGGACTTCCAGCACATCTTCCTGTGATCTCTCAAGAATGTTAAATTACACCTTGTAAGCTTCTTAATTTCATTTTACATGCAATTTTAGAACTCCTAGCAACAGTAACTGCACTATAATCTCAGAAAAAGCTCGTTTTATTCATACATTCATCATGGGATTTAAAGCAGTTAGTCAAGCTTCAGTAGATATCTTTGCTTAAATGACAGCATGTTCTTCGGGAGTGCTGGCATATGTCACTTACAAAATGTGCAGAAAAGAAAAATAATCTGCTGCCAGATTGCCACCCAAGGATTAGTAATATTTATTAACAATAACTAATTGATTTCATAAGATTGCTATATTAGGTTACACTTTCCTCACAGATAGGAGAATTTCCCTGATTCATTTTAATGAATATGAAAATGTTATTGAAAGCATGTGGTATGGGCAGAACCTTGAAATGCTGCATTGCTTTTAGTGCAATTTCACATATTTCTGATATGTTTCTTGGACTTTTCTGATACTGGTGTAGGTAGAAACCTCTAGTGTGGACATGATTTACACAAGTGGGACAATTTACACTAATGTAATTTGTATTTCCTTCCAGGCTCTGAATTAGTACAGGTAGTCCACTGATTGAAATCCATGTAGGCAAGGGCTTGTTAGTATTCAGAACTAGTTTACATAAGGAGCAAGACAGAATGGATGGTGAGTTCTGTAACATTGCAACTCGCTCTAAGAGACCCATATCAAGACATGTTGAAATGATAACTGTTCTACGTTACAGGGCAGCCACTTTTGGGGTTTCCTCTCACATTGGCCGTGAAAGCGCCTCCTGCCGTTCTTGCTAGGGAGCTGCTGCTCCTTGTTTCCTTCACAGGGATGACTCCTGCTCTTGCTTGGGCTCATCAGCATACTTCAGCTCTCTCTGGATCTCCATCTTCAGCTCTCTGGCTCAGACAGCTTAGAGGCAGCTTCCTCTGACGCTCTCAGCCTTCAGCTTCTTCCAGCACTCTCAAGCCAGGAGAATCTTCAGTGACTCTGAACTCTCTGCCTGTCTATTTTCACCAGCCTGCTCTGGTGCCATTGCTCTCTTCGGCAGGGCTGTCCCAAGGGGTTTTGGCAACCTAGGTGAACTATGGCTTTGGTGCTCCCCAACATGTTCTAAGAGATAACATATTAATATGTATTTTTTTAAATAGAGAAAAAAATTCATTGCCATTTAATTCAGTGTCCCTTAAACCTAGAGCCCCAGGTGACTACCTAATTCACCTATATGGTTGGACTGGCCCTGCTCTTGGGGACACTCAATCCAGGTTTCTTAAGGGAATCCCCTTCCAGAAACTCTCAACCCCTGCTCTTCTGAACTCTCTCTCTCTCTGGCCTCTGGTTTCTGAACTTTCCTTGCCTTTGGTTCTGTCTCTCATTTATAACTCCCAGGGCAGCCCTGCCCCCTGGAGTCGTCAAACTAAGGGAGCACTTGGATTGAAACAGAAAAAAACCAAGGAGTCGTGTGGCACTTTAAGACTAACAGATTTATTTTTCGTATCTGTTAGTCTTAAAATGCCACACGACTCCTTGGTTTTTTTGCTGGATTAGACTAACACAGCTATCCCTTTGGAAATTTACATGAAACAGAAAAGATGGCCCTGATTTTACTTAAGGGGCCAGCTACCTTGTTACATTGTGATTAGCAGAGCTATTAATTTTCACTGTTATTCCTTGATGAGAATAACCATCTGAGAAATGTATACAAAATATTTCTCCAAAGAAACATCCCAGGTCCATGGGTTATGTGTTTCTGCTGAAACCACTCCTCTAACCCCACATCATTTTGTCAATGCCTGAGGAAAACCATCAAATAGTCTCTAAGTTGGAAAATATTAAAACATGACAGAGAAAAAAATGAGCTTTATTATCTGATGGCAATTTCAAACAGGGAAGAGAAAAGAATGTGGGGGAAGGTAATGAACCATGACCATAAGCAATCTAGTAAAGGTTTGAGCAAGCCCCCTGGTTTAGAATAAATGGTCTCTGAACACTTCATCTCCCTCTCTCTTTAAAAAGCGGAATAAATAAATTAACAGTTTAGCTGATGTTTTTCTTTTTTCAAAATCCGACAAAAAGCGATAGTCAAGCCATCTGAAATACGGCTGTGAGCTCTTCCATCAGACATGCAAGAAGACTGGATATCTTTCACCATCATTACCTCACAACCCAGTGAGGCAACCTTTTTGAATGCAAAGGAATTAGAGGTGAACAAATATGACTCACAAAGCCAGCCTGAAGGAAGGCTACCAAAGGAGTCACCAATATGAGTTCTTCAGGTCACCAATATGAGTTCTTGCTTTTCAGCATTCTTCAGCTTTCTACTATCTTGGGACCAACACTACTTCACAGAAGTGATCATAAGAATTTTTTAAAATGCATAGTACATATTTAACCCATAGAACTTCCTGTCACTAATTTCATAGATCAGCAAAGCATAGGAAGATTTGAAATATGATTAGATATTTACAGAAATAATAAAAAAATTCATATTTACAATAGACAGGATAAAAATTAGAAATGATACAAACCTTCATGATATAAGCCAACCGTTAATGCAATGGGTGAGTAAACATCTTTCCATGTGGGCAGTTCTTTCCATAATCGTCTTCAGTGCGGTTTCTTGCACCTTCTGCTGAAGCATCTGGCACCAGCCTCTTTCAGAGACAAAGAACACTGCCCTAGATGTTCTCACCTGGCATGGAAGTTCTGATCTTCTTGATGAATCCAGCTCCCGAGTGCTTATTATCTATTACTGGGGGACAGTGGGATCCTGGTTTAGTCAAAGCAGTGCAACAAAGTCAATGGGGGTTTTGCCAGAGTAAAAACTGAGTAAGAACTTCAGGATATGGCCCTTGAAACAGATTGTACTGAAAATGGTACCTACAAGAACAGTTGGTCTAATGTATTTTGTGTGATATAATGATCTTCTAAAAAGATGATTGTTCATATAATGTTAGTAATAATGTTTCTACAGTACAGTAAAATATTGTCAGAAATGAGATAAAACAGGCAGAATGTGCTTCATAATTGCCAAGTACCTGAGTCTCAATTTTTAGACCTCTAAAAAGTGCATCTTCCATTAGCAAATATCTTCTGGATAGCAATTCCTTCTACCCCCACACCCAGAATCAATTTTCTTCTCCAGCTCAGTGAATCGCTAAAAAAACTCCTCACTCTAATCTAAAAGGCAACTGAAGACCTCACTGAACCCGTGTACAAATGAAGCCCTGCTCTCAAGTGGTGACTGCAGACAACACATGAAAAGTTGTGGAATATAAGGAGTTAGAGGTAATAGCTGTATCTTTATCCACATACATAACTTGCTCTCACTCAGAGACAACCTGCCACATTGTAGGAAATCTGTTTTCCTCTCAGTGTTTACCCGATTGTGAATGGATTTTTTAAACAACAACAACAAAAACAAAAACCAAAAAAACCCCCCAAAATCATAAACAAACTCTTTAAGTCACTGGTTCCCAACCTTTGTGGCATGAGGGCCGCAAATATTATTTTTACAATCCTGAAGGGCCACTAGTTTGTCAGCTCATAAAAAATGAATTGACGTACACACCATTAAGGACTACGACTCACTATATATTCAAAGTAAACATGTTGACGCTATTGTGCTCATTTTTACATTCACTAATTTACAACTGTAAATTACTCACACTGTGCGTCACAGTCACAGACAAAGCACTAGTGTAGGTGAATGACTGTCACTACACGTACAGGGCCTGGCAGCTAAGTCATCGCAGGTGGCCTGCTAAGTGCAGGCCGCCTGCTAAGTGCAGGCCAAACCCAAAGGCACAGATTTTTAGAG
Organism: Podocnemis expansa; assembly: GCA_007922195.1. Taxonomy (NCBI): domain Eukaryota; kingdom Metazoa; phylum Chordata; order Testudines; family Podocnemididae; genus Podocnemis; species Podocnemis expansa. Next base: position 33,356,194 of record ML681972.1, on the reverse strand, counting down.
TCTTGCCCTTCCTCAAGTACGGTTTGTCCTGGCTGCTCCACCAGCAACCCCCCGACCCCCAACTGCAGTTAGACAGAAGAAATTCAGAGAGAAAGCTTCCCCCTTGCTAATTTCCCATCTCCCTGGGTGCAGCAGGGAAACTGCACATCCTGAAACCAGGGCTGTAACTACGGTGGGGCAAATGGGCCTTTGCCTCTGGTGCGCTGGAGCAGCTCAATAGAGCCACTCTATTAAAGGGTGCGTTTCATGCCACCGACCCCAAGCACTGCTAATTGCAAGGGGTGTGTTCCGATTGGAACGCACCCTGGATGCTGAAACACAAAAGTTACAGCTCTGCCTGCAGACCCTTTTGCACCACCTGGGTCCCTAGGCAATAATTCCCTTCTCCAGGGGGACAGGAGATCAGTGCTCTCCTCCCTTTGGCTCCAGCAGCGACACAGCCTTTATAGACCCAAGCAAAACACTTTGCCATGCGCTCTCCTACAGCCGGGGGAGAGGAGCGCTGATCTCCTATCCCCTTGTCTGCAGCAAGGAGTCTGCACCAGTCTTGCACCTCGTGGTAATGCACTTCACCTTAGGCAGGGCTCCCTTCTGCAGCCAGCAGAAGGGGAATGGAGGGCAATTTCAAAAGACCCCTAGGGCCACTTTTGGTCCCTAAGTCATGGGTTGGGGACCACTGCTTTAAGCCATGTTTACTGAAGGAGTGTCCTTCTTGTGACAAACTGACAATGCGCTGTAATATCCTGGACATATGTTATGGAAACTATGTCAAACTGTACTGAATTAGGTATAACACTTCTAGGGTCACTAGTGCATTGTAATAAAAATGTCATTTTGTATGCACCATTGTGGAGCTATATTGAACTCCTCTAGGAGGCGGAGAATGATACCACAATTCCTCTGATTATCAGTCCTTTGAAGCCACCCCCCTAGAAAAGTTCACATATACTGGTTTAAACTGGATTCTCCAGGAGCCACCAGACAAGAAAAGACTTTTACATTATAAGCCTTTTTCTAAATAAGCTCAGGGCCTTCCTTCTGATCCACCAAACAGACAAGAGACAGGACTTCCCATCCACAAAGGGCCCCAATGCTTGGGGAAGGTTTGGAAGGACTGGGTCTACTGAAGTTCCATAAGACTGGGTGCTTGATCTGAGCTGAAGCTGCAATGATCTTGAAACCACGAGGAAACTTCTTGGAGTGTTGAAGTTCTCCTTCCAGACCCCCCTCTGTTAAGCTTCTTAGCATACCTGTAGATTCTTTTATTGTTTTTAATATGTTTTCCTGTAGTGTTTTTATGTTACAAATAAAACAGACCTGCACAGGAAGTATTGTGTGACACCTTACTGCTACGGACAATTACTCTGAAGAGAAAGTAAGCAACCCTACTTAGGCAGAGTTCTTCCTGGGATATCATACTAGACAAAGGACTATGCAGGCTGGAAATGCCCAAGTAAGGAGGAAGTGAGATGTTTGTTTCCACCAAAGAGGTGATGGCCAGGCCCAGGGGAGCCTGAAGCTAGAGTGAGTGCCTTTGCTTGAGAATAGAGGTGGAATACAGTCAGCTGCCGTGCACTGTAGCACTTAACTCTGTTCTCCACACCCACAAAGAGGACATGCTAGTACCTTTCAATTATCGCAAATTTTGTTTTGATAAGAGCATCATAGTATTTTTCCTTCTTAACATGTAGAAACTGGCTATATCCAAGACCTCCATCCTTGAACCTCCTCTGTCAGACCTCAGTGTTAGGGCATCATTCTTCTTTTACACATCCCACCCCTGCATCTTAAGGCAGCAACCTATTACAAAAGGTCTCAGCTGTGCACAGCCCCAGAAGATGGAATTTATTCTTCCTTGACAGATATTCATCTAAGTTCACCTCTCCTCATTAATAAAATATTAAAACCTTTGGAGTAAGTTTGCTTTTTCTTTATTTAAATCTGAATACTATGGACCTCCTATCTATTCTTTCCCCTCATCCCCCAGTCTTACTTCCACATGTTTTTTTCTCTCCCTCCTATCTTCTTGGACTGTTTTTGTTTGTTTGGATTTGTAGAGCTTGAAGTTTTATTTTAACATTTGGGTTTAAATTATGATTCCTGTGTGGTACAGCACAGTAAGAGTCTCTATAGAGGGAGTGTTCTAAATCCTAAGGCTCTCATCTATAAAATCCACTCACTTCTTCCAACCCCCACTGCTAACCCTTCCCAAGCCTTGATTCTCTTGTGCATTGATTGCTGCAATTTTCTTCTCTTCGGTTTCTCTGGCACTCCTCTCATCCCTCTTCAACTCTGTCTGCTGGAAGAGTCATCCACCTTAACCTACAACATATCCAGCACTGCTTAAATTCTCTTCATTTAAGTTCCCATTGCCCACACCCCAACTCAAACACAAATTCTGTGCTTTCACATCCAGGATCCTCAACAGTCTAATTCCTCCCAGCTAATGTCCTTTCACTCCTCTCCTCAGCACACGCTGCTCATCTGGATGCTCTCTTCACTCAGTCTTCTTTGCAGTCTCTACATATCTGCTTCCAAGTCATCTTTTAATGCTTGCTGCCACTATGCCTTCATTTCCCTGCCTAAGCCCCAATCTGCCATTTATTCTCTCCTACCTTAAATCACTGCTGAAAACTCACTTCAGAAAGACTTACTGTAACCTGCTAGGGTGGGCTCAAATGCATTCACCTGCCCCTCTCCAGTGCCTCACAGAGAAAACCCCTGATGAAAGCAACTGGAGAGCCAGGATCCAGTTGTCAAAAGGACTCACAGCGAAGACTGCTCAGAGTTTCCATCCCACATTAAACTATTACTCAACAGAAACGTAACAATGAACTTTATTAACTATCTAAACACACCTTATCCTAAGGAACCATAATACATTTAAACAAAACAGTAAGAAACCCAAGAGTCCCAAAGTTCAGGTGGAGTCACCCTTATCTCAGTTGCAGTCTTTTAAGTCGTTGAGGCTTGAATGCAGAACGAAAGCAATCCTCATCCTCTCTAGCTGCAGGAATCTTCAGGCAGATGCCATGCAGTCCTTTCTTCCTCCTGTGCAGCCAGCACCATGCAATCAAGTCACTGGCCATCCAGCTCTCAGTTCCACCGCAGACAACTCCCCTGCAAAGCAGTCGAAAGCTGGGACAAAACATCCTGCAGTCCACTCCTGCTCAGCTCCTTTCACTGAGTCCCTTAGCCAATGTCCTCTGCAGCTCTCTGTTTGTTCCTCTCCAAGCTTCTCTTCTCAGGCTTCTCCCTGGGCATGTAATTCCAGCTCAACAATAAAACTTGTGGGGCATGCTCAGTGTGCTCCCTCACCCTCTTACCAGAAGTTTCTGGTTTCTGGGCTGCAAAATCTGCCCAGCAACGTAACCCAGCCATAAGGGTCCCTAAAAGAGATTGCACCTATTTAGGCACATGGGTTACATTACAACAATGACATTTTATAAATTTCAAAATGCACAGACTTTTGCACACACCATTTCCTCCAAGTGACATGCATTGTTTTTTTCCAGCAATCCTTCTGGTCTTATCTTCATCTTTTCTCCCCCTATGCTACTGTCCTCTCCTCTTTGCTCTCGCCTTAACTCAAGTTGCGATCTCTTTGGGCATTTTTGTCTTAATTGTCAAGTGCCACACATCTGTGGCATTATGGAATAAATAAGTAACTGAACCAACTGAAGCTAAGATGAATCCAATCTTGCTGGAGATGATGTATCAACACCTTCTCAGTAGCCTTCTTCCAAAGGAACACAGATTTGAGATAGGAGATATAGAGTTTGTCTGTATCAAGATTATTTCTGGTGCTAAAGTCTAACTACTCCTTTCACAGAAGATAGTAACTAGTCCACCAAATGGAAGGCATTAAAATCACTGCAGAACTTCAGTGCTATCTTTCACCATCCAGAAACAGTACAAATGTAACTCATAGCTCTTACATAAAGCTCCCTCAGCACCTCTAGAACTTCAAAGAATGATACTGGGTAGATCTCAAGATGATAGGACTCTAGGGTCCCCTCCTACTACCATCCCATTGCAACAATCCTAGTTCTGCTGCTGGCTGCCTGTGTGAAGTCACTTCAGTTCTCCACCTCAGTTTCCCAGCCTGTGAACTAGGAATAATTAATTCTTGCCCTAGGCACCTTAGCAAGGAAGTAAAGGAATATAAGACACACCCATATTTATTTGTATTGCAGTAGTACTTAGGAATACCAGTCATGGACTCATCCATGACTCCACTATACAAACAGAACAAAAAAGCTTAAGTCCCAAAGAACCCAAAATTTTAATCCTCTGTGGAAACTTCCTGCATCACAGGGCACAACAGAAGAGGGAGACGCCTCTGTAGAGTTACTGCCTTCTCCTATGCAGGTGGGCAGGCAATAGGTGGAGCCTTGGCTTGATCAGCTCTCACTTAATGACAGCTGAACCACTGCAAAGGGAGAAGTCATCTCCTACAGGCCTCCCAGCTAGGGTAAAGGAAGGTTCTAAGGAGAGAGCAGTCCATGTGTCATTTTTCATAAACCACAAATGCTATTGTTAATTTTAAATTCACAGAAAAAATATTTTAAGTATATCAAATACGTTCTTCTTGATCCTCCACCTCTCATTCTATTGCTTGGATACAGCTCAGAATTTAACAGTAGAACCCACTCTCTGCTTCAGTCAGTTAAAACACTAAAGGCCAGACATTCATAGGAGCTCAAGGCCAGATTTTAAAGTGTTACCCCTCTGAAATCTTGGAACCCATTCTAAAAAATTTCAGAAGAATTCAGTTGCCATTTAGGTATATTAATCAGATATATAAATCACACAAATTGTGGTGCTTTTATGAAAACCTAAGCACTTATTACAGAGCCTAAATGGAAGTGAAGCTCTTTTGAATGTGCCTGTTCCTACCTACTTACTTCTAATATCAGAAACACAGATATTCAGCATTTCCCCAAATCCCAAAACATGTATAACTGTACAAGCAAATACAGTGGTGATTATTCTTCAGTGAGTACAAGTCTATACAGTTGCACACATGAATACAACACAAATTCATTAGCACTATTTTTACTAAAGGGTATCGTTGACATATTCAAAAGCAGCAAGCAAGGAGATTTTATTGGCCTGATTCTGATCTCAATCCATGGACTAATTTACACCAGGAAGACCAATATCAGGCCCAATAGTCCTAATACGCCACAGAGAGAAATGACAGAAAAAGATACAGAACATCTTGGAAGCTAGATTTGAAAGTGATGCTTACACACAAAATTAATGTATTTATGCCATACTATCCTTAAACAGCATAAAGAAAACAACCAGGTCAACAACGAGATCAAGCAAAAGAATGAATAAAAAGGAAATAAAGAGAGAATAAGGGAAAAACTGATATCTGAGCTCTTCCTCATTTGTAAAACAAACAAGGAGTCCTGTGGCACTTTTAAAGACTAACAAATTTATTTAATACATGTGTTTTCATAGGAGAAATCCTACTTTGTCCATTTGTAGTTAGCAGCACTAACCATCACCCACATTTGACTTTGTTTACAATTTCCAGGGAGTGTTCCTGGATAACCTGAAACTTTAGAAAATCACCATTAAGTCAAGATATTAGAAATTAGTCTTTGATTATGCAGATTAGTCTCCCTACATAAAACACTGCTACAGCAAATCACTAAAGGTGCTGGTCATGCAATGCACTCTGGGCACATGTACAGGGTCCACCCATACAGAGCTCATTGCAGGATTGGAGACTTACTGATTGGCAATGTCACACTGCTCAGATCTTTAATGCCATGTGACATTAATAAAATGCCAGGACTACCTATGTTGTTCTTGTCATCACTTGGGCAATCATTTCTGACTATTTAATTAAAATAAAATTTAGAAAACATCTCTCCCTGGTTACATTAGCACTTTTTCATCCCGATAACTCATTCTTATTTTATTTCTGTTGCATTGCTTTACTCACGTGTGGCTGGACTGTAACCTTACAATTAGAGCTGGCCAAAACTCAGGGTTTCCAGATTGCAAGAAATTTCCGCATTTCAAAATTTAGTTTTTTTCTGAATTGGATCAAAATCAATATATTTTAGACTCTCTCTCAAACTTGAAGTCCACCCACCTCCCCAATTAAATTTTAGAAACATGGTATTTCTTAAACAAAATACAGGACCCCTGGCCACTGACTGAAACTTACAAGAATGTGAGTTTCAGTCAGCAGCTTCAGGTGCTTCATGAGTATGTGGAAGTAAGGTGCTCACTAGCACAGGAATTCAGCTGGCCTGAAAGTCCTGGAGCTCCCTATTGAGGCCAGTCTGCATGACAGGTCTTCCCCAGAGCTGCAGACTTTGGAAACGCAGTCCAGGAACTCTGGAAGCTGGGTTGCCCCAGAGCCGGGGATCTTGGATGCCTGGGGTCCCAGGCCTTGTTGCAAAGGACATGGAGGAGCTAGCAGCCTGGCGCCAGAGACTCCAGAAGCCCAAGTTCTCCAGCAGCCTGCCAAGTGAGCTGGCAGGAAACCAAGCAGGTTTCCACCAGAACACTGCCCATGATTAGATAAAGTTTATTGACCCCAACCCACTTTTTGAGACTTTTCAGATTCAACAATCAACATTTTTCAGCTCACTTTCCACTTACAGTTCTGCTCACATCAAAGGCTGTGCTGCCTCAGAAGCATGGCGACAAGTTAGTTTTGCCAGCTGTCAAGATATCAGGTGGTGTTCAAAAACTTCCAGCTCCTGCAGTCAAATGAGTATGAGGAAAATCTCATTTTTTATTTCAAGGAAATAAAAGGTAAGTTTCTAGTCATCACGGGGGGAGCAAAAAACTTGAAAATGTGACCCAAGTGCAGCCTTAGTGTACACAAACTCAAAGTGAACATAAAAGCTCACAGACTACATTAAAAAAAACCCTAAACCACCACCTTATTTTTTTAAGCCAATCTCATGATTTTAGGGACCTGAGCCATGTTTTTTGAATGCTGGGGATTGTCAATACTGAGACAGTGATTCTGAGTCGCAATCTGATTCCTGCTTCCTTCTTGCTCTAATAGAGAAATCATCTGTTCTAGCCCTTTTGCTGCCATAATTTACTTCCCTTTCTGTAACTAGCTCAGTGCCACTGGCCAGTGATTCAAGAATCCACCCGCCCTTCACTCCTGATTAGCCACTTATGCAGGAGAGGAAGTGGCAACCTGGTAGCTGCAGCAATGCCAACAAGCAGGTTCTGGCAGAGGTAGGTTGCACACAAAAACAGAGATGTGGGGCTCCTTACACACTATTACTTCCCCCTGCACAGGTGCACAGTGAGACTCATAACTGAGCCCATGATAAACTTCCCTACTAGATGTCTCTTAGTGATTTTTAACTGCATTTAAGGGTGGCAAATAAACCTAGTATTACACCTGCAGAGAGAACACAACACATACTATTTAATGTAACATAGGATGACTTAAAACAAAAGTCATCTAGGAACCTATTTTTGAAAATTTTCACCTTCAGGGCAAGTATATATTTAGGTGCTTAAGGGTGGGAACTTCAAAAGCACTTTAAGTGACTTGAGATCCCAATGGCTGAGATTTTGAATGAAGAGTTCCCCATCTTCAAAGCATGTGATGAAGTGGGATTTTTCTCCCACAAGAGCTCACTTGATAGATAAATTTGTTAGTCTCTAAAAGTGCCACCAGACTTCTTGTTTATTTTGAATAGCAGAGACACTTTTGTTGAGTTTGGCTCTAGGTTTTCTTTACCTTTTAGACAGGAATTAATTTACTGTGCATCTTATAAGCTCTCTGGAGTAGGGATTCTCTACGACAGCAGTTCCCAACCTGGGATGTGGGACCATCCTGGGGTGTGTCAAAGGTTAGAGGGTGTCCATGAGTCTTCAGTAAGACTGAGGTTATTTAGCTCCTGAGCCCCATGCTGGGTGCAGCATTCCCCACCCCCAGCTCCCCAAATGCCAGCCAGAGGGAAGATGCTTCATTCTGGTTAGAGCAGAGGAGCAGCCTCCCTCAGCCCTGCCCTGGCTTGGCCCGTAGCCAGAGTGGAGCAGCTTTAGCCAATCACCCTCAGTCCATGAGAGATGAGAACTGACCAGACCACAAGGGGCATACAGCAGCAGCTGCACCAAGGAAGGCTTAGCTTCTTATGCAGGTCAGAGTACTTTATGATTATTATTATTAATTATGTAATTTAGTGTTATCATCATCATATGTGTTATAGGGGTTATATGTGATTATGGCTAGTGAGGAGTTGGTGTGTGTGTTAATTAGCGGGCCTTTCACTGAAATAGGTTGGGAATGACTCCTAATCTTTTGACATCGTTCACAGGAGCTCAGGAGAAATCTGCATCACTGGCATTAATAAGATGGCAATGTGGCTCACAAAACCACATTTATGGGCTGCACACAGGCTGTTCCTGTTGTGGGCTGTTTGGGGCTATAAAAGAAAATATTCAGCTTGCGCATGGGATGTGTGAATTACTGTTCCCTTGAACCTGTGCATGTGTGTGTGCGCTCACAGGTCATGAAACCTGCACACACAACAAAATAAAGTGCATACAAAAAATTCAATAGTGCTAATATTGGTGCTGTAATAACCCTTGGGGTGGAAGGGGTTAACACTCTGGCCAGTGAGTCCCAGGACAGCCAATAGGAACGAAGCACAGCTTTTTGAATGGTAACAGCAGCCTGGCCTGGGCCTGTTTGGATGCAGCAGAGCTCCTGGAAGGATCAGGAGGAGGCCAGAGGGGCCTGAGGAAGAATCCAGCAACATCCTTACCAAAGATAAGTTAAATTTGTTACTGACCAGGTGTGGGTAGAACAGGGAATGTTTACTTAGACACGGTCAGGGTATTTTCTTTGTTTTTGGCTTGTTTTTTGGATTTCTCTGTGCTAAGCACATGTAATCCAACCCCCCACCCCACTACCCTGTAACTACCTAAGTTAATTCCCAGAGAAACAACTCTCTGTGTTTATCATCTGTTCTTTTTGATTAAAGAGTTTACCTTTTAAGTAAGTTCTGGTTCTGTGTCCTGAAAGGCAAGAGGTTTGTATGCCCGTGCCTTAGACTGCACAGGCAGCTACTAGAGGGAACCCTGTTCCAGTTCCAGCTCATATTGCAGCTGGAGTTCAGTCACTTTCCTGAAGGAGGAATAAAGAGGATTGCAAGTACCTCACAGGGAGGAATTCCCAAGTGCGCCTTCCTGGGTCACAAGAGGTTTTTTTTGCATTTGGGTGGTGGCAGCGATACCACTCCAAGGCCAGGAATTGGAGGCCTTGGAGACTTTTAAGAGCAGGCTTTAAGGCCAGTGGCTTTTCTGGCCTGTTGCGGGCCCCCACCTTCTGCACTCAGAGTGCCAGAGTGGGGAAAAAGCCTTGACAGGTGCTCACAAAGAAATGTTTTTGTACACACAAAGAAATTGTTTGCGCACACAGTCTACAAGTAATTAGAGGGAACATTGGCGTGAATGTTTTGGGCCACGGGATGAAGAGATTTCTAAACAACCGATTTAAAATCTTATTTTATCCCATAGTAGAAGTCCAAAATGCTGTAGCCATACCACAGTTTTACGTAGCGGGCTGTTAGCTATTGCTTTAAAATACTTTTAAGTTTATTTTGGTGCTTTTTAATAAGAGGAAAGGAAATGCCTTGCATTGCTTAGCAGTGATTCCTTTGGGCAGTTAAGAGTGACATTAACATCAGGAAGAGCTTTGGCCGGAAAGATGAAGGATGCAGCCCAGAAAGCACCAACAGATTTTCAGGGATCTGAAAGTCACATGAAAGATACCCAGAAGGAATAAAGACCAGGAATCAACTGAAATTGGGAGAAAGAGCAATAGCTGTACCAGGCTCTTGTTATTTTCAGTATTCGGGCTTACAAAGTCTTTTGCAAGTGAGTAAATCATATGAAAACATTAAAAGGTCACAGTTAAACATGGAGTAAACTCACTGTATCTGTGTCACAAACAGCAATATGTTGCACTCCTAAGTTGGAGATCCTGGACACATTTTGGAAGAGCCCCAAGCTGCCAAGGCTCTGGGCCAACAGAATCTGTCGGTAAATGTCACCTGCACCCCGTACACCACTGCCAGCTAACCTACAGAACGATAGTGGCATCAGTGTTGACGTTTGCCTTCCAAACAGAAAACGAAGGATTATCATCATGGTGGAAGAGGACAGCAGGATGAAAGGAAAAAAATCAAAAATAAAAAAAAAAACCACAGCATTGTCTCAATTTTAGGTAAACCCCACTCCTGAAACTACTTTCTGATGCCACAATGAATTGTTAAACAACATACTAAAGAAAGACTTGATAAGTTATTTTAAAGGCTCAAAGTCAAGGTAAAGATCATATATTAAAAATAGTTTTAATCTGCATCTCTAACAATAACCAGATTTATAGGAAAGCATAAAAAGAATGCAAAGAGAGGCTACTCAAAGATCAAAATGAATAAGTGAAACCCACAAAGATATTAAATAAATATAATGAAAGGCTGAAAAATTAGAGAATAGGGCAACAAAGTAAAGAATTATTGGTTACTGACTAAAAAAAATGAAGAACTAAATAGTTTGATCAAATCTGTATTTGATAAAGAGATATATCCCTGGAAAGTGTTTTTCTGAATAGTGACTAGGATAAACCAGAGAATATCAGTCATTGAAAGAGTAGTAAGCAAGCATTTGGATTGGCTATAGGTAGTGAAAGCATCAGTTGGGATAAATTATGTTTTTGGATAATATACTCCACTCATTTGGTAATACATTATTAATAAATGAGCGCTGGTTCTGCAGTCCAGATGCTGACAGCACTCCCCTGATAATTCCCAATGGGAGTTCTGTCTTTGTAAAGAATGTAAACTAGTAGGTGGAAAAGAGAGGGCTAGAATTAGTCATGTGTTCTTCTTGGAAGTTCATGAGAAGTGGAAGTTTTCAGTGCTCTGTTCTAGGACCAGTGCTCTTACACTGTCTTGGTATAATAAATAATAATGGTGCCATGAACTTCGGCCGTGTTTTTTATGCAAGGCTATCGAAGCATTTTATAAAGATGGATGCAATTATTCCCATTTTCCAGGTGCAAAAACAGAGACAAAAGTCACGTGACTTGCATATGAGCACAAAGCCCGGTCCTAACTCTGCACCACTGAAGTCAATGGTTGTTTTGCCACTAAAGTTTAATGGCAGTAGTCCAGAATCAAGAGTAGAGCACCTCATTTTTTCCATTTCAAGTCTGCCCAAAATGCTGATGCTAACATCATCTTGCCCTCCCATCATTCAAGCTAGGTCGCCTCCTCTTTGAATCCCCCTGCTAGCTTGCCCTCTCTCTTGCTGTGTAAAATTGACCTGCACTGTGATGACTTACCACAACCCTTCTATCTACATCTGTTCTTTTCTCCTCCTATATTCTTGCTACTCTTTATACTTCCTGTTCCTCTCAGCTTGCTCAGCTTTTTCATCTTCTCATGCTGTTCTCAGTTTTACATCTTAGTGTCTCACCTACTCCAGTAGGAACACACTAATGGCCAAGTGCCCTCTTGTTCTTCTTTTAAATCCCACCTCTTCCAAAAATCCCTCATCTTCTCTTCTCATGATGAGTAATCCCAGGCCCTCTTTTTCCTGAGTGTCTCTTTCCAGAAATCTTGTCCTGTGTCTAGTCTTGGAGCTCTTCAGAGAAAGAAACATGTCTTATCTACATTATGTAAAGTAGTTTGTAAATTTACAGCACTACACAGATATTTTAAGAATTGCCATTACCTCATCCCAGATCTCTGAATTCCCAATCCCCTATTTCAACCAGGGATCACATTTAATGTTCTGTTTTCGGTGGCAATTGTTGAATTCTCTGCTAAGCAGTCAGCATGTAGTTGAGACTTAGAGGATCACAGTCATTTTAGTGGATAATAGTAATAGATTAGGTGAATGGACTCAAAAATGGACTAAAACAAAATCTTTAAGTGCAAAGTAATGCACTTGAGTGGAATATTATACTAAATAAGATTAAATGGTAGTGGATTTGTCACTACATTGCAGAAAAATAGATCTGGGTATTTTGATATATCCAACATTCAAATACTATGTTCAGAGAGCAATAAAGCCGATGAAAAAAATGTTTGCATCAAGGAAAGAGATCAAGGAGCTAATTAGATTATATCAGAAATATGGGCCCAATCATGGTCATTTTACATATATTCTTTAAATAAGTTAAAGAGAACACAGCAAAAGGCAATTAACATACTGAATGAAGTCTCATGTGGAAAGACAAACTTGGTATATAGCTTTGAAAAAGACTATTATATAGGAAGTATGTAAACTGTCTAGGGATTAGTTCATTGAGTTATTAATGTAACATTTAAAAGGCCACAATCATTCTTCTATTGGAAATTTTTCTACCTAATATAATTACAACTAATATCCAAGATGGCTAAAATGGAAATAAGAAAAAAATTCCCTGGCTGTTCCATTGCGCATTTGAAAGCACTTTCCATTTACTCACTTGCAATGTTTCCAAATACTCTTATTCACCATAATCAGGAGCAGAAAACCCATTGTAATACCTTTCACCTAACTAAAAAAAAACTCTGTACTGCTTAAGAGACACTCTAACAAAACAGTTACTTGTAATTAATCATTTTTTAAAAATCCAAGGTGACAGCATCCCTTTAAAAAAACAACAAGCAGTTGTGTGGCACTTTAAGACTAACAGATTTATTTTTTGCATGAGCTTTCGTGGGAGAAGATCCCACTTCCTCAGATGCTTCGGTCTTAAAGTGCCACACAACTGCTTGTTGTTTTTTTACTGGACTAGACTAACACGGCTATCCCTTTTGAAACTGACAAGAAGCATCCCTTTAAACTGTGTGATCTAAATGAAGCTTGTCAAGGCAGAACTAAGGGACATAGATATATGAATTCAGGGCCGACTCAAGGGGTTGTGGTTCCCTCATCCAACTTTTCCTTTTGCGCTCCCATCACCAACTCTGCACTGGGAGCGTGCTTCTGGGAGCAGAAGGGGCGGGGCGGGGCTGACAATCATGTAGCGGCAGGGCCAGGCCTGTGCCCCAAGTGCCAACTCTGCACCTGGAGTGGGCTTGTGGGGGCAGGAGGGGCAGGGCCAGGCCGGGGGGTCAGATGGTGGCGGGGCTGGACTGATGCCACTAAGCTTCAGCACCCCAAGCTGGTGCCATACTGCCTCATCCATTAAGCTGGCCCTGTATAAATTGAATGGAAATATGTGTCAGAAGTATTAATATGTTAGATAAGAGTGGCAAATAGTTCAAATAGACTTCTGGAGCCCAATGGTTAAGGTTTTTATGCAAAAACCAGACTACTATGTGTAATAATGTAATGAGAGACAAAGTATTTATCTTCTGCTTGGATGCAGTCATCCTCTCTGCTGAGTTTTAGCATGTTTTCTCTTTGTTTGCCCATCCTACCCTCCTCACAACTAGTCACAGGGTATTTTGCAGGGCAGTGTTTCTGGGATCCCTCTGCCAAAACTGTTACAAGGTGGAATCGTATTAAAGCTGTAAGTTTCATTTTCAGTTCACGGTTCATTTCACTGCCCAGTTCTTATGCACAAGCATCAAATTAGTTTGTTTGGGTTCACAACAGAAGGAAACAAATTTTTTTTAACTCTCCCACTGAATGACCACTCAGAAAGCATTTATGAAAACAACTGCATTCACACCAATTTTGTAAACCACACCTTTCAAGTAAGTTCACCAACTAAATGTTAGGCCTCAACTAAATTGATACTGTCTTTTTAATCTTCCATAATAACCACTCTCAAAAGGATAGGAAAGTTACAAGTAACTTTCACAGATTAGTGCGTAGGTGCTTAACTAGGTTCCACTCCCCCACAACACTATTGAATCAGCTCTCCACTTAGAATCTCCAAGGAATTTGCATGTGAAAACATCACAAGATACTGAAAATCTTTGAAAACTGGAATGTCTTAAGTAATTGGTTTTAATATATAATTTAGACTACTGGTTTTAATAAAGAGCTGTTTGGAGGTTGTCTCCTGTGCCCTTGAGTTTCTGCTCATGAATATTTATGTTGCACTGGGAAACAAGGAAAAAGGCTTCTGTTCAAGTTCAACCTGTGAGAAACAGACAAGTCCCTTGGTGATCTCCCAGATAAGACAGACATAAAACAAGTAGCTAACATGCGGTCATGGTTTCCTGCATTTCTTGGCTATAACTAAGTTACAATCTGCTAAATTCAGGCTACATCTATACTGATGGCAACAAAGTCATCACTGCCAGATCAATCATTCCAGATCGAATTAGTGGTCAGTTAAGACATGCAAAGTAAATCTGGAAATCGACTTAGTAAAATTACCCTTTCAAGTGGGGCAGTACTTTGAAGATGCAATGCTCAAGGAAGAATTAGGAAGTCAACAGGCATTCCCCAAGCTATTGTGCGTAGCTTGCATAACTCCCGTCAACTGCCACTGAATTTTCCCAGCAATATAGACCAGGCCATAGATACCCGCATACAGCAATAACTAGGTCTAGTCACATGCTGGGAGCCTCTTGTCCCTTCTGTAGGTTCAGACAGGTCACAGACTTGTTAGGAACTGTACATCCCAGCATTTGTTTCATCTGACTGCCAACTCCAGCCTTGGCCTGCCTTTGGCTTACACCTTCTCTTTTCAGTCACCACAAACCTTACAAGGCATTCAGATGTTCATGTAAGAATTTCACAGGCAAGGTGACCTTCTCTAGCTACCACAGGGCCTTATAGGCAGCACTCGACAGGAGGAGGATAGGGCAAGTCTCCCAAGAGTCACAGGAAAAAAAAGCCTCTCCAACAAGTTCAAAATGGAGGCAAGCTGACGAAATTTCAAGCCTGTGTTATCCATGAGAGCAGGCTAGATGATGAGTGTGATTCCTTCTGGCCTTAAAACCTCTGAACAAACTTCACAAATTGCAAAGGACAGGGTATTACAGTGGCATCTTGTCAAATAGTTAAGAAAGGGCTATAATCTGATTGTTTAGAAAAATAAATCACTAACTTCTAAGAAATGTCATTCAAAAAATGAATTAAGAGAATGTTAAGACTGCACAGGAAAACATTCAAAAAACCAGGAATTGACATAAGTCTTTAAATTACACATAATCACATATAATTTCTCAAATAATACAACATAAATGCTTTTCTACAAATTAAGATACAGATGCAAAGCATCTTGTGTTACTGCACACAAATGTATATGTCAGAAAACATCTGAGTCAGTTACTTTACAACCACATATTAAATAGAACTTTGCATATACAATATATGGGATACTTAATCCTGCTGGTAAATTAGTTTTGGTCCTAATTGCTTCATCTCAGAAACTGCACCTTAAAACATTCTATAAAATTTTCTTATCTCATGACCTTCTGGGAAATGGGGGGGGGAGGATGGGACGGGGGACAAAAAACAACCCACACTGGAAAAGGAAAGGTTTCAAGATTCACAATGGGGTAAATAAAAATATCATTTTCAATAGAGAGTACCTCATCCTCATATGATACAAGCATATATTTTCCAGTATGGAACAGAAATAGATAATGAACATTTCTGTCTTTTCTGCATCATCAACAATTTTTCATCTTCACCTACTAATGTCCAAAGGGGCAGCTGTAGTAGTCTAGTTCAGGGGTCAGCGACCTGCAGTTCCAGAGCTGCATGTGGCTCTTTGGTTTCCGTCTTGCAGCTCTGGGCTCCTGGCTCCAGGCCCCCCTCCCTTGACTGGGGGATCCTGGAGGTGACCCATGCCAAGCTCCCCCTACCACTGGGGGTCTCTACAAGGGGCCCTCTCCTGATTTTGGGCTTCCCCCTCCACCAGGGGATCCTGCAGCAGGCACCCTGGCTCAGTTCCCTCCACAAGGAAGTTACAGTCATTTCAGCTCTCAAAACACTTGCTTACTAAAGGAATTTTGTAAAAAAAACAGCTCTTCTTATCTTTTGGGTTACCAACCCCTGGTCTAGTTCAGTAAAATAAACAAACAAAGAGTCCCGTGGCACTTAAAGACTAACAAATATATTTATTGCATGAGGTTTTGTGGGAGAAAATCCTGCTTCATCAGACACTTTGAACAGGGGTTAAAGTTAGGGGGAATGCACTGGAATGCCGTTCCAAGGCCCACTATTTTTAGGGGCTGAGCACTCCAGGGCCCCTAAAACTAGAACATGGAGCCAGAATGCTGCGTTCTGGGGCCCATCACTGAAAAATAGCAGGCCACAGAATGTAGCATTTTGGGTCTCACATTCTATTTTTAGGGGCCTGAACGCTGGGCTCTTATAAATAGAAGGCCCCAGAGCCGCATTCCACCACGTTCCAGTGGGCAGGGGAGGGGCTGGGGGTGGGGGGCTAGGGTCGTTACTAAGGGCTCAACCCCCACCCCAAACCCCTCCCCTGCCACTCCCCACCTCCCAACCTGGGGCCTGAAGCATCAGGCCCAGAAGCAGCACCACCAGGACCTGGGGCCTACCACCCCCACCTCTCCAGCCATGGGGGGTATTGGGGTCCAGGGGTGGGGCTCTGGCATGGGGGGGCAGGAGCTGGGATCCGGGGGAGGGGGGCCACCAGCACAGGAGGAGTGCCAATGGAGCGGAGGGGGGGCAGCAGTGCAGGAGCATTCCAGGGCCCCCCAAATTATACTTTAACCCCTGACTTTGAAGATTGGGGAATTTACAGAATGGGAGCAAATAAATGCAGGGACATGTAAGTCATGGGAACCAGTCACACTAACAGCAAATCAAAACAGTTGTAAAAATGCAAACACTGGGGAACAGCATAGAGAGGGAAATGAGGTCAAATTACCTGTTGTAATGAGAGGATCTCTATCAAGCATTCTTAAAACTACAGTACCCAGCTGCAGAAGGGAAGAAACGGATTGACAAAGCCAGGTGGGTACCCCAAAGTCAACCACTACAGGAGAAACCCAAGAAAGAAAACAACCGAACCGCTCTAGTCATTACCTACAACCCCCAAGGCAGACCTCTACAGCATATCCTCAGGGATCTACAGCCTATTCTACAAGATGATACCTCACCCTCTCAAGCATTGGGAGACAGACCTCTCCTCGCTTGCACACAGCCCCCCAACCTGAAACAAAAACTTAACAGCAACTACAGACCTAATAACAGAACCATTAAAGCAAGTGCATATCCCAGCAACAAACCATGCTGCCAACTTTGCCCACATACCTTCACAAAAGACACTATTACAGGACCTAATAAAACCAGCTACTCCATCAAAGGCCTATTCACCTGCTCATCCACCAATGTGATTTATGCCATCATGTGCAAGAAGTGTCCCTCTGCCTTATTTATTGGCTAAACAGGGACAGTCTCTGTGCAGAAGAATAAATTGGCACAAATCTGACATTGGAAATCACAGCATTCTAAAACTAGTGGCTCAGCTTTTCAATCTTCATGATCACTCCATTAATGATTTGCTAATTGCTGTACTCAGATGAATACTAAATCAAGACTTCAAAGAGAAGCTACTGATATTGAATTTATTTGCAAATTCAGTTGCATTGCTTCAGGACTTAATAGGGGCACTGGATTTTTCTCTCATTACAATGGGTGATTTGACCTCATCTCCCTCTCTATGCTGTTCCCCAGTGTTTGAATTTTTACAATTATTTTGATTTGCTGTTAAAGTGTGACCTCTTCACATGACTTGCACTTCCCTGCGTTTATTTGCTCCCATTCTGTAAATTCACCTATCTTCAAAGGGTCTGACGAAGTGGGATTTTCTCCCACAAAAGCTTATGCAATAAATATATTTGTTAGTTTTTAAGTGCCCCAGGACTCCTTGTTTGTTTGTTTTATCTAGTAATAAGTGTGT
The DNA here is from genome assembly GCA_007922195.1 of Podocnemis expansa. Lineage (NCBI taxonomy): Eukaryota > Metazoa > Chordata > Testudines > Podocnemididae > Podocnemis > Podocnemis expansa. Next base: position 33,338,352 of record ML681972.1, on the reverse strand, counting down.
CATTTTAAGTGCTGTTTGAAGTTTCTTAGAAATCTGGAATGTAAAAAGTAGTCCAGAAGGAGATGGTTTGGCATAAAGAGCTGGGAAAGCTAGGGGAGCAAGATCTTGTGCTTAAGGCACTGTGAGAACCAGATTCAATTCCTGGCTCTCTGCCACTGACCTCTTGTGTAACAACAGGCAAGTTACTTCATCTTTCTGTCACAATCTACCTATCCATAAAATGAGAATAACAATACTTTCTTACCACAAGAAGGGTTCTGTAAAAATAAACACAAAAGTGTTTGAATTGCTCACGTTCTATGGTGAGAGGGATTATGTAAGTACCCAGGCAGCAAGCTAAAGGTGCATTTATCATAAATGAGGCATTAAAAAAAACCTGAGCCCTACATTTACATCTTCACATTTATATCAGCTGGGACCAATTCTACACAATGTGAGATATCAAGGGTAGCAGGCAGTCTGAGAATCATAGAAGGAAGATATAGAAGCCCAAGAATGCTGAAGGCCTTGTTCCCTATTGACTAGCTGGAGTTAGTGGGTAATTAGGTGCAGCTAAGGCCACTGAGTCCCAGTGAAGTGCCTGATACCCCCCCCCGCTCCAAATAAAGAGGTGCAAGCTGAAGGAGGAACAGAAGTGTGGTGCTGTGCAGAGCAAAGGAACAGAGGAGTCTGAGGAAGATACTGGGCCTAGGAGGGAAAGTACAAGCACAGACAAAGATTTAAGAGAAGAAACCCATGTCTAAGAGGAGGCAGGGCACAAGGAACAGAAAGGGAGTAGGGGAGGAAGCAACCAGGGTGAGAGAGTTGTGGATGTGGAGATTATCAGTGGCACATAGCTGCAGCTCTCGTGGCCCCTGGTCTGGGAGCTGGAGTGGAGGGCAGGCCTGGATTCCAAATGCCCTCCCAGACAGAACCATGCTGAAGTGAGCACCCTAACCCATTGCCCACAAGAAAAGTGTGAGACCCCCTGCGGCAGAGCTGGCAGTCAGCCAGCCACAGCAATCATACATCCAATATTCAAAAGATAAAGTTGGTTTTGTTCAGTTTAATGGTAATAAAAATGTTATCCTTAAACACTGCAAATATATACAGCATCAAAAAAGCAACAAAATCCAGAAACAATTTCCAGTCCAAAAACCACAGAACTTCGAGAAAGCTTGACTCTTTCAGGCTGGTCCCATTTGTTTAATGGATTAACTCAACACACATGATCCAACATGGAAAAAAAATATCATTCAACTTTACCTTAATATTGTAGAGTACCTCAAGCTGCAGTCATCACTGCTTTTCCCCTAAACTAAGAAACTGAGAATCATTGCCTCAGCCATGTTCTCTGTCCCATGGAGCCATCCACAGGGATTTCCCAGTTCAAAACCGTTGCTTGTGGAACTCCATCTTCAAAGATGTCCACCAGAATCATTCTCTAGCATTTGTCAAAGGGAGGCACATGCCCTTTCCAACTGGGCCAATTCATTTCTTCAGTGTTAACCTTCTCTTGTGGGTTATTTTTTAATTGCTTATCATTTGGTTTTAGAGAGTTGCCAGCTTTACTGGGACGTAATAATTTCTGGTAATATAGAGGCAGCATTTTCCATACTAAAATGGCAAGTTCTATGCAGGTGACTTGTGAACTGCTAGGACCATTTTCCCAGAAAAAAGTGCTTTTAGCAAGAATGACATCACTGATTATTTTCAAAGGGTTTCAGTGATCATACTTCCAGTAAAAAGAATGAATTAATGGCTGATCCAAAACTCTTATTTAACTTTTAGAGACTGAATATGGATGTTCTAGACTTCTATCTAACCAGAAGCATTAATGACTCTCTTTGTCATTGGCTTCAAGTCTGCTTCCAAACCAAAAAAACAAAGGTATTGGTTGTAGTGAAATTAATGGAAAAACATAAAAATTACTCAGCTTGGATCTTTCAGATCCAAACACATGGTTACAAAATGGACAACTCAGTTCTGAACACAACAATTTTTGGACCATAAAACTTCATGTTTGTAATAGGCAGAGAAAAAAATAAAGCAGATTTCAGGAAGTGATAGGATCAGAATTTTTTTTCCTGCTCCCTCTGTTAGAAAGTCAAAGGAGTCTTATCTACGTGAGATTTTGGTATACATCTGAGCATCATGAGAAAGTAAAGTCCATAGTGGTGGGTTTTCCACAGCCTGACACAATCAATAAGTATCTTCAAGGTCTCAATCAAATGACAAGAGGGATACTCTGAGGCTACTTTCAGATGAAATGATAAATGATCTCAATTTTCTCCTTTTTAATATAAACAAATACTTTATTCTATGAAGCTGAAGCAATTCAAGTTTATGAAGATCAGCAGTAGCCAGGTGATTAGATTTATTGTTTGAGATGGAGAAAGGGGCTGCTTGGCTCAATTTTCTCTCTTTATTTTTGGCTGTTCTCTCTAATTGTCATGTCAACCACTAACCATCAAGTGGGAGCATATAACACTAGCTCCCAATAGATGTGACGTATGGACTAAGGAAAGAGTCTGCTAGAAAAAAGCTTTCCAATTCTACTACTGTCATACCTACTACAGAGTTTATGGTGATGACAATATTACTAAGCATTTATATAATACTGGCTTATGTTCAAAGTGCTAAACACACATTAGGTAACATTCATAAGTGAGCTGAGAAACATCATCTTTTTCTTCAGGTGGCTAGGCAAATATGTTCTCTGATAATGTTGCTATTCTCATCCTACCTATCAGCTCTCGTTCACTATTGAGATATTGGCTCTGCCTCTGATCAGCCTTTGATCCCATCCTTCATTGCCCACTGGTTTACATTTTCAAACATCTTTGTTTTTTCTCCCACGTTGCCCCTCACACTGGGGAGATGTTCCCTATAAGCACCCATAAAACTACCTCATTATCTTCCTGCAAAGCCTTCCTAAAACCTCTCCTATGGAATGAAGCCTAAAAAAAATTGACAATGGTTAGACACTGCTGCACTAAAACCTCTGCCTCATCTTGCTGACCTGTACTCTCTCATTGTTCCCTTGTACTCCCCATCTGCCTTGATTGATCTCGTCTTCTGCCTAGGTTGTAAGCTCCCTGGGGCAGGGACTGTCTTTTTGTTCTGTGTCGTACAGTACCCAGAATAAAGGGGTTCTGCTCCTTGATTAGGACTTCTCAATTCTGTAGTAATGCAAATAAATCACTTAGTGTTTCATTGGTTGACTGTGGTGTCACTGATATTCTGCCAAAGTCTTAGACATGGGGTTGGGTGGAAAAGTCTAGGAGATTCTCTCTCCCCCTGCATTTTTGTTAACCAATTAGTTTGTTTGTTTTATTTGCGAAGTGTGAAGCTGAATGCAGGTTAAGTTGAAACAGTAAAACTTTATTAAACCCTGTGCAAGGCTCTGTTCATGTCTCTGAGTTGCTTCCAGTCTAAACCCCTGTCTTCCCTGTTCCACTCATGTTTCCTTGGTAATGGTCGTTTCAGGGAACATGGACCCTCTGACTCCAGTTGCGCTGATCACAATATACGTGCTGCTTCTTATTCTAATCAGCCTTCAGACTCCTGATTACTGTTCCTCCAAATATGACAGTAGGTCAATAGTGAAGGTTACTTGCAACAGGTGCTCAAGATGGCTTTGCATATTACCATTTCTGGGCATTGCACCATCCAGAGGTGCTTAACAGTAAAACTTTCTCCAAGGAGCACCTGTCAGAGCACTCTTCTCCTTCCCTCAGCATCCCCATTCTAAAGGTGAGGCTATATAAGGGAGTGCACCTCCGCCACCTCAGCTCCTTCCCCCATGAAGACAGAACCAAAGGAACCCTGAGAAAGAGGCAAAGGCAGGCAGGAAGTGTTAATACATAGCAAACCTGGCACTGGGAATAAGGTGACTTAGGGCTAGTCTGCACTAGAAGCACAACTGCTGTAGCACTTCTGGTGAAGATGCTCCATGCCAAGGGGAGAGAGCTCTCTTGTTGGCATAACCACTCTGCTGCAAGATGTGTGGACAGTACTTAGGTCACCATAATTTGTGTTGCTCAAGCAGTGGCTTCTTCACACTCCTGTGCAAGCAAGTTATATCAATTTAAGCAGTAGCGTAGATGAGCACTTTTAGGGCCCCAGCCAGCTCCAGAGGGCCCTCATTTGCTTTTTATTAGTAGTAGTTTTAGAATAACTTGTGTTGTGGAGGAGAGGGGACAAAAATATTCCTGCAATCTTGAAGAACTCTAGTTACAGGTAACCTTCATTTCTTCTTCAAATGTCTCTCAGAGGTAGTTTGATAAGCCATGCTAAAAATAAGCTAGAGGAGGGAACAGAATCTGAACTGAACAGAGATTGACGCACTGTTCTATCAAATCTGACCTCAGCTCTTTAAGCCAAATCATGAGCATGTTTAGGAGAAGTATATACACAACTCTAGGTTTCAGTCTGCAAATTTCAGTAACCAGGGCCTGCTGAAGGCAAACACAAGACACTGCCACTCCTCTAATGGAATGAGATCAAACTGTTGTAGGCACAGGAGCTTCTGGTAATGTGCAACACTAAACAACTCATTGTTTAATCCATATAGAAATAGTCTGGGCATATATACCACATGTGCTTCTTAGCATAAAACATGAATAATGAAGATGATTTTTGAAAACTGTTACTTCAGTTCAAATAATATATAAACAATCTTCTTGAATCCAAAGTATATAAAAGAGTTTCCCCTTTATTAATATGTAGCTTTGGGGAAAAAATATCATCAAGTTAATAGTCCGATTGATGTAAAATTCAAAAGCCATTTTGGCAAAAAACCTAGAGTCAGGTGGGTCTAAGAGCAACCTCATCTTTTCATAAAGTTGTAAATGGCAGCTCAGCCATCAAGTTCACTAACCCTTCTGGATGATGTTATGGCAGTAATTGATACAATTTTAGGAGATCAAAACAAAGGATACTCAGCAGCCAAAGGTAAAAAGTTTAGCTGAGTGTAAATAAGACCAAAGTAAAATCCCAAGGATGGACAGGCTCCCTCCAAGGGGGATGCATATTTGATAACCTCATCATAAGCTTTTTAGCTATAGTTTGCGCAAACAGGGATCAACCAAAATATGGTAATGCGTGGTAGCTGCCAAATGAACTTTTAAAGATGAGTTAGATAACCCCTCTTTCATTAAATATTCCAAAACACAAGATATGGAAACTGAGACATTCAGATTTTCCATGCATCCAAATCTTGAATCTGGACAACTTCCAAATCTAATATTTTGTGGTAGATAGTTTTCTAGAACTAAGCAGTACCTTCTGCACCAATGAGGAACATGGTTGCTCAAGAATAGACAGAGTCAGAGCCAAATCACCAAAGACATCAGTTGAAGGGAAGAAGAATCCAGATGAAGAATTCTGCCCTGTTAGTGAGCCAGAAGATCTGGAGTGAGATAAAAACATATGAAGGCCCAGACACACAGCAGATGCAGTGCTGTAAACCACTTATGACATGGCCAATTGCAGGCAATAAGTCATTTTTGCCCTGTCCTAATATAGTTTCCTTTCCACCTTCTGGATCAGTGACAGAGGGGAAAGCACACAGAAGGTCCCTTCCACAGTGTAGAAGAAAAGCATCCAAGAGGGATTGGCTGCCTGTTCCCAGGTCTGGAGGGGTTAGCCCCAAGGAGATCCTTAAGGAGAAACTCCTGAACTTGTTCTGCCTCTCCTTATAAGCATCAAGCCTGAAAGAACAGCTAATGAAACACCTAGCAGAGTGGACCCCTGCCAAGCACACCAGACAACTAACATGATCATTCAGTGCTGAGGAGACAGTCGGTCAGAAAAAGCATCTCTTGAAACCAGACTTACTTCTCTTCAGCACCACTGTATCTAGAACCAAGCTACTAATAACTATACTTATCTAAACTATATACCCTGTGTGCCCCACCCTCCGGCAGAACCTGGGGCTGCAAGAACTACATGTATGGGGTGGCTCTTTTCCTCTGCTGGCTCTGCCCTCCAGCAGGGCCTGGGACAGCAAGAGCCATGCACACAGTGGATCCTTATTCCCTGCTAGCCCTGCCCTGGCACCTGCTGAGTGTTGGGGAAAAGGGACTGGCGCCAGGGTTGGAAAAGTTTGCTGACCTCTAGTATAAACAATACTAAACGATTAACAAGACGTCAAGAATAGAGAAAAATCCCGCCTCCAAAAGGACAAGAGCAGTTCACTTCCATTTGACACAGTGGGTGGAAGGAAATCTGCTGATAGAAGATCCTCTTATACAGCCTCCCCTTCAGAATGTTTGGAGATGCAGAGGAGAGATGGAAGAGGGGACGCAAGCACTCTGACACTGCTTGGAGAAGGTTCTTCCATTAGACACCAAAAGGTGACATGGTACCTGTAACTGGGAATATGTAGAGCCATTCGAAAAAGAAAGATTACTTTAATATAGCAAGAGGACAAAATGTCAGTAACAGGAAACTAAGTCATTAAAACAAAACATAAGGGCCTCTGAAGTGTGGCATGAAACTGGTGTGAAATGGAACTCAACCGTCTCTGGTCTTCATTCATTGATCTCAATCAAAATGACATTTCTTATTAACTGTGAGCCTTATTAGCCTTTGGTAGGCTAGACAGTAAAGAAGACTACAGTAGTAATGGTAACATGCTAATCTCCTTTATTTCTCATTAGCAAAAGTGCTTTTCTAGTGAAACTTATTAAAATTAAACAAAAATGCTCACCACTTTTTTTAAAGACCATGCCCTCCACCCCTATCCTATTAAAAATCAGATCAAAGACTTACAAGAAAAATATTCTGCCAAAAATGAATGTATTATTTATAAAGGCAGTTAAACAAGCAACTTTTTCAGTGAAAGGATCAAATAGATATCAGTCTTGCAATCACTGGACCGCCACGAGTCAATAGCATTTGCTAACAGAGGCAGTATTAATGTCATAGAGAAGGAGAGGACTCAGTCTTAAGTTCAACAGAAACAAGGTTGAATTTAACCTATCAGTCAGTGGAGCAGGCTGGAAAGCAGTTGGTTTTGGTTTTGACTTGGGGGGGGGGGGGGGAGAACTTAGCTCAAGGCAAAAGAAAAAGTTAATTCATCATACCTAAGAGCGGCTTCTTATATCATAAGGAAACACAGATATTCAGATGGTAAGATCCACAGTTGTTTCCAATCTTAGGTACATCACAGACACTGCCTCTGTAGACTGAGATGAGATGTTTTAACTATATTGCAGATTTTTGCTGTAGCCTTGAACTTTACAAGGCCTTTTTGAGATTCAGTAACATGGTGCAATACTATCCGGGGAAGGACTGATTAGACAATCACAGAGGTCCATGCAGGCCTTAAAATCTATGCATCATCTATACAGGCAAGACCAGGCCATACTCTGGTAGTCCAACACGGCCTTTTGCGCAGTAAATGGGACCTGATGCCCTATTTCAGGAAAGTAGTTAAGCTTGTGAGTAGTCAAGGCTGACCCAAGGGTCTTTGGTGCCCATGGTGAACTATGACTTTGTGTCCCCCCCCCCATGTTACATGAGAACATAACATACTAATTTATTATTTAAATAGAGAAAAAATTTACTTCCATCTATTTTGGCTCTCCTTTAAGACTGGCATTCTGGGCAACCGCCTAATTTACATATATGATTGGGATAGCCCTGCAAGAAGTCATACAGTCATGTGCATAAGGTTAGGCATGTCCTTAAGTATCATCCTGAACTGGGATCTGAACCTATAACACTGCAAAGAGCATTTAAATTTTTAGCTTTGGTCTGTTACCAGACTAGAAAGATGACATACCCTCTTTCAACACATCCACACAGGATGCATTTTAGACTATGCATCAGATTGCTGAATTCTGTTTATTAATATTTAGAAGCTTCCTCCACCACGAGACTTTATGACAGCCTCCTTTTAACCTGGTCATCATTTAAGACATTGGAAAAATATCGAAGAGAGACCGCTGAGCAACTGTGCAGTCCAAGGCAGGACTTAGGGTCACAGAAACTGGAAGGGACCATAAGAGGTCATCAAGTCCAGTCCCCTGCACTCATAGCAGGACAAAATACCTGATAGGTGCTTGTCTGATCTGCTCTTAGATACTTCCAGTGATGGAGATTCCACAGCCTACGTACGCCACTTATTTCAGTGGTTAATCATCCTGAGAATTAGGATTTTTTTCTTAATATCCAACCTAAACCTTTCTTGCTGTAATTTAAGCCCATTGCTTCTTGTCTTATACTATGGAGAAAGCTGATAGTGACTCAAGAGTTAGAGCCACGTTCTAAAATGGGTTTAAAATGGGGCATAAAATCCTCTCTTTCTTAAAGTAGGTGGCTTAGTATGAAATGTCATATGGGCTGGTTTTTATACCTTCTGAATTTTCTCTGTTTTTGTTTGATTTCTATTTTTTTTTTAAGTATACTGTGGTCTTTGAATATAGGCTCTATCAGCTTTTTCCTTGACAATCTTACATCCTATTGTTGACCAAGCTCTCTCTCAAAATTATTGCCTGTACAAAAATTGGGAGAAATGGGGACTGGTATGAAAGTTATTTTTTAGAAAAAGTTATATTGACTATTTTTTAAGTCATGATTCATGATATAACTTTAGAATTAGGCACTGTGCATGCAAGCTGGATTGGCTGATTGGGGCTGGCCATATTCATGCCTGATTTGTTGATCTAGGCTCTTTTCTGCCCAACTATCCTACCATGAATAGGGCTCACATGGAGCTGCGTTCTCTATCAGTGCCTATACTTCTATCCACACCCCTCCCTAATTCTCACAGCCAGTAAACCAATAAAAATGTTAGGAAATTAATGTGCATTGTGAAATAGTTAGAGTTGCTTACATCCAGAATTCCTGATACTAAAAAAAGAAAATGAAAAGATAAGCTACTTAAAAGCACATACCATGTAAGTTTCCATCTTCAGTTACATGCCTTACTATTACTACAACCATAATCCAAAGGGACAGCTGTGTTGGCCTAGTTCAGCAAAAGGAACAAGGAGTCTTGTGGCACTTAATCTGTCAGTCTTTAAGTGCCACAGGACTCCTTGCTTCTTTTACAACCATAATGCCTCACACAGACCATGCAAAAGTACCCTTAATTCTGTGGCCCTAGGGAAGTCTATGAGTCTCAAAGACTCTAAGGTCAGAAGGGACCAATATGATCATCTAGTCTGACCTCCCGCACACTGCAGGCCACAAAACCTCACCCACCCACTCCTACAATGAACCTCAAACCCATAATTGAGCTATTAAAGTCCTCAAATTGTGATTTAAAGACTTTAATACAGAGAATCAACCAGCAAGTGAACCATGCCAATGCTACAGAGGAAGGCAAAAAACTCCCAGCGCCCAAGCCAATTTGCCCTGGGGGGAAATTCCTTCCCGACCCCAAATATGGTGATCAGTTAAACCCTGAGCATGAGGGCAAGTCCACAACAGCCAGTCAGGAAGAACTTCTCTGTAATAACTCAGAACCCACTCAATCCAATGCCACTTCCCAGGTCACTATCATACCCATCACTAGTAGTAAAAGACAGACAATGGCCCAGCTACACTGTCCATCACCCTGTTTTGCTGCCCGCCCTGCACATGACACTTTACTAAAGTATTCTCTCTCAATGTAATCAACTATCTCACTCAACATCCACAGCTAAGAGTGTTGAGGGGAGGGAGGAACAAATCTAATAAAGGAGTATGCGGAGAAGGTAAAAAGGAAGGCAGCATGAAGGATGAGGTGCTTACCATTACCACATTTTTGTGTCCTCTGCAACATAAGGTATGAACTGCAGACAGGAGTCGAAAAATATGCATAGCATTAGGAGACTTACCTTTTCATTCTTTGATTTTGTGACTGTCTGACACACAAGGTTGCTATACATGCAATGTAACTACTTCACGATAACGATTTTTGTATACTAATACTGCTAAAACACTGCCATCAGGAGTTGTAAAGTAGAGGCAAACACCAATTCTAATGGCAAATGGATATGAGGAAACTGTACCCAGCAGAAGATAAAGCAATATAAGAATGGGAACATGAGGAGAAAGGGAATATTGGATACCATATTTTACCAAAAGAGTTATTAGACAGACTAATAGTTGAATACATACATCAGGGATGAATTTGGGCTAGGGTAACTTCAGAGACTTCAGTGGTGTGGTAGGGATGAATGCAGCCTGTGTTGTTGAAAACTGCCATGTATTTATGGTGCTCACGCATGGGAGTTATTTTAAAACTATAACAAAAATGAAGGTGAAATTAGAAGCTTTTAGCATGTGTGGACTCCAGCGAATACATACAGATTATTTTTTTATTTTTTGGCCTTATCATGAGAACTTGGAAAGTTCAGTTTGAATAAACACAGGTGGTTTGGATAAACTTTTGAAAACATGCCAGGCTATGCAGCTTCTATATGGTGTGGCTCTGTGAAGGGCCACATCCCAAAGGAGAACACATTTTAAAATATAACTCTTGACGAAGCCACATCCGGAGCACTGGAAAGGGGATCTATTGCTCCAGCAAATGCTCTCTCATAAACTAAATGATGTTACATCTGCTCATCCTCCAAAGACAGCACTGAAATTTCCACATGGGTAGCCATGTTAGCCTGTGTACTGCAAAAACTACAGGAGTCCTGTGGCACCTTAAAGACTAACAGATTTCTTTGGGCATAAGCTTTCGTGGGCTCCAACCCACTTCGTCAGATGCATGAAGAAACACAGTATGTGATTTAATAGCTTGAATGAAAGCTAGAAAGCATCATGCTTCTTGAGTTAGGATTTTAGCTAACATTTATCAGTTCTTTTCTAACAGGATTTTAAACCTAACCTTGTCATCTTGAAAAATGATACGAAATTCAAGTATCAAGAAACTGAAGACTCAAGGGTCATTTTTATATGCATACATCCCACATTTTATCAGCAACCATCAAGAAGAATGAAAAATCCCACCTCTTTTCTTCTAACAAAAGCTTCCCAAATTACTGATGGAAGCTATGTTAATTTAAAGGCCCAGGATTTATTTTGTAGCAATTACATTAAAAAGCAATCAGTTACTGAAAATTAAGGACATCTGACCAGGTACAGAAAAACGTGCACACAAAAAAAAGTGAAATGAGGTATTCCTTGGTGAAAAATAGCTTATATAATTAAATGAAACAGCAATCATAACTATTGCTCCATACATCACAGCAAGGAGATCTACAAATCTTTTCACCTGCTAGAATCTGACTTTATGGCTCTGAGTTTCTTCCACCAAGACTGATATTACCACCACCAAGAGCAGACCGCTTCCTTGTACTCCTACCATTTATCAGAGTTTTGCCACTGAAATCAATGGTGATATCCTGGACATGTACCACAGAAATGTTGATGTAACCATGTTGATTCCCAGGTATTAGATAGATTGGGGGGTGGGGGGCGGGGGTTAAGTAGTATCTTTCACTGGACCAACTTCTGTCAGTGAGAAACAAACAAGTTTTCCAGATCCAGAGAGGTATTTTCAAGGTCCTGAAGAAACCAACATCAATTGTAAAATCTACATTAAACAAGTGAAGAAATTATTTTTAACTTATTTTAAATGTTGGATATTTGTATATTTTTTAGAACTCAGACACACTTTTTAAAGCTTGGACCTTTAAGTTAAGACACATTCAGCCACAGTGATCTGGGAAGTGTTTGGTTTTTTTTAATAGTTAGAAAGAGAAGATAGAAGGGGAAAAAACCTTTAAAAGGTGGATTGGGAATAAGGAGTGTAACTTTCTCTAAAAAGACAATACCACACAGGTTTATTTGATAAAAAGAAATATGGTGATTTATATCTTTTCCTTTCTCCTGCAGCCTGGCCTGTGAAGTGTACGCAAATAGTGCAATCATTCTGGGGGATGGGGAGAGGACAGCAAGCAAGAAAGAGACTATTTCACAGTGAAGCATATTGTTGGCATGTCTGAAGTTATATAAGCTGTTCCTGAAGCAAATGCTGGAACTCTTAAGTTCACTGCACTGCAGGCAAAAAAACAGGGTATTCAGATCTCTTTTTTGGCTGTGGAACTGCCAGTCACCCACCCCATTTAAATACATAATATTTGGGTCAAATTAGAAAAGGCATCAGAAGTAGACAGATAATCTAAATACAGAAAATTGTAACCTTAATATTTTTGTTTATAGAAACAGCCAATCCAGAATCAAAAGCAATATTGATTATTTTTCTTAACTAAAGATTAGTTTTTGTTCTGGTATTTGAAATTGCCAAATGTGTTTACTCTTAAAAAACAGACAGGAATTACAAGACTCTTCTGTATTTCTATACAACCCCTTTCAATTCTTACATAACGTGTTCACAAGAGTAAATCACAATTCACATTCATTCTCTGGAATAACAAGTGAGAGATTCTAATTAAAAGGATAAAATTCAAGTTAAGCATTAGATAATTTTACAGAGTAATAGCTTTAACTTTCAGCATCAGGGACATATCATTTATGTGTATATATGTCATCTGCTTATGGGCTTGAACTAATTCCCATCAAAATCAATGGGAGACTTCATTGATTTCACAAGGCTTTTGGATCAGGCCATGTTTGCCTATCTCCAGTGTTGCTAACTTTCAAGATTTTATCATGACTCTAATCTTTTTTTATCTAAAGCTCCAAATGCTAAATTCAATTCATGATCATCTAAGCCTGAATTTCTAAAAAAGTAGTTTTTTGGCCGCCCTGGTTGTGACAAAAAGTTTTGAAATGTTCTCTGGGTGCACCATCAAGAACCCTCCCACTCAACACCAACATTGTTTGAACCTCAGGATTTAGGGCTTGACTCATGATTTTTAAGCACAGCCCAGGAATATGTTATCTATATGGGGGGTGAGGAGGGTGGAGTTAAATGATGCAACAGTCAAAGGCCCTTACATGGAGTTCACTACTTGGTGCTAAATTAATTAGGTTCTTGCTAATTCAAATCTTACCGACCACAAGAAGGTGCGTTCATTTTAAAACTAGCCTTCTTCTTGCTTTAGCTCACGGTATTTGTCACTGCCACGCTTAAAAGGGATAATCCATGGGGATAGCTGTCATACTGTTGCTGAATTGCAAAATGGACCTAATCAAGCACTGGACTTAGATTTAGGAGACCTGGGTTTTATTCCTGGCTCTTCTGGTTAGCCTGCTGTATGACCTTGGGTAACTCACTTAACATCTCTGCCTCAAATCGCCCTCTAAAAATGAGGATACTTGTACTGATCTCCTTTATAAAGCACTCTGAGCTCTGATGAAAAAAGGGCTATCCAGGAGCTAGGTAGGTATTAATACCTTTTAGTCTAAAACAAAGTGTGAGCTTCAAAGTATATTAATAAATAATATATTACATATAGATAGTGGGAATTTATAAATGTATATTCAGGAAACCCTACTGAGGTAGAAAAATAGTAAATATTTAACAGTGCATAAAAACACAACAACAATTTAGAATGAAGTGAAGAATATCTTATTCAACAGAAACTGCAAGGCTAAATTTGGGAGAGAGAATTTAACTAGTCAGTAACATTCTTGTCAACAGAACCATATTCCAAAAACACAATGAAGCACTTCACTGTATCCTAGAACATCTGAAAACAGAATGGAACATCAGACAAGGAAAAAATGCATTTTTGAACACACATTTTTAGACAAAAGTGTCAGCTTAGATCTTGTAAAAGTCAAAGCAATCAAAATGACGACTCAACACAGCAATGTTGCAGATGTCTAACCGTTCATTTGCCAGTTCCAGCTTGTGTTTCTGCTTAAATTTTCCAAATGTGACTGCTTCATTTCAAAAGTACTTATAAAACAAGACAAGATGCTTTCATGAATGAAACACCATTTAGAGGCATTTGATGTCATCACATCTAGCCTTGCTGAACAGATAACTATGCTGGACTTTAGCTCTAATTTTTACCCTGAACTCGTGTTTGATGCATGCGCTTGGACTTGTACTTATGATAATGCAAACGAATCCAGCTGGATCAACAAAAGCACTACATCATAACAAGTGAAAGCCAATCAGATGAGAAAAGCAAAGATAGATCTGTAGATAGATCAGCTTTGGCTGGAGGGTGGGGTTGCAAATGTCTTTATCCATAGTATTTTGCTCTATTCATCATAACTGCTGATCACCAGATGCTGGAAAACCCTTCTGGAAACACTAATGCCAGAACAGTCAGTCAGGAATGAATAATGGGACTTGTGACCCTAAACACACAGTTTGAAATACTTCACAGATCAGTAAAGACCAGGCCTGCTGACTCCATCATCCAACACTGCATGAACACTATAAATCCTCCACCACCACCTGCTGATAGACTATCAATCATACTGATGCAACTCCAAAAATCTTTGACTATGAAGGGAACTTGCAGGCACATCTTTAATTGACCCTGAATTGACCTTCCTTAGACAAAGAAGAGAAAATGACTACTGGTTGATAGAACATCTTACCTTAGAAGAAAAGGAAGATTTTGTTTCTCTCAAGCAAAAGAGAACATATCACACAAAAGGATCCTATTCTTTAAAAGAGAGGAATCTGGTGGTATTTGCAACTCCAAAAAAAGGGTTACTGAAGTGTTGTATATTTTAGCCTATACCAGGTACTCATTGGAGGACAATTCAGACCCCTCCCTGACTCATCAGCGTTTAAATTACTCCTGTCACAGAAAAAGTTTACTTTGCTGAATATCCAGAACATCTGTGGGATTAGCCATACCAGCTGACCTAGGATAAAATATCATTACAAGGCTGATGACTTCATGTGCTCCTACTGAGAATATGATATGCTATTTGAAAGTTCTGTACAATGATGTCCAACACTACAGTTCACTAACTGAAAAGGCTAGTGTTACAGATAGCTCCCCCTGCCCCCCAAAAAAGAGTGGTTAATCATTCCCCAACCTGTGTATCTTGTTTTCCTGCTATACCAAGTAAAAGATAACTTGTATAACTGCCCCAGAATTTCTGTTTGAGCCCAAATAATTGCCAGATTGTGACTTCCAACTATACCATGGTCCATTCTTAGGGCTAGATTCAGGTTCCTCTACACACAGCAAGTAACATTTTATCTGCTAATAGGTTCTTCATGGAGTAAAGTTATACTCCACATGACCAAAAGGTATCATAATTGGACCCTTGCCTTAAGTGGGCTGCTATAGGAAAACAAACCAGGAGTCTGGTGGCACTTAAAAGGCTAAGAAATTTATTTATTGCATGCCACCAGACTCCTGGTTTGTTTTGCTGAATTAGACTAACACAGCTACCCCTTTGGAACTTGCTTTTAGAAAGTTCAATGAAAAACCCAACAAGTTACAAAGAACATAATAAAAACTACCAAGAACCTTTAATACCTGTGAAACACCTCCTTAACCTCTCCCATTACTGTCCTTTTTCTCTACCCCTGTTAATCCTTTAGTTACACTGAGGCAACAGAATTTTTACTGGGATCAAGAGTGTGACTAAACAACTGTTATTATTCATATTATCATACCACATAGGGAACCAGAAACCTATTGTGCTAGATGCTCTACAAACACAAAGACTGTCCTTCCCCAAGGAGCTTATAGTCTAGATACAGTGGTGCCATATACCTTTAAAAATTACTATATGATAGAACAATCAAAGAGAATGGGCTGTACTCTGTTGCTTTGCACCAAGTGGGTATCAAGTGTTACTATTGTTATTTGGCAGCAATTTGCACTCAGTCTGCAGTACTGTAAATGATTACACGGAGTGCAGGAAACAGAATCTGGCCCAAATTTTAGCTCTCCTGCTATTTCACCCATTCCCATACATCTCTCTGTAACCCAGTGATATCCAGACTGAGGCTCATGAACTGCAAGTGGCTCTTTAATATATCTCCTACAGCTCTTCACAGCATAGGATATTAAAACAGTGTGATTTAATTCTTAACCAATCTCGATGCTTTTACTATCTTTTTAATCAATTGTAGTTGATAAAATACTTGGTCTGTCATTTTGCTGTGAGAATATATAAACTAAATATTTTGTCACCATTGTTTAACTATGAATATACTACATTAATTTAGTAAATTAAACAATGAATTTACACTACTGTGACTCTTATGGCTAATGTTGACTGCTAATTTGGCTCCTGGACCACTGAATCTCATTGTTCTTACCTCTTTCAAGCAAGGCATTTTCCCTCTATTTAAGTAAATATCAGACAGGCTCAGAGTGGATGTCAAAGGACTATAAGAAAGCAATAGGGGCAAAAGAAGAATCCTAGTTTTAACGTATATTTGATGAAACACAAGCATTGGACCATATCATGGACTACAGCAGGAAGGAGAGATGTTATTGACTCAAAGTGTTGAGCACTTGGGTGGTCTATTTTCCGAACTACTAGTGGGGTTTGCACAATCATATCTTGACCTAAGAGCCAATCTTTGGGGGATACAAAACTCAAAGCCTTTTTGTCTCTCCCTAATTTGGGGCCCCCTAAATTTCAGAGTTAATCTATTTTTTCGTTTAAGCACATCTTTGACCCTTTTCTTTGCAAAAATAATCTTGAAAACACAAACTGACCATTCTGGTTGAAATTTTGTGGCTGTGAGCCTCCACTTGTTAGGTCAGTGAACTACTTAAAGATCCCTGGATGGATGGTGCTGTAAAACCACAAAATGATGTTACTGTTACTAATATATTTATTTCCAAGGTACTCAATAATCACCCCACATATACACTATCACCAACTTAGACAATAAACACAAAAGAAATAAAGAGGAAAAAATCTCACTAAACTCACAGCATTGGAAGTGGGATTTTCTCCCACGAAAGCTCATGCGAAAAATAAATTTGTTAGTCTCAAAGTGCCACACGACTCCTTGTTGTTTTTTTATCTTAAATGGGGACATCAAAAGGCTTTCTGGTATTGCCAAGTATTGTACGACTATGTTCCCTTTGCACAGTGTCAGCTCTATAGTTGCAGATATGGTTATGATCACTAATGTATAAGTCAAGCTTGTTGAACAGCCAACACAATTTCTAACAATCAATTAGGCTGTGCTTGATTTGAACAGTGGCAAACAGTGTCTGCTTTAAGTTCAGTGGTGAAATCCTGTCCCTACTGAACTTAATGGCAAGACTCCCAGTGATTTCAGCAGGATTGGCATTTCAACCCATGCATACAGAAACTTGTGCTGTCTGTAAAGTTAACCAACTGATTTCAGATAAGCCACACAAAGCCTTGGAAATCCTGGCAAAGGAGAAAAAACTCATTAAAAACACACAATTTTTTTTCCACTTGGAAAGGCTCATCCTTCTGAAAGCATTTCATTTTAAAATAGTTCTCTTAATGCCAAAACAACAATGTGCTCATCCTAAAACTACTATGAGTTTTGGGCAAGTCACTTGACTGTTCTGTGCCTCATTTCTGACATCTGTAAAATAGAGTTCATAATAAATTTGTAAAGCACTGAGTTCTACAAATGAAAAAATGTCATACAATTGCCAGAGTACAGCCACAAATAAAGTTTACACTGATCAGTCAGTTTCTTCCTAACCTACCATAGTTGCTGTTTCCTTTCTGTTGTTCCACACAGCCCTGCCTCAATAGTGGCATGCTAATTCATATCTGGTTAGTATTTGGCATCAAAACACAATACATTATGACTAGAAGAGCCAGTATTTGGGATTAAACATGCCAAAATTTATTTTTATGGATCTGCTGCATCACTTAAATCTCTTCACTGCAGCAAGTGCAAACAAACCTATGACAGGGCTACCTACCTCTTATGCTATATTTTTTCCCCCACTCAAAATTTAGCTTGATGTTTGTCTTTTGAATATATTTTCCAGGACAAACAGTGTGGGTTTAAAAAATTAAAGCTGAAGATATTTTTTCAAGAGAGTTCAACACAAAAACATGCACAGCATATCATATATAGAGAAAAAAATATGATCTCCAATTCTTCCTCGAAAATAAAAAATCATACTATTATTATATATAATAGCCTAGAAGGAACATTTAACACTACTGTCCACTTACGAGATAGGGAAACTAGAATGGAAAGATCAAATAATGGAGCTAGTCAATAATGAAAACAACCAACACATAGGCATCCTATTACAAACAGACAATCGCCAAGAAAGATGGACTGACATCCATAGACAAAACTTGTCAAACAATTATAGGAACAAGACTGTTATCATAGCACCTCTGGATAGATGCTGAGCAAGGTAATATTACATTCCAGGTTCCTGCAACACCATGAATACTGTCTAATTAAGTGTGCTATGTTCCAGTATCTTTATGACAGCAGATGATCAGTAATTTTTAATATTATTATATACAGCAAGATACTTGGTGCTTTATCAGCTCGGTGCTTTAACAACACAGAGCCCACAGGTGAGGTTTCTGTTTCTGTGGCAGTATACTCAGAATATTTTACTGGAATTACACTTTAAATGTTAGGCACAACATATTTAAACCCAAAATTCAAATTTTATGTAAAAAATGATAATGGTTGAGATGATTAGAAAAGCATTCATTCATTGTTTCAACATTTCTACTTGAGCCACATATTTTCTAAGCTAGCACAGCAGGTGCTTGAAAACAACAATTGTCTTCAGTGGGACACCACCAGGTTCTTTACACAGTTTTACAATGAACACTGTGATAAAGCTGTATGCACAACTATACAATGTACCCACTGAATGAGGATAGAGGAATGATACTATCACTTCTCTCACTAACAGGACGTAACACAGAAACTAAAAGGAGTTGTGAGTCAAGAAAGACTAGGAACAAAAACACATTATTTAAGGGAACAATTTTTTAAAAAATATTCTTGCCCATGTGGATAACATTCAGACTGGCTTTCGGACTGATTCCCCTAGAAAGGTAGCTATCAAAATTGTGCCTCAAATAAAAAGTTGAAGAAAGAATTAAGCAATCAAAAAAAGGCAAAGTCTAAACTTTCCCTATCCTCTATTATAAAACAGTGCAAACAATGATGAAAGAAGAGATTGCTAGCACCAGAATAAAAGCAGTATAATTTTCTCCTGCACATTATTCATCATGCTGTTCCAGAAATAGAAGCGCAGATACATTTTACCTGTGTAGCTATCAAACTTAGATATTATGCCCATCACTGTATAGACCGCTAAAAAGAGAAAATGGCAGGGGAGTAAAGTAAAATGGGGAGGGGGGGAGAAAAAGAAAAAAGTGATGCACTAGAAATGCTGTAGACACACAGGTACCCAAAACTAGAGCGCAGCAAATGCACAGATATCTGCTTTATACCTGCAAATCATTTTTGCAGACCACAGATCATATGTGGATAAAAATTTTGTGTCCACTCAGGGCTTTATCCCTTTATGATAGTCACAAGGAAATGGTGGATGTAAAAACAGGCAAAACTACCATTTGTCTTTCCTTCCTTTGGTCTCCTCCCTGTTAATACATGCAGCACCTAATTCACTTCTCAGTTTCATCAGTGTGTAAACCTGAGGTGAATGAAAGGAGAATTACACCCTCTATATCGCTCTAAATTATATGGTTGTAGCCCTTATTGAGAGGAGAGGACAGTCTTACCCGAACTGAGATTTGTGGGGTGAAATCCTGGCTCCTTTAAATTAATGGCAAAACTCCCATTGATTTCCATGGAAGCAGGATTTCACCTCAGGTCTGCAAGGCTTTCTACTGAAAGAGGCAGAAGGAGAGTTGAAGTGCTGTACCAGAGACGCTGACCCACTAAATACATGGAAATGACCACATATGACACGTAATATGCTTTGCTGCTTCTGTAAGAGCTTCTGAAACCAGCTCCAAAGCATTTCTCTGTTTTATGTTTTACTATAAATGTATTTGCCATAAACAGTATAAAAATGCTATGTAGAGACATTCTATTCCACTTAACTCTTCCAGGGGTGTTGCATAGCTGCTTAGGTGCACTAGAAAACCAGACACTTAAGTTAAGCACATTCTTTGCTCTAAACCACACCCTCCCTTCTTTATTCCACACTCCTGATAAAAGGAGGGAAGGTCAGCTGTATTGCAGTGAACTACATAAAATCCCAGTGTCTCCCAATAAGGGTACCACACATTTGCGCTAACTAAGGTTGTAATTTTTACATCTTGATATTATGATGTTGCTTGTGTAGAAGGGTGACTACAGACAGCAGGTGAAATTTCAGTAGCCTTCTAACTATCTGTAACGTCCTTCATACCAAGTATAAGTCCTCTTAGGAAAAAAGAAAGTAACTCGTG
The DNA here is from genome assembly GCA_007922195.1 of Podocnemis expansa. Lineage (NCBI taxonomy): Eukaryota > Metazoa > Chordata > Testudines > Podocnemididae > Podocnemis > Podocnemis expansa. Next base: position 33,318,120 of record ML681972.1, on the reverse strand, counting down.
TTTTGGTGCCCAACATGTTAGATCAGTATTTTTCCTCTTTTTGCTGCATGTTCCTTCTGTACCATCCTGGGTGAATGTTTTTACTTCTTGAATGGGAAGCAGTGACAAAAAGAGAAAGTGATGGGGAAAGTTAGGAGACATAGAAGAGCAAGTGGGTGTTTCCTAACAGGAGGCTACAAAAAAGTCTTTCGTATTTTTGTGGTGACTCCCATCATTTTTGCCACTGATGCTGGTGCTTTTGGTTCTTGAAGCAACTGGGGTCAGCAAATGGAAAAGAATCCTGTCATAAGTTGATCTCAAGCAGAAAATTAATAGCAGGCTGATGTTTAAAAATATCTATCCTTGCACCAGAGAGCATGACATTTGTTCCCCTTTCTGATACAAGTGATTGAATCAGAATAAGTGATAATAGATTTTGATTATTTAAAGGCCAATATTAGAATACAATACAAAGAAAAATGTTCATTTCTATAGTGTCTTACATTCAAGAATCTTAGATACTAATGAATTAAAACTGACACCACCCTGCTCAGGGAGCCCATTTGGCATACTTGCATAGGGAATTGGGGCACAGAGTTAAAAGACTTGCCCAAAAGTCACCAAAAAAAAAAAAAATCTAAAGTTGATCTGAAAAAAGAACGTATATCTTCTGACTTCCAGTTTTGTGCTCTAGCTGCAAAACCATCTTTCCAGAAAGTCACCTTTATGTTATCAGAGAGCTTAAACTAAGAGCTCTTCTACATGAGCCAGTTACACTGCTATAAGATAAAGTATGAATTCAAAGGTTACACACTTCTAACTCCCAATGTGTAAACTCCTATTCCAGAATGATACTTCTAGGGGAGGAGGGGGCTTAGCTTATGTTACTTTGGAAGGGTTTAATTTAAAAAAAAAAAAGTCGCTCTTATTCTGGAACGAGTGTATCCAGTTATACCTCTATAACTGGTCAAACTTTCCCTTGTAGACAAAGTGATAGACTCTTGGGTAATAATTAGAATGGGGCATCAGCTATACTAGGTTTAAAACTGTTTCAACCTAACTGATTTCTAGCAGAGTGGTCTTCTTTACACTGAGATCTTTGGTTTTGATTTTTTAAATTCCCCCAACAGCATAGCAGCATCATACGGGAACTCATCTACAAAAGGCTCTGGAGCCACTAGGACACTCAGCACCATGTCACCTAGACTTAATCTGAGCAGGTTTAAGAGACACACTTTGTCACCAATACCTTGTTTACGCTAAAGTTTCTCCCACTGCCACTGTTTCCAGTGGAACTGGCCCCACTGATAATATTAGCGTGAGAAAGGACCAGGACAAAACAGAGCAGTGTTTATTTGTTTAAAATCACATTATAGCCTAGTTACTTAGGTTTAAGTAGTCTGGTCATGTGCATAAGGCCTAACAATGTCAAAGGTCATGTGTTTAGAAATCATAACACAACTCACTCAAATTCCTACTGGTAAAGAGCATCACTGTCCAAAAAGTGTTTGCACTCTCTTGAGTGTATGGAAGGGAGGAAGAAGGAAGAGAGGGCAGAAAAGCATCTGGATGATCTGTAACTAACGTCACCGAATTAATCATTGTGACAAGCCAGATTAAAAGAGAAAATATTTTTTGGAATTTTTCCACCTCACGTATTTGGAACGTCCCACTGAAATTAAAGTCCTGTGTATTTACATCAGGATAAAGCATACATAGAATTATTGGAACTGTCTGAGTTAATCCCGAAAGCACCATAAAAACAGAGTTTGAATATGTGGTTTACGTACATTTTTTTCTCTAGACCAAAACCAACACAAACTCCCATCTCAGTGCAAAACATTCTAGAAGAGATGAAAAGCATCAAATATCCACCCCCTCTTCACCAGGAACTGGAGGACACCACCACAATAATCAGAGCAAATGATGAGAAAAGTGTCTTAAGAAAGCTGAAGCCTAGTTCTTCTGCGCTATTTAAAACTTCTTTGGTTCGGTGGTGACATCAGACAATGTTGCATGGCCTATTGAAGTCCATAAATTATTTTGGTTTTGCTGAAGCTTCCTGAACAAAATCCTTTTTAACTGGGTGCTAAATGCTGACTGAACACAGATAGATGGAATAAAAGTGCAAGTGGTGTGGTGCTGTTGTTTTGATTTTGCATAACAGGGAGAGCTGCTACAAAATAGTACTGAGGTGATCTGTGAACCAAACCATACGATTTATCTGAAGCAGACTGTAGGATTGATGCTTTTTTTATTTACAATGATTTTAAACTTGTGTTATTTCCATTAACTTCACAAGTGTTGCTCATGATACGCACAACAACAGGTAAAACTAGAAGTCAGGTCATGTGTTTTTATTTAGAGAAAAATGAATTGCTGTCACCAGGTGCCTGGGATGCAACCTGACAACACCACATTCAGGGCAGACTGCAAGAACTAGGGCAAATAATCCCCCAAAGTGGTGGTCATTTCTAGAATTAGTTACTACCAAGCTAGTAACAAAGAGCTTCTGCAGTACTATACTGGTTAACCAGAAGCCAAACAAAGTCCCATTTAGGCTTCCCAGCCCTTGGCTCTCATTTCAGACAACAGAGTCTAACAAGGATAGTTTCTTTCTACTTCCAAAGGATCAGACACATGTCCCCAGGCCAATATGACTCTCAGATTTTATCCAGATACCATGTTGTCAGATAATCCTTAGTAAACTGACTAAAAATTTATTAATAAGAGTTATAAACAGTGACTAAATCATATGCATACAAATGATTGCAAACTTCTTACATCAGGTTTGCAGCAGTGATGAAATAGACTGCTGGCTTGTAAAGTCTTTTTGGTAACTGCCAAAAGATTGGAAGGTCCTCATTCCATAGTTCAAGATGTTCCTTTTAGTTGTAAATCCTCAGTCCTGAGAATGAGACCAGGAAAGAGGCAAAAATGAAGGTATTTCAGAGGTCTCTGCCATGTGCTTGGAAATTTACTTTCCAAAACAAAACCCACAACCCAGATGCCTGGAAAATTACTGGTCCAAGATGGAGTCCAGAGTCACGTGTTACCCATGCTTAAAGGTAAGGTAGGCAGCCACTGATTCATTGCAATCTGAAATATCCACAGGAAAAGGTATTTTGAATAGGATGAGTTTCTTCAGTGGCCTTTGTGGGCGTGCAGTGTCCTTAATGGGTTATCAATATATAGCTGTTTAGTTCAAACGTAAATTCTAGGGGGGGGGGAGGGTGTCACCCAAGAATTAGTATTCTCCCCAGGACTTGAAATTAAGGGAGGTGTAGGGGGGTATTGGGGATGCTCACTAAACTGGTATAACACTGTTACTAGCTGACAACTGAGACGGTGTTGGGTAATTCAGGCGGAGGTGTAAAGGGAGTGTGGGGGGTGTTAGGAAAAGCCCTGCCAGGAATACACTTCATATCTAAGACACAATCACATAGCATATATTCATAACTTCAAATACAATGATGATATATGCATATAAAAAAGATAATTAGATTTGGCAAATTATAACTTTTCCACTGACACCAAACAGGACAGATTTTGTACAAGAGTGCAGAAACTGTGCAACAGCGGTAACAACAATGGCATAGATGGTTATCTTTAATCATACAGCATCACAACTATAACCAAGGTGGCTAATTTGTTCAGTGGGTTAGCTCATCAGCCTTTCAAACCTGGCTATATGGATTCAAAAACAAGCTTTCATTCACAGATGAAAATAAAGACTTTGTGTCCCATACTACACTGTAGGACACTACTAGTTCACAGAACAATTGAGTCATGACACTTCACGCTTACACAGTGCTTTTCGACTTCAAAGTCTTTTACAAACTTGTAGGTAATGTCAGTGTTTCCCAAAGCGGTGAAGGGGATGGCATAAGTCTGCAAACTCCATCTTGGGCCTTAAGACACCATTTCAGGGATCCAGGGTGGTCACATCTCACCTGTCCCCTTCCCTGAGGTCAGTCACATGGGCCATGGATCAGCAGATGAAGTAATAGCCCATATAAGGAAACAGCCCATGCTTAGACGAGGTGGGGTGACATGCCATGTAAGGTAAATAACCCAAAATCCAGGTTAGTAATTGGCTCTGTGCCAGCATTCCTTAGACCTTCCCCTAAACTGTACTATATAACCCATGTTATTGTTACCCTCGGGGAGTCAACTTCCTTAGGGAACTGCTCCACCAGATCTGGTAGGTAAATAAAAGCATATGCGTATGTGACCTCCTCTGCCTTTGTGTGTCTTGGGGCCACTCAGGCCGACTCGGGAATCGCAAGGGCTTTGGGCTCTTACAGTGGGGCTGATGTGGGTAGTACAAAAGCAGTACTAGTCTCCCTTAAATTGTTTTGCTTATATGATTGGATCAAAAAGCTGGCATGATTGGTTTCATTTTCTTGAAGGGCAGCTCAACTTTCAAAAGTTTGGCTAACAATGAACTAGCTAATCCTCATGAACACCCCCACCCATGTATTATGATTCTCATGTGCCGATGGTAAAATTGAGGGACAGTGGTTGAAGGCCACATTCTAATCTCAGTAATGGTAACTGCCGTGGTTTCAGATTTGTACCCTGTAACTAGAATCAGGTTAAGAACATAGGAACGGCCAAACTGGGTCAGACCAAAGGCATATCTAGCCCAGTATCCTACCTGACAATAGCCAATGCCAGATGGTTCACAGGGAATGAGCATTACAGCTAATCATCAGATGATCCATCTCCTGTCACCTATTCCCAGCTTCTGGCACACAGAAGCTAGGACACTTCAGAACATGGTTTTCCCTTCCTGACCATCAAGGTAATAGCCACTGGTGGACCTAACCTGCACTAACTTATCAATTTCTTTTTTAAAAAAACTCTGTTGTAGTCTTGGCCTTCACATCATTCCCCGGCATTGAGTGATACAGGACAACAGAACATTGTGAAGAAATACTTTGTTTGTTTTAAACCTACTGCCTAATATTAATTTAATTTTGTGAACCCTAGTACCTGTGTTGTGAGAAGGAGTAAATAACACCTCCTTAGTTACTTTCTCTACACCAGTCATGATTTTACAGAACGCTATTATATCCCTTTAGCAGGGCTGGCTCAAGGGGTTGTGGCACCCCAAGCCAAATTTTGATTTGGTGCCCACCCATCTCATTCATGGAGGTTGAAAACAGTTTTCCAAAGTGCAAAAATCTCCAGCATCTGCCTGCAGAGGGATTTAAAGTGCACTCTGCCTACATGACTTAAGATGCAGGTTGACTAACAGTGCCTAAGCTGCTAGGAAAGAACTGAAGAGGCAGGAGCCAGCCTGATCTTCAGGGGGGCTAGGTGCCCCTAAGAACTGTCACCTGAACCCATGTCTGTCTCTTGCCTCACAGTGGAGCTGGCCTTACCCTCTAGTTATCCAAGCTGAAAAGTCCCATTCTTACTAGTCTCTCCTGTTATGAAGCTGTTTCTTAACCCTCATAATTTTTGTTATCCTTTTCTGTATCTTTACCAATTTCAATATATCTTTTTTGGAGATGGGGTGACCAGATGTGCACCCTGTAAGATATGGGTGTACCATGGATTTGTACATCAGCAATCTATCTTTCCCCCAGTGATTCCCAGCAGTGTTTGCTTTTTTCCACGGGCTGCAGCACAGAGAGTAGATGTTTTCGGAGACCCTAACGCTAATGACTCCAAGATCTCTTTAAATTCTAATCTTAATGACTCAGCCACAATAGGGAATATTCTTCCACTCTTCTGCTGAGTTGAGCCTTACCTTGGAGACACCTCCACTGACTTCAGGAACCATTCAACACAAGTAAGGGTGGCAAAATCTGGGCCAAAGAATATTAATCTCAGAGCACCCAATTCTTATATTGTGGATATGTCCAGAGTTTGAGCAAGGGGTGCAATTTCCATTAAAAACAGTGTAGCTGTTGCAGTACCAGCAGCATGATGGGTTAGCCACCTCAACCACATGCCTTGGGTCTCATAAGTGTATGTATTACAGGTTGGTGTGCCTGTTTCAGGTGGGAATTGTGTATACAAAGTATTATGTAGACATACCACAGGTAAGTATTTCATTCTTCTTTGAGTGCTACTCAGATGCATTCAGTAAGAGGTGTCTCCATGCCAGAGCACCGGATTGGTTGGAAAAAACTTGTCCTAGCCTGTCAGGAGAGGGTAGGTGGCCTCCGCCCCTCGCGCCACCCCGTGGCTATATATACAGCTGCCTCCCAAACCCTCCTCAGTTTCATTTCTTCTGCCTTGCATGTTGGATTTGGAACATACACTCCTTGCGAACCGCACGTAGCCTGCCCTTTTCTTCAGCTTACTGTCCGGCTGGGAGCATCTCTTCGTGGATTTAATTCCACTACAAGAGTTTCCCACTGTTGGACCGGAACATCTCATTGACCATGCCAGGGTTCAAACCCTGCACCAAGCGTGGCAAGGCCTTCCCCTGGGACGACCCCCATGGGAAGTGCCTTAGGTGCCTGGGCAAAGACCACATCGTCTCAGCCTGTTCCATCTGTCTCTCCTTCAAACCTAGAACAATCAAGGAGAGGGAACAGCGACGCTGCGCCCTAGTCTCCGAGGAGGCTCAGCACCCTTCACCTGAGGCTTCGGGTTCTCACCCGGCACCGAGACCCAGCTCAGCACCAGAGCCTATGTGGCACCACACCACCGGTAGCCACTGCCACCGCCACTCCACATCATCTCCAGCGCCGATGGCTCAGTACAGTCCAACCTCACTGGTGCCAAGCTCACCCCAGCACCAGCCAATTTCACCCTCGGCACCGCAGGCTCTCCGTAGCCTGGTGCCGTAGGAGCGGGAGTCCTCCTGCCCAGGCAGTCCTCCCTCCCTGGATGAGGACTTGCTACAGGGCCAAATGGAGTTACTCCTCATCCCATCTACCCCGGAGGCGGTGGAGGCTGCACAAGCCCTCCTGCTACTCCCAACACCCCCTGCCCCACTCCCAACCAGAAGGGGCAAACTGGCCTTCATATCGAAGGCCTGGATCCATCCGGGGCATTCACCCTCACCACACGGCCCCCCATCTTCCACTCCAGTGGGGGCTGATACTACTCCGTCATCGCCAGTACCGCCCAAGGAGTCTTGGTCCCCTTCCCCCACTTCCAGCCCAGAGGAACGACCTTCCAGGGGTTCCAAACAGCCTCAACGCCGTACATTGGCCCCATCGCCCTTCTGTTTCAGGCTGCAGGAATGGTTCCCTAAAGGAACTCCCTCACCACCATGGTGAGCTACCGGTACCGCTCTCTCTCCGGCACCGGGGTCTTACACAGGAAACCTGTCAGCGCATTTTGATTTGTTGCACCAGATTATGGCCCATTTAGGGATGGAGGAGCAGCCCTTGAGCCTCCCCCCCGATACCCTCTTTGGGCCAGCTTTTGCCTCAACGGCACCCTTAGCAGTTCCGCCCCACCAGAGCGTATGGGACCTCGCACGCTCCCAGTGGCAGAGCCCAAGTTCCATTCCCCTGGTCTCAGACATGGCGAGCGTTAAATATCAGGTGTCCGAGTCGGAATTTCCCTCTCTCGTTGGCCACCCGGTTCCCCTGAGGGACATGGTCCAGATGGTGATGGGCCTCAGGGAGCCCGCCAGTGACTGCCTCCTATCCTACAGGGAAGCCAGGGAACTAGACCTGTTGGGCCCTAAAGTCTACTCCTCATCCACTTTCCAACTGCGAGTGTCAAACAGCCAGGCTATAACCAGCAGGTACTTGCTGGATGTGTGGGAGTCACTCGCAAAATTTAGAAGCTTACTCCCACCTGAGGCCAGAGAGGAGTATGATGCCTTTCTGGAGGAAGGCAACATAATCTTCCAAGATCTCCTCCTTTCGGCACGTGATGCAGTGGACATAGCCGCTCGCACCGTGGCCTCTGCGATAACCATCCACAGGGTGGCATGGCTTAGGGAGGCTAGAGCACACCCAATGCACAGCAGGTGGTCCTTGACCTGCCCTTCAAGGGAGACGCTTTGTTTCCTGGTGGTGGGCACCGCCCGAGACCCCCAGGGAGAGGCCAAATACTTTGGCCTGCTTCCCCATGGACCCACCCCTCCGAGTTAGTTTCCTCCCCCTCCAATTTCCACCCATCTTCTCTCATAGGGGGACCACAGGGGAGCTTCCTTCCACCACATCATCCCCTGCAAAGGCTGGGTCTTTGCCCTTTCTCCCGCAGGGGGGCCCACCCAACTTGCCGCCACCCCACTTTCAAACCCCGGGCATAGAGGCATCAGGGCGTTAATGTCGTAGACAGTCGACACACCCCCTTTTCCCTTGAAAAGGGAACGGGATTCAGTGGGAACCATCTTCCACCCCTCCCCCTTTTCCCCATTTGCTACAGCATCAGCAGACCTCTGCTCTGGGGCGACAGGGCCCCAACAACATAAAGATGCCCCTGCCTGCACCGACGGTACTCAGGTACCATGGTCTAGCCCACACCTCTTAAGCAGCGACTCCTTTGAACACGCATGGAGAACCGCCCCTTTCCCCTCTCCTCTCCTCTCCCTTCCTGGACATCCCTCTAACTCTGCGTCTTCCACACCAACACTATTGTCTGGGACAAGAGGCGTATCTCGTTGTAGACCCAGCACCACTGCATAGGCTCCGAGACGTGAATATTCGAAGCCTTCCCACACACAGGACTGTGCCTGTGACCCTGATGTCTCCCTCAGGTAGGCCTCCCCAAGTCAGGGTCAAGGGGAGGGGGGATACCTCCGGTCACATACCGTCGGCTCAACGCGTACCAGCCTTTGTGATCCCAACCCCAATTCGACGAGAATACCTCCTACTCATCGAGGGGGACACCCCCACTTAGCCAGGGTGGATCTTAGCTTTTGAAGGGGGCCAAGGTAAATAGTCCACCCCAGCCCACTCCCCTCCCTCATGAGAGCTACGGCTTCACACCCTTACCTCATGGCGATCTCGTCTTAAGCCCACCTCACAATCGTGGCAGTCAATTCCCCTTACGCCCTCGCTTGTAAGCAGGTGTCGGGTGTACCTTCCTCGAACCCCCAGATAGGGAACCTAGGAGAGGACACCTAGTCGCATCTCCACGTAAGGGAACAGCAAGGGGTCACCCTATCGAGCCTTCTCTCATCAGCGCCCTCCTCTGCATCACCAGCCATCATACTGGGCAGGAGACCACATGTAAGCAGAGGGGATCCCTCCCAAGGGGCTTGTAGCTGCCTTTTCTGCCTCTCGGTCTTGTACCCAGGCAGGGCACGCTCCCCCCCCCTTTGTTTCTTGGGGCCTTCCCACTACGTCTGATTACAGACCTATAACTCTACCATGGGGTTATCCCCATGTGTGTCAGTGGCACCCAATAGTACTGCTGTTCCTCCTCAACTCTTGAGGATCTGTTTACATACACTCCCCGTCCACTGGTGTGATAGACAGAGAGAATCAAGCTAGAGCCTATTTCCTGCAATATCCAGGATTTAGGGATCATACTCCCTCAAATCGCCTTCCAACTTCCTGCCTGGGGAAAATACTTTGTTCAGTCCTCTAATCCCAGAGTACCCTTGAAATACTGCAGTTGCCACCCTGTGGTGGATTCACTTCCTACCTGGTAGGAAATGAACCTCCCCCAGTGTCGGGATTCTTCAGGATATCCCTGTATTGAGGAGTTTTTCCTTGGTGCCCACACTGGCGCGGCAGAGCGGTAGTGCTATCCCTCCTGGAAATACTATAGGTGCTTGAGACTGTGATCTTACACGGCACTTCTATGCGCCTACTGATCCACACTGGGGTGACCAAAAGATAGCTGGCGCTATTCCCGATCCTTTTCCTCCCTCCCTCACGCACTTGTGAGGGCACTCATGATGCAAAACCCTGCAAGATTATAGTCAGAGTGGGCCCTTCCCATGAGTTCTCTTGCTACCGCAGGCCTTACAAGGACCAACTCAATAGCACTGCCTCAGGCCACCTTGCTTTTCAGTGGCTCTTATGTCCTGGAGCCTCTCTCCTGCAAGAACCGTGTCCTTGGTACCTGATTTGGCTGAAAATATGCGCTCGCGCACTACCCGGTTTTATAGCTAGCATACCGTAGGCCCTCCATTCTGCTCAGCTTGGCCCTCTAGATGCTGCTGTTTAGTGTCTTGCGGGTCTTCTCAGTCGTTCTCAGGCCACACCCTACAACCCTGTATCCTCACCCTCACTTGCATCAACCAGTCTCTGCGACGTCTGGTTGCGACCTGGCCAAGGGATAAGGTTATTCTCCTACGGTTACCTGCGTACCCAATAGTCATCCAGATCAGTTCATAACTCTGTGGTTCCAGCTAAGGCATTGGGGTGATCAGTTCAGGGAGTAATCTCCACCCTTCCTTCGTTCTTGTGCAGGACATGGCTAATATGGCTAAACCCGCACTTGTTGGCATCCAGAGTTCTCCCACAAGACCATGCTGCAAGGCCCTTGGCCAGAAACTATATTCTGTCTGTCATACTTCACGTTTCCACCTATGTGGAATATCTAATGCAACCCTCTATGTTCATGTTGCGTCCTTTACTCCAGTTATGGTGACCTTGTTCCGACCTGCTTATGTGCATATATCTCGGCAGGTTCGGTCCTGCCCCTGTCCTGGGTTGGCCCTCAGTTCTTGACTCTTCTGGGCCATGTCAAGGCCTGTTCGCCTCTTGACTCTGGCGATGATTTTGTTGCTGGGCTTCTCCCATATGGGGCATGTTGCTGTGCTGAAGGCGGAAGAACCAACTCCACCTGCCATCCATCAGCATGGCTAGTAGTCACCTATTACTGAATGCATCTGAGCAGTGCTCGAAGAAGAACAGTGGGTTATTCACCAGTAACTGTCCTTCTTTGAGATGGGTTGCTCGGATCCATTCAGGGCCCTCCCCTCTGTCTCTGCATCTGGAGTTGGCAACTCTAAGGAACTGAGGAGGGGTTGGGAGGTGGCCATATATATATAGCCACGGGGTGGTGCAAGGGGCGGAGGCTGCCTACCCTCTCCTGACGGGCTAGCACAAGTTTTTTCTGACCAATCCGGCGCTCCGGCACAGAGACACCTATTACTGAATGGATCTGAGCAGCCCATCTCGAAGGAGGACAGTTACTGGTGAGTAATCTACCGATTTGAGAACATTCCTGTTGCTTTCAATAGTATTATCCATAGAGCAAGGTACTCTTCGCTGTTTGCAGCAGTGAAATAATCAGGCTCAGAAAGAGCCAGAATTAATACTGAGAATTTCCTAGCTTCTGGTCTTAAGTTTAGACCCATAGGCCAGGTTTATATTACAGCAGTCCATTTCTGCTTAAGAAAGGCCTGGAATGAGAGGAATGTTGTGTGTGAGGACTGGAACAAGTGCCACAGGGATGGCACTTTGTCCCCACTCTTAGTCCTTTCACTGTTATGAGCACCAATTTTAGAGTAACATAATGAAATGCAAAGAACCTCCATACTATGGAAAATCACCCTTGAAAATGCAGAACAAAGCCTGGATATGCCTAACTATAAGAGTGGACTTCAATTAACAACAGGGTCCATGCCATTTTAAACTGAAACAGAAAACATACGAGTGGCTCCTACCCATAGCAGGGATAAATAATCAAATTGGATGTCTTGTTATAGCTTTTTGTTATGGAGACAGAGTACAGGGTTCTTAATGAAGTTTAAAAGATGGTTTCCATTCCGAGCCTGTTCATATAAATTAAACTACAGGCTTCCTTCTTAGAGGTTAGCCTCCAAAACAGGAATCAGAGACATTGCTGGCATACTCTGGTTAAAATGCAGATCCATCTCATAGTGGAACATCATGTTTATTTTGGCAAAGCAACCCCAGTCAGCTATTGATCCCCAGTAGGAATGAATGCCAACAGATTTCAAGCTCTGCAAGCTAAATACATTAATCTAACAGGGCATACATATGACTTTGAATTTTAGGAATCTGTATATGATTATTCATATTTATGAATATATTCATCACCACCATTTGGATTTTTAATGTGAGTTGGTTTATTCTTGTGTGTGGGAATTATAAAACAATAAGAAATAAAAGCTGCATATTAGGGGATAGTATTTTTACCTGAAGGTTCAAACTTGTCCTAACAAATATTGAATACACAATGAAAATCCCAGCCATCTGGAAAACTGTAACAGTACCAGTGAGCTTCGAAAACAGTTTTTGTTCAAATTTGAGCCAGTCACTGGAAATGTGTAAATAACATGGACTACCAAAGAGAGAAGCCATAATTTCTCAAATTTCAGGGCTACAACACGGTGCAAATGAGAACTGAATTGTTCCAAAGTGTTTTCTTGCTACAAAACCCCCTGAATAAGCAGCACTAGAGAGTCTATCATGTCCGGTCATGATCCTAACACTGCGTGAATATCCTGAATTTTTGCATCAAGGATTGTTTTTAAAGGAGATTAATTTTTATTGCCCAATTGTATTCCTGTCACAACTCCCTTCCTGCCTTATCTGCTGTAATCCTTAATTGTTGGCTTTGTTGTACTACAAAATTTAAAAAAACAAAACAAAACAAAAAAACCCACCAAGCAAAATGACTTGATCCGTCAGTACACAAGGAAGGACAAGTGTGTGATCTGACCACTTGTTCAAGATGTACTCTTTTTTTCCTGCTCAGATAGCGTTAAGACATGCATTATTCCTCTTTCCAACAATGTGATCTTATCACAGGTATTTGGCCTGCATTCTACACTTTCGTTTTTATTGTGTGGGTTCTGAGCCTCTGATGCAAACAGTCTGCCAAACATCCTCCCTCAACTGCAAATGATTTTTCCCCTATCATCCCCCCCCCCCCCCCCACACACACACACTCCTTCCATGCAGTGCACTCTAGAGTCACACTGGCTCCAGTCGGCTCCCATTGTTTTCGTGTCAAGGGCGTGAGAAGGATCTTTTTCACCAGAGCAGCAGTTTAAAGAAGTAGGCCTTGAAAACTTACTTGCTGTTTGCAGAAAAACAGCTATAAGGCTCTTTTCAAGGCCAGAGATGAGGGAGAGTTCCACAGTTCCTTGTGGTTTAAAACAAAAAAAGGAGGTGGGGGGGAGGGGAAGCAGATTGGTAAAACATCTCTCTCACACATACACACATGTACATACATGGAGATACCAAAGCCAAAGTACTTTTTGGAATGGCATACAGGGGGGAATTGCAATAGCAGATTGGACTACAACTTCAACATGGCTGGTATGTGACTACAGAATTGCTCAATACCTGATACTTCAGAAATATTTGACAGAGGAGGTAATAAATTTATCCAATTGTGCTGTGTTAAACAGCAAGAATGAGGAGTTCTTCTCTGATCTTTAGTAGCTTTAGTATTCATCCATTAGCTTGAACAAGTAAAAATGCCAGTACAGCCCATAATATTGTCCAATTCTTTAAAAATAAATTCATCCACAGTATTTCTGATTTGTGTAAACCTCCTTGACAGCAAATTCCAGAAGTTCACAGGATGTTGGGAAAGGAAGTATATCCTCTGATCAGCTCTAAACTTACTACACCAACTTAGTAAAGCACACCCTTGGTTTTTTTGTTTGTTTGTTTGTTTTTTGCATTATACAACCAGAAAAACAACAGGAAATGATAATTTTTCCACTAGCCATAATTTTTTAAATTATTAGTCTCTATTATTTTAAATGCCTCAATCCCATCTCCTTTAACTTTTCTCTTTTCCAGTCCCTCATTATGCATAAATCCCACCAACCTTTTGTAACCGCTATCATCATCTCTCTAACTTCTCCAATCACTACTAACATTTTCTCAAGAGATAACCAAAATGGGATTCAGTATTCCAGGTTACTGTGATCATGTACAATGTCACTTTATCTTTTCTAGCTTATTTTCCACCCCCTTTTTAATGCATGCAAGTATCGTATAGCATTGTTCATGGCTGAGATGCCCTTCAAAACCATCTTCCTTTAGCTGTCTACAGTGACCTCTAAGGTCGGAGGCCTTGTTTTTTGGCTAAGCTTAGACCTTGTTCTTGGGCTAAGCAGTAACAGCCATATGAGACAGCAGCTATGAGCCATATAGCCTGTGGTGTAGCCACATCTTCACATTCCTGAAACTATTTCAAAACAATGGAATAGGCTTTTGAGAAGGTGATACAATCCTAATGGTTCCTACCACCACCAGATAAAGATACAAACTTTTAGATGCTTAAAGAAAACTTTGCATGACAACTTTCTGTCTGGAAGGGCATAGTTTATCAACAGTTGTGGTCCTAACAATCTACACTTCATATTGTTTTAGCTTTATGGTACCCACTTTCCTATTGCATATCTAAATGATTTCTGTATCATTCTTTAATTAGTTTTGTCTGTTGCACAATTAAGTGTCTTATTTAAATCAGTTAAGGTGGTGGGATATGATTGGTTAAAGTACTGTTTTGTAGCATGCTAGGATTGGTGTTTTGTAATATTAGTCTAAAATGATTGGTTAAGGTACAGCTAAGCAGGATCCAAGTTTTAACTACATAAACTGGGGTCTAAAAGGAACTTCTTTGGAACCTAACTCCAGGACACAGCCCCAGATCAGAGCTGCCAGATGTCAACACCCTGCCAGCCATTACTATTTAAAAGCTAGAGTCCCCACATGGTCTAATCCTGACTGGGCACCAGGAGAATTTGTCCACCTTACTGGAAGTGGTGAGCATTGTATGCTTAGTGTGTGTATTCTGTTTTGGTAACTGATAATAAATAGAGAATAACAACATTACTGTGTAAGGCTCCTTCCCTGCTAAAAGATCCTGCAAACCCACAGAGAATTACACCTGGAGCTCTACACATTGGGAATAGGTGGGTATTTCAAGTAACCAGGTTACACATGGAACCCTATGGTCTGGGAATGGGTGACTCTCAGCCCTAACCTGTAACTTGGGTAAGGGTAGGTGCCTTTCACCCAGAGCCCTATGGATTGGAAAAGGGTGGGGGGGGGGCGCCTTAATAGGGTTATGCCTTGAACTCTACTGATTTGGATAAAGGTGGAGTGCCCTAATGTGCAGGTAACAACCCCAAATCTTTTTCTTTCAAACATTCATGGAGCCCATGAAGTGTCCATGGGAAGTACAGATTATCTTGCCGGTGTGAATTATCTGACACTATTCTAAGGTAAATTGAATCTCCACTGTGTTATTCAGTCCAAAAAACATTTACATCTGAGTTCTCACAATTCTGTCCATATTTTACTGACCAAACACTTTTGTGCTATTAGCTCACTTCACTGAGATCAATAGGAGTCTTTCCACTGACTTCACAGGTTTTGGATCAGATCCCAGCTCACATTCTGCTCCCTCCTCTAAATCATCAGTAAGCATATTGCATGCTTTTTCAGGTACCAGCTTTCCCCAGACCACTGACTATTACAACTACCAGTACAGTACTAACTTTACTTTGAGCAGCTGCCATTAATCATTTATTGTATTATTTCATACAGCACCTGTTGGCATAACAAGTGTCTAAGGTTCTGAATCTTCACCCTAACCAAGGTGTAATGCATGCCAAGACTTGATCGCTTGCCCTGTGATTATTTATATGCCTTAAAGTTTCTTATAAGGAACTCCACCAATATTTTTGACAAATCTAAATATACCATGTTTGCCAAGACACCACTACCTGTCACCCTGATTTTTTCAAAGCATTCCCACAGGGGAGAAAGATACAATGGATCATCCCTTATGAAAGTTACAGCTGTAATAGGCTGCTTCTGGTTAGTTTTTGGTAGCTTGGAAAAATTACTTATGTGGTGTCTATCATCAGAAACAGTTGCTGTTTTTATACCTATTTCATATATAATATATAAAAAAACAAACACTTGGGGCCTGATGCAGAACCCAGTGGGGTGGGGAGGAAGGAAGGAATCAATGAAAGTCTTTCAACTGACCACAGCAGGCTTTGGATCAGGCCCACAGTGAGTATGTTGCTGTTGATTTTTTTTTTCCTGCTGCACAGTTTATTTCTTTCAGAATACTTACATGAATACTGGAACCTTTTGGACCTGGTAATTTATTGAACTCCAGATTCTACACGCGCCCCCCCTTAGATATGTCCATCTCTAATAAAGGTTAAACACAGTATTTTTAAATGTCAAGATTTCCTTCAGAGAGAGTAGGTGGGGTGTGGCAATATCTGTTAGTGGGCCAACTGCTCTTGGTGAAAGATACAAATGAGCACTCTATAGCTGATATAACTGTCCTCATCCTCAAAGGACACCTGCACAGTACTTTCAAAAGATGACCTTGGAAGCTTAAATTCATAATTTTACTAGACACTTAAAAATGGACTTGACAGAAACACCAGATTTCTACAACAATCTATAACAACTGTCAGCTGCTTTCCCCTCCCCTTTATTTCCCTCCTGTGACTGGAGGGGGGAAAACAGTACACCTCTTCATGAATGGTCCCTTAAAATACGTGTTAGCTACGTATGCTAAACAATCTGTTCCACCTTATATTTAGCTGTGACACTGAGAATGTTTCCTAGAGCTGAAGAAGAGCTGCGTGTAGGCTTGAAAGTTTGTCTCTCTCAACAACAGAAGCTGGTCCAATAAAAGATGTTACCTCACCCACCTTGTGTCTCTCATATCTGGGACCAACACTGCATACAAAATTTCCTTTACACATTATAAACATCCACTCATCAGTGGCTTGTAGGAGACCTTCCTTGGTGAATATACATGGATAATCTACCATTTTTTGATCCCATGTTCTTAAGAGTTTCTAAACAAATATTCTTGTGAATAGTGACTATGTCCAGATCTTCACAAGACACTATTTCAGAAATCTGTTACCTCAACTGGCAATATGCAGGACTCCAACTCTCTTCCCTTGCAAAATCTCCATGTTCTTATTTTCCTCCCCACACGAACCCCCTCAAAGTCTTCCCATCTAGCCCCCTGGACCCACCATGTTGCCTGCTCCCCAGAATGCAGGTTCTTCTAGGTGGCTCCTCTACCTGGCAGCTGTTCTCCATTACAACGGTAATGATCCCAGGGAATTGTTTTTCAGCCTCAACTGGAAGCTATTATGGCAGGCAATCTACATGCAGGTGCTGGCTGTGGAGTGGTTGGAAAGATGAGAAGCAGCACCCTGCCTTGTCCCACCAGTGGTCAATTGCAAAGACAGCTCCCACTCCAGCACCATCCATCTTCACTTCTAGGAGCATATGTAAGGTGCATCTGAGGTCACTCACCCCCAGAAGCTCTAGCAATGAATTAGAGAAGGGGTGGAATGAAATATAGGCTCTTTAAAATCATGCTGAGACTGGACATGGTGAAAGGAAGGAAAAGGTGACTACAAAAGCCACAATCAGTGCTGCAGCAGCATATCCCTACCTCATTTTCCTCTTCCTACTAATAGGAAAAGGCATGGCATGGAGATAGCATGTGGCATTCCCTACTATGCACTTCTACGGCCCCTGGTGGCAGCAGCTACCACAGCCACAGTGAAAGAGAGCATACCTGTTGGCTCAGTCCCAATCTCAGGAAAAAGACCCAGGTTTAGTATTTATGGATGGGCCTGCAAACAATTTCAGGTCATCTCACCCCAAACAGACTTGATAATCATAGTTACCAGCCCATCAGTCCCTGCATACGTGGCATTTCTCCAGTGGAAGGTCACGAATCCCTCCTCCCCACAGTACCCTGCACAACTGGAACAGATGTGGGTGAAATTCAGGACCCTATTCACCCAGCCCACCATTCAAAAGATCATAGAATAGTTTGGGGGAGCATCACTGCTAGGAACACTCATTTGTTTTAGAAATAAAATCCCCACTAGAATTATTTTAATCATGCACACATTTCTGCACAGCTTTACAGAACTTAAGAGGAAATTTAAGCTTGACCTGACAATATTCCAAAGGGTGCTAATTTTTCCTAAGTCCTCTTAGGAAAAGACATTCTTCATGCTCCTCCTTGGTAAAATGCAACATGCAGAGTACCTGTACAGCTTGATCATGTGGAAAGCCTATGGCCAGAGCAAGAAAGGGAATAAAAATGATCCGAGTAACTAAAGGCCTGTTACTTTGACCTCAGTAGTATTGAGGATCTTGGAGAAAATTCTGAAGGAGAAAGTACTTATGGATATTGAGGATAACTGTAACTGGTATAAAATACAACATGGCTTTACAGAAGGTAGATTGTGCCAGACCAACCTAATCTCCTTTTTTGAGAGGATAAGAGATTTTTAGATAAAAGAAATGAGGTGAACTTAATTTACTTAGATTTCAGCAAAGCATTTTGATACAGTTCCACACAGAGAATTATTAGTTAAGATACAGAAGATGGGAATTAATATGAATAGAGTAAGATGGATAAGGAACTGGTTAAAGGGGAAGCTACAGCTTGCCATAGCGAAAGATGAAGTGTCAAGCTGAGGGAGGTTACCGATGGAGTCCTTCAGGAATAGGTCCTGGGATAGATCTTATTTAACCTTTTTTGTTACTGACCTTGGCACAAAAAGTGGGAATGTGCTAAAAAGTTTGTGTATGACACCAAGTCGGGAGGCATTGCCAATACAGAGAAGGATTGGGATACCATACAAAAAGATCTGGATGACCTTGTAAACTGGAGTATCAGGAATAGAATGAAATTTAATAATGGTGTAACCTTTCTGCCAGGGTGAGCTGGCAGGACAAGGGCCGGGTTCTATATCTAAGGGTTTCCAAATAATGTTACAGCTCCAACCGGCTCAAGCCCCCACCCAGTTTACTGGGAAATCATGCATTATTTCCTGGGCACCCTGAAAGGATAATGCTTCCCTGCTCACAAGCACGAGTCTCAGGGTAGTATGCAGAACTTTTAATAGTGATAAAAACAGAATGTGAGAGGCCCAATAACAAAAATCAGCACTGATCTGGAGGATCAGTGCAAAACAGGTTTCCAACATGATCTGACACAGCATAACAGCACATGTGAACTCACTAGCAAACCCAGCACTGATCTGGAGAATCAGTGCTAAACAGGCTCCCAACAAACCCTATGGTATGTAGGGAGTATCTTTCACACCAACTGTCTGCTGATGACAACCACTGGTCACTCACTCCATCCACTTACACCATCCCTTGGCTCCACCCGCTAGTTGCTCATGCAGTCCAGCTTCTTGCTTTCACCGTCCACTGGCTCTGCCCACCAATCACTCACACTGCCCAACTTGCTGCTGGCCGCTGTCACCATTCACCAGCTCCACCCACTGGTCACTCCCTCTGCTGCTCCTCTTCAGTGACTGCAGCTCAGAGAGAGGGTTTCCTCTCTCTAGTGATTTCAGCTCTTAAACCTCAAGTACCTGCAAACAGCTACTTCCACTAAAATGACAAAGAGGAGACCTCCAAAAGAAGCCCAGCCAAATCTATCATTTGACAGTGAGGCCATAGGATGACACAAAAATGCCTCAAGCATTACTCCAGAAGGAGTTATGCAAACCCCACCCTGTCTTAAACTTTTCCAGGCTGAAATAGCCAGTGGCCTCTCTTATAAGTCTCTTTTTAACTAAGGGTAGCTTTTACCTTTTAACTAATCCAAACAGATTTGGAACAATCAGAGAGTAGCATATCACAAAAGACAGTATTTCATATTTTCCTTCAGTAGAATTACAGATATTGACAGATTTGTGATCAGATTAACCCCAAATACCATTACCCACTGTGCCCTGCACCGATTATGCTAATACCTAATTGTGCTCTTTGTGCTCATGCTAATACACGACTCATGCAGATTCGCTGCACCCCCCCTCCCCCCGAAGCTGTTAGGCACGGCTTCTAAGCCTGCCTTTCAATGGGAAGTGCAAGGTCATGCATTTAGAGGTGAATAAGAATTTTTCCTATAAGCTGGGGACGCATCAGTTGGAGTGGACTGAGGAGGAGAAGGATCTGGGAGTACTGGTTGATGACAGGATGACTATGAGCTGCCAATGTGATATGGCCATGAAAAAAGCTAATGTGGTTCTAGGATGTATCAGGAGATGTATTTCAGGTAGAGACAGGGAGGTATTAATGCCGCTGTACAAGGCACCAGTGAGGCCCCATCTGGAATACTGTGTGCAGTTCTGGTCCCCCACATCTAAAAAGGATAAATTGAAATTGGAACAGACGTAGAGAAGGGCTACAAGGGTAGTCTATGCAGTGGAAATCCTGACTTATGAGAGGAGACACAAGTAGCTTGGCTTGTTTAGCCTGACTAAAAGATGGTTGAGGGTCAATATGATTGCTCTCTATAAATATATCAGAGGGATAAATATCATGGAGGGACAGGAATTATTTGAGTAAAGAACCAACATAGACACTAGAACAAATGGATATAAACTGTCCATCAGGAAATTTAGGCTTGAAATTAGATGCAGGTTTCTAACCATTAGAGGAATAAAGTTCTGGAATAGCCTTCTAAGGGGAGCTGTGGGGGCAAAAAACATAACTGCTTTCAAAACTGAGCTTGATAAGAATGGATGGTACAATGGGATGGTTTACTATGGAAACTGACTGATCTTTGATATACAGCTACTGCTGATGGATATGCAAGTGGCCTAAGAAGGGAGGGTAGATGGGGTGGGTTCCGAGTTATTATGGAGAATTGTTTCTTGGGTGACTGGCTGTTGAGACTTGCCCACGCACTCAGGGTTTAAACTGATCACTATATTTGGGGTCTGGAAGGAATTTTCCCCCAGGGCAGATTGGCTAGGGCTCTGGGGGTTTTTCACCTTCCTCTGTAGCATGGGGCATGGCTCACCTACTGGTGAATTCTCTGTATCTTAAAGTCCTGATTTGAGGACTCAGATAACTCAGTCATAGGTTAGAGGCTTATTGCTGGAGTGGGTGGGTGAGGTCTTGAGGTCTGCATTGTGCTGGAGGTCAGACTAGATGATCATACTAGTCCCATCTGACCTTAGAGTCTATGGCTACATATACATCTACTTACTTAGTTCGGACTTGCAAGTCTGAACTAAATAAGTCTGAGTTTAATCCAAACTAGCTTCGTTCGGACTAACCATGGCTTTTTAGTTCAAATTAGGTGTGCGGCTTAGTTCGAACTAAAAAGTTAGCTTGAACTAGTCAGCACGGTTAGTTCAAACTAAAAACTTAGTGCAAACTAGAAAAAATAGCTAGCTCAAACTAACTGTTTAGTTCATACTTAAGTTCGAACTAGCATGACTACATTGTGCCAGTGTGAACTTAGTGTTCGAACCAACTAGTTCAAACTAAGGCTTGCCTAATTCTAACTAAAAATTTTTTTAGTTCAAACTAGCCGAAGGCTAGTGTAGACCTGGTCCAAATTAACTGGCCAGCGTACACATAACCTATGAGTCTATAAGTCATAATTTAACTCTTCTCCTACCTCACTGCAATTGTTATACTTCCCCTCTGTGAGGAGGAACTGAATGGCAGAAGGTGGGTTTAAACTTCCTTATAGTCTTAACCCAGTCCCTGGCATGGATAAGAGCAGCCTAGAGGCTGCTCTAATTTATGTTCAGCAAAAACAATTCTTTCCACATCTGAGTAGTCAGAGCACAGCAGTGCTCTAATCATGATCCTAGCATGTGCCCTAAACCAAAAGTTGTGATTGGGAACAAAGAATCTACCAGCTGGACCTTACCCAAACAACTTCCTTTCACACAGGTTGTTGCCCAGGTGCTTATTCTGCCAGATTTACACTGGAATTGGCATAAAGAACTAGTACAGAAAGAATCAGGCCTATGGGCTTTGCCCTGTCTTTCTTTCCCTGCACAGAAAACATACAGGCTATGTTCACACACAGAGGGCTTGTTTCGAAACAAGACATTTCGAAACAAGCTGTTTCAAAATAAAGGGTTATTTCGAAACACCTTATTTCGAAAGACAAAAAAAGTATCTTCGAAATAAGGGAGCGAAATAGCATGTCCACAGTGTGCACATGCTATTTTGCTTCGGGAGGGGACTGCAGGCACCAGGGGCTTTGGGTGCAGCCCGGGCGGGGGGGTGCAGCGCTCAGCTGAGCTGCTCTGTGTCAGTGCCTGCAGTCCCCTTTGCAGACACCCGCAGGGTGAGGCGCCCGGCTGCGCTTCACCCCATAGATGCCTGCAGTCCCCTTCTAGCGGGGTGCGGCGCCCAGCTGTGCTGCTCTCTGCCGGTGCCTGCAGTCCCCCTCTGCCGGCCAGGGGACACCCCACAGCACCCTGGCCAGGGTGCTGAGGGTTCCCTGGCCAGGGAGCTGAGGGGGTAGTCCTTCCTCCCAGGGAGCACCCTGGGAGGAAGGGTCAAATGTTGTTTCGAAACAGCCATTGTTTTGAAACAGCATGTCCCGCCGGCGTTGTTTTGAAACGAGTCATTTCAAAACAACGCTGTTTCGAAACAAAAGCAGGTTTAAGCCGTTTCGAAAGAACGGCTGCCATTTCGAAACAAGCAGTTTGCTTGTTTTGAAATGGCTGTGCGTCGTGTGGCCATGGCGTTTCATATTTCGAAACGACCTGGTTTCGAAATAAGAATGCTGTGTGAGCACACCCACAGAGTTGCAGTATTTTCTCTGCATCTTATCCAGTACTGTTCTTTGTGTGCCATGCTGTTTTCATTGCTCAGAAAGGATCTCAAGCCTTTTAAAGAGATGCCCAGTTTTAGCCCTCATAAGCTTGTGCACTCCTCTGCTTAATCTTGCTCATTTTACATTTTCTTCTTTTGCTCAGAGGCATACCAGCTTCTGCGGCATCCAATGAAACATTCTTAAAAGCCTCCATGCTGATTAGGTTCTCGTGACCTTTACTTCACCCTTTTTGGTAACCATTTTCCTCAGTTTTAAAATCTGTTCCTATAAAATTCCCTGATCCTGTGTTATTCAGACTCCATCACAATATTCATTTCTATCATCATTATTAGTTAATCAGGAAATGAGCAGAGATACCCCATGGAATTCCTCTGTTTACCTCTTGTATGTACTTGGACATCACTGAGTGAAGCTACTCACTCCATAAAGTTGAAGCTATATATAGCTCATTTCAGCTCTTCCCAAACTTGTATTGATCCAATGGAATTTTCACATGCCAGCTGTTGGACCATGGTGCAACTGGTACAAAACAAGCAACTGGAGAGAGGTCCCTAGAAGGACAGAACTGGAAAGAAAAATAGATGATGAAAAAGATGGAGACATAGAGATAGCACCCTGTTAACAACGCCTCAGTACTAGCACTGGGTTCCAGGTGCTTCACTGGCACAGAAGAGAAGGATGTGAAGACAGGTGAAGCCAAAAAAGAATGAATCTGTCCCGAAATCCCACATGCAGGGCATTCCCAAAACAGGAAAGATTTCTGGATGTAGTCTCATACTCTCTCTTTCAATCCATTGGATCCCACATGCATCACAATACTCAGTGAGGTTTGACTCATTCCTCTGCATCTTTTTCTGCCACTGAAACACATGATTTATGCATGATATAAAATAAATTGTGGCAAATAAATCTTTTCTTCAAAATGCTATGCTTTGTTGTTCCTATTTCAGAGCATTGTACAAACACCCACCATCCAAAACAATTAACTTCCATTTTTCCTAAACATCCTCTTATGCAGAGACCTTGAATGCAAAGTTTCATTTATTCCCAGAATAAGCATTTATACTTTTTGCCTACAGACTCCTGAAATCAGTCAATGTACAGGCTGTCCCCAGTACCATTCATTTTGCTGTTCTAAATGCTGCCAAAAGCAATGAGGAAAAAAAAAAACAGTTTGAGGGGGCAATGCAACAAAAATCTTTGGGCTAAATGTTTAATTTGACAGAAATTATTAATTTGTATTATTGCAGCATCTCTGAGCCCCACTCTTGAGCCAGAATCCCATTGTACTCTGCACTGTACAAAAACAGAACAAAGACAGACAGCCCCACCGCAAGCAGTTCACAGTACGAACAGCAAAATGTCACCTAAAGTCATCTCCAGGTGGCTAATCAGGAATGTGTTGAAGTGGAAAGGAAGGTTTAAAGCGAAACTGAGTATGAAACAAAAGTGTGGATTCAAATACTCCCAAACTTCTGAGACATTTTGAAATCCAAACACAATCAGGATATGAATTCTGTAAATAGCCCTTATAATCAGCAAAATCACGTTTCCATATTAAAACACACCATGATTAAAGGGTGTTTGAAACTCAGATCCACTCTGTGGTTTCAACTCATCTCCTTTTTATTATTTCCCTAGGCTCTGCAGGGACCTTTCACATCTGACAAAGTAGGATTTTCTTCCATGAAAGCTCATGTGAAAAATAAATCTTTTAATCTTTAATTGCCACAGGACTTCTTGATTTTTTTTGCTGGACTAGACTAACATGGCTGGCCCTTTGGAACTTGGCAAGATCCAAAAAGGCAGCCATGTTGGTCTAGTTCAGCAAAACAAACAAGGAATCGTAGGGCACTTTTAAAGACTACCAAATTTATTTATCTTCAAAGCATCTGATGCAGTGGGATTTTCTCCCATAAAAGCTCATGCAATAAATAAATTTGTTAGTCTTTAAGTGCCCCAGGACTCCTTGCTTGTTCTTCAGAGAAAAGGACACCTTAGGCTGAGAATCTGGATTTCACTAGTGACCAATGGCCAATATTTTGGAAGGAAATTAGATTAAACAAGAGGGCTGATAGGTAAATTAGCAGGTGTTGATGTGCAGTCAGGCTGAATTACTAACACTCTGTGCGGCTGGGAATGCCACAAAGATTTGACAGACCAAATTGGGCTGAAAGGCTGATTCAGATTGTCATGGGACATACACACCTACATTTCTACCAACTTCTGAATCGCTGCAGCTAAGACTATTATGTCAAAGTACTTTGCCAAAAAATCTCACTTACTGATAGGTGCATTTAGCCCAGGAACAGTGCTGAGTGGGAAGCGATCAAGTGATGAAATAGCAGAATGCTGTGATTAAAAAAAAAAAAAGAGCATGGCAAGGTTTTACCTAAGTTAATAAGATTATGTTTGCTAGGTGTTTTCCAAAACCCAGAAGCTACATGCACCTTGTCTCAAAATGTAGAGTTCAAAATCCCAAGATACATGAAGAGCAGAAAAAAGAACAAAATAAAAAACACAATTCAGAGCAATCAGGGTGCAGATAAGCAGGTGTTTTCTAAGTCCCATTGTTTCCCTTGAAAAGTATTCAGATAGGGCTGGATTATAGTAGGGGATTCAGGGGCTGAAGTCCTCATACCCAGCCAAAAAAGGGGCACCAGGCTCCAGCCCCTAAAACCTCTTAACCAGCTCATCCTCACCCTGCTCAGTCCCAGCACAGCTAGAGCACTAAGAGCGCTCCTGCGCTGCTAGCACTGGGGGTGAGTGTAGCCCTGGAGCCAGAGGCCTGGCTCTGCACACCCACCCCACCCTGGGCCAGCTAGTCTGCCTCCAGGGGTGGAGCAGGGTGGACCAGCACCGCCTTTGAGCCAGATGTGGGGCAGAGCTGGCTGACTCTCAGTGTGGCCTCTGCTCCTCCAGCATGGTCTTTCAGGGCATGTGGCCCTGGGGGGCTGCGCTGTGTGCCAGCTGGCCCTGCCCCAAGCCCTGGGGACAGACTGGCTGGAGCAGGACTGGGGTGGGAGTTCCCCTTGGCTCCAAGGCTTCTCCCCAGCAACCGATCCCCATGCTGGCAAGCAGGAGCTCTGACAGTGGGGCAAGCATGGTGGAGGGGTGGCCCAGGACCCCCAGCCCAGTCAATCCAGCCCTGATTAAAAGATCCAGCTTTCCGCTCCATCATTGCCCATCCATTGGTTTTAGATATGCATTTTCAACCTATGACTACTCCCAAATCTATTATTTAATAGCTACTTTTGATCTGTAGTCCCTTGTTTTAGTTGGGCAATGGGTTTTGGTACCCTCTCGCATCATCACTTAGAGAACAGGAGTGTCCATAGAAGTTGGAATCAAGGACCTCCTAATCTGCAACAATCTAATTAAAAATGGAATTGGATCTGATGTAACTCCAGTTTTGACTTTGCAGTATAACCCAGGCAGGAAGGTTTTACAAAACAAAAAGCCATGGTCTCTGTTTTGCGAATATACAAAGTTACACAAAAATATTATATTATGAAAAAGCAAATTTGCTTTTTCCAAAGATAAAGATTTGCTAGTTATGCAGTTGAGCCATATTTGTTGGACATGTAGCAGGTTTGCATATCCCTCCCTCCCCCCTGCTCAAATTCTCTGCTCCTAAAAGCCCCTTGCAGCCTTCAGCTTTCTGCTCTCACCAGTGCTCTTTATTTACAAGTGGTTACCCATCACCACTACCTATCAATACTGTTTGGCTTATCAGTCCCCAGGGGCCTCACTGCTCCAGACACTATTCAAGGGATGCTTGTTCTCCTCTTATGACTTCTCCTTGTTCTGGCTATTTGTCCCCTTCCTCAGAGCCTTTATAGTAACTTGCTAACAAGCATAGCAGCCACTCCTCATCAGCCCACTCTGTAAGTTTCCTCAGCCTGTTTAAATTCCCCACAAATTAGGGCACACGGCAATAGGGGTTTGAATCAGTTTGCTTTCTCCCAGTATCCTGTTGCAGCAAGTATCAGAGTGTTCACCATGGTAAGGTCTCAGCAGACTCGTGCCTCTGTGTTATACCAACTGGACCACAAAAGAACTGAAATTGAATTATTTGCCTGAGGTCACACACAAGACTAATGTGGAGTAGCACCCAGGAGCCCTGACTTGTCAGCCCTCTTTTTCAGGGCCTGATCCTCTAGATCAGTGGTTCCCAACCTTTTCTCTGCCATGGCACACCTCGATACCGTCAAATTTTTCAAGGCACACCACTATTAAACTCATGAATATTCAAATTAACTTAAACTACTTATGAATATTCATGAACCATGGCACAATGTTTCAGAAATGCTCCTATGTGGGGTAATAGGGGTAGCAGAGCAGGGGTGGCAAAACAGGGGAGGTCAGGAGTGGTGTGCAATGGCATGAGTGAGAATGGGGAGCAGGGCAGGGGTGGCAAAAGAGGACAAGGGCAGCCATGTGGGGAACAGCACAAGGGTGGCAAGAGAGGAGAGAGGAAGGGAGAACATGAGTGGCTTTGTGGGGTAGGTGGGGGGAACCTGGGGAGCGGGAAGGTAGGGCCTGGGAGCATGGTGCAGCATCCACTTCCCCCTTCTCCACAGTGGCTCCCTGCCACCCAGGGCAAATCCTCACCCCACTGCTGCTCCCTCCCACCCCAGTGGGTCCCGTTCCCCCCTCCCCCAGCTTCCTGCTGCCTGTGATGGACCCTCCCATCACTGCAGGGGCCAGAACTAGACTTCCAGCCCCCAGCTACACCCCCCCACAAACACACAGCCACCCCACCCCCCCAACCAAACAGCCACACCACAACTCCAGCTACACACCCTCTGCTACACAGCCACTCCCACTCACCTCTGCTACACACACACACCTGCCCCACACAAGCTCCAGCAGCACCTCCAAGCCCTCACCTGGGCTCTTTGCAGGCTGCCTGACACAAGCTGCTTTGCCCTGCAGGGGGAGATTCACACACTCCAGCCTCCCGCCCTCTCTGCTGGCTCAGTTAAGGTGGAGCCACTGGCATGCTGCCGTCCAACTGCTCTTGCTACTTTTAGGGAGACCCCTGGAACTCCATGTTCTGGTGCCTTCCTCTATTTTTAGGGGGGCTGGAAGGCTGCTTGCCTAAAAATAGGGGGCCCCAGAACTATGTTCCAGTGCCTTCCCCCTTACTTTCACCCCTCCCTTTTCCCAGCCCTGCACAGCCCACATGGCTGGGCTGAGCAGGGAGGGAACTTGAACTCCAGCTCTAGAGGATGCTCGCGACACACTTTGGGTGTTGCCCCAGCACACCAGTGTGCCCTAGCACACTGGCTGGGAACCACTGTTCTAGAAACCTTATTCATGTGACTAGAAACAAGGAAATCATTGGGACTAGAGGTGTGCATGCATTACCAGGCCTATAGACAAGAGACTACATGTGCCATTTTGCAACTCTTGAGATGTTTTCAGTGGATAACTGTAACCAAAAATTTCATCTCCCGGCTAACTCTTTCAGATTTATTTATACAAGCTTTCAGGGATGTTGGGGGAGGAGGGTGTATGGAAGGAAATTAGCTACTTTGTCTCATTTTTCCTGTTTTGAATTCTTTTTGCCAGTTCAATTTTGTAATTCACTTTTTGTAGGCAGGAAAGTGGTTTAAACGACAGGTTGCTTCACCTAATTCTTGTCTCTTCTCTCACACTTTCCCTGTCCTGTTATATACAAAGAAGAGTGAGAGAGCAGACATAAGGTTCAGCTGAAGCAGTGTGTCCTTTAAGTCACTTTACTGGAAGTGAACTATGTAAGAGAACACTAACTCTATTTATTTAATCTGCATTCAGCATCTCTTTCACCATCCAAGTCAGTGTAGATTTCTCTTGCACACCATAAGGGTAGGAGTGGGCCCTAACTTATCTGTGCTTTTTGGTTTCTTGAAAGGACAGGAACGGTATTTCATCTCCCAGCATGAAGGAGAACTGCATTATACACGTTCACCAATAATTTAATAAACTGAAATTATTTTAATACCAACAGAATTAGCATGGACAAAAATAGAATCAGATTAATTAGGTCTGCCCAGTTTATAATAGTTTCTGTCTCGGGCTACTACTGGGGAATCAGAAAGGGGACAGTCTGCATTCATGTAGCTGTGTCTGATGGCCATGTTTCCCTCCCAAACTAAACAAAAACCAAAACCAAAACCAACCCTGCAGTGAGTGGTTGCAGTTTGAAAGACTGAATAAATACCCACAGCCAGACTGTGTCTACCAAGCAAGTCAGGAAGGGAAAGGAGTGCTTAAGAGGTGTTACATCCTTTGTCTTCCCAAGGCCCAGCCACAGCTGTAGTCCCTGTAAACTACTCCCTGGCTGTGTTCACACACAGGGGGTTATTTCGATACGGTTGTTTTGAAACAACTTGTATCGAAATAACACCTTATTTCGAAATAACTTAATTCGAATTAACAGTTTGTTAATTTGAATTAAGGAAAAAAGCTCAAAGCGAAATAGCAGGTTCAGGCAACAGTTATTTTGAAACAAGTCACCGTTGTTTCAAAACAACATGTTCGCACGGCGTTGTTTCGTCCCCGCATGGGTTTAACTTGTTTCAAAACAGCACCATTGTTTTGAAACAACCGTGCGTCGTGTGAACACAGCTCCTGATACAGCCCTTCATAGGGTGGCAGCCACTCTAAAACAGGGCACAAATATGGTTCTAGAAGTTGCAGAACAAGGATTTTCAAAACCATTTCAGAAGCATCAGTGACCACTTCAGTGTTTGCAAAGCTCTGAATACTGTAACTTGTAGTTGTAGAGAGTCAAATATTTGCTATGTTACTTTGCAGTTTTCCTATAAGCAGTCTCTTGGATGACTAGATCACTGTGGTATGTAGCTGCCAAAATACACTGCCTCTTCCCTGCAACACACTTTCACGTGATTATTCTCCATGACTTCACTGGATGAGTAAAGGCTGGAGGGTTGAGGCCTGTGTTGGAAGAACATACTTTACGGACTCAGCCATTACAATAACCTCTCTGCTTCTTGCATCCTTAAATTTTAGCTAAGCCTTTTGATGTTCCAGCACTATCGCCTGGGATTTCCTATGTATTTCTAGGAATAGCTAATAAACTAACTTTCAAGAAAGTCATTGACTAAGCAGGCTGATATCATCACACAGACTATTTCCAAGAGCAGCTGTCAGAATACCACCACCACCCACACAGGTACATAAGTATGTGATGATTTATTCCAAACCTACTGGGCCAGACCCTGGTCCTTGCTGTAATTCCTCTGAGCCAGTCTGTGAGTACACAACAGCCACAAAGCCAATTTACCAGGCTTCTTTGAGAAGAAGGGGAATCCTTGGCTGATGTAGGACTGGAATAGCTGGCTCTCTGTCACAGCCCCTCCATTATATGGAATGTAGTGGGGACTTATGGGGACAATGTTAAAACACCTTTGCATTCCAGCATTCTGCAAATGATTGAACAGCCCACAGAAGAATACTGCAGTTGGGCACACATTAGACCAGTGCAAATACTGCTCTAGTTTGAACCAGGGGCCAAATAAGCTTACAGTCAGTCCCAGGCTCAGGCAGGCATATGCTCGGGCCCTGGGCCAAGTGATGTTTAGACAACTCAGAGGAATGCTTCCAGACTCACATGCTCATGATGCCTGTTTTGCACATACCCTTTAATAAGAATGTTCAGACACTTAAAGCGAAACAAATGGAGCCAAAATACATTATTTACTTGGGCTATATAACCCTCTTTCAATAATCAACCTTGCCTCCATTAAATCCCCCCTCCCGGCTTTTTTTTTTGTCTTGCTGTTTTACTGGAATTAGCGTGCGCACTAATTTTCCATTCATTTCTTTACAGTCATCCTTTCCAACTGCTTATGATTATCACCTCTTTAAGCTAATCTTCCTGCTCAAGGACACTCATAAAGAAGATGCAATTTACAACGGCTTGTTGTTTTCTGAATTTTTAAGACTAGCAGTCTTTTTTTTTTTTTAATTGAAAAAGGTAAAAAACTACACATGGGGAGAAAAAAGAATAAAAGCTCGGAGGGCTCTAACACATTAAAAAAAAAATCAATAGCAGCAGCCCAACAGTGCTAAAGGTTGATTCATGTAAAAGGTGATGCATCAAATATCTATAATTTTTGCAGTTACGTCAAAGGCTCAGTCTACATGCATGCTCCTTTGCACAGTCAAAGCCTGAAATGCAAAGCACGACTGAGTCAGACCATTAAAAGGGCTGTTCCAATTTCTAATGTAAAAAAAAAGGAGGTGGGGGGGCAGAAAAATACCCTTTTAAAGTCTTGACAAAAAACTGTGTATATTAACATTATCACCATGAATTCTGACAATGAATGCCTCAGAGGTGGTGTTTCCACTCAGAAGTTTCACGTGTATGTTCTAAAATGGTTATGTCTCAAACAAACAGAGGAGAATTTGCTGTATTTACATACTAAGAACAAGGTTTCAAAAATGACTACTAATTCTGAGTGCCCAACTTGAGAAACCTTTGCCTGATTTTTCAGCATAGTCAGAACGTTCTTAAAAAAAGCAGGCCTCAATAAGCTGTCATGTTGGGTACTCAAATTCACTTGTCATTTTTGAAAATCCCAGCCTATCTTTCAAAATTCAGATGTATGAATTTAGGCACCAAAATCCATAATTTGTCACATAAATACTAGCTTTTAAGTACTTATTTTAGGCCCTAATATATAGCAACAGATCAAGATTTTCAGACTCAGACCCGCCAAGTTACAGCCTTAATTCCATAGTGAGGAATACAAAAGTAATCCACACTGGAAAGACGCTGAGCATTTGCAGCATCCTTTGCACTTTTGTATGCACAGAACCTCTGTGGGCAAAGGGTAAATGGGAACGACTACCTATTTCAGGTGACCAGATATGGAATTTACTACCTAACTTTGCATGTCCAAGTTTGAAAATTTGTTAAAATACCTAACATTTCATATTTGCACTTCATCGGCAGCCTCCAAGTGCTGTCCAAAGATGATAATTTTATATACATGGAAATTCAGGTTAGACAGGCAGATTACTCCAGTATAGTTAATCTGGCAGTGTGTGCTACCTTATATTGGACTCACACAAACACTTCATTATTACTTAATTTTGTCAAGTTATGTAAAATGGTTACCTATTGGGAACCTGATACTAACCAATCCTGTGTATTTGGCAAATATACACCTGAAGCTAGGCAAAGCAGTAGTCAGATACGTACAAAGCATACCTGTTGACACATGACTTTGGTTGGTAGAGGATTAAAATTACTATCACACCTTGCAGCAGAGATTCAATCCTTAGATCTTAAAAAGCAAATAGCAAAAAGTTAAACAGTTCCAGTATTGTGAGTAAAACATAATTAGCAGGGCTCTTGCCACAACAAAACTTTTAACCAGTGGCTCATGGCTTTAGTGACTCGGTTGAGAAATCTTAATCATCTCCTGAGACAGATGTTTAATGCCCACTTTTGCAAGACCGTGAATCCCAGCAGTCCCCATTGACATCGGAGAGAATTGGACTCATTCAGCGACCTTCAGCATCGGGCTTTAATATTGTATAGATATTAAACATGGTTCTGCATCCACAAGAGGTGGGAAATCTGCTTCATCCAATAAGCATACTGGATAAAGTCATAGCTTTATGGAGTAATTTTCCAATACTGCTTTTCAAATTAGCAACTAATACAATAGTCATTTTTGCATTTGGTTATGTCCACATGGAGCCAGCTAACTATTTATTAGTTTATATTATAAGTGGTTTGTTTTCTGCTTTTACAGTTAGGTTAAATGGAGCAGGGATTATCATGCAATAAACTTTGCAGACATACCTTTTGTTGCATTCCATCTTCTGCCTAAACCTGATGTTGGCATCAAACAATAATGGTTAGACTCTCCCTTACCTTCAAATTTCAGACAAATGTTGTGCTTAGGAATGTTAATGGAAGTGTTTTAATAATAAAAACAAATTCAATTTTAAAATAACATAAATCTGCCACCGTGACACTTTGAAAATATTCTGAGACCCAAAAAAACTGGGATGCCTCAGCCGGGACTGCAAGAGACTTTCCAACGGTGTTGTGTAGCTCTGTAGTTTTTTTTCCGGTTGGATGATTGGTTTCAGAAAATAGTATTAACTAATTTGAAATGACTGTTTTATCTTGGTGGCTGAAATTTTCAGCCTTTTAGCCCGCTTTTTATAGTTATGCAAATGATCAATTGGGGAAAACATTTTCAGGGAGAAAGAGCAAACCATAGCACGAATGACAGCAGACAAGATGAGGCATGTTTTGCCAGGAGACTGCTTTGGATGGGGTAGCCTCATACAGTCAAATATTAAGCATTCTTCTGACTCCTACTCATATAAATCTTGATGCTGCAAGTGATTCAGTGTCAGAGGAGCCTGCGTCTGCATAGATCCCAGCTGACTTCAGTAGCATTTTGCACAGTGCAGGAGTGTGCTTACATAGACTCAACTGCAGGATGGGACCAAGTTGCAATGTGATGCACGCACCACCAAGCCAAATTAAATTTTTCATTACATTAGTTTGATCTAGACCAACTCAGTGACGTTATTCCAAGTTTACATCATTGTATGTGAAAGTTGAATTTGATCATTAGTTCCCTTTTCTTTTAGATAAATGCATAATTTATTAGAGAACAGCAAACCAGTTAGGAGCCCTGTGGCAGTTAAAGACTAACAAATTTATTTATCATGTGAGCCTTCATGGGAGAAAATCCAATTTTAAGTGTAAGTCATGAGATGAGGTCACACTGGCTATGTCTACACTTAGAAGGTTAGTTTGAATTAACTTAATTTGAACTAATTAATTTGAATTAATAATGAGTAGTTCAAATTAAGTTAATTTGAAATAACATGGCCCCACTACGAAAACCAATTCAAACTAGCATGTCCATGGACAGGACTTGTTAGTTCGAATTAGGAGAGGGGCACCATGGGAAGTGTGGCAACATGGCACCCAAGAAGTGCCATGCCACCACCCAGAGCCGGGGTGTGGGGAAAGCATCCCCTGCCTGGCTCTAGTCCTGCTGAGCCAGGCAGCAGGGAAAGGCACTTGCGGCTGGCTCTAGCCCCACTGGGCTGGGCAGGGGAGAAGACATCCCTCACCTGGCTCTAGCAGTGTTGGCCGGGTGGAGGAGAAGGGACCCCATGCCCAGCTACACCCCTGCACAGTCAGCTGGGTGGCGGGGAAAACATCTACCTCCCAGCTCTGGGTGTACTTGCCAGGCAGTAGGGAAGGCATTCACCACCTGGCTCCAGGCGCGCTTGCTGGGCGGCGGACAAAACATCCCTGCCCCGTGCCTGGCGAGCATGCTGGATCCAGGCGGGGAACGTTTTCCCAGCCCCTGGCAAGCACATCTGGAGCCTGGTGGGGGATGCTTTCTCCCCACACCAGGCAAGCGCGGCCAGAGCTGGGCATGGGGTCCCTTCCCCACATCCAGCCAGCATGGACAGAGCTGGGAGCAGGGTCCCCTCCCCACATCTGGCCATCACTGCTATAGCCAGGTGCAGGCTCCCTGCCCCGCCGCCTGGCCCTGGCTGAACTCAGCCAGTGGCAGGGAAGGCACCCCCCGCTCAGCCATGGAATTGGGGATTGGCCCTGGGCCAGATCAGTGCCCAGGTTGGGGGTTGCCTTTGGGGCTGCTTGCTCCAGGTACAGCCTGGGCCATTCCCCCACCAAGGGCTGGCACTTCCTTCCAGGGTGCTATGCACCCTGGGCAGGAGAAGATCAAACTGAATTAATTCGAAATAACAATTAGTTCAAATTAACGCAGCTCCATTGGTTTAGTTCGAACCAGGTGTTAAAGTATAATTTGGGGGGCCCTGGAACCCTCTGGCATGGGTAGGCCTCCCTCCGGCACAGGTGGGCCACCCAATACCTGTCCCCAGAACTCACCCCCCTGCCGCAATACTCACCCCCCCACACACACAGCCACCACTAGACATGCGTGCATGCACACAGAGCCATCCTCAGGCACACACAGCCACAGCCACCCCCAGACACACACACACAACCCCCAGCGGTCCACCCCCAAGCTCTTCACTCAGCTGTTTGCAGGCTGCCTGACCAGCCACAAGCTGCTCTGTCCTGTGGGGGGGAATTCACAAAGTCCCGACCTGCCACAGCTCTCTGCTGGCTGAGTTAAGGTGGAACAGGGCTTAAGGTGGAGCCATGGGAATGCTGTGTCCCACCTGCTGTAGCTATTTTTAGAGGGGCCCCAGAACGCACGATTCCTGTGCCTGCTTCTATTTTTAGGTGCCCCAGAACACTGCCAGCCTAAAAATAGGGGGCTCAAGAACTGCATTCTGGTGCATTCCCCCTTACTTTAATCGCTGGTTCAAACTAACTCTTAGTTCAAACTTAAGGGAGGTTTTATAAGTTTGAACTAAGCTTTCCTTAGTTCGAACTAAGGGAACACCTTAATTCAAACTAATGAAAGCTAGTGAGGCCATGCATTAATTTAGTTTGAATTAATCATCATTAATTTGAGCTAAATTGTAAGTGTAGACATTCCCACTGTAACCACAAATTGAAGCAATTGTTAAGCTTCAAACATGGGGAAACAGCATATGGAGCAGGGGTCTCAAACTTGCAGTGCATGGGCTCCATGTAGCCCTTAAAGTTATTTCTTGCAGCACACAATGACACTATTGCTACCAATATTTGCAATATTGTTGTATGAAAAGGTTTCAGTGGTATAGCCCTTGGGGTAAGGTACTAGTCCTCATGCAGCCCTCACAGTGATTTGAGTTTGAGACCCTTGATATAGAGGAAGGTGACGTCAAATCACCTGTTGTAATGGGAAAAAAATCCATAGTCACAATTTAATCCTGCTTTCACACAATGAAATCTGCATATCAGTCCTAGTTCTGCTGTTTCTCTTTGAAGTCTTGATGCATTGTCCATCTGTTTGAGTACAGCTATTAACAAATGATCAACAGAGTGATTAGGAAGATTGAAATGCTCAGCTTCTCGTTTTTGAATGTTGTGATTTCTGATAAACAAGGAGTCCTTGGCACTTAAAGACTAACAAATTTATTGTTTGCATGAGCTTTCATGGGAGACAATCCCACTTTGGCTTCTTCAAAGCGGGATTTTCTCCCACAGCTCATGCAAACAATAAATTTGTTAATCGTTAAGTGCTGCAGGACTCCTTGTTTGTTTGTTTTACTGAACTAAACTGACATGGCTACCCCTCTGGATTGTGATTTTTGATGTCAGTTTTGTGCCCATTTATTCTTTTGCACAGAGATTACTCTGTTTGTCCAACGTATAAGGTGCAGGGTCATTTCTGGCACATGTTGGCATAAATCTCATTGGTGGATGTGTGTGTGAATGAGCCTTAATGGAGCAGCTGGCTTGATTAGGTCCTTTCATGGTGTCTTTAGTGCAGATATGTGGGCAGACTTGGCAGCGTGGTTTATTGCAGGGCTATTTGCCTGCTTTAATGTTTCTGTTGTTAGGTCTGTAGTTGCTGGTGAGTATCTGTTTAAAGTTAGGGGAGCTGTCTGTAAGCAAGGAGAGATCTGTCTCTCAAGGCTTGAGAGAGTGAGGGATCATCTTTTAGACTAGATTGTAGGTCCTTAATTATCTGCTGTAGATGTCTGACATGGGGATTGTAGGTGATCACTAGAGGCATTCTGTTGTTTTCTTGCTTGGGCTTCTCCTCTAGTAGTTGACTTTGGGGTACTCCCCTGGCACTGTCAATCTGTTTCTTTACTTCCACAGCTGGGTACTGCATGCTTGATAGAGATCCTGAAGGTGTCTTTCTCTGTCTGAGGAATCAGAGCAAATACAGTTGTCTTGGAGCAGGCTGAATGCATGAGAGTTTATAAGCAGAGCTGGCATGAGGCCTAAGCAGAATAAGCAATTGCTTAGGGCTCGAAACAGTTCAAGCTCCTTGCCCCGCAGTAATTACTATGTGTTCGGTGTGTGAGGACCCCCCCCCCCAAATTTTTATGTTTAGAGTTCTCAATGGGCCAGCATCAGCACTGTTAATAAGCACCCGTGTGTTATTTATTGGGATCCTGCCACCAATTCACTAGTACAGCAATACATAGTTGGAAGTAAACTTTCTCTTTGGCCTGCTCTACAGAGAGGGAGAGGATGCGTGTGTGCCACCCAAAGATCCTATATCCTCTGGTACATGCCAGCATCCCCACCTGCACCTCCTTCCTGACCTTTAGCTGTTCATAGATAATAGCTCAATTTCTCTCTTTTGCTCACCAGCCTCTGGCTTAATCGTTATTGAACATCCATCTCCAAAAGTGAAATCGTCTCTGGAAGGGAAAAGGAGGAAACAGCTAGCATTTTAGGCTATGTCTACATCAGGCAAACTTAGTTTGGACATGTTAGTCCACACTAAGAAGTTTGAACTTAGTTCGAACTAACCTTGCACTTCTAAGTTTGAACTAACCGCACATTCTAGTTCGAACTAATGCTTAGTTCGAACTAGAACGCGTGGTTAGTTTGAACTAACCAGCTTAGTCCAAACTTCTTAAATTCAACCTAAGCCTTAGTCCAGGTCTTGGCTGAAGTAAGGCAGTTAGTCCTGACTAAGCACTGGTACTAACTAGTTTGAACTAAGCTTTCCCTAACTAAGAAATTTCTTAGTTCGAACTAAGGGAAGCCTAATGCGCTAAATTAGTCCGGACTAATTTGCAAGTGAAGGTATACCCTTAGTGACCAGGGTGCTGGTCAGGGCCAGGCTCCTAATGCTGTCACCTGCCTCAGTAAGTATTTTTTTTTCAGACCAGCTGCCTTGCTACCAATAAAGCTGGGCTCAGTGGTCCAGCTGAATGTTTCTGCACATGAAACCAGGTAGATAGGGGTGGCTAGGAATCCAACTGTGGCATTTCATGGGCTTTGCAAATTAACATCAAAGTTTTGTACAACTGTTTTTTTCAATCCTATCAGGTTTCTCTGAACTCTGTAATTGTTCTATAGCAATGTGGTAAATGCTTCCTGGAGAGAATTTATTAGGAAGTTTGGATTTCATACAACCCAGGAAATGAAATCATCAGACCTGTAGGCTGACTGTAATGATTCAGTCCTCTGGCTCCTGAAAGCAGCAGACACTTTGGACCCATAAAAACCCACAGGCAGTGACAAATTAATTGAAAGAAAAATTGTGCATAATAGTTTCTCAGCTAACTTCATTTGGAGAATTGTATGGAATTCCTAGATGCTTCTGAGCTATTTATTTTATTCCAGGCCTGCAAGTTTATATACATGGATGATCTCAACTGAAAACAATAATGAATGTTTTTTCCATGATACAAAAAGGGTGGAAAGTAAAGCAAAGTTTCTGTCCCTTTCCTTTTTCGTTTGGCAAAAGCTGATTTTTTTTTTTACCTTATATTTCCAATTGATTTGAAATTAAAATGCCATTGTTTATTTACTGTCTTGCTTGCTCTTCATCACCATTACTGCCTATTTAACCAGAGCTCTGTGGGGAAAAAAAAGTTATACAAACTACTACGTAATGCAGAACAGCAATATTATTTTTTAGGGTTCCACCAAAGTTCTTCTGAGGCACTTCCCGAGCAATGGAGGTCCACTTTTATTAAAATTTAAAAAAAAGATGTTAAGAACTTGGAGTACTTTCCTACTACTATATACACACCAGACTACTTCTCTTTCCTGGACACAATGCCACAGCTTTCAAAAGTGCATGTATATGAGCTATCACCCAGCCTAACAGAAAGGACTGATGGCCCACTGTTGTCTCAAATAGCCTGGGAAGGCTCACTGGTTCAAAATAGCTCCAGCTCTGGTTCAAAATAACCTGGAGTGTCAATAATGAAACATGCTGCAGCTCCCATTTGCTTTACCCGGCCTCAGAGGAGAATCAAGGGAGGCTGAGATGCTGGCTGATGTTTGGGGTTATGAGGCTCTTCTTGTATTAAGAAATACAGCTTTGTAGAAGGACTGAAGCCAATTCAAAATACACTAGTCATTTTGGATGTTTAAATAACTGGCAGGCTGCTCACAGCCTGTGTGTGTATGTAGGGGGCTGGTTTTTATTATTGCAAGTCAAAATAAATTCAACTGCTTCCAAAGTACAGTCACATGTTGGACGCACATTATGACTGTGTACCTAGAAAAGTGATCCGAATCAAACAAAAAAACCTGTTCTATCCTTCACTACTCGTATATGATGTATGAAGAGGCACTCGGTTTCTTACTAGAAAAGTTTCTGTTTGTTTTGTATGTTAAAAAAAACCTGCTTCTGCAGTCTCTTTTCCATGGAAGACAATGGCAAAGTTTGAAGCACCCATTTTGCTGGAAAATAAAATTTCTGTGATCTTTGTATAGACTCACTGAATCACGTAACGCCCCATCATTCAAGTTCTAATGCAGATCATTCCTTCCATCCATCCCTTCACTTCCACATTAATATGAAACACAACCTCAGTCTAGCCATTCCCCAGGATCTGTAAGTATCATACAGGATGCAACACACTAACAGGCAGAACAACTTCCCACCCAATTGCCATGAGGAAAAAATGCAAACACCCTAATAGGTATAAAAAGATGGAAGGAATTTTATTTTGCAAAAAAATAGTCCTCTCCTGCCTAATATCCTGGAAAAATGGTGTACAAGCAATTCATTTTGGGAAAAGTACATAGCATTCCACATTTAATCAGGAAATCTGTTTACTCTGCATATCTCTCTCTAGATAAAATGAAGCTGATGGCTACCTGGTGTGACTTGTAACTCCACTGAAAGAAACTTTTGGACTATTTACTGGTTTTGCCACTCTGCTTTTCAGACAAGTGTTTTTAATTCCTCTTTAACTCCAATATGTAGTGGTGGGGATTTAAGGGCATTGCCACTGCTTCCTCCTGCAACATCACTAACTGCTTTGGGCAGCTCTACAAGACATTTTGCAGCAGCCTAAATGCCAGTGATGCCTTTCTGCATATCTAGCAATACTCACTCATGTGACTGGATCTTTGCAGCTGAAAGGACAATCTCGTTAATATTAAAATAGCACCTCAGTCTGGAATTCCACTTACACTGCAAATGATTATCTTTCCCTGAAGGGTCTCATTCAAGAGGATTGTACTCTATGCTTGAACTACTACTGCATAGCTCAAGTTCGAGTATTATGTTTTGTTACCACTGGTCTCAAAAACTAACGCTGCCTGAGGTTCTCTTCACTTCACTCTACACCCACTGAATTCAATGAAAGATATCCCATGCCATGTATGTGACAGAACAGTAAAAGTTAAATTTTTTTTCTGAATGAGAGAGACTTAACATAATTTGAATGGGAAGATACCATGGCTCTGACCTTGCTTTAGAGCCAGAGACTCTGCAGCAGAGAGTCTGGAGGGCAGAAGACAGAGCACCCAGAAAGGCAAAACTTCCTGAAACACTCATTCTTGAAAGAGAAGTAACCTCTGCTCCTCATTCAGGAATATGTCCCAATTAGTGCTCTGCCATAGGACACTCCCAAGCACTAACTCAACATGGAAGTGGGTACTGAGGAGGTTGATTTAAGAAGGTGCAAAAGACAATATCACCAAAGGTCATATCTGTCCTGGACCCATGTAGGATGGCATAATGATTAGCAAAGGTCTGACGAGAAGACCAAGCAGGGGTGGCTGCAAATTTCCACAATGGATTCATTGTTGAGGAGAGCAACAGAAGTGGGCTAAACTATCACCCAAGGCTGTGGCTGAACATCTGTAACCTGGTAGAAGACTAGGATGAAACCAGAAACCCACTTTGATTGTTTCTGTATCCTTTTCTGAAAGAATGAAAATACAATCTAGGAGAAATCCTAAAAGCTTCTAGTCTCATAGGGTATGGCCACACACACTTCTTATTTCGAAACAACAGAGGTTGTTTTGAAATAAGAAGTGCCATGGCCACACGACGCACGGCCATTTCGAAACAAGCAAACAGCTTGTTTCGAAATGGCCATGTT
>ML681972.1:33236756-33277289 GCA_007922195.1 Podocnemis expansa | reverse complement strand
ACCTCACCACAGGGGCTTTAAAGCCCCCAAACCTGGGGGCGCAGCCCCGGCGCATGGCCCCGGCACGCGGCTGGAGCCTGCTGTTGCCGGGGCTGGAGGGAGCCCCGCCCCCGGGATTCCCCCGCGGGGCTGAGGAAGACGAGGCCGATGAGCGCCAGCACGATGCCGAAGAAGACGTACGAGGCGGTCTCCAGCTCCTCCTGCTCGCCGGCCCCCTCAGCGCGGGACTCGGGCTCGGGCTCAGGCTCGGGCTCGGCGGCGCAGCTCAGCTGCTCGGGGCTGAGGTGCAGCAGCCCGGCGCCGCTGAGCCACAGAGGCTCCGCACAGTGCAAGGCGTCATCGTCAGAGACGCGGGCCGGGGCAGGGCGCGGCGCAGCCAGGCGAGCAGGGGGCGCAGGGCGCAGTCGCAGCACAGTGGGTTGTGGCTCAGCTGCAGGCGCAGCCCGGCCAGCAGCGGCCCGCAGCCCCTGCAGCGAGTTGTTCCGCAGATCCAGCTCCTCCAGCCCGTCGGGCAGCGCGGGCAGCACCCGCAGCGCGTTGCCACCCAGCTCCAGGTGGCGCAGGCTGAGGTTGCGCAGCGCCCCGGCCAGCGGCTTGTCGCCCAGCAGCAGCAGCGCCTAGTTGAGCTGCAGGGCGCGCAGGCGGCCACAGCTGCGGAAGGCACCGGGCGCCAGGGCGCGCAGCGGGTTGTGGCTCAGGTCCAGCGCCGCCAGCGCCGGCAGCCCGTCGAAGGCGCCCTCGACCACGCAGCAGGTGCGTCAGCCCCGCGGGGGAATCCCGGGGGCGGGGCCTCGAGGGCAGCCCCAGCCCTGGCCCCGGGCAGGTGCGTCAGCCCCGTGGGGGAATCCCGGGGGCGGGGCTCCCTCCGGCCCCGGCAGCAGCGGGCTCCAGCCGCGTGCCGGGGCCGCGCCCCCAGGTTTGGCGGCAGTGAGGGCTTTAAAGCCCCCCGGGTGAGGCGCCCTGCGGCGCCTCACCTGACGGGTGCCTTCAGCCCCTGCAGGCACCTGCCGGGTTAGGCGCCCAGCCGCACCTTACCCTGCCGGTGCCTGCAATCCCCTCCCCTGTCGAAATAGCAGGTCCACACTGTGGACCTGCTATTTCGATGCCTCATTTCGAGGACAAAGTTTTTTGTCCTCGAAATAAGTTGTTTCGAAATAAAGAGTTATTTCGAAACAGCTTGTTTTGAAACCTCTTGTTTTGAAACAAGCCCTCCCCCGTGTGAACATAGCCATAAAGATAATAGGAAAATACCTCCCAAATATCTAAAGTGTGAAGGCTAACATCTTCTCTCTAAGAAAGAGGTTCGGGAAATAGTGCTGACTGACTGACATCCTGCCTAATGGGGAAGTCTGATGTGACTTTCCAGAGAAACAGAGGATGAGGAGATAGCATGATCTTGTTAGAGGGGAAGGTCAGGCTCCAAATTCTCCCACCCTACTAGCTGAAATGATATCCAAAAGGAATGACACTTTAAAGGCAAAAACAGCAGAACAAATAGGTTCAAAGGAGGGGAGGGAGGTCCTTAAGGCACTGAGGACCTAAGGTCCCATGGAGTTTAAGAGTTCCAGATATGAGGAAACATTAGTTAAACACTTAAGGAATCTGGTCCTGGTAGGATAGGCAAAAACTGAGAGGCCCTCAATAGCCAAATGGAAGGCCATAATAGCTGCCAGGTATGCTTTAACCAAACTCATAGATAAACTCCTTAGGTTTTATTCCAGCTGGTAAAAAGGCTCTTGAGAGAGTTGCTTTTAAAGTGAATACAGAGTTATATGAACACTAGGAAAGAAAGAGTCGACATTTCTGTAGGCAAGTTTGATATGTAGAGGATTTCCTAGTGTGGGAAGTACAAACTGGAACTCTGCCAAACAGTCTAGCTCTAAAGTTGAGAACTACTGAGGAACCAAACCTTGAGGTTTAAGAACAGAAGACAGATGTGGCTCACAGATGCTTGAGTTCTGAGTAGCAAGCTCTTTCCATAGAAAGGTGATGTAGTTCCAAGTACCCCTTTTTTCTGGGCCTAGATGGTGCTACCAGGCTTACCTTCATCTGCTTCTGCAGTAATTTGATCAGTGTCTTGAGACCTAACAGTGTTGGAAAATACAGGGCCAGCAGACTAGGAAGGCATCCCCTATGGAACATGTCCAAATCCCTCCTTGGAGCAGAAGATTTGGCATTGTATTTATCCAAAGTTGCAAAAAAATCCACTGCAGGGATGCTGCATGGTTTGCAAATGTAGTAAAAGATCAGGCTGTTAAGCTTCACTCACAGTCCTGATGGAAGTGTCTGTTTAGGCCATCTGCTACCACATTCTGGAGGCCTGGTAGGAAAACCACACAGATCTTTATGCAGTGGGCAATGCACTAGTTTCAGGGATTCTCTGTGTAAGGACTGGGATCTTTCTCCCTTGTGTCAATTTATATAGTATGTTGCCATCCTGTTATCTATCATGACTCTGATATGACTGCCTTGAATGTTGTGTAAAGAGTGTTAGCAGGCATAATGGTCTTCCCATACCTCTAGAAAGTTGATGTAAAGCAACATTTTTTGTGCTTACCATTTGCCCTTCATTATGGAAAGAGGTTGGACTAAAGGACCTCTTTCTATAGACCTCTGTCAGGGGCCTCCCCAGTCAAGAAGAAAGGCCTTCATTGTGATGATTCATACCAGTGAACCACCCAAGGTAATCCAACACTCATGAGTGTAAGAAAACGCATTTGGTAAAGCTGTGCTTGTTTTGGTAAATGCACAGATTTGAGACAGGCCTGAAGATCTGGAAAATGTCGTTTTGTACGTGGTGTAACAAACATCTAGGCAGATATGTGGCTAGGAGCTGAAACCAGGTCCATGCTGTTGCCTGAAGACTCAACTGTAGGGCAATGACCAGATTAGCTATGGCAAAGAACATGTCCTCTGGTAAACTGGGTCTGGTAGTTCAGGCACCCAGGGTAGCTCTAACTAAATCAGTCCTCTGCTGAGGCATCAATGTGCATTTTTGTAGGCTGATAAGAAAGCCCAGAGGCTCAAACAAAGTGAAGACAATATTGGTTGCTGACTGGACTTCTGGAGCAGAGTACACCTTGAGGAGGCCATTGGCCAAAAAGGAAAGATGGTGATGCTGTCTTGATGCAAGTGAGTTGTGAGTGTCAGTAGCACCTTTGTAAAATTTGTGGGTCTGCGGAAAGTCCAAAAGGGAGGATGTGGTAGTGATAGTGTTCTCAGCCAACAGTAAAGTGCAGAAAACATCTGTGGGAGGAGAAATATTTGTAGTAAATTCCTTCTCCTACAAATGTGGGGAAATTGGTTCTATGACACTCAGACTGAGAAGGGATTGAACCTCCTGTTTCAAGACACTGTTGTGAGAGAGGAGCCTGAAGAGAGAATGGGAGGGAGGATGGGCAGTGGAGTGGAAGTGGAAAAAAAACCATAACTACCACTTTTAACATCCATTTGTCCATGGTGATAAGGTCCCAAGTTGCCAGGAAATGTGAAAGACAGTTCTCAGAGAGAGGGTGGAAGACAAGTATGCAAAGCATATCCAGAGAAAGGGTCCATTAGTTGTGAATACAGTCAAGATGCTTCTTTGAAGGGAATCCCAGGAAAGGAGGCTTTTGTCAGGGTTGGCCCTTTATTGTGAGGCCTCGGTCTCCTTCTGGGAGGTTCTGTATGCCAGGAATAGGCTTGGTATTGTTGATGTGGAATAGCTGGGATTATTGTACACCCTGAAAGTTATTCAAACTCAGACCTGTAACTCTCTGTTTTGCTGCCTCCAGCACATTCCAATCAGAATGCGCCCCTTGCCATTAGTGGCGCTTGGAGCTGGTGCTTGGAGCTGGTGCTGCGAAAACGCCCTTTAATAGAGCGATAGAGTCGTTCTACTGAGCTGCTCCAGCACACCTGGGGCAAAGCCCCAGTGGCCCCACCATAGTTACAGCACTGCTCAAACTTCTTTGTTCCAGGTATAAAAAGATTGCTAGCAACCTTCTGAGGATTCAAGGCAACCCTAAGAATGTAGTAAGGTGTCAGGCTCCTCACTGAATAGTAGCACTCCTATGAAGGGAAGGTCTTCCATTGTGTTTTGTACCTCCGTCAGAAGGCCAGACAATTGGAGCCAACATTCTTACTGCATCAGTACGGCTAAAGTACATGACGTTATATCGGCAGTGTTGAAGGCAGCAGGGGTTAAAGTAAGGGGGAACATACTGGAACGCCATTCTATGGCCCACAAATTTTATGGGCCAGCGTTTTGGGCCCCTAAAAATAGAATAATGGGGTGGAATGCAGCGTTCCAGTGAATCCCCCCGGGATTAAAGCAGAGCCAGTGTTCGGGGGGGACCCAAAAAAATAAAAAAAACAGGCAGCATGCAATGTTCTGCCCTGCCGTCCCTCGCCCCCTGCCAGCTGCCTTAGGCAAGGAGCTGAAGACAGCCAGGAAGAAGAGGGAAGGGAACCACAGAAAACTGCCTCTGTGCG
The DNA here is from genome assembly GCA_007922195.1 of Podocnemis expansa. Lineage (NCBI taxonomy): Eukaryota > Metazoa > Chordata > Testudines > Podocnemididae > Podocnemis > Podocnemis expansa. The sequence continues at coordinate 33,272,816 of ML681972.1, read as the reverse complement.
TGGGGATAGGGTGGAGGCAAGTCTAGACTGTGGGGCCTTCAGTGGTCACATAAAGTGGCAGCCCCCAAGCATGGCACCTCCCCTGGGCAGCCCATGTCCATCGCTCTCTCTGCTGACCTTTGCCTTGCTTGTGGAGTCTGGACCATGCCAGCCTGGGACAGGGTTGGTCCCCCAAGGCTTGGCCCCCTTCAAACCCCAGCCGGGGCCCCACTGCCTCCCCACTGGAAAGCCACAGTCAGCTGGGCACTGCCACCCCTTCCCCAGAGCGGCTTTCCTCCCTCCAGCTTGGGTAGCTGCTGCCTAAAGTCCCCAGCCCAGCTGGAGGTACCCGAAAGTGAGACCCAGCACAGCTGGGCCAGAGCAGCCTCTGCCTGGGAGCCCCGGGCCCTGGCCTCATCCACCAGCCTCCCCCTTCGGGAGTCACTGCTGGCGCTGGCCAGGCAGGGACTTCACTTCCTGGTGCATGTGTCTTGGGCTGGGCTGGTGAGGGGAGCAGCTCCTGGGCCCAGGGCCAGTGCTCGCAGGCCACTGGCCCAACTCTGCTGCACTCTGGCTACTTCCTCATGGCTGTGCCCCCTGCAAGCCACCAGTCCTGGGGCAGGTCAGGTGCCCCGCTACTCTGCCCCTTGCAAACCTGCAGCCTGGGAGCATGATGGGTTCCCTACATCTGTGCCCAGGGGCTAAAGTATGTGGGAACACCTAGGAACACCATTCTGGGACCCCACAAACCTGATAGGCCAGAATGCCAGGGCTCAGATTCCAAAATCTAGAAAAACGGGGTGGAACGCCCCACGGTCGCCCCTGCTGAACCTGCCTGGTCCTTGAGCTCCCATCCGCAGCTAACCAAGGGCAGAGTGGCTGCCACACTTGGCGCTCGCTCCTCCCCACGGGCTGGAGCCTGTGGGCAGATGCAGTACCCCACCACAGGCTCACAGGGCTGCCCCACAGGCTCAGGCACTCTGAGCCAGCTATTCTCCTTTGGGGCAGGGGGGCAGCTCTGGATCCCACCTCTCCCCTGTCTTCCCCAAAGCCATATAAAATCATAAATATTTTTATGAAGCGATAACCAATTCATATGGTACTGAGAAGTGGTTGCAAATGCCTACCTGGGTAGGAGACACCCATGCATGAAGGGGGGCTGGAGATTAGGAGGGTTCTGGGGCCCATCAAATTATACCTCAACCACTGGAGGGCAGCACGTAAAGAAGTTTTGGCTATGAACTGACCCTCAGAAACAAAAACTTGGAACTGCTCCCTCTTGTCCTGTGGCAAAGAATTAATAAGTAGCTATGCATAATTATTAGTTATATTATATCATGAGGCTTATGTCATGGTTTGCTATCCAAAACTGAAGGGCAGAGGAGGAATAACTGCCTGCCAAGGAGGTCTAAGGCATTTGGTTCCAGGGCCTAGTCGGGATAAGGTACTAAGGAGAATGGTGCAGAGATGATAGGCCAGTATTTCTCTATAGGCCAAGTGTACATGGCCAATATATGGTACTTGAGTCAACTGGTACTGGAGCTTTGGGGTTCCTCAAGTCCGTTAGCTCAGATAAACCTTGATACCTAGACAGTACCAGAGTAGATGGCTCTCTGCTGTGCTTGCTAGCAGGTCTGTCTTAATTTATCTTCTTAGGAGGTATTGGGGGGGCCCATGGAACAGTGTCAATAGGTGCTGTGGAGGTACCCATTTTGGGACATGAGGTGACATGCCTCTTTTTCTGGAGGCTCTGTAAAGAGAGGGAAGCTCTCTCCTCTTCTGCAGTGAAGCACTCTAAATCGTCCCAGTAGCCACTGAGGAAGATGAAACAGATCCCATAGCTCTTAAGGTGAGTTCCATGAGGAGATAATTCAAACACATCTCCCTTTCTTTGCAAGGCCTCCTCTTAAACCCTGTGCAAACTTTGTATTTACAATGTTATGAAAATCTCCGAGATACCAGAGACAACTCGAATGCTGATTGCTTCAGGGCAAAGTGTACTACACATCTGGCAGGGTTTGAAGCTGAAGTTTTTATATGCCCCAGCATAAGGCCAATGGGAAGGCCAAAGAATTGGTCCCTAAAGCAGGAATGATGGGGATGGGCAATGGTCCCTACACATACAATCCATGCAGAAGGTGGAAGGAAAATTAAATAAAAGGTAAACAACACAAAAGAATAAAATAAAAGAAACTAGTAAAGCTACTAAAAGCAGTGGACTTGCAGTTGTTCCATCTCAGGTTGCAGGTGGCTGAGAAAGAACTGGCACAGCAGTGGGTCAGCTTCTCCTTATATGCCCTTGTTTTGGCGCACAAGATTGGATCTCATGCTGGCAGGACCCATGAGCACTGTTAATTCCAAGCTTCAATCGACAGAGTGCAGGCATGTACATATCCTGTGGTCAGGGCCTGTCCTTCCATCGAGGCGACCTAGCAGTCGCCTAGGCCACCAACAATTAGGGGGTGCCAAGGGCTGGACTGGGAGCGGGAGCAGCAGGCCTATTTAGTCCTGCTGTGCTCCCAGCCAGACCCCCTCCCATGGTGCTGCTCCCTGGCTGGGACCGAGCCACTGCCTGCGGCCAGACCCTGGCAGCAGCGCCACTCCCCACCTGCACCTGGATCTGCAGCCAGGGCCAGATCCCTGCTGGTGATCACAGGGGGGCAAAATCAGTGTTGGCCTAGGGCATCAAAAAACCTTGGGAAGGTCCTCCCTATGGTGGAGTACCTGGAGGGGATGGTGTACCTGTAGAGATCTACAGTGGAAGAAGAAATCAGATGCCTTCATTTTCTGCCTGAGCATGTCTTAACTAAACAGGACCAGCCCTAAAGATTGTACCAGCTTGGAGGATTTTACTGTCTTATATGAAAGTAAAAATGCATGCTGTTCCCAGTGTTCAGTCATTCATACCAACAGTGATCATTGCAAGTTGTATACACTGGAAGACATGGGATTAAATAAAGATCTGAAGAATTGATCAGAATGGGATACGAAGGCTAGATGGTGTATTATGAGAGGCCAAATTGCAGATGCTCAATCAGTGGGAGGAAATTCTCACACTTCAGAGAACATTGTCATTTAGATGAAGTTATCCTATTTTGATTTGTGTGTATAGAAAATTTACTATTACTACATTTAGCATTTATATCTGTTCAATTATACTCTAAAATTTACTTATTTTCCTGCATTTATTGAGTTTTGTTTTCACTGGAGTCTGGGTTTGTCTGTGTCTCTCATTTTTATAGGCACCCCAATCCAGGAGCCAAAAAAGTTAAAGGCAAAAGTCATCTTCAAAGGGAGCACAACTGGGACAAAAATTATGTTTTATTTAAAAGAAGACATTTTGGGAAAAAATCTTACTACCCAAACAGACCCACTGACTTTGATAGAACAACACCTGGAAATAAAGCAAACTAGTTTTGCCTTTTTATTGCCCCGCCTACAGACATTTGTTCATTTCAAGCACAAGCATCAATTTTATTGCATGTCTTTAGGTTTTGCACACGCACACGCACATGCACACACACACATGCACCTCCCACCTCCAAGTTCTTCCCAGCTGGAAAACAGATTCAAAGATTCAGATGGGTAAAAGCGGCAACAGTCATGAGTAAATCCCGAGAGAGAAATAAAAGGACTTAATAGCAGGCTATTATTAAACTCTATTTGACATATTAAAAAAATCACAAGCATGCCTGTCAAAAAAAAATTACCATGCTCAGATAAATTGCAAGGCAAAGCTGTCAGTCACATCATGTGAACAGGTACGGCAGAGACCTGATGGAAAATAAAAAGTCACAATGCCAGTGAAAAGTCAGCACTGTAGCTCTAAACAAGCTGATGTCCTGTTGCAGTCACCCTGTCTCCTTCCACTCCTGGTCACTTGCCACCTACATAGATTGGCCCTTTCTAGTTGCTGACCTGGTGGAAGTTAAAAGCAGTGCACAACCTGTGTTCTGGTGAAGAGCCCTCTGTGAATAAAATCCATTCTTCTGCTCAAAGCTACTATCTACGCAATCACTGTACTAACTGTAACTTACTGCTTTGCAAATTGCTTTTGGGATTACTCAGGTAGTTTATAAAAGCAGACTCTTCCACCACTTTACATCACCATAACACCTGTCTTACAGATACTGCCTTGACCATGGGACACTGGCAGATACTTTATTTTAACAGTGAAACTTTTAAAAATAAAAGTAATCTTATTTCTGATAACTAAGTTCCCTACCCACCCACCTCTCCCTCTGCAAAGGTGCAGTGCAAGAGGTAACCACCCACCTCTCCCTCTGCAAAGGTGCAGTGCAAGAGGTAACCAACTGATTAAAAAAAAAAAATCAGCTACATCATGGTTGCAGAGTTAAACACATGAGTCGGGAAATGGGAAAGCTGAAGGGTCAAGACTGAACAAAAAACTTCATTTCTGCCTTTTGTGCACCTTCATTATAATATTGTCTAGGATCCCACACTATTACACAAATTATTGCGTATTGCGAGCCTACAGGACACACAAGCCCACTCTCCCAGTCCAAATCCCACCCCCATCCAGCTCTCTGTGACACACTTATCCCTGTAATGGTAACACAGTAATAAGTCCCAACACACTGGTTGAGAACCACTGATCTACACTATACACTGCACTCATATGCATATCAAAGAGAGTGGCTGTGGATTCAAAGACTGTATCAAAGGGAATATGTGGAAGGTGGCAGAGTTAATGTTAAATGTTGAGCTTCACTTTTTAATCTTAACATTTTTTTCCTCAATTTATTTGCTGGATTTTATTTATTTATTTTTTTTAAGAAGCAAAATCAAGAGTTCTCACTTTTCTAACAAGGACACTCCGCCAGTTGTGCCTACCAATGTAGTTAGCAAACAGAGTGCTTGAAGATTTATCAGGCTTTAGTCAATAAAAGATTGACTAGTGTCTCTTAGCATAGCAGACTAAGTGTGCATTTCCGTGCCTATTAGTGTCTATAGCTTTATAAGAATTCATCATTTCTTAAAACTGAAAGACAGAATGCATGCCTTCTTTACCCTGCCCAGTCTTCTAGGACCTTGATGTTCTTCTCCCACCCCTAAGCAACATTGTGAATTCGAGATTTTTCCAGTTTAAAAACTACCTCAGGTCTTCATTTACCTTAAACAACTGTAACCCACCTGTTGGGGGAATGGCCTGTGGGTCATTCCATTAAGGAGCATAAGCCAACTCAGATCTACTTTGTAGATAATTAATTGGCTAACTAAAGTGGACAATAGTTAATTAGGTAAGGGATGCCCAGGAATTTTTAAGGACTATGAGGGCTCAGAGGGGGGAGCACAGAGATCAGGCACTCCCCAGGAGTTTCAGGAGAGCTGGGTAGAAAATGACTCCCTGGGGTGTCCCCTTGGGGAGCAGAGGCCCCCAGAGAGCGGAACAGCCCCCAGAATATGAAGAGAGAAAGCTTCAGAGGAGACAGACTACAGCTGAGTTAGTGGGAAGGGTGAAGGTGGGAGAACCTACATCATAATGCTGTGTTTTTACATACCACATCTGGTAGTTGATTATATAAATCAGACCCCTAACAGGGCACTGGTCAAAAGCCTTGCTGAAATCACTGAAAGTGCAGTAGGGGAGACTGAGGCAGAGATGTAAGTGCCATTCCTAAGGGATATTCCAGGGATGAGTGATTTCCATTTCATCATCTGAAAACTGGACTGCTTGAGCCAGAAGAGTAAGTGAAGTAAGGAATATTATCAGCATGCACAAGACAAACATGATTCTGCTTTATGCTTTCAGTGGGTTTAAACCCCATCCTTCACTTTAAGGCCTTAGTTTAATAGTTGAAACCTCAAAAAGTAAACCACCCCCACAATAAAGGGAGACAGACAGAACTGCTGCCACATTAGCAGTTTCAGAAAATGTGCACTTCTGCTACACAGCTGCATTAGATGCATCTTTAGAAGTATGTCTCCCAAGGAAAATGCTATCATCCTATTCAATGTGCTCAGTACAGCTTTCAAAAACAAACACTCAGACGTTTTCTTTCAAACCAAGCAAAAGCACTAGTTTAGAACAGTGGTTTTCAACCAGTGTGTCTTGGCATTCTGGTGTGCTGTGAGAACTATCCAAGGGTGCTGTGAAATTTTTACAAAGGGAATGAAAATCAATGTAAAACAAACATTGTTTCATCTCAAACAATATTTTATCTAACCAAAATTACAGCTCATAAAATTTGTGAAAATCAGGCATCAAATTAAAAGCAAGGTATCACTCAATTCTAAACTGTGAACATTCTAAACGCAGGTGGCCAATGGGCAAAAATGAGATGAAGTGTCTTTTTTTCCAGTGGATTTGAAACATCAATGCATTTGATCTTCCTTTAGCTTGTTGCATGAACTATGTTGTAAAACTCTCTAGTAGGACCATAATCATAGTTAATATAAGTAAATGTGATGTTTATGAGCAATCAATTCATCTGAAAAAAGTGGCTGTGCCGTGGAATTGTTTCTCTCATTGAAGTGTGCCATGTTACTGAAAAGGCTGGGAGCCACAGCCACTGGTGTAGAAAGCAGAGCAACCAGTGCATGCTCAGATGTCCGAGCTACACTGATGCCTTACAGGAAACCCTGTGGCAGATAGACAGTGTATATTAGCATCATAATGGAAAGTCTGAGCAGGCCCCCACTGCAAGTAGCATGCAGTTTTGTGCACCCATTTCAGATGGACACGGCAACTAACCTTTAGAATCCAGTCATGCTGGACCCCTCAACAGTAGTGAAAGATGTAGCCCAAAAGCCATGGCATGTACTTCCATCAGCACATACCTCATCTTTGGGGGAAACAGCTTGCAGCGTATTTAAAACTAGAGCCAGGTCAACCACAAACTATACCTAGGTCATGATCCAGCAAAATGCTTAAGCACATACCTAAATTTAAGCATGTGACTAGCTGAAATCTATGTGCCTAAATGCTTTGCTGAATCAGAGCCAAACTATTGCTGGCCTCCCTGAGGACACTAACATTACCTCAGAGGTCATCCCACTTTATGTTGAGAATCTTCCAAAGAAAGTGCCAGTGCTTGTGCTCCAAGTTTTTCAGGTGTTTTCTGTAGGTCACTCAACTCTCACACGCATAGAAGAGAACTGGGTTGACCAACTCTTTGTAAACTAAAAGGGTAGCATGTATTCAGATATCAGAGGTGTTGAACACCTAACAAGACAGTCTGCCAAAAGAAAGGCTGGCACAGTGGATTCTGTGCTGAATCTTGATGTCTGTGATTGTCCTCAGAGAGATGACTGCCAATGAAGACAAAGATTTCTACATTTTCCCTCTATCAGTTTAGATCTTTCCTTACCGGTTTGATGATTGACTGGGAGCAGGCTGGTAGAGAACTCTTGTTTGGCTGATGTTCAGGGTTAGCCGTAAGTTTCAGTGAAGCACTTAAGGGCTGTTTGTAAATTTTTCTTTGAATGAGCAAGTACAGCACAACCATCTGTGTACTGGAAACTGGTTATTCTTGCCAGTGTTACTTTGGTTCTGGCACAAAGATGAAAGAGGCTGAAGAGGTTGCTGTAGGTCTGACATTGGCTGCTAATGCCCTAGGACAGATAATTTTGGATTAGCGTTGTCATAGCCGCTAGGAAAAATGAAGAAGAGAGTGGGTGCCAGTACACAACCTTGTTTTATGCCAGTTCAGATGGAAAAGGGCTCAGAGATTGAGCCACTGCACAGGATGCAGGCAGCTGCCATTTAGTCATGGAAGAGTCTTTCAATGGTGGTAAGTGTTTGGACAGCCAAGCTGTGACATGATTTTCCATAGAGCCTCATGGTTGACAGAGTCAAAGGCTTTTGTCAGACTGATAAAGGCCACATACAACTCTTGGTGGTGTTCTTAGCATTTTTCCTTGTGCTGCCTAGCTGAGAAAATCATTTCAGTGGTTCCTCATGATGGTCTAAAGCCACCTGGGACTCAGGGGGCTGTGTCCACATGAGAGTTTTCTTTTGAAACAACAGCCGTTATTTTGAAAGAAAACCTGCCAAGTCCACATGACGTTTCGTTATTTCAAAATGATGGGACTCCGTCGTTTCGAAACGGTTAAACCTGGGCCGCTATTGAAATAGCCATTGTTTCGAAACGGCTGTTTTGAAACAACGGATCAAAACACCTGTTTCGAAACAACGTGTCCAAAAACCTTTGTTTCGAAACAATGCTATTTCAAAAGCAGCTTGAGGTGACCTTCTTCCTCCCAGGGTGCCCTGGGGCCAGGAAGTGCCCTGCAGCCTGGTCCCTTGTGCTGCCAGGCTGAGCACAGCAGTGGCAGATGTCCAACATCCTCTTGTGCAGGGATGATGACAGGGGTCTGTATGGACCACAGAAGAAACCCTTGCCCTCCTCAGAATCTGGTCTGAGTAGCACATCAGGGCACAGTTCTGGGCACGCCACTGGAAAGTAGATGTCTATGCAGACATCGCCCAGGCCCTGGCTCAGGAGGGCTTCGAGAGCACCACCGAGCAGGTGCACTCGAAAGTCAAGGGCCTGCACCAAGACTATGCCTGGGCTGGGGATGCCAGGCTCCTCCACGGGGCAGCAGCTGCCACCAACTGCCCTTTTTTTGAGGAGATGCATGCATTCCTGCCCAGGAGCCTTGTGGCCCGCCCCACCAGGTCAGGGACTCTGGTGACCGTTGCACCAGCGCCACTTTGCCAGAGCCGGAGGGGACCCCCTCAGAGCCTGAGGAACCCCTGGATGTTGGAGATACCAGCCAGCCCAGCACAGCTCCACCTGCAAGCCCAGAGCTGATCCCAGAGGAGGAACCCTGGACCACCAGCCCCGAGGAGCAGCCTGAGGAGCAGGAGGCAGCCGCTTCGGAGGGGACATCGCGCTGGACATCAGGCATCCCAGTCAGTGAGTGTCCCCCCACCTCCCAGGTAGGGAGGCTCAGGAGTGCAGGGCATGAGTCCCAAGGGAGGCACGGCCCTGGGACGGTGGGGCTCGGGCTCGGGCTCGGGCTCGGGCTCGGGAAGTGGGGTGCACAGGCTCTCTTTTGCATGCAGGTGGCAGGAAGCATGTGGAGACAGGGTCCCTTGCTTGAGCAGGATGGGGGGTCCCTCAACTTGGGGGTGGCAATAGGCAGACTTGGCAGCATACAGGGCAGAGAGCCTGCAGCCACCACTGATGTCACATGGCCTCGGGAGACTTCCTGGGCCACATGCTGCCGAGAACAGCTCACTATTATGGGCCACGAGGCTACGGGCCCCCTGATTGCAGTGTACACAGCACTCACAGACTGGGGATCCTGCTGGCTGTCAGGGCAGGGGTGTTTGCAGCTCTCAGGCTGCACACCAAGGCTAGTAGGCTGAGACTTAACTGTTCTCTCTTCTGCCCTGCAGCTCGTCTGCCCACCCGCCAGCCTTCTCCCAGGAGCCCACCGCTGACCATCAGGCAGAGGAGGAGAGCGCACCTTATCTGAGATGACATCCTGGCTGGCATGCTTGAGCTCGGCCAGCAGGCCAAGGAGTCGTCCCGGGCCTGGCACATCAAGCAGAGTGGGCACCAGGATGCTGCTGTCCAGCAGCTCCAGCATGCTGCTGATGCCGACGACTGCCGCGTGGCAGCCCTGGAGCACCAGGCAGCGGCGCTCAAAGACCAGGCGACTGCCCTTTCCCGTCAGGCAACCGCCAGGCCACGATGCACCGCATCGAGGGACAGCTTGCCCTGCAACGTCATCCTCAGCCTGCTGCTCCCAGGGACCCAGCTGCCCCTCACTGCCAGCACCCCCAAACCCGGGGTGGCCTCGGAGAGGGCTGCAGGGCTGCGGGGTTGCGGGCCATACCCCACGGGTGGCTCCCCCCTGATATGCCCCCCAGTTGTCCCCAAACTCCCACCCCACATGCCTGTCCCAGTTTTGTGCTCCCACTCGACCCTTCCTGTCTCCCCAGCTCTGCCTTCCCTGACCCCTAGTTCGTTTAATAAAAACAGTTCACCCATGTTCAGAGTTTGTTGCGTGTTTTATTGGGTTGGGTTCAGGGTGTGGGTGGGTTGGGTGGGGACTGGCTGGGGCAGAATGGGGGAGCAGGTGATGTGGGTGCCATTGAATATCCTCCCACACTTCGGAAAGCCCAGGTCAGCAAGACTGGCGATAATGTGCTGCAGCGCTCCCAGGGTGACGAGGCGTGGCAGCAGGACTGTGCTGCTGGCATGGGTGACCTGCAGCAGCACTTCCCTGACGGTGGACCTCCCGACGCTAAAGAGCTGGGCAACGGACCTGTGGGACTCGGGAGTGGCCATTTTCCAGGCAGCGATGGCCATGCTCTTGTCCACAGGGATGCCTGCCCTCACCACCGTGTCCCTTCGGCGCAGGACTGGGGTGAGCTCAGCGATGAATGAAGGTCTCTCTGCTAACCTAGAGGTTCCTCCTCCAGCACTTGTTGCTCCAGGTTCGCTAGAGAACCCACTCCCACCAGTCTGTGCTGGTGCCAGTGCCCAGATGGGCTGTGGCACAGAAGGGGACGGGGAGCTATCGGTGCTGTGGGGGTCATGGAGACGATGGTCTGGGGCGCAGCTCTTGGCTCATTGGGCTCAGGGAAAGTGTGTCCCACAGCAGAGGAACACCCTGCAGGCTAGCAGCAGGTCTACCAAGTGCTCGAGGATAGTATGGGAGCCGGGAAGCATCCCCAGCCATCTCTCTTGCAACCTCTTAGGAGTCGCAATGGATAGGGAGGGGAGGCCAGTTTGTGCTTTCAGGTGATTGGCTGGCAACATGGCCACCAACATGGCCCAGTGAGCCAGCCATGTTGCCACACCTCTCATGCTGTCCCTCTCCTAAAATTGAAATAGCATGTCCACACACAGGGCACGCTATTTCAATTTGAAGGTCTTCCCTTAATTCGAATGAAGAAACTGTTATTTTGAATTTACTTATTTCAAAATAAGGATTTTATTTCTTAATGCGTTATTTCAAAATGAGTTATTTTGAAATAACAGTTACCATGTGCACATAGCCTGGGAGTACGTCTTCTGAAAGAGGGAGCAGATGATTTAGTAACAGGTATCAAAGAGCAACTCTTCTTGGCAGAGTGGGCTCTCTACTCTACAGCATACCTGTGTGCAAGCCGCAGATCCATCTTCTAAAGAACTCTCTTGGGTTTCTTTTACACTTGTGGTGATATACATCCATTCTCATACCATCATTTGTCCTTGTTTGCAGTGTATAAACCTCAATATAGCTCTTGTGGCCTCATGCAGCTAGTTTGCTGTATTCTGTCAAAGGGCTTGATGCTGTGTTGCCAGGCTTGGATTAATCAGCTTGGGGGTCCTGGGCTGCCCCCACCACCTGGGGACCTACCACATGGGTCAGACCTCCACCCACCCCCACCTCAGCCATGCTTTGGCCAGTTTGGGGAGGTCAGCTGGCGCACAGCATGGAAGCCCCCTATACAGCCCCCCAGATCCACAGCACTCAAGAGCTGCACTGGGCTGTAACGGAGGCTGCTCTCAGAGCTCCTGCCCTGCCGGTGCTGAGCAGGACAGGGGCCACCAGATTAACATAGGGGCTTTAGGGGCTGGAGTCTGGGGGGGGGCCCTTTTAGCTAGGACCTAGGGCTTCAGCACCTCTAGCCCCTGAGATAATCTAGCCCTGTGTGTTGCTAGGATAGTCTGGTGTAGGGGTCTCAAACATGTGGCCCCTAAAGCTATTCCCTGCAGCCCACAACAACGCTATTGTTTCTGATATTTGCAATATCATTGTATGGGAAGGTTTCATTGGTGCGGCCCTTGGGCTAATGTACTAGTCCTCATGCAGCCCTTGTGGTGGTTTGAGTTTGAGACTCCTGGTCTGGTGGGTTACTCTGTTATCTGATCCTTACTAGAGCAGTGACTTAAGGAGTGGTCTCTTCAGTGAAAGCAATTATTCTCAACTTGAGGGATCACCAGCAACTAGAGCAACTTCTCTTGAAGCCCAAGTAAAATGGCTTGTGTTATACAGGAGGTCAGACTCGATTATTATAACAGCCATTTCTGTCCTTAAAAAATACTATGAATCTATGAAAGTGTGCTACTCCAAGTCAAGGGCCACAATTTTTCCATTGGCTTCACTTCCACAGCTGCACTATCCTTGAACATCCTATTGCACATGGAGTAGCACTGGGAAAGGCTGTGCTGACTCCCCATGTTCTCTGTTTGCCTTGTCAATTTTGCTTCCAGGCTGTGCTATGTAAGGCCTAGAGCTGCATGAGACGATGTGAAACCTAGTTATTCCAAAACAAAAGCTGTGAGAATGGAGTTAGCTTACTGATGCATACTCCCAACCTTAAGGGTTAAAAACATCACAGGGATGTTGTAAGTATCCCAAAACCAAGCTTTATACACCCAAGAAATCCAGATTTAAAGTTACATTTAAAAAGAATTCAAACACGTTAAGGTCAGAAATGTAGTTACCATACCCAAACAACCTTAAATGTACACTACAGCAACACCAGACAATAATCACATAATTAAGACATTTCAATGCTTGTGGTCCCAAAACAAACCAAACTGATTTTCAGAAACCTCTTCATTTCTCCCTCACAGTCACAGCTTCACTACAGGACAGAGTTAATGGGGGGTTTCCTTGGTCTTTCAACATTATTAATTTCATAACAAGAAACCCAAACAGATACTTTCAAATCATTACAAATATCTAGTATCAAACAAATCACTTTTTAAATTTGTTAATTTTTGAGAGCCAAGTCACAGATACATTAGATGGCTAAAGTGTACAGAACAGTTAAGCTGTGCCTAGAGCTGCTGTCATAGATGTTAAAGCCAGAAGGGATTACTGTGATAATCTAGTCTAACCTCATGCCTAACACAAACTATCAGATTTCCTTCAATGAATCCCTGCTTCAAGTCCAATATCTGTGGTTTAGCTAGACTACATCTTTTAGAAAATCATCCAGTCTTGAATTTGAAACTTCCAGTGATGGAAAATCATTAATTAGTCTGTCAAAAATTTGCACTTTATTGCTAGTCTGAATTTGTCTAGCTTCAACTTCCAAGCATTAGCTCTTGTTACACCTTCGTCTGCTAGAGTCCCCCCACATTTAAATATTGCCTACAGTCTTTGTTCTTAGATATACCACTTTACATTTGGACATACTGAAATGCATACTGTTGTCTTGCAGCCAAGTTATCAGATCACTTGATATCAGTGATGTGCCTTCTTCATTATTTATCACTTCCCAGTCTTTGGACGATCTGAAAACTTTACTGATGATGATTTTTGTTTTCTTTGAGGTCACTGATAAAATCATCTGCTTCATGAATATTTCCCATTTAAAATTACATTTGAAGACCTATCACTTAGTCAGTTTTTAACCTATTTAATGTGTGCCATGTTGATTTCATATCTTTCTAGTTTGTTAAACAAAATCTTGTGCAGCAAAGTCAAATACTTTACAGAACTCTATTATATAAACACTTTTAGCTTTATCAAACTCAGAAATCTCAAGTTAGTTTGACAAAATCTATTTTCTATTAAATAATGTTCATTTATATTAATTGCTCTCCCTGTTTTCTTCATTAAAGGAGTTTAATATAAAGGGTTTCATTATTTTGCATGGGATCAATGTCAGAATGACAGGCCTATAATTACCTGGATCATCTGGCTTACCCTTTTCAAATACTGGCCCAACATTAGCTTTTTCCTAAGTATTTTGGAACTTCCCTAGTGTGCCAAGACATATCGAAAATCTCCATTAATGGTCCAGAGAACTCCTCATCCAGCTCTTAAAAAAAAACACCCCAAAACAAAACCCCTAACAACTTTTGTAGGCAAGTTATCTGAACCTGTTGTTTTATAAATATCTAATTTTAATAATTTCCAGAGGGGACTATGATCATCTAGTATGATCCCACAAGTACCACAAGCGTGGAGCATCCCTGAATAACTCCTGTTTGAACCAGAGGACTTCTTTTACAAAAACATCTAAGCTATTTAAAAATTGCCAGAGATGGAGTACTAATTTTTTCTGTCAATGTAAGATCTAATACAGAGTTCTCTCTTGTTGCATGCGACACTTTTGGAATTAGGAAATGTTTGTCTATGATTTTTAGAAATTCAAGAGATGCTGTTAATACTAAGCCAGAGACCTCCAGCATATGCCACTCTATCTAAAATCAGGAGTGTCACTGCCCCAGGGAAAGTCCCGGGGCATGGGCATGGGCCCTGCCCACTGGCTGAAAGTCCCACCTCCTGTGGCCCCAATTCTCTGCCCAGGCCCAATCTGGCCTTAGGCTCCTGCCACTGTCAGCCTGGCTCCAGATCCCTGGACGGGGACAGGGCCAGTAGAGGTGGGCGCTGCCACCGGCTGGGCCCTGGATCTCTGGCCGGGGATGGGGATGGAAGAAGCAGGGACTGCCCTGAACATTTGGGGCACTGGTGCTGGGACTCAGAGCACATGCCCCGTGTGCCAGGCGCCAGCAATACCCTGTCTAAAATCCCGTGTGATAAAACAGCTTTTATTCATACACATTACAGATAGGTACTTCAGGTTCCAGTCATCCTGCTCTCTAGAGGCACTTTGTGGTTTGTAGCACACAACAACTAGCACCCCATCTTGTGCTTTATTGGTTAAAACACTGATCCATAAGCATGGTGGCTAGCACCTCTGCTTAATATGCAGAAGGTCCTGGGTTCAGTTACCAGGGGGTTGGACTTGATGATCTCATGAGGTCCCTTCCAACCCTATGATTCTATTCTATTCATTCAAGGACATCATCTGAGTTATCAATGACTTGGAAATGGGTAATATCTTTTTGGACAGAATGCAACCCCACTTCTCCCTTTGCCCATTCAATCCTTCCTACATAGGTTATAACCATTTATTTTAACATTCCAATCATGTGGCTTTTCCCTTTGGCATTTAGTAATACCAGCCAGATTGAATTTATGCTCTTAAGTGAGTAATTTCAAATCCTCTTATCTACTACACAGACTCTTAGCACTGGTGTAGTCTTCTCTTTATTGCACTTGGTGCCTGGATTAATTTGGTTCCCAACATTTTGATTTTGTGCTAAATTAGTGCTCCTTTTTTCCCCCCTGTTCACCTTCCTTTTTGTTTAAGCCCCACCTGACTATTCTAGGAATATTGTTTCCTAGAAGACTGGTTCCCTTTCTACTGAAATGTCCCATTTCCCTGCAGAAGGCAGGCCAATGTTCCACAAAACTAAACCCTTCTACCCTACACCACTTATCTCATCTGTGATTCATCTCTAGAATCTTCTGTCTTCCCTTCCTCATGGGACAGGACAGATCTCTGAGAGGATCGCTTGAACATTCCTCTTCTTCAGCACACTTTTGAGTTCCCTGAAGTCCTCTGTGAGGTATCCCACAAAGCAGAGTCAGTGATGGTGCACATCTGCACTATGACCAATGGATCCTTACCATCCTCAGATGCCTATCCAGTCTTAGTGATATCTCATATCATTACTTCAAGTACACAGTATGCTCTTTTGTTCTCCACCTATCCCTTGAAGAATATTATTTCCATTCTTCTCAGTATAGAATCCCCAACAAGGATCATCTGTCTTTGCTGGATGGCTAAAGACATCTTTATGTGCACAGTTGATTGTCCTATGGGCTGAACTGGGAAGAGTAGCCAGCCACTTTCAGGTATGTCCCATAAAGCTCTTCATTCTACTCAACCAGCTAGTTCTTCAGAAATGTATTCCAGAGGTTTCCATACTGAGGACATGACAGTGATTGAATATTTCTAGCTGTGTTGAACTCCTCCTCAGAGGTGGCTTTTACGGTAGGTGAAGCAGGCGGCTGCCTAGGGCCCCAAGCAGTAAGGGGGCTCCATCAACGTGCTGCGGGGTGGTCACCTACTTCTCCTAACTCAAAAACTGTGATGCACCTAGGGCTGGCTTAAGGGGTTGTGGCACCCCAAGCCAGCTTTTGCACCTCCCCAGGGGGGATGGTACGAAACCTGGCCTCCTCTCTGGGCCGGCTCACCCTTCCCCCAGAGTGGCAAACAGCTGGACCAGGGGCAGAGCGGGCCAGCCCAAAAGCTAGACTCTGCTCTCCCGCCCCTCCCCTGGGCCAGCTCTTGTAGGGAGGGCCAGCCCAGAGGTGGGACAAGAGAGCAGAGTCCAACCTATTGTCTGGCCTGCTCTACCCCCATAGGCAGAGCCTGGTGTAATCAAAGCAGTAAATCTGGCCTGGCCAGAACTCAGTAGTCATGATACAGAGGACCATGCAAAGCGGTGGGATAGCCCTGGGGCTAGTCCACTGCAGGGATGGGGCCCGTCTGCTCACCTGGGTCTCAGCAAGCTCTGGGGATCAGCAGCTTGGGCTCCTGAGGAGCTGCCCACTTGCTCCGTGGCCACTGCGGGGCTGCCCTGCCATCACCAACCCCAGATCACTGCAGAGCAGGGGGTCTGGCCCACCCCCAGCCTCACCATCCTTCAGAGCAGAGCAGGGCAGGACAGGGGAGACCTGGTCAGGATCCACTTCACTGGTGCTGTGCGCTGCTGGCCCACAGTCGCAAGGGAGCGAGTCGAGCCCACTGGCCACTGGTCCGCAGGATGCCGATCGTCCCTCCCTGGGTCTCCTTGCCCCCGAGGTCCTGCCACATTGAGGCGGATAAAACACCTGAGCCTAAAGCAAACAGGTGAGAGCTCTGAGGCAGCTTTTGGGGGAGGTGAAGCAGGCACACTCTTAGGGCCCCGAGCAGTAAGGGGCCTTGTTGTCTGCTTTACCTACCCCAAAATCCACATCCCTCTCAGTTGGCAGCAGGAGCATCTGGTGCCTGGCTTGGGGGCGGGGTGCAGCAGCAGGCAGCTGACCTGGGCCCATAGGGGACCCCCTCCAATGGGCCTTTGCCTAGGGCCCCTAATAGCTAAAGGCCACCTCTGCTCCTTCTGATCCACTTCTCCTTGGTACTTTTATCCTGCCCATTCTTTTCGCCTGCAGTTGTGTAGAGTTTCCCTGTAGGGGTTACAAACTACGATGACACTTCTCTGGTTCCTCCTGATAAATTCCTTTTTTGACCCTTGAATCTGGGATGATAACATTTACATAAGCTGGCTGCCAAAGAACTCTTCAAACTCTCTGATAAGTTATGACGTCTGTACTTGTCCTTTCACATTATGAATCAATCTTTTCTTCTATCACAGCCCCAGCCTGTACTTCAAACAGGGAGTTCCTTCTGGCAGGGCACATCCATTGTAGGTTGCAACTAATCTGTTGCTGGCTGCTACAGGATCAAGCATAGAACTCTGCTTTGAATGAAAACCTCACATGCTTCCTCCTGTAAATTCCCTGAAATACACCTCTGTTTGTCATTCCTGTTCAGGAATTTGATATGAGGAGGGATAAAGTGAGGAAAGAAAGAGGGGAAACAAGAAGAGGAGGAGAGGAGAATAAAACAATGAGCAGAAACTCACTCTGAAATCACTTTCTTAGCAACTCAGTGATTCAGAGGGACTAGACAGTTCCACTGGCTGTTCACTTCACTCTGTATGAGCCAGGGATGATTGAAAGCTTGTATTGAAAAATCATGATTATCTTGCACCAGATACAACTTCATGTCTTACAGTTAGTCTCTGAATGAGCCTGGCCCTTTCAGAACGGAATTCAAGCTGACTATGCTCTCTTCCAGCATCTTCTTCTTAAAAGCCTCTGTTCTTTTATTTATTTTCTCTTGTTTATTATTCTTTCAAATATCTGAAAACTATTTTTCCAAACAGTGGCTAATCAGCTTTTATTTGGATGGATCCTTGTTCCTCACAAGCTACAAAAAGTCAGCATAAGATAGAACAGTGACTTGTGGGTCTCTCCATAAGACAAGAAATGGACCAAAGACTAGACTGTTACTGACACTAATACAGGCATTCAGGTGAATGAGTCTTGCACCCCTCTGCATGGATGCAAGATGGCTATTCTGATTTTGAAACCCAGCCGTGGTTACAGCACATGCATGATGAGGCCAATGCTCCCAACTGTGAGCACCTAAGTGAGAAGGGGATGGGGAAAGAAAAAGTAGGAGAAGCCTTTATTCTGTCCTTCACCTGCCAAACAGCACATCTGGTTGGGCACACATGGTAAAGGAATAGAGGAATCTGATGAATTCTTTCAAGGGCTAGAATAAATTCTTCATCACTCCATAAGAGGTAAGCACTCAGAGTCATAGGGCATGTCTACACTGGAGGCTCTTTTAAGTTGACCTAGCAAGGTTGATTTTAAGTCAACTTAAAGTTGACCTTATTAAGTTGACTTGGAGAGTCCCCACTGGCAGGTGCTATGTTGATGGAGGAGTGGTGCATTGTAGGTAGCTGTCCCTGGTGGCCAGGAACATTGGGAGGATGCCTGGAGGCCAATTAAGTCAACTTAAGGGTTTTCCCCATCTACGTTGGCTTAAGTTGACTTAATAAGGTTGACTTACGTGTTAAGTCGACCTTAAGAGGTAAAAGCCAAATGTGGGCACAGGAATCTGTAGGTCAACAACCTTCCTTAGATCAAACTAAGGCTCCAGCGAAGGCATATCCATAGTGGCTTCAAGACAATGCAGTTCATGGACCCAGCCTCTCAGGGCTGTGCCTTAATGCAAAACCTAACCTATGGCAAGTCAATGTAAGACCCTGTAAGATTACTCCATTTGCAGGCAAAGCACTGAACAAAATATAAAAAATCCTAAGGGAAAATTTAGAAACCCCCCTTTTAAAACAATACATCTGAAAAAATGTTCAAAGAAATAATTCCCACAAAGATGGTTGGAGGCATGGAGGGGAAGTGTAGTGATGGGAGAGTGCAGAGTGGTTGGTGATATCAAAATACCAGGTTGGAAATGGAATTCAAGTTTGCAGTTTGCCATTTATATTGCTCAAAGCCTTCCAGAATATCTGTCGTGAATCTGAAAAACAGCTCATGTTCTCTCTCCTCCTTTACATTTCTCCTCTTCAAAGCCCACTCCTTTCTACTGTCTCTCCAGCAATGACTCACATCAGCTTAATAGGAAAACTTTAAATCCCAAGTAAGGCCTTGCTTATGCATAGAGCTGTTAACTACAGCAGGGAGCATGGGGCTTTGCCCCGGGTGTGCCAGCAGCGCTCAATAGAGCCACTCTATTAAAAGTCATATTTCGCGTCGCTGACCCTAAGCACCACTAAATTGCAAGGGGGCGCTGAAACAGCATTATGGCTCTGCTTATGCAAGCAGCCTCCTGACCCTACTTTGCACAAACCTTTCTCCTTGAGGTCACCTCCTCCCCAGAAGGCTGGCACCAAGTGTCACAAACAGCTTTGGTGCAATTCATAATGAATATCAAGAAACAATCTGTCCTCAAGGTTGGCAAATCCACAGTTCAAGAGTCTGTCACTCTCTACAAAGTAAAGGTACAACACAGGCAACAGTAAAACAGGCTGCTCTGCCACCATGTGCTCCAACCTGAACGCGGAAGGACCAATTCAAAAGTGAGTGAATCTCTTTGCTCATGCAATCCTTGGTCTCTCTAACAAAATTGGCCCTTATCACACAAGCATGAATACGGCAGGCTCAAACTTGCAATGTGCACTCGGAACAGGATGCAAGTCATCAAAATTATGTCAAAGCAAGTCGATATTAAAGACTTTCAATAGCTGCTTACTAGGAGGGATATAGTCTAAAGGGGAGAGAATCCTGCAGGGGTGCCATGAAGTTCCACATAGAACTTTTAAGGTCATAATTATTTTGGTGTCTGATGTAATGGTTCATTTTGACTGTAAACTAACTTTAGACACTCACGTTCTATACTAAAACTTCTTTTTTAAATGCTGTTGAAATCGACTGTAGTGGCTCTACACGCTGTGGACTTGTTCCCTAGCTGCAGCCACGGAGAACACAGAACATCTCAGGAGGGGCATGTGCATACAATGATAGTTCAGTTCCAAAAAGATGGCTGTGTTAGTCCGGTTCAGCAAAACAAACAAGGAGTCTGTGGCACTTAAAGACTAACAAATTCATTTATCGCATGAGTTCCCTCATCTTCAAAGCGTGTGACAAAATGGGATTTTCTCCTATGAAAGCTCACATGATAAATAAATTTGTTAGCCTTTAAGATGGTTTAGGTATCTCTAACTCACAACAGTATATTGCCTCTGTCAGTCTTGACTCAGGCAGTGCACCAGCATAAACTAGAAATGTCTAAAGGCTTCTCTAAATTACATGAACTGCCAACAACTCTAGTGGGCTTAAAGGGCTTTAGGTATTGCTGTGGTGAAGTAAAAAGAGTTCCAGCCATGCCCTCTGTACCAGCCCATTGGCAGGAAATGACATAGTAGGCATTATACTAGTACTGCTGAGTGTTGGAGGGAACCTCTGAAACAGTCCTGAAGCAGCCAGAGGTCAAAGTTTACAGCTCTTCTATTGCAAGAGGTGATATTGTGTGCGATTACTGTAAAATACTGGCTTTAAAAAAAAAAAAAAAACCATTCAAGGTACATACAAATATAATTGTGTCCTCTACCATGCTGCACATTTATAGTTGTACTTGTCACATTTCTAGCATACAGAGTGAAGTAAATTTCCTCACAAATATTTAATCACATTTATCAAGAGGAAGATCAACAGAGGAAACAAGATTAGATGTTTCAAAGGACCTTTTTATAGACCAGATCTCTTGCCATAACAAGAAAAGGTACTACAAGTGAACATTATTAAGCCAAATGCTGGTTAGACTTAAGCAAGCTCTCCAAAATAATTGTCCCCCAAAGTTCTCCTTTCTTTTCTAGTATGAGCCATTGCAATTACATCACAACAGTAACCAACACTTCCTTAGCAACCAGCTTAACATTATGTCCTCATGACCCATAATTGTGGCAACAGGCTGTATTTTTCCCCCCATTTATCAACCTTACAAAAATGGAAGGGAAAAAAACCAAAAACCAAAAAATCTTTTTCTTGGAACTTTTCCTGGCACACAATACCCATGAAGCTACCAGATACACAATCTGTGCTGCTAGACTAGTGAAAAGAAAGTTTTCATTAAAAAAAAACCCAAACCCAAAATACAACCCCACACCATCAGCACCGTCTTTACCATAGAGAGCAGATAACATGAGTAGAAGGACAGAGTTATTCTGTGTCTTTCTTTGTTACGGACAGAAGGATTCAATTCTTGTGGACAATTAAGGCTTAATTTTAATATTAACTTAAGTTGCAAAACTGCACCCATCTATATCAGGTGGACATCGCTTAAAACGATGGGCATCAGAGAGACATTTGAGTGGTTTACAATGATCAGAGAAAAGTGGACTACATGATGGCCAATGTCTGTTCAGAGCTTTGTCTTCCTAATTGAGTAGCATGGCTTCACAGAGACAAGGCTCATTGCACAGCTAAAAAAGGACAGTATGAGATGTTTGATGAAGCACAGTGGAACCAAAATACCATTTGGAAAATAAATGGTGTACAGTATTTAATTTGCTCTACAGAAGCTACCCATGGGTAGTTTGTGTAATTTGTTTCTGTGTCTTGAGCAGTCAGAAAAGGGTTTGGAGTTGTTTTAAAATGTGAAAATATCTGCTAGTTTTATACTATTCAATATGAGTGAGCCAATGAATGCATTTTCTGAACATCACGAATATTAGCCTTATTCCACAAACCACCTATTTCCCAATATGGATTGAATATGGATATTCACTTCCCAGACATTTGAAAATGCAAGCACCAACACAGAATAACATATTTGAAACAAATTTCTAACTCTCGAAGCATATCACCCAATCAGTGGTTTCATTTAGCAGTCATTAATTTTGCAATATCTATCGCTTATTTAAGTGAGGACTAGAAGCATTTGCTCCAAGTTCCCGAAATCTCAGGGCTGTGAAACGTCCCCTCTGCAAAGACATATAAAATTATGAACACAGAAGTCTGTTTTCCTTTTCTAGCTGCCTGCTATTGTGTTGCTGCTGCCCTTCTGCTACACATTCCCATATCTATGCTGGTGGTGGTAGTAAATTCTTGCTGCTAAATCCAGCGTGTTGCTCTTCTAAACTTTCCCAGTTCCTACTTTTGTGCCCTGCTCTGCAGGAACAGTTGATTTCAGGGCTCTGTGCTGTCTGTCACTGTAGTTTCTGAGCTTTTTCATCTCTTAGTTATACTTTCTCATAAACAAAATAAGTCTCAAAATTCTATGTTTTTCTTGCTCTTTTCATCATGATGCCTTCATCTTCTAGTCCAGCAGTTCTCAACCACTGTGTCAGGACACATTACTGTCAGGGCCGGTGCAAGGTTTTCTGGTGCCTGAGGCACCTACAATTTCGGCACCCACCATTCCCCGGTGGTGGCCAAGGTCACACAGTCCAGGTGGTGGGACCTCCCCCCCACTCCTCCTAGCCCACCCCCCAACTTGGCCAAGCCACACGCCACAACAAGTGGATTGGGCTGGCTCTGGCTCAGCGGTGGGCCTGGCTGGTGGACTGGTCCGGGCTGTGTGAGACCATGGGCTAGCTGAGGGGCATGGGCTGAGTGGCATCCACAGGCTGCTCAGGTTGAGCCACGGGCCAGCCCCAAGCCGGTGAGACATGGGCCAGCCAAGGGGTCCCTCCCCCCTCCCTCGCCTCTCAGCCCCCCCCCCCCAAGCCTGTCCCTAGCCCCATCCCCCCTAACCTGGTCCCTAATCTCCCCCTTACCTTTTCTGGGGAGTGGAGCCAGTCAAAACTGCTTCCTGCCTTCCTCCACCCTGGGCTATGTGCCTGTGTGTGGAGCAGGGCAGGAAATTTAAAATAGGCTTGCAGGCCCCAGCCCAGGGTCCCTTGGCACCCCCTATTGTCTAGGGCACTAGGTGACCACCTAGGTTGCTTCTATGGATAGACCAGCACTGATTACTGTGTCCCCACACAGCGGTAAGTGTGTCACAGCAAGTAGGGGAGATGGATGCATTTGGCCTTGGAGGGTTCAGCAGGGTTGGCTGGTGTGCCCTGTAGAGTTGCAATATGCCACCAAGTGTGTCACAACCTACAAAAGGTTGAGTACCACTGTCCTAGTCTATGATAGCTCATATTTTATTCATATTGTTTCCATTGTTAGGTTACAAATCTCAGCATCCCAAACAGCACCTTCACAAAAGACCCTCCCCAAATGGGAATAACAAATTCAAATACAAATACCAGGGTGTTAATCCTTCACTCCACCTTTTATAACAGGTGCCTATTCTATCATATACTTCTCATATTATACTTGCATATTACACATGCTGTGGGGTTATGGGAAAACACACAACTTAAATAACCAATAAAAACAAATTTAAAGAAGTTCTTTCTGGCTAAGCTATGCTATGAACTATGGTAGTGATTCCTCTGACCACATACATGTACTTGCAGTAGCTCTTACCAAGTACAAATTAGAGTAGCCTGGAGGGTAGTAGCGGACAAATGGTTGAGCTATGCCAGGCACCTATCCACTGGTTTCAGGCAGGTTTATTATTTGGCTCAGGTCAGCTGCTATGGCAGTCACATTGCTACTGAAACACACACACACTAGCACAGTGAGAACCAGAGCCGCCCTTGGGGGATGCGGGGCACTAGCCAAATCACCTTCTGAAGGCTGCACCCACACACCCCCGGCACTGGGGGGCGGGGCTGGCCAGCCAAGGGGTGGGGCAGACCCCTGCACTGCCCCCCCATGCCAGGGACTGGGCAAAGTGGCCAAAAGGGCAGCCTGGTGCAGTGCTGCCAGTCTGCCCCCCACCCAGGCGCGCTGCTCTGGGTTCTGCGGGGGAGCAGTGGGGAGGGGGCGAGAGGCAGCGCCGTGAGGAGGGTAGTGATACCAGCTCCATGCTGCCTCCTACCACCTTCCTGCTGCTCCGGCACAAAGCCAAAAGCGGTGCACATGGCTGCCCTTTTGGCCCGCTCACCCGGTCCCCAGCATCGGCGGGGGTGGTGGTCTGCAGTGTGGCCATGCAGGCCCCCAAAGCGTGGGGCCCTGGGCAGCCGCCCTGCTCGCCCTACCCTAGGCACAGCCCTGGTGAGAACTAGCGCAAGTTTGTGCACACAAGCAGAAGAATCACGCCCCAGCTCACAATGTAGACATAGAATTAGGCTGAGCCATTTAGGAGTGAAGACTGTCTTTGCATAAGTTGTGTGCACAGTGACTAGCACAGCAAGGCCCCCATTTGCGTCTTTAGCTGCTACCGCAAGAGAAAGATTCATCATCATCATTATTATGTAGGAGCAAATTCACTCATGGGGTAAGAGGATGAAATTTCCATTGAAGTCCATGGGAATTGTCCCATCTAAGTCACATGACCATGAAACTTAAGAGAGACCACAAAGAACAAGCCCTGTTCCAATAGTGGGAACGTTTTCCCCAAATGATTGGGCTCACCATACAGCTATTTTCAAGATGTGTACCCAGCAAAACTATTAGCAGTTAACCCTTTATTAATGAATTAGTCCACATTCTCATTTTAAAAATAAATTAGAGAGCGGGCATGTCTTTATCTTTGGGTTCCAGAAAACTAAAATTGTCAGTATTATCTTTAAATAAATTATTACATAAATATTATTGAAACTAAAATTGGCAGTATTTAACACTAAAACTTCTCTGCTCATTCGTAAGTATTTCTTTTAAAAGATCCCTTTCATTTCACATGTGCTTGAAGAAGCAATGTGAAAAATAAGCATTTAAAGTTGAACAATTTGAGGCACCGCAAGCCATTGCATCACACTGTTTTGATCACTTTACAGTAACATATTAGCAATATTCTTCTTGCTTAAAAATAGGTAATGTTTCATTGGACAACTAAATGCCGAAGCATCTATTAAATGAACTTGACAATATCTACATACTCTGAACTCCACAGTTACACATATTAGGCAGAGTGTATGTGTAAATGTAGTCCATGTGACTTGTAAAAGTTATACCATATTAACTTCATCTCTCCCCATTAACCTCCCATTGTCAGTCATCTTTTGCTGAGCTTACACTGACAAGAAGCTCTTCATACAAGAAACTTTGTCCTTAAAACAGTAAAAAAAATAAGGCACCATGCACATCTAGATCTCTGTATAAACAACACTACTAATGCACCATGCTGACCACAGACATGTTCACTAAATATGTGCCTGACATCTGTTAATCACAATTCCTTAACAGACATTCAAATTTACATCCTAGCAGTGCATCGGACATAGATCTTAACCTGCAAATTGTGCAGCTGATTCATTTGGTTGACTCTGGGGGGTATGAAAGGAAATGGGAAACTGGTGAAAAAATCTATCGAATTTATCATAGGAGAAGCCTGCATTCTCTCCCCATCCAGCTAGTTGTTACTGGAAAGGGGACAGTGTCCTTACTCAATAGTTTGAGTTGATTTGTTCGGTCTTAGAGGTTGTATTTCTGGAGATAATGCAAGCCTTCAAGAAAGAGATATGAAGAATCATCTAGAACATGAAGAATCATTTAGCTGGGACTTTATCCTTCCATCCTCAACAGTTGGGTGTGCCCACTGTTTCATACTATATTACTGAGTATGCTACTCTGAAATAGATTGGAAAATATAAACTCAACCGTACATAGACTATTTTACTGAAAAAGAGTGCTAATGTAACAGTAAAGCTCTAAAAAGTTCAGGAACTCCAGAATTAAGGTTGACCCAGCAATGGAACTTGTTCATGTTGTATATCCTATGTATTTCAAGCACTGGACAACTATTTTGCTATAAAATAAAATCTTGTCTTCATGTTAATTAAGCAAACCAAAACCTAACACTTGGAACTTCAGATATTATTTTAATACTTTACAGTAGTATATTTTAATGCACCATTCAAGTACTAGTAAATAAAGTATTTTAAAGGTATATTATGTTTCTACCCTTGCCAAATACTAAAAGAAAAAAAAACTTTCTAGAAAGAGGTCATCTTTGAATATTTTCATGACAAACAGTGGAAGTTTCAGAAGGTAAAGGCAAGGAGATGTAATTTAAATTGTTTTGCAACCTTAACTATGGTATCATGGATACTAGCAGCTCAGTACAGCTAGTCCTCACTTAGTGACCTACTCGTTTAGTGACCCCTCAGAGTTATGACCGGCTCTCTGATGAGTTGGTATTATGGCGATGTATGAGAACTCGCATCAACTCTCTCAGATTACCTATATTTACAGTACACTATGCAAACTAAGTTCAGTACATTAGAGCTTAAAACATTTAAAATATATATGAAAAATGTTATAAATGATGCAAAGGTGACATTAAAACTATCTACCGATGGTTGAAAAACCCACTACCAGTAAAGTACATTATGCCTGAAATACTGGTAAGGGCTGCTCCTCGTTTAGTGACCAATTCGTTTATCAACCGGGTTTCAGGAACGGAACCCGGTCACTAAGTGAGGACTACCTGTATCGCAATGCAGTCCAACTGCCATGTTACGTATCCATTGAAAGTCCTTCAGACACTAATTAAATACCTGATCCACAGGTTGTTGAAGTCATTGGAAAGGCTCCAATCAATGTCAATAGCTTTTGAATCAGGCCCTAGCAGTCCAAGTAATCTTAAATTTTGCATATCTACTTTGAAAAAAGAAACAAAAGAATTTTAAGAGTAGAAATTGTATGACAGTAAATTTCATTAGTGAAGTTACTGTAAAACACAAGAAGGATTAAATCATCAGATGAATCATTGACATGTTAATCAGCCTCTGGGAGTCTGTCATTCTCATCAGGAGTCAAATGCTTTCATGAAGTTGCTTCACTCTCTGAGTGCACTTGACAGAACATGCACCTACTGATTGGGTCACGGTCATAGTCATAGCTGCAGATACACACTTAAGTCTTCCATATACGTAACTCGCAATCACTGGGATCAATTCACCCTAATGTAGATAGAAATGTGGTGGCATACATGGGTTGCCTGGCCCTTTATGGGCTGGAGGCCCAAGCCAGCCAGCTTCATATGATTAGCTTGTCTGCCACATGTGGGATTTAATTAGAACCAGCAGGAAGCTTAAGGGCAGGGGAAGTTCAGTAGGCTGTACAGGAGGGAGGGGTCCCTGCCAAGATGACTTGAGACAAAGTAGTTACTCCAGCTATGAAGGGCTGAGACAGACCTACTAAAGCAGAAGGACCCTACCCAGACCCAGTGAGTTCAAGGCTAAAGGAAAGAATTGCCTGTTTATTTCTAAATTTTGAGTTAATGAACCAAACTGTAAGGAGAGAGACCTGGTGTGATTAGACTTTTAAATTCACTGAGGAGCCAAGAGGAGAAACTGAAGTTACCACTTGCAGGATTGCCCCAAGACCACAAAGCAGTGTCTGGAATGAGGCTACTTGTTGACAGGCTGCAACCTTTTCACAACAGAGAGAAGTGCTGTCACCCAAAAAAGTGGAAAGGGTGTATGACCAGTGTATGCATGGGATCAGCATATTCCTTCACCAGCCTCTACTGATGGACCTCCTATAAATCCAACAGTAAATTATACTGCATTTCCTCACGGAAAACAAAGCACCTCCCCAAGACACACAGAGCACAAGAAACCCTGATGATGCTAGGAGGTACAATCTGCTTCCCCCTTACTAAATTTATTTAATCTAGACCTATATACCTATGATTTTTTTTAAACAAGCACTAGAGACAACTACTACACATTTAAGGCCTTGTCCAGACTAAAAGTTCTTTTAAAAATAATCCAATTAGCTAACTAGATTTCTATTACCAGTTGTCAGCTAGAAGCAACACAGTTTAACACTTACCAAAAAAAAGTGAGTCATCAGGTGCCTGGGCAGATAAACTAGGGTACCCCAAGATCCACAACTGTGATTTTAAGCCCCCAGATCCTTTTGAAAAACATGTCCAGCTGGCTTCTTGGTTTCTGTGACAGTCTGAGGGATATCACAGGTGCCATAAGTATAGGTTTTCCTTGTTTACACTCCTTCTTTTAACTGCTTTATTTATAGTATGTGTGGTGCCATTTAGTCAGGTAACCTACTGCTTAAATTTCTCAGGTGTCTTTGGGCAAGAATTTTGCTAAAATACACTTAATTGCAATATTAAACAGCCAGATTTGCTGCTACTTGTAGTATCTTTCAAGCAAGTTTTTTAGACCACCTTTTAAAAAAAATAGCATACAATTTTGAGAAGTTAGATTTTTTTGCTATGCACTACTGGCTGCAACCTGAAAAATCCTTCCTCCATGTTGATGCTGGTTCCCAACCGCGATGGGAGAAGGAAACACCAGACTCAGTAGTTCTAACCGAGAAACGGGTTCGTTTATTTAGAGCGACAACGGGGAAAATTTTTCAATGGATAATCACAATGACAGCTTAGTAACGACACTTGTTTCAAAGCATCACTTGAGGTAGCAATCAACAACTAAAACAGCAATCTTACAAGACTAACTGAGGTAGCAAATCTATATAAGTAACACAGCAAAACTGCAAGGTATTTGCAACAAAGAAAAACTGCTAGGTATTCACAATGAAACAAAATTGCAAGGTAAAACAAACTGAAAAGTACTCATAAGGGATTTTTATATACGTACCTCAACCCAGGCACCACTGACCAGCAGCATGAACACAAGGGGCATGGTAAGGGACATGACACGAGCTAGCTTTCCTCAGGAGATCCAACCATCAGAGCGATCAGTTCCAGCGGGTAACATGTGAACCTCCATAACTTCTGCCAGTTGGCATCTCCTTTTTATAGGATTTTTAGCTCAGTGTTTCCTGGTCTCTTCCCATACTAGGGGAGGGTCATATTAGTAGTTCCCACGATTAAGTTGTTTATTTCTTAGTTAAGTTTTTTGAATTCCTAGGTGGGACTCAAATTTCCAGGTCATAAATTCCCAGGTGGGTCCCAAATTCCCAGGTCATAAATTCCCAGGTGGGTCCCAAATTCTAGGTGGGTCATAAATGACTAGGTGGGACCCAATTTCCAGGTGGGTCCAGATTCCTAGGTGGGTCATAAATTCCTATGAGGTCAGTACCTTTGAGTTATGCTAGTTTGTAGTCTCCCAGATTCCAGGCCAGAGGCCCCTACACTGTCCATAAGGGGTTTTAGTGTGTGCTTGGGAGGGGGTGGCAAATGGGGTGCCCAGGCAAGCAGTCACCTATCATCGGGCACAAACAGTTGATTCTATTTTAAGGAAAGTTTGACTCACATAGAGAAGACTTGAGAAGTATTCACTATCCCAGATTTGAGTAGTTGGCACTGGGCTTTTACAGCTATGGATGGTATATAATTGACCTTTCTATGTAAATTAAATTAAGAGGTTTACTATGCAGTACCATGTTTTCTGTCCCTTGACTTTTGCTTACATCCATTTGAAGTATAGTCAGACCTTTCTCACTGAGTAATACTAGCAGTGCGTTCTTGAAGCTGTTCTAATTAATTCACTAATGAGCTGGAAAAGTCTGTTCTTGCAAAAGCTAGGACTTTTGGGAGTGCTTGCTGATTTAATCTATTTCTGTTTAGGAAACCAACTCCCAGAAAACCAAACTTTAAAATTGTTTTGTTAACAGATCATTACATTTCACAACTCAGTCACCATCATCCATGGGCATCACTGCCATTGGGCCAACGAGCACGTGCCCAGGATGACCAGCCTGAGGCCCCATATCGGATTTCCCCAGCAGCAGAGCCTGGTTGCAGGGTGAGAGGAGCATGGGAGGAGCTAAGCTGTGAATTTAGCGAGGGCTGCACCCTGTTCATAGAACCATAGGGTTGGAAGGGACCTTATAAGGTCACCTAGTCCAACCCCCTGCTAAAAGCAGGACCAGTCTCACTAAATCATCTCAGCCAGGTCTAACTGGACCTTAAATATCTCCAAAGACAGAGATTCCACTACCTCCCTGGGCAACCCATTCCAGTGCTTCACCACCCTCTTAGTGAGAAAGTTTTCCTAATATCCAACTTCGACCTCACCAGCTGCAACTTGAAACCATTGCTCCTTGTTCTGTCCTCTGCTACTACTGAGAGCAAACTAGCTCCCTTCTCTCTGTTCCCGGTTCAGTTAGGGAACAGAGAGAAGAAGGAACGTTAAATCCTCTCTCTCCCCTGCTACACAGGCTTTGTCCTGCTTTGTTCAGAACCAGTGTCTGCATGGTAGTGGCGAGTGCCCCCCCCCCGGGGTAGCAGGTGGGTATTGGCCTCCCCCCCACCTATTCAGTGATGTCAGTTGGGGGAGGGCAGGGATCATGCCCCAGCTGGAAGTGCCAGTGATGACCCTATTTATGAATTCTACAGACTAGCACCATACAGTGTGCTTAAAATTTATTCTGTGCTTTTGAAATTTGGTTTTCTTGTTTGTTTCTAATTGAGCAGGCAGGGGAGTGACCATTTTAGCTCCCTGGTACAGGACCCATCCCCCCACCTCTGCCTGTCTCCTGCCATGCCCAGTAATTAATGCTAGTATGACACTGTCTGGCTTTGGAGAATCATTTATTATTGTTTTTCATATTAATAATATTTTATATGTGCAATAATCCATACATGATATGCCATGTTTGGTAACAATGGAAAGGTTGTAATCAGCTAGAAATCATTCTATGGTTTATACCAAGGTGTCATATCTGTATTAGAAACTAGGACCAGGTTTCTTCTATTTGTGTTTCAAGCTCTTGGATTCTAGGACACTCTCCAGATTGGATGTCAACAAACTTTTGTTTCTCTTAATGGCCCATTAAGGAAGCTCCCAGGTCAAGTGGGCCCAGGGAGAAACCTGTTGACCCATTAGGACCTGCCTCTGTGATTCAACTCCATTTTGGTTTGCAAAAACTACACATAGCATGGGGAAGGCCAGAGGTGATAAAAAGCAGCAGCCCCATCTCCATTTTGTCCTCCAAGAGGCTGTAAGGCCAATGATTTTAATTACACTTCATGGACCAGATTTTTAAAGGTGCAGGGGCAGAGAAAAGCTCTTTCACTGTTCCAAGTGTCTTGTTATCAAACTCCACCCCTCCCTTCCCCCCCCCCCTTTTCCAGGTGTGACTCTTTGAGATTCTTTTTTCCACCCTCCTCCTTTCTAGGCTGTATTTTTTTTTGTTGTTGTTGTTTACATTATCTTTGCCATGTATCCAATCTCATCAGCTTCCATGATGTGAGAGAGACAGCCTCCATCCTGTTAGTTTGTGATTAAGCAAGGGGTGGAAGGATGACTGCAGGAAATAAAGGATTTGTGTTTTTAAACTACCCTCTTGATGTTTGCATTCCCTCCCTGCCCATCCCAGGGTGTGGATATGTGACCATTTAGTGTTTCTCTCTCTCTCTCTCTCTCTCTCTCTCTCTCTCTCATAGTACTTAGGTGATTTCAGCCCCTTGGTGTAGGACCTGTCCCCCCACCTCTGCCCGTTTCCTCCCCTGCCCAGTAATTAACCATCCCTCAGTTCTGTCCCCATTACTGTAGTCCCAGTAATGCTGCATTTTTATTTTGACTCTGTCTTTCCTATAAGAGTCAGCTTAGTCAGTTTTTGCTGTTACATTCCTTCTGCTTTGTTTCCCCAAGGCCATGGGTGGGGGTGGATTGGGAGCCTGGCAGAGGCTGGGGGTGGGGGGATGCGAGGGCTGGAACAGTGCAGCAGCCTTTTCTTCAGTTCACTCTATTGTCTTCTCTTTGGCAGGCTGCAGGGGAGGCACAAGCCAGGCAGCCTGGCTGGCTGAGTCTGCTAGTTTGGTGTGATCCCACTCAGGGCACCACACTGGCAGCCCTAGGCAGTCTACCTGCTTGCTTTATGAATTCCCTAACTTCCTCCACCTGGTTTGTATGCACCTGGAAGCTGGGACCTGACCAGAGCCTTATTAAATTTCTTGCCCTGCAGCATGCTCAGATGCGTGGCCAAGGGGAGGAACAGCATAGGAAAATGCAGCTGCTGTGCTTCCTCTCTTGGTGCCCACCACCCACTTGCACTGCTCCCCTGCCACTCTTCCCCTGCTCCCCACTCTCATGCTGCCACCCAGAAGACTGGGGGGTGAGGGCCAAC
Organism: Podocnemis expansa; assembly: GCA_007922195.1. Lineage (NCBI taxonomy): Eukaryota > Metazoa > Chordata > Testudines > Podocnemididae > Podocnemis > Podocnemis expansa. The sequence continues at coordinate 33,240,929 of ML681972.1, read as the reverse complement.
TTTACAGCAAAGTTCATGGGAGGGTATGCATTATTTAAAAGCAGTAAGTGGCTCTGGTGTGGGTCAGCATGGTGGGCTAGACACGCCAGAGTAGGATAATCCTGAAACCTAGGCAGCTGCTGATTGGAAACTGAAAACAACTTCAATTTGAGTCAGCAGCAGCCATGGACCCAGGGAGAAAATTTCCTTTCAGAAACATCATATCTCCATGCTTACAAAATTTCCATTTTATGTGAAACATCCACACTTCAAAATATTTCATGTGAACTGGAAATTTCCAGTTTCAGGCATATTAGTGACCTGTACCAGACAAATAAAGAATCCATTCCTGAAAAGAAAATTGTAGTGTAGTGATAGTGTGGCCACTAGCTTTTTGAGCTACTGAGATATGATCATCCTCCAGCCTATTCAATCTCTGGTAAATATAGATGAAAATTAATAGTGTACAAGTGTGTGATTATTTTGTGCATCTATTACTATCAAAAAGTTTAATTTTGAAAAGAACAAAAGCACAAGATTACTTTCCAAATTGTCTGTTTACAGTACACATTTTTTCCCCCATAGGCAATGGATATCAGGCTTTTTTTTTAACAGAAGATGTGTGACACAGAGCAACTTCAATGCTAAAGTGAAAGGTGAAGAAGGAACTTCCAGTAAGGAAACAGGGACAAGAGTCAGACTACTGGTTTTTACTGAAAACCATGAAGGTTCTGATTTACGAGATATGGAAAATGGGCCAATGCAGCCAAAGTTAAAGCAGTACCCCTACGATAACTCTGGTTTGAGAAAATGCCCTTTACATTATAACTGGCTTGAAAATTACAAATGGTTAGAATACTCTATTAAACAAAATGCAGCATTTTGTTTTGCATGCAGAAATTTCGGGGCAAAATGCCCCAGAGGCAACAATGAAGCGTTATTTAACGAAGGCTTAGAGAACTGGAAAAGGGTACTGGATTCTTTTGGAGAGCATGAAAAGTCAGCATCGCACAAAGCAAGCATGTTGGCATGGGCAGCCTTCAGAGACAGCAAGATTCATGATGATGTAGTGAAGCAGTTAAATGCAGCAAATGAGAATGAGATTAGAGAGAGTCTCTCAGCCAAACTGTTGGTGTTACAACTTTTCTGGGTAAACAAGGAATTCCCTTTGGAGGCCATGATGAAACAGAAGGAAGTCAAAAACTGAGGAAGTTTTGCTGTGTCTCTATTTACTTAGAGACTTTGATCCATTTCTTCAGAGTTACAACATATATCTAAAACCAGCTACATCTCATCAGCCTGTCAGAATAAAATTTTTCAGTGCTGTTCAGAACAAGTAACATTCAGAATAGTCAAAGAAATGACACATAGCTCTTTTAGCTGTGTTGTTCCAGAAACTTGTTTGGTGCAAGCGTATTTTTTGGGATTCAGTGAATTAAAACACTTTGATGCAGAATCAATCACAGATTCATTATAGAGTTGCCTAAGACTTCATGGGCTAGACAATGTTCTGTGTGTGGCTTAAACATATGATGGTGCCTCTGTTATGAGTGGAGCCAGTGCTAGTGTGCATGCTAAATTTCAGAAATATCACCGAGGGGTGATTTACATTCATTGTTATACATATGAACTCAGCCTGGTGCTATGTCACACATGTAAGGCAATTAAAGAAGTTAGCTTTTTTTAGTGCATTGGAAAGTGTGTATACTTTTTAGTCCATTACTAATAAATCACAAGAGATTCAGTAGTGTTCAAGCTCAACTAAGACTGAAGCAAAGGGAGCTCGTATGGCTTTCAGACACTCATTGGTCCTGCCAGGTAATTTCTGTAAATGTGCTTATGTAACCTTCAGGTGGGCTCAAATTCATTTAATAGCCCCTCTCCAGTGCCTAACAGAGATAAACCCCTGCAAAAAGCAGCTGGAGAGCCAGGATCCAGTCTGTACAGGACTCACAGCAAAGACTGCTCAGAGTTCCCATCCCACATTAAATCACTACTCAGCATAAACATAACAATGAACTTTATTAACTAACTTAAACTATCCTAAGAAAACAAAATAATTTTAAACAGAACACTAAGAAAACCCAAGAGTCCCAAAGTTCAGGTGGAGTCACCATTATCTCAATTGCAGTCTTTTAAGTCTTTGCGGACTGAATGCAAAAGAGAACCAATCCTCATCTTCTCTGGCTGCAGGAATCTTCAGCTGCAATCCATGCAGTCCTTTCCTTCCTCTTCTCAATCAGCACCATGCAATCAGGTCACTGGCCATCCAGCTTTCAGTTTCACAACAGAAAACTCCCCTGTAAAAAGGTCCAAAGCAGGGAGAAAACATCCTGCAGTCCACCCTGGGCTCAGCTCCTCTCACTCAATCACTGAGCACATGGACCCTGCAGCTCTCTGTGATCGCTCCTCTCCCGGCTGCTCCTTTCAGGCTTCTCCCAGATCTGACTCCAGCACAACAATAAAAACTTGTGAAGCATGCTCAATATGCTACAACACCGTCTTACCAGAAAGTTCTGTTTTCTGGGCTGCAAAATCTGCCCAGCAACGTAACCCAGCCATAAGGGATCCCTGAAACAGATTGCACTTTCTTATGCACATGGGTTACACTTATATCAACCTTCCCAGCTGATATTCAATGCCATGCAGACTCTGAGTCTTTAGTAGCCCCAGGTGTGTTAGGAAAAGTAAGCAAGTTGTCTACTGTGTACTGCCATTTTATGTTCCAGTCTCTTCTAAGCACCACAGAGGACTTCCATAACCTACTGGAGAAAGAAACCCTTGATTTGGCAAAAGCAACAGATGTCAAAAAAGCAGTATGTAGAACTTTAAAGGACAAGAGAGCAAATGAAAAGGCAAAAGAACTATATGAGGAAATCCAGGGTGTTGTACATGAACAATGGCATAGACATCAATGAAACAGCTCTGCAAAGGAGAAAGCAGAAACATATGGATGATTTCCTTGTTGAATCTGCAGGTGGTGCAAGTGAGGATATCAATATTTCTGACCAATTTAAGACTAAATTATTTTATCCATGTTTAGACTGGATGCTTTCTGACTCTGCCCAGAGGGTCTCTAGTGTCAAACCAGAGCTTGTGATGGGAATTCTGGCATGCAGTCCATTCTCACAAAACTTTTTCCCCATGGAGAACTTAAATACATTGGCAAAGCACTACAAAATAGAACTGAAATCAGATAAATTTTCTATTGTTAAAAATTACTTGACTGACAAACAAGACAGTGGCAGAAATCACAACATGACAGATATGTACCAGGTGTTAGACCCTATCTGCTTTCTGAATGTAAAGAAAATGGTACAGATTGCACTATCCCCGTGAGTAGCTGCAGTTGTGAAAGATCATTCAGTGTTTTACGACGTCTACACACCTGGTTGAAAAGTAGCACACTGGGACAAGATATGCTACAGCACCTTGCAATGCTTTCAGTTGAGAAAATTCCCCTGGAATCTGACCACCTTGCTAACGTGCATAAGAGAAGGTACATACTGATGCTTACTGAAAAGAAATAAAAGCCCTTTTCAGTTTTTTTTACAAAATGTGGTTTAATAATTGAAGAGTTGTAACAGTGAGACTTCAAGTTGTTGCTCATGTCCATTCCCAATTAGGTGTACGTGTACTTCCATGCTTGGTCGCTGGAAACTACTAGGAGTGAAGAACAATGAGGTGAACCACCTCAGCAGGCAGCTCTTACCGCAGCGCAACTGGTTGCTGCACCTTGATGGGTATGTCCACACACGGCTTTTATTTCGAAACAACACTGGTTGTTTCGAAATAAAAACCCAAATGTCCACATGACATTTTTTTGTTTCAAAATGACGGGCTCCGTCGTTTCAAAACAAGAGCTGTCATTTTCGAAATGGCTTAATCCCCTTCCGTTTTGAAACAACGGTTATTTTGAAACCAGTTGTTTTCAAATGACGCCATTTGGACGCATTATTTCAAAACAACCATTGTTTCGAAATAACGTTGAACTTCCTCCCAGGGTGCTATGCACCCTGGGAGGAAGGTCCCACCCCCCCAGGACCCTGGCCAGGGTGCTGAGTGGAGTGCAGAAGGGCAGCGGGCGCCCCAGCCGGCTTCCCCTGCCGCTTCCCTTTGCCAGGGGTAGAGGGGGCAGCGGGTGCACCAGTCGGCTTGCCCCACTGCTTCCCCTTGCTGGGAGCGGGGGTCAGG
>ML681972.1:32957619-33236356 GCA_007922195.1 Podocnemis expansa | reverse complement strand
CGAAATAGCAAGTCCTCTGTTTGGACATGCTATTTCGATTGGGGCTTTTCCCTTATTTCAAATTGGATTTTAGTTATTTTGAATTAAGTTGTTTCGAAATAAGGGCTTTATTTCAAAATGACTTGTTTCGAAATAACTCATTTCGAAACAAGGCCCTGCGTGTGGACATAGCCGATGTGACTCTTGATTTTTTCTGCAGATGGGGTTCCTTTATGAATGCATATAACATGCTCTGCAGTATTGCTCTAGTATCATGTTTCCTGCAGCATCATACACATACTTATGTGTATTTCACGTGGCTCAGAAGGGAGCCAGAAAATCAGAGACATCTTCTAGCATGTAGACAGAAAGATGCATCACAAAGGCTATGCAGACTACCTGCTTCTGCCAGGAGGGGATGGTGTTTTGGAGAAACAAGGATACATATTTAGAACTGTCTGTTAGAGGCTTTTTGCCAGAGAAGCTCTGTGTCTACCTACAAGCAAGGAGCCCTGTCTAGAGTGGGGCAGAGACTAGCTGCAAAACCATCATCAGCCAACCATTATAAGTAATATTGAGAACTAAACTTTAGGTAGGATGTGTTATATTTTCATTTGATAGTGGGTAATGCCTGATTGCTTTATTAAATAATTTTGCATTGATTTGCTGCATTTTTTGCTAAAATCATATTTTAATCAATAAACTAGTTCCAAATAGGTAGCCCGCGTCTGTCTAGTTCAGCAAAACAAATGAGGAGTGTAGTGACACTTTTAACGACTAAAAAAAATATTTATTGCAAGAGCTTTCATGGGAGAAAATGCAACTTTGTCAGATGCTTGAAAAATGGAGAACTACAGATGAATGGGAGGACTATAAATGGAGGGAAGTGTAAGTCATAGGATCAGGTCAAACTTTACAGCAAATCAATGCTAGTGTTTGTTTTATCTAAAGCTGTGTGGATTTTAGAGAGTATGCAGGAGCAAAAGATTATTGCCATTGCAGTTTCCTCATAAACCCAGTGTAAATGAGTTTGCAGCAATCAGGGGAGGATCCTGATTCTTGCAAGATAGAAGTTCCTGGTGTGGCATGTGCGGCTGGGAGTGCTTGCTGGAGGAATGTCCCCTGAGTGCCTAGTGAGTGCACACACTCTGTCTGAGACCAATTGCAATCAGGAGGCTGATGTGGAGCATCCATCCAGTGAAGAGGGGGAAGTCAGGGTCCAGGAGTGAGAGACTGAGGGGGTAAAGCGACACACCAGACCAGATAGTAGGGCGGAGGGGGTTAATGTCACACAGAGTGAATTGTTTTAGATATGTAAACACGTCCAGTGCAGGGGGATGCCTTTAGACATGTGGAGGGGCTGCCTAGAGCACACAGGCCCTGGGGCTTGTGTTTAGGGAGGGCAGACTGGGGGTGGGGACTAGCAGGGGGGGTGTTCTGGGGTGTGGGGCGTAGCAGAGGGTGGGGTGAGGTACACAGCCTCACATCTTTTTGCTATCCAGCAATGCCATCATCCTCTTGGGTTAGATTTCAGCACACTGGTGTAAATTCACATTCTTTTTTTCCTCCTCTGCCAACCTCTTATCACAGAAAAACAGACCAGCACCATCAAGTGATGCTATTCTCGCACATGTGAACTCAGTCTGTTGCCTGGAAGAAGACTGCAACTATAAATGAAGATACCTAGGCATCCATACAAGTGTTGGAATCTAAAGAGAGAGCATCTGGAATACTACAACTAGATAATTCTATTTATGAATGAAATTAAATGCTCTGATACAAACCCTTTTTTATCCTCATTAACCATAGCTGGGCTATGGGCCCAAGAATGTATTATTTGCATTGCAGTGTTCCACATGTTTGTACAAACACAAACCCCCATTTATCCAAATAAATTCTGTTCTCCCACTGCATTTGGATAAACTGAGCTTCCTTATAATAAAAATTCATTCATGAAATCTGCATTTTAAGATCCCATATGTTACAGCTATAGTATAGTCCAATCACAATGCATTGTTAATCTGGTATAAAGATCTTTCAGTTTTGTTCCTGTTTTTTATAGCATATTATAAACCTTTGAGGGGGAAAAAGAAAATGTAAATAATTTTCATTATATATTGATCTCTTTTAACAGGGACCTAAGGCACAGTGAAACTGACTAGTGGTGCAAAACAGAAATCCCAAATTTGTTTCAATGAACAGCAATAAGCAAGTTAATTTCTGTTATAGTGAAATATTAAAAATAATTTAGAGGATTCTTTTGCATTTCATTGCTTTTTTTTTCAATTTTTAAATAGCACTAACAAAATAATGTAGATTCAGATACAGGGATCCAGTTCAAAACAACCACCATGAATTGACGCAACATTAATTTATGGACCTGTCTCTGAGCTTTAGGGTTCAGCCATCTGTCTCCAAAATAATTCTATTACACTCCTAAGTTATAGGTCTATGGTTTATTGTGAGCAAAAGTTTATGTTTAAAGAACAAGTGTGTTGTAGAAACTTGGGGACTCATTTACCACTTCATTACACCTGTTTTATGCACTGATAAAGTCACATCACCATAAAAATGATTTAATGGAGTGGTAAATGAAGCCCTTTATTCCACAAGCCTTCACTTTTAATATTCTGAGAACAAACTGAATCTAGCACAAAACAAACCAACAAATTAAAAAAAACCCACCGAAGTCATAAAACTGGTGAATTTTCTAACTATATTTCCTACCTGCCACATAATCACTAAGATTATCATCTCTCTTCCCCTTGTACTCAACATCCTAATTGTAAACCATGTTCTAATTAATACTACTATAATTGCCAAATGATAGGCCCTCCGTATTGCCAAATGATTGTATTGCCCCCCCCCCAATAAAACAAAAACAAAAAGCCACAGCTTTTTCTTGGTTATGAAGTTTCACCTTTTTTAGGATTATACATGCCCATGCAGCTGAGCTTCTTCTAATGACATGTCCAGCTCAAATCCTGGTCCCATTGCAATAAATGAAGTTTAACTAGACTAAGATGTAGCCTCCAAATCCTTCTGTTTCTGTGTTCTCCCAGAAGCAATATTTAACCCATATAGCACTCAGATTTTTTCATAAAGTATTACACAAGCAAATCCATTAATGGTCTCCTCATCCTTCCAACATTCTGTCACTTAAGACACTCAAATGTTTCAATTTTTAGTTCCAAGTGTCCATTTCTATTTAATACTTTTTAGATCTTATCACCACAGCTGATCTTCTAGGCAAAAGCTGAAGAAAAATAATCTGATAGTTACCCCCATTCATCACCCTCATATCATGATCTTGTCTTCTATCCTCTCCTTGTGCAGTCAAATATCTGATCTCCAAAGAACTAAAATAAAAACAGTCGATGTATTTTCTTGAAATTTGGGTTCAAGTATATAATAATATTTGTTCTAAAATAGACCTAAAAATGAAAATTATGGCCCAGATCATCACATATCTGTCACTAAATCCATGGAAAGAGTCTCTCATGGAAGAATTTTCACCAGTGATCTGCTCACAACATTCCTATCATTCCATCTGTGAAGCAAAGGTTGCTGTCGATTCCCAGGAAAAGGGAACAGGGTCCACTTCCAAATCTGGTAAAATCTCTGGACTCCACACAGTGACAATACTTCTCTGACAAAGTCTCGACTACCCTCAGTTTCTGATAGAACACCTGTAAGGGAGTGGCCTCTAACTCATAAAGGTTTGAAGGAAACAATATACTGCAAAGTGCTACGATACTGCAACGTGGCAGAAAAACAAAAACAAAAGCACACACACATCCCTCTCCGTTTCACAAGATGGCAAGAAATTTAGCTTGTCTTCAGTGATCTGTGGGGGCATGGTTAACGGGCAACTTTCAGAATTTGCTAGATTAATGTCCTTAGAGAATGATCAATCAATAAGAATATCTTCTGGTGATGGAGTTTTGGCTTGTGGTTCCTTCAGACACATTATTACCTGATGTTCTGCTGAGGTGTTTTGGAGGCAGAGTTCTGTGGAATAGACAAGGAAACATCTCCTGTCCACATGCAGCTCCTGTAAACTCAAAAAAGTAGTTTGTTTTCTAACCCACATCAACAGTGTAAGTGTAAGCATCTGAGACTTCCTTTGACTTTGGAGACAAAAGGGAAGGGTACTCAACTCTTCCCAGTATTTGACCCTCCATTAATACTAAAGCCAAAAACAAAAAACAAAAACAGAAAGGAAGGGTGTTTGTTTTGTTTGTAAAAACCATTTTTATAGAACTACCCAAAAAGAGCCTACATACTATTTCAGATATTAATTTTATTTGGCTGTGGGATACAAGCGTTGTTTTCTTTGATATGATGGTTCATGTGTGAGTGAGCAGGCATGTTGTCTAAAATATGGAACCACTTTGTCTGACTGTGTACTGGCATGTCTAGGATTATCTGTCTAACCATTTGCTGTATACCTTAGACAGGATCATTTTTTGTTGTTTTCTTTGGCAGGAATTTTCCTTACTCCAGCTCCATATCAGTTTTCCTGGTTTTAGAGACCCTTTCCTCAGCTTAACTGAGTGGTGCCTGGCAAGCTCAGATGTGATAACAAGGTGCCTCCACAGAGCACTAGCAATATTTTGTGCTATATTTGCTATCTGTGCCATGGCCTGCCACTCTCAAAAGTGTTCTTGAGAAGGTCTCCCTATCATACACACAAGTTCTGTTACAAAATGGCAGATATCACTGAAAGCCAATATACCTACAGTATTAACTGTATGAGACTCTGCCAGTAACTGAACTATGTTAATGACCAGTTAATAACTGATCTTCAGAGGACAAATACTGAGACAAAGAAGCAATTTTTATTAAAAATTACTAGGGATGGACTAAAGCTACAAAATTCAGATCCAGATTTCAAACAAAAATATCAGATCTGGAGCACTTGTTCTGGCGTCTCGATTATATAAAATAAATGTGAAATGCCTACTCATTTAGACTCCATAAACTACCAAAGCACATGTAGGAAGGATATTCATTTTTTTCTTTTTAAAAGTAAAGTTATTTCTTATTTTAGAGGCAAACAGCGCAGTTTACTGGCAGAGAAAAGGTGTGTCACCAAGAGTACAAACTACGAGGGGCTGAAAAAGAAGGGCAGTTGATCACTCTTTTGCTTACCATTCCCAATAAGAGGAAAGGGAGAATAGAACAAGGTTGAAAAAGCCAATAAGCTTGTAAATGATATATTACATGTTAAATATGAACATATTTCAAATATTGTTATTTATTTATATTATATTAATGCAAACACTCTGGTCAAATTGACCTGGGTTGCACTATATTTATATTGTTCTAACTGATCTGAAATGCCCATTCTAAGCATTATGTTAAATGGGCTGTCAAAGCTGTCTAGTTTCATTTTACATGCAGTTCTTTATCTTCTGCAAATACCTTTTTTTAAACAACTTTTTACAATGTCCTCAGTGAATTACCTCAGATATGCCCACCCCCGCTGCAGCAGCTTTTATGTAACACAGCCTACGTCTGTAGTGCTATATAAATGACTGAATAATATCACTTATTTCACAGGTGGGCAATCAACAGCAGCCCTCAGAGCAACACATTAATGACCATCAACCAGCAATTTCTTTGGGGCAGGGACTGTCCTTTATTCTAAGCTTGTATAGCACTTAGCACAACAAGCTCCAACGTGCTTGTGGCCTTTAGATGCAACCACGGTATAAATAATGCATTCAAGAGTTATTAAAATGTCTTAGGTTTGGGGCATGCTGAAGACACCAATGACCTAGTTTCCAGAAGAATGAAATTTGGAAACTTGACAATGCATGTTCTCAGCAATTCTGGCAACTAGTCTCTATGCATCTTAACTTAGGCCCCTACACCTGAGACACCCCACACTAGTGGGCCCTGTAAAATTTGGGATCAAGTGACATGGACAAGATGACACAATAACTTAGTGGCCAACTGGAGTCTCAAACTGACAAGTCTTAATTCCCAGTTCCCTGCTTTAACTAAAAACCTCTCTACCTCCACAAGAGTCATGATGCTGTAGCTTTCCCATTCTAAGAAGTTCTCCACCTTCAAGTGTCTGATGAAGCAGGATTTTCTCTTGCTGAAGCTCATGAGCTAAATAAATTTGTTAGAATTTAGAAGTGCCATATGACTCCATGTTTGTTTTGCTGAAGTAGACTAACATGGCTACCCCTTTGGATGCTGTAGTAGCGATCTGCAATAGAACAACATACCATACTTCTGTGTTAGAAGGAGATTTTTTTGCATTGGACATGATTCACAGTAGCTGCAAGACTCAATGTACAGAAAGTATCAGAAGACATAAAAGAAGTATTTAAGATAAGATAACCCAGCTCTTTGGTTTCCAGATTTAAATACCATTTCCTATATAGTCTTCATACCATGCATTAATATTGCACCAAAATAATTATGGCCTCAATCTTCCAGTAAGTCCAAACTAAACATGGACATAGTGCAGGGTAGAGCCATAGTGAACCAACTATGGTTCCCCACCCCTGGTAGTTCAGTACCATTGGAAGACCCCCCCCCCACTCCCCACCCCAGTGCTCTAACTTCTGCTACTCTTTGCAGGCAGAGTTTAAAATTAGCTGGGGATCAAGCATTGTGGAGCCTAGCTCTACCTTGTTCTCCTGATCACATCACAGGTGAAAAGATGGAGGAGGAACAGTTGGCCTAGGAGGCAGCTACACTGCTTCTGTCAGTTTTTCACCTGCAGCGATTCCTCCTACAGAATTTCTTGTATGGAGGGCAAGTTGCTGACCAGTTTGGCATACTTTGTGTTGCTTAAACCTAAAGAGGCACAAAATTGAACTTGGCAGACTGAGAATCCAGCCTTGTGATGTTCCAACTATTCTCTCTTTAAAATAACCATGACATACACTACGTATATTTTCCAGACAGAAATTTTTAAAACTTTGCTATTATATTGGGATTCCTAAGACTTTAAAAACTTTCAAAGTGGCTAAAGAACAATGTTACAGTTTCACCTTGCTGTCAATTAAAACAACTGACAAGTTACTACACCTCCAGTAATAGAAATGTAGAAGTATCTGAAATGTAAAAGGAATGGACACGATGCCTTATTAAAACTTACAATTTATATTCATACTATACGTTATGAATCATAGGCTACTATTATGTATTAGCAGAACAGATATAAATTTTACATAACAAGCAAGGAGTCCTGAAGTACTTAAAGACTAACAAATTTATTTATCGCATGAGCTTTCATGGGAAAAAAATCCCACTTCATCAGATGCTTTGAAGATGGGGGAACTTGCATATACTGAGAAGTCAGATAAGAAAATTCACAAAATAAATTCAATTGTTAACAAATCTATGTTATGGGAATTTGCAAGGCTCAAAAAATCTCTCATGAGAAAGGAATTAAAAAAACTAAACAAAAATGTTTTAACTTAAAAGTCATCTGATGGAGAATGTGTGGAAGAAACCAAGTAGCACAAAGAATTCTTTCCCAATGCCTAAAATTAGAGAAGACTCCTAGGAATGCAAAAAACCTGCTCAGTACAATTATATAATTTTAAATCTTTGCATTGCATAAAATGAAAGCAAATGATGAATGAACATTCACTCGATTCAGTGTGTCCATCAGTTGCAGAATGTTAAATATATAATTATGGCTTACTTAAGTACATGCTGTACTTATTTTCTGACAGAAACATGAAATATTATTCACACATATTGGGGTCAAATTTATACTGAGTATGTGTGAAAACTTGAGTGAAATTCTCATGCACACCAAAACAGTGAAAACTATTTCCTTTAGTGGTCCTAATAGAAATAATGCAAATGCTGTTTTTAATTATCTCAAATTATACAGAAGTCTATTGAAGTATTTTTCCTGTACTAAAATCATGAAAAGCTAGATTCTGGCTGGCCCCTGCAGAGGCTCAAAGGAGGTAAGGAGCGGGAAAACAATCCCAGAACCCCTTCCACTATCCTATTGGAAGGACCAAACAACTGCTGTCCCTGGACTCAAGTGTCTGCAGGGAAGAAATAGAACAGTGATCTCCACATATATGTGGGAATCAAGTGTGTCTCTACCATCTTCAATACTGTTGACACATCATTTCCAGCTTGCATGAAAGGCAAATAAAAGCATTCATGAGCTATTAATCTTGTTTAAAGCTCATGATTCATGAATGGTTGCGTTTGACAATTCTGAGTACATAGCCTTCATTTAAGGCTAATGTTAACCATGCAGAGATTTTCACACGTTTAAATCCCAGACTAGTCCCACTGAAATCAGTGAGATTGCTCACATACTCAAAGTATCTGAGTAGGTCCTTGCCAATTCAGTCTTGGATTGCAAGCTATCTCCAGCTAAGAAATTACTTCATAGCTGTCTGTAAAGCACTATGGCTATGTCTACACACAAAGTTTTATTTCAAAATAAGTCATTTTGAAATTACTTATTTTGAAATAAAACCCTTATTTTGAAATTACTTATTTCAAAATAAGGGAAAGCCTGCTATCGAAACAGCTGCTATTTCAAAATGGTTATTTCGAAATAAGGCCGTTTGGACATGTTGTTTCGAAACATGTCCAAACAGCCTTATTTCGAAATAACCATTTCAAAATAACCGCCATTTCAAAACTATCGGGGTTTATGCTGTTTCAGAACGACGGTTCTTATTTCGAAATAACAGGTCCCGTCATTTCAAAATAAGAAAACATCGTGTGGACCCAATCTCTTTTATTTCAAAATAACCAGTGTTATTTTGAAATAAAAGAGATGTGTAGACATACCCTATGTCAATAAATACATGAATAATGAAGTAAATGTCAAAGTCCTATGTGAACTAATATGACCAGTCCAGTAATATTATTTTCCTGGCTCACTTTAAGGATATTTCTTAGCGTCATATATAAAACTATTTTAGCTAAAACTTGGGAAAGTGAACACTTTTAGCTCTCTCCAAGTGAACTTAAAAAGGGTTATTAATATTCAGATACATTAAGATGGATTTCAGATAGTACCTTACCTTAATTTCTTACAGTACTTTTAGAAAAATATTTAATGTCCCCAAGAATTTGCAAGTCAGTGTTATTGTAGGTAAGGCTAGACAAATCTTAAGTCTGCCATCACATCCCCTCCCCACAACTAATTTTTATACACCTGAAAAACCCATTCTGCATCATCTAATCCAGCAGGCCTCAACCTTTTTCAGATTGTGGCATGCTTGGTGGGGTGTCACAATGCTATAGTACGCAACAGCCCACCCCTCCCAAGCCAAATCCAGCCATCTCCCCAGCTCTTCATGACATACTCACACCTGCATCATGATACAGTGGTTGAGAACCACTGCATCACACAGCACCCAACACAGTAGCTGAGAGCAGCTGATCTAATTTACAAGGATGGGCAACACAATGGGCAATTTACTTACCCATCCTCAAAATGCTTACTTATCTTACTCATCCACCTAACATGTTAACATACTCCACTCTTATGAGACAGAATGAAAATCCACCTTCAGCCTGGTTACCTGACTTCTAGTTTTAATGGCTTGGGTCAGTGACAGTCTAGAATCATATTTTAATCAGCTGTTTAGGCCTTTTCAAAGATTTAACAACCACTGGGACTGCATCATGGAAAAGTCCCTGGGCCCATTATGTTAAATGCAGGACTAGCCTTCTGGGAAGAGAAGAAAACTAAATGACAGAAAGACTTTGTACTCACCCACAACCACTTCAGATTTGAGAATAATTTATACCTCCAAGTCAGCGGCACTGCTATGGGCACCTGCATGGCCCCACAATATGCCAACATCTTTATGGGCGACTTAGAACAACGTTTCCTCAAGTCTCGTCACAAAACACCTCTTCTTTACCTACACTACATTGATGACATCTTCATCATCTGGACCCATGGCAGGGATGCTCCTGAAGATTTTCACAGAGATTTCAACAATTTCCACTCCACCATCAAATTGAGCCTGGAACACTCCACACAGGAGATCTACTTTCTCGACACTACAGTACAAATCAGGGATAGACACATCTACACCACACTATACTGAAAACCTACTGATTGGTATAGTTACCTACATCCCTCGAGCTTCCATCCTAAACACACCACACGGTCTGTTGTCTACAGCCAAGTCCTAAGATATAATCGCATCTGCTCTGATCCCTCAGACAGAGACAGACATCTTGAGGATCTCTATCAAGCATTCTTGAAACTACAGTATCCACCTGTGGAAGTAAGAAAACAAATTGACAGAGCTAGATGGGTTCCCCACAGTCGTCTACTACAGGAGAGGCCCAAGAAAGAAAACAACAGAACACCACTAGTCACCACATACAACTCTCAAGTCAGATCTCTGCAACAGATCATTAAGGACCTACAGCCTATTCTAAAAGATGAGCCCTCACTTTCTCAAGCCTCGGGAGACAGACCTCTCCTTGCCTACAGACAGCCACCCAATCTTAATCAGATACTCACCAGCAACTACAGATCTAACAACAGAAACATTAAAGCAGGCACACGCCCCTGCAACAAACCATGCTGCCAAGTGTGCCCACTTATCTGCACAATAGATACCATCATAGGTCCTAATCAAACCTGCTACTCCATCAAAGGCTCATTTACCTGCTCATCTACTAATGTGATCTGTGCCATCATGTGCCAGAAATGCCCCAACACCTTATACATTGGACAAACAGGATGATCCCTGTGTAAAAGAATAAATGAACATAGAACTGATATCAGAAATCACAAAACACAGAAACCAGTTGCTGAGCACTTCCATCTTTCTAATCACTCGATAAATGATTTGTTAATGACCGTCATCAGAGATGTAACTGGAACATCAAGACTTCAAAGAGAAACAGCTGAACTCAAATTAATATGCAAACTAAATTCTGTGACAGCAGGATTGAATCAAGACTATGGGTTCTTTTCCCATTACAAAAGGTAATTTGACTTCAGGCTTCCCAGGGTTTGAACCTAACAACTGCTCTGATTTGCTGTTACTGTATGACCTGATCCTATGTTTTACACCCCCTAGCATTTATTTCCATTCCATTCTGTAAGTTCACCCATCTGACAAAGTGGGATTTTCTCCCACGAAACCTCATGTGAAAAAATAAATCTATTAATCTTTAAGTGCCACATGACTCCTTGTTTTTAGAAAGATTTTAAAAATGTTTTTCCCCCTTCACTAAATTATGAAAGTTACCACGGGTTAAAGTATAATTTGTTGGCCCCAGAACCCTCCGCATGGGTGGGCCCCCCATTACCTGTCCCCAGAACCCACCCCTGCCCCAATACCCACTCCCAAACACACATACACAAAATCCCCAGCAGCCCCCCCCAAGCCCTTTGTCTGTTTGTAGGCTGCCTGACCGGCTGGAAGCTGCTGCTGGTCATAAGCCGCTCCACCCTGAAGGGGGGAGATTCACAAACTCCTAGCCTGCCACAGCTCTCTGCTGGCTGGGCTGAAGGAGGAATGGGCCTTAAGGTGGAATGTACTAGAACTCTGCGTTCCAGTTGCTCATGCTATTTTTAGAGGGGCCCCAGAATGCTGCTGGCCTAAAAATAGGAGGCCCTGACGTGCATTCTGGGGTACTCCCCCTTACTTTAAGCCCTGAAAGTTACCATTTTAAACCACAAAAGTGCCAAACCTTGTATTCCTCTTTGCTTTTTGCTCCCCACTGCCCTGCTACTTCATCAGGAAGTTTCCTCAAAAACTATAATCCAAGGTTCTTCAAAATTTAGTTGTGTTGAAAAGTCCAAATGGCATTGCAGTGAAACTAGGAGTAGATTGCACCTGCACAGCTAAATCCCATCTGAGAAGAGGCACCAGAGAAAATGCTGGCTACATGCCAAGCCCTGCTGCTGTATTCAGCCTTAACAGGAAGTGCCCAGGTAGCTTCTAAGGCCCCACTGCAGGAAAACCATACAGCAATACAAATAAGCAAAACCTTAACTTTAGGCACTTGAATGAATCCCATTGGCTTCAGTGGGATATAAGTGGCATAGCCACTCATGGCATGGCAGGATAGTATACAGGATATTCACATCCTCCTTTTCTGTGCACTACTTCCCCATGTGAACAAGCCCCAAGTTTCACTAGCAGACGCAAGCACCAGGAAGAGGATAGGTCTGCTCTTAAGCAAGGTATATAGGCTTCATCTGGAGTAAAATAGGAATGCCACTTGCTCAATATATTATTTGCAATCTGCAGTTGTATGTCAGTGTTTCTTTAACCAGCAATTCCAAGGGAATATTAAATTAAGACTATTTACTTCAGCAAGCTATGGATTCTTTACCAGGGTTTGATCCTATACAAATGTAGTCAACATACATTTTGCCATTTATTTTAATGGAAGCCAAGATCAGACACCCACAAGACAATATTTTATAATCTACATTTTATTTTAATGAAGGCTTTTTGTCTGAATTTCTCTCCCTTCCTTTCCTACCAACAGACATTTGAGAGAACAAAAGGAAATGAACAATAGCCTTGTTGAGCATATGACAACAAATTATAAAGAACAGAACATAGTCTACATCAACAAGTAGACCAGTTAGGAAAACATCTGTCCCTGCAAATGTGCAAGTTGAAACAGAAAATGATGATCCACAACAGCTGTGTAGCATACTACAAATATTTCTTATAAATAGCTCAATAACTGTGTCATAGCCACAAAAATAGTTCTCTCTTTCATTTGAAGACTTTATTTTAAGTTCTTTTGAAACAGTTCTAAATAATTTTTATAGTGTTCACATACAAACTGGACACTAGCTGATGGTAAATCTTGTAGTTCTTGAAAATTGCAAATCCACTGGTGTGTTTTATCTTGATTATAGAACAATGTAATGTCAATTGCAACGTGAATAGAAATCAAATGATGACATTTCATGCCTCCAAAGGGGAACAGTTTGTCATTCAAAAGCCCTCATGAATTACCTTGCAGGCTTGGGTTCATTACCATTAGCATATTTCATTATAGACCCATAATGTCTGCTGGTGTAAACTGTCATGGTACAATTGACTTCAGTAGCAGTACTTCAGTTTACACCAGGGGTTTCAAACACACAACCCGCCGGCTGCACGCAGCCCCTAAAACTATTTCCTGCGTCCCACAATGACACTATTGTTACCAATATTTGCAATATCATTGTACGAAAAGGTTTCAGTGGTGTGGCCCTCGGGCTAACATTCTATTCCTCATGTGGCCCTCTACTCGTCCTTACGCGACCCTCATGGTGATTTGAGTTTGAGACCCCTGGTTTACACTATCTTAGGCTACGTCTGCATTACAGGGCTCAGGGAAGTTGATTTAATAAGGTCAACTTAAAGTCAACTTTATTATGTCGACTTTAAATGGGTCCCCTTGCTTAAGTCGACTTTATGAAATCGACTTGAATGGTTCTAATGCACTAAGTTGACTTTATTAAGTCGACTTTAATGGGCACATTGTGTTAAGTCAACTTTAAGGGCAGGAGTTTTTAAGTTGATTTAACTCCAAATGTGGCCAGGGAGTTGCTTAAGTCGACCTAAGGCTCCAGTGACATAGCCTTAGAATCTGAGCTTGTGACAGGCTTCTCCCCAGATCCAGTCTGGTGTGCTGCTGTGACTCCCCAACTCCCACTCCTGAACCCTGATTTGCCATGCTTTGCCAAGTAACCACTCACTCCTGAGTCAGTTCACTCTGACCTCTGGCACATAATTGGTCCCAGGATGTGGGTGTATGCCCTCTGGCTGTTTGAAGGACTGTCCCCAAGCAAGCACCCCCAGCCCCAGTTACCACACCAGGAGTCACTGTCTATAGAGATTGGGGCCACTGCCTATCACCATACACTCAAGTCCATCCATTAACAAAGAAATGGATTATGCCCAGCCTTCTTCACAATAAGCAGGATTCATATGCTACACATCTTGAAGTACATTATAATCCAAAAGCCTAGGTAAAGGGAATATAAAAACAATACAAGTACAACCATACAATGTATCAGAAGGTGAACTATTGAAGATGATGCAAAATATCAATCTTTCCAGTTGTATATTGGTATTGTTAATATTGGACAGTTTAAATCAGTTTCAAACCAATGTTGAAGGAAAGTAGGAAAACTATGATATGGAACCTAGGTGTGTATTTTATACCTTCATTTTAGTCTAGGGTCTATGTCTTAAACCAAACCAGAATGAACAGCAACAAAAGACAAGGACCCAAAGGTACCACCTAACAGAGATTGAAAGAAGCTGCAAAAAGATTGTGAGAGTCCTGTAGCACCTTAAAGACTAACAGATTTCTTTGGTCATAAGCTTTCATGAGCTCCATGAAGTGGGCTGGAGCCCACGAAAGCTTGTGACCAAAGAAATCTGTTAATCTTTAAGGTGCCACAGGACTTCCATTGTTTTTGCTGTACACCAACTAACACAGCTACCCCTTGGAAAATTTGCAAGACCGATCCCTTGCCAGCATCCAAGAGACACAGACTGAGCCCTGGTGTATACTGCTATGCAATTTTGGTGGCAATCAAAGGGAGACACTCAAAGTACTTAAAATACCCTGTAAATCTCCCTCCTATTGCCTGCCTTCTACTTACCACTGAGTCCCTACAGTGCTGATTCAACAGAAAATGCCTTCCCGTCAAATCAGCTCTATGCTTTTTGCCAGGTAGGTCTTACCTAATTGACCTCTGGATCATTCTGAGTTTGGTTGAACACATCTTTATGGATGCTCAATCAAACTTGAATAATCAATTCTATGTTGGCAGCGCTGCCACCGACAGCGTAGCCTTGCCCTAACTGAAAGGATCTGAAAAAAAGATATGGTCACGTAAACACTATTAAAGCTCTTGAACAGCAAATTTGGGTACTCAAATGCCAAGTGTTACACAAACTGGCCATTTCCAAGATGCATGTCTGTATGCCATGCAAAGCAGAAGGTCTAGACTCCTTTTTCAATGATCTATTGGAGACGGTGAAACAAGCAGGGCAGACACTGGATGCCAAATATAAAAACGTACCCAGCTTGTATACCTTCAATTCTTTCCATCAAATCAAATGAATGCTGTTGAGCTTCTGATACTTCTCATACTCTGGATATTTGGATATGTTATAGATGTGACAACTCCAGTTTAATTTTAATGTTAATTTTCCTCATCTCCCTCTATGCCTATTCTTCCAAGGAATGTATCACATCAGCAGTGACTACAGGAAGCAGTGTCTTCATTAGACATTTTACCTAGTTTGTCATTATACAGATAAGCAACATTATTGCCCAGATTGTCCTCTGCATGTTTTTTTCCAGGTCTGTTTCCTTTCCATGGTGTCTTTTAACACTAGGATTTTCCATGCAAATTTAGTATTATTTTGTCGATTTGCTGTTTCAGGGGCATCACATTTTCTGTGTGACTGTTTTAATTCCATTGCAGATATGCCCAGTTAATAAGCTCCTACATGTACTTGAACACAGTTTTTCTTCATATTGACTACACGTATCATTTCTAACATCAAAAATCTAATTGTCTGACACAAAACTCACACTGTCGAGTGGATCAATTTTAATACCAGGGTGTAATCCATGAAGGGTAACTGTCCCAACATGCTTGGTCTGTCTTGATCAGAGCATACCTCACTACTGGAAAGTTAGATACAATAATATTTTTACAGTTGTCTTGAGTTTATAGCTTGCAAATAAGAAATTATTCCAAATAAATCATACCTGAAAAAACGGAAAATTTCACAATAAATCAGGAGTTAAAATAAGACGGAACGCAGCAGAATGCCGTTCCAGGGCCCACTATTTTTAGGGGCTCAGCATTCTGGGGCCCCTAAAAATAGAATGTGGAGCTGGAACGCTGCATTCCAGAGCCCATCTTGTAAAAGAGCAGGCCCTGGAACACAGCATTCCAGTTCCATGTTCTATTTTAGGGGCCCAAATGCTGGGCCCCTAAAAATAGCAGGCCTTGGGGTGGTGTTCCACCTCATTACGGGAGGCAGGGACAGGGGCAGGGACATTGCTGAGGGCCTCAAGCCCCGCCCGAAATCCCACCCCTTCCATTCCCCACCCCAGCCTGAGGCCTGCAGCCTCCGCCCCAGCCATTCTACTGCCCAGACCCTGGGCCTACTGCCCCCACCTTCCCAGCTGCACCACCGCCAGTGAGTGCGGGGGTGGCCTGGCTTGCACTGGGGGACTACTGGGGGCAGGGAGTGGGGCACTGGCATGCAGGGGGGCAGGAGCTGGGGTCTGGGGGGGGCACCGGCATGGGAGCATTCTGGGCCCCCCCAAATTATACTTCAACCCCTGCAATAAATAGCATTCACTACTATTTTAGAAACTCAGCTCTCTGATCAGTTTACAGCTACTAGTGGGAAAGCACTCCTCTCTCTTCCCCAAATCCCAAAGCTGCAAGAAGGCAGCATGGCTTAGTGGGATAGGGTATTTGACTGGGAGTCAGGAATCCCATGTCCTATTCCTGGTTAAGCCACTGATCTACTGTGCAACTTTCAGCAGTCACTTCACCTCTCTCTACTTTTGTTTCCTCTCCCATCCTGGGTATGGGTCTTGCCTATAAAGCACTTGAGGGCAGGGGCCATGCAATACTATGAATTTCTGCCATTCCAGGCACCATGGAGTTTGGATCTCATCTGGGTTCTCTCATCACTATCATATAAACACAATGGGTAAGGGAATCAAAGAGGTTTATTATACAGTCCTACTAATAAAGAGATTGGTTCCATCTATACAACCCAGTTGTAGAGACTTTCTAAGTAGCCAGAAAGTCATGAGACATATGAATTCAACTCTCAGAAATAAACTTAATAAGACAACTTGCCCAGAGAGCAACTTAACATTAGACATGTGTACAGTGTCCGGCACAAAAGAGGTGTCAGACAGGGATGTGGGCCCTAAGTGCTATCCCTGCATAAGCAACAGAAGAAATGCAAACAGAGGGGCCTCCACCATCATTGCAATTCAATCACATCATAATGTCATGGGTGTCTGAGAAAATGAGACCACATGCTCTAAAATTCTTTTAAATGCAGCCAGAAGTGGCTCTCTCACAGGGCAGGGTATAGCCAGTAGCACATCCATCTCTCAAACCCAGCTGTCAGGAAACAGGCAACCTATCATACTATCAAGCTCTGGAGAGAAACTAAAACTTTTAAAAACTTGGGGATAGCCATAGCAGGTATGTGGCTGGTATGTAGGCCACCTCCAAAGTCTCTCCCCCCAAGCAACAGGCAACCCTTGCTGATGTATTGATAACATCTTTTCTTAGGAAAGAGATATTTATTTTACATTCCTGAAGCTGCATATACAAACCAGATGCAATACAAAATAACCAAACAAAAGTTCATCCATTTGTAAGAAAGCCAGGAGTAGAAAGTGATCTTCTCCTTGCAGCAGCAACCTTCCCAAGAAATTTCACAGTCATACTTTGAGATGTAGGCATATTCATCTGGCTGTTACCATTAAAATCTTGAGCATGTTAAGCTAGGTCTTAGCTTCCCAGCTGTTCCCAGTCACTGGTTCCCATGACATTTCCCTGCATTTATTTCCTCCCGTTCTGTAAGTTACCCCATCTTCAAAGTGTCTGACAAAGTGGGATTTTCTCCCACGAAAGCTCATGCGATAAATAAACTTGTTAGTCTTTAAGTGCCACAGGACTCCTTGTTTGTCTTATTGAACTAGACTAACACAGCTGCCCCTTTGGAAATTTACATACAGGTTTCTAGGGGGTAACTGTCTTAGTCTGTGTTCAGCAAAACAAGAAGACACCTTACAGGCTAACAAAAATTGGGAGTGGGGAGATAAACTTTTGTTGACTGGCATCTGATGAGGTGGGTTCCAGTCCACAAAAAATTATGCCCCCCAATTTTTTTTGCTAGTCTCTAAGGTACCACAAGACATCATTTTTTCTACATACATTTGCATCTCATGTGTGTGGGGGTCAGAGAAAGAGGAGAGCAGGGTGCTAATCTGAAATGCTACCCCCTGTAACCTGAACTGTATATTAAAGATGACTGTGCTAGATTTCATATAATTTGTTCTTATCCACAGTAAGAAAAGCACATAAAAATGAGTTTTAGTCCCCAAATGGAACCTCTTTACATAGCAATCCATCCATTATATGGATTCATCATCATAGCTTCATGCAAGTAAAAGCTCTGCAGAACACGGAAATGGCTCTAGCATTTCTAAAAAAGGAAAATCATACCTACGAATGAGAAAACATGCCTTGAGAAAGTTCCAGTTGCTGCAAGAGGTGAAAAGCCAGGCACAAACACACAATCAAGCCATTCCTATAGGTTAGGAAAGTGAAAGTGGGAGATTACCTTCAAATATTTAAAACTAAATAGGAGAACACCACAAAGATTAAGTGGTGAGTGGTGTCACATCTCTACAAGAACTGATTAACTACTAGACAGACTAGAATGGAGAAGATGGGTAGCATGGTCTCAGCAATGATTATCAACTGCACATTCATGCACTAAAAAGGTGTCCATCAGTCTCTTTGAACTATCAGTCCCCATTCAAAACCTTTTTAGCAGAAGAGAGTAAAACCCCTGAGAACAGCCACATGAGGTCATCGAACATGAGGAGCTTTGCACCAGAAAAGTCTGATGAACGGGCTCCCATACACATGTGGCTACACACACACATACTCCCATTTTATTAAAGATGGACAAAGGAGCCAAACACTGCTCACCAAACAAATAAGATGATGCAAATGCAGCTCTATCCTGACACAGCATTATCTTATATGAAAGTAGCACCCTTACTACTCAATCTCTATTTGCCTATTGAAACTTGCAAGAAATAGCTTTCTTGGCTTTTTTACTCTTGCAGAAACAACACAGCTAAGGAAGATCAAACAGGTCTGCATTCCCCTGTGGTGCCTGAACACACTGCTTACTAAGTTCTAATCAGTGGGACCTGTGTATATCCTTCAATGGGTTTGCACAGGTGTTACATGGAGCTTAAATGGGACTCCAGAACTTTAATTACCGATAATGACACATGAAATAGACCCCAGGCTAGGTTTCCAAGGCTGTGAGGGGTGGATAATTTTTAACTGTAAACTCAAGATTCTTGATTGGGAACCACTGAAATGCAATAAACAAGAAACTTTGCAATTTCATTTTAATAATCACTTTTCAGACCAGAATGGTTACTTACCTGTAACTGGTGTTCTTTGAGATGTGTCGCTCAAGCACATTCCAACACCCACCCTCCTCCCCTCAGCTGGAACTCTGGCAAGAAGGAACTGGGGTGGAAGAGGGTCAGCTGAGATATACACAGAGCAGTGGTTCCCAACCTTTTTGAGTATGAGGACCGCTTTTTAACATCAAAAAATTTCATGGATCCTCAAATGATAATAGCTGTTATCAAGGACTGACTGGAGGCAGTGGTGCTGCAGAAGGGCAGTGAAGCAGGGCTGTAATTAGAGCAGGGCGACTGGAGCTTTGCCCCAGGCACCGTATCAAGCAGGTCAATTTCATCACTTGATTTGAGGGCACGTTTCATGATGCTTGCTCTATGCGAGCCCCAGGCACCAAAATACCTAGATTCTGTACTGCAGTGAAGGATCTCGCCCCCGCCTGCACCCAAAGGGTGGGACTGTATCCAGGGTGTGGTGTGGCTGCTCACAGCAGACAAATACAGTTCATTTAGAGCATAGGTGTCAAACTCATTCAATGTGGGGGGGCCATATTGGAAGGCAGGACACCTGTCATGGGCCACGTGGCTGCATGGGCTCCCCAATCCTTTCCTCCTCTATGTGCAGAGCAGCATAGGTTCCCCTTTCTCCTCCCCAACCCTGAAGAATCTCCTACACCTTCCCTTTTCCCTACCCTGTGAGTTCCCCTTTGCCACACTGGCTCCTTGACCCCCCCCCTTCACTTCCTTTTCCGCTTTCCCTATCTCCTGATAGCAGGCAAAAAATCAGTCTCAGTCACAGGCAGCCAGGCTGGGTTCCTGCCTCTCCTCTTTCTGGCCCCCTCACTGTCAGTCATTCAGAATGCTGATCTTTGGTTAGCTCAGTCCCGGCTGGCCTTTGATTGGCTTGTTCCCATGTGGGCCCTAGCCATATTTTCCTTTTTTATTTGTGATTTGTGAAATGTGCTGTCAACTAAATTAGCATGCTTACTGACTGACAGTGAACAGCTGGGAAGGGTGGCAGTGCTGTGGCTCTGCAGCACTGGCCTAGCTTGCTGTGACTGAGACTCTGATTGGTTGGCAGACCACAGTGGAACTGAGACAGGATTGCCTGGAGTGCTTCCTTTGTTCCTCTGTGCCATGACTCAGATCATGAGTTAGTCAGAAGCACGCCCTGCTGTGCTGGGAGCCTGTCTTTGGAGTTCACTGCTGCAGACAGCTTCCAGACACGGCCCAGGCAGCAGCTCCGCAAGCTCAATCCAACCCCATGGGCCATAAGTTTGACACCCCTGACTTAGAGCCCTCTCCCACATGGATCACTGGCCGACAGTGGCTGGGGCTGGATGAATTCACAGACTCCTTGCAATGTCTGCAGACCCCAGGTTGGGAACCACTGATGTAGAGGGTTGCAGGGTGCCCCTAGTGGCTGCAGCTGACTCTGAGGGTAGTCTAGGGGAAAACTTTCCAGCGATCCGTGCATGCAGTGTTTACACAACTGAATTAGAATGTACATGAGCAACACATCTCAAAGAACACCAGTTACAGGTAAGCAACCATTTCTTCTTCTTCAAGTGATTGCTCATGTCAATTCCAACTCAGGTGATTCCCAAGCCTTACATTGATGGACAAACAGAATTCTAGACTCTGGCTGCCTGCAGCACCGTTCTGCCAACAAACACATCATCCCTCACCTGCTGGGTCAGTGCATAATCCTTCGCAAAGGCGTGCACCAACGACCATGTTGCTGCCTTGCAGATACTCATTATAGGCACATGTGCAAGGAATGCTGCTGAAGAGGCTTGAGCCCAAGTAGAATAGGCCGTCACCCCAGGAGTTGAGATTTTAGCTAGCAGGTAGCATTGTCTAATGCAGGCCAAGATGCAGGATGACAGGTGTTGGGTAGATATTCTTTCACCTTTCATTCAGTCTGTGATTGCCACAAACAGTTGAGATGATTTACAAAAGGGCCTGATGCATTCTAAATAAAAGACTAAGGCTCTTTGGACATCCAATGTGCGAAGCCTCCACTCCTCATCTGAGGTGTGAGGTTTTGGGTAGATGGCTGGAAGGAATATATCCTGGGAGGTGTGGAAATGCGAAACCACCCTGGGCGGGAAGCTGGGGTGAGGGTGGAGCTGAACTTTGTCTTTAAAAAAAGAGAGTGGAAGGGGGTTCTGACATGCGCACCCTTAGCTCTGACACTTGCCTTTCTGATGTAATGGCCACTAGAAAAGAGACCTTCCAAGACAAGTACAGCAATGAGTAAGATGCTGTGGGACACCAGTCAATCTATGGAGGAAAAAGTTCCAGCCCCATTAGGGGTTGAATGAAGTGGAAAAGCCTGTCCAGACCTTTCATGAAATGCTTCATGATATGGTCAGAGAAGAAGGAATGTTGTGACACCCGGGCATGGAAAGCTGAGATGGCCACAAGATGTAGGTGTAATCCCCCTGTCTTTTGCCCAGGAAGAGAATTCTTCCATTTTGCTTGGTAGGTAGTTCTCGTCAACAGCCTTTAGCTGTTGAGCAGGATGTCCTGCACCTGTGAGGAGCACCTGAGCTCATCCCCTCTTAGCCATGGGGTCCAGAAAGGCCATAGCAGAGGCCCTTGTCACTGGTTCCAAGATGGGTGGTAGCCTGCTGTCCTTCTCCTGCTACTTCTGCTGCCTTGTGAGCCCACCAACGCTTCGTCTGAACCCAAAGAAAAGTGACTCTGGGGGGACCATGGAGGAGTGGTGACGCTTGGTGCCAGGGACCAGTACCAGCTGATTGAGAAAGGCTGCACCAAGGGTTGTGCTAGTGGGGTTTGTGGGGTGCCCTCGGGGAAGAAGCACCAGGTAAGCAGTACCACGGCACCCTGGCTGCCACTATGACTGCATGCGGTACTGAAGAGTGGCGCCGTAGTGAGTACAGGCCATAGTAGGCAGTGCTGTCTGGGATGTCCTCAGCAATGACTGCAATCTGGCCCTATTTGTCACCTGTGCCAAGGAGCAATGCAATGGGGATGGCCATTTCAGAGGCCTTGGTTTACCTCTACGCTGAATCGAAGATTTGGTCTTCTGAACTGAAGTGTAATCAGGTGCCAATGGGGCCATCTGCTATATTAACTCTCTGGCTGCCTTAAACATCTCAGAATCTTCCTCTAATATACCCCTAGGGTATGTCCACACATCCCTTTTATCTCGAAATAACATGGGTTATTTCGAAATAAAAGAGATTAGGTCCAAACAACGTATTGTTATTTCAAAATGACAGGTTCCATCATTTCAAAATATCTTAAACCTTCTTTAAATCGAAATGGCTGTTATTTCAAAATGGTTATTTCGAAATAACGCCATTTGGACGTGTTATTTCGAAATAACCATTATTTCAAAATAACACTTTTGCCCTTCTCCTTCTCAGGGTGCCTTCCTTTTAGCCTATATTGGGTGGGGGCATGGCCCAGAGAGGGGGCCATGTTGCCACACATCCCATGGTCACTGTTCCCTCTAAGGTGCGCAGCAGCGCGGCCGCGCACGTTAGACACCCCTCCCCGCGCAGGGGTTTCCAGTCCCCACGCACGGGGAGGGAGAGGCCGGCAGAGCGGCTGAGGCTCAGCCAGGGGAGTGGGGGCGGGGCCGGCCTGGGAGCGGATCAGCTGAGCAGCTGGGGGGGGGAGGAGGGGCCGGGCTGGGGCCGGGCGGCCCCAGGCCGTCAAAGTGGGGAGCGGGGCCAGGCCAGCAGAGCAGCTGGGGGGCCAGCAGAGCCCCTGAAGATCGGCTGGGGGCTGGTCAGGCTCAGGGTTACCAGAGAAAACCAGGAGTCTGTGTCACTTTAAGACTCCTCCCCTTTGTCCTGCCCTGCTCCCTGCTCCAGGCATTGCAGCTGTGGTTTCGCTTTGTTCTGTTGCTTCGGCTCCTCACCCCGGGCTTCTTTCCAGCCTCCAGCTCAGGTCCTCTCCCCTTTCCCTGCACCTGATTTTGGGGGAGGTTTAATCTTATTTTTTGGAGGGATTGGGGCTTTTCTTCACCTTGATGGGGTCTCTGAAGTGCGCAAAGAGAAACCTGTGACTGTGTCTTTGCTTTCTGCTTTGCTGCCCTGCTTGGCTTAAAGTTTCTGGGGACAGTTGTTTCCCTAATGGCTGGGCTAAGCCAGATCTTTATTCCTGCTAATGAATCTTGGCTTTTGACAACAAATCTTTTGTTTACAGGTCCAACAAAGTTCACTTTTGATTGTGAGGAGGTTTGAATCTGTAAGATTTTCCTTTTCCCAGTGTGATTTTTTTCAGTTTGTTTCTCCCTTCCAAGAAGAGATTAGTCCACTATAGATGTGTCCTTAAATTTTAGTAAGATACACAGATGTGCAAGTATTAGCTATTCTAAAGTAGATGCTGGGCTGGGCCTGATCCTATAGTTTAAATGAAGTCAGTGGGAAATTTGATGGAGTAAGGATTGCAATATTTGTCCATTTGTTAGTTTATCAAATCATAGAAAACAAGCAGCTTGCTTTTGCCTATATACTCTATGCTTATTTTTATTTTGGTATATTTAGGAAAAAACTGATCATTGCATTCAAGAATAGGTGCTGTCCTCTTGGGTGGAGCATTTGATAGTCACAAACATCTACTCTGCCCTCCCACCCCCCATTTGATGTGT
This sequence comes from Podocnemis expansa, assembly GCA_007922195.1. NCBI lineage: Eukaryota > Metazoa > Chordata > Testudines > Podocnemididae > Podocnemis > Podocnemis expansa. Next base: position 33,212,571 of record ML681972.1, on the reverse strand, counting down.
ATTTCACATAAAAGCAAACAAAACGTTAACTGTCATAAAATAGATATATGTACATCTGTGGTTTATGGCAGACATAGTAGGATATGATGTTTCCAGAAATTTGCATTTTAGGTAAAAGGTTATGTTTCAGGCAGATCTGCACATAAAAACCGGCAGCTCTTATTTTTTCTGATTTTTCCTTTCCTGTGTGTATATAATCTAAAGAGCATGTCTGTGATTTTTTTTTTAAATACTACACAGTGAGGCTCAAAACTGAGGCTAGACAGGGATTTCTGTACACTCCGCCTGTGCCCCCCAGTTGTCGGCTAGAAACAGTGTTAGAGCAAATGACTGAGCACCTCCTATACCCTCCCAGACATCCCCCCCTGCACCACACCCCTAACTTCAAGTCATGGGGAGAATACTGCTGACAGAGATTACTTTTCCTTTAGAAGCCAACACCTCAAATTCTGTTAGACTTCATGTAGTCAAGGGCCCATCCCTCTGTGTGTCAAACAATGAGTGAATTCTGTGGAGGAACTTACTGTGTTAAAACTGATTTTAATCTTGTCCATAAGTACTACATTAAATTTATTGGAGGTGTGCTTCCGTTTGCAACTCACAATGTAAAAACATCAGTCTGGATAGGAGTTCTGCAGTATGATTCTTGCACCTTGATATAAGCATTAAATACTTAGTTTTGTGACTCCTTAAAGTGGTTGGCTTTACGGTTACTTTAATGTGAAGAGGAAAAATACTTTGATATTCTTGAGCCTCTGTTCTTGCAATTAATCTCACGCTGTAACTAGGGGCTAGACAGATTTCCCTGGAGTTGGGTGATCAATGGGGCAAGCATTTGGGGGGGGGGAGCATTGGCTGGGTGGCTGAAGGGGGCACAGGCGGAGCCCCAGATGTGTATGTGTCCTCCAACATCCTTCTTTTTGTACTTCCCTGTTCTCCTTTCCATGTTTTGGTATCTGGTAACCCTAGTCTGGCAAAGTGGTTGAGGATTGGAAAGGGGGGGGGGGACACAGGCCTTAACCATGGCCAAGGATCAACTGGGGGAGGGGGCAGGCTGGGAGAGCAGCTGGAGATGGGCAGGGGGCAGGCCTGAAGCCCCACTGAGGATTGGCTGGGGGTGGGGGGGAGGGAGTTGCTAGCTATCCAAGGGCTCCTTCTTACCTTCATGTCCTTCCTCCCTCAAGCATTCCAAAAATAGGTGATTGTCCAGATGTTAAGAGTTTGCTGCACAGATGCACACACGGAATAAAGAGCAGTTTGGGGGGGGGGAGATCAAGGGGCAGTGGAGTACACAGTTATCCTTTATGCCCAGAAGTTTTTATATATGGAATGCCTGTAGTTCAGTTGGTAGAACAACAGATTTGTGATCACAGGGTCAAGCCCTGGGTTGGGTTTTTTACCTTTTGGCCTGTTGCTCCTTAGGGAAGGGTTAAATTGGGGGGGGGGGGGGAATATATATATATATAGCAAACACTAATAAAATGAAGGAAAATAAAGTATACTGTGATCAAGATTACTAATAGTGACCAAGTAAGTAAAACAAATAAAGGGTCACATTTGAACTGGCTAGGAACAATTTAGGACCATTTTTTAAAATTGTAAAATGGGCTGCTGTGCAAAATGAAAAATGAGAGGCAAGTTAATTGCTTTCACTTTAACTTTTTTATGTGCTTATTCATTTTGGAAAACTGACAAAGGCAGACAAACAGGACTGAAGAACTGATGAGACAAAATGTCACATAAGTATAGAATAAATTCAAATTATTAATAAAAACAATTTAAATAACAATTTTTCATTGTTCTATATTTTTCAATAATTTCCATCACGTGGAGTTGCACAAAAATTTTATTCAGAAAGAGTTTTGCACACGGGTTCAAAATTTTGCACACAAGCCGTCAAACCTTAGAGGGAACATTGCCCATGGTGCCCCTCTCCTAAAGTGAAATAACAAGGCCTGTGTTTGAACATGCTATTTCGCTTTGAGCTTTTCCCTTAATTTGAACTAACATTTTGAAATAAGGACTTTATTTTGAAATAACTCATTTTGAAATAACTTATTTTGAAATAATGATGTACGTGTGGACATAGCCCTAGTTGGAGACAGATCTGACACTGGACTGGCCAGAGTCCCTTTGGTGCCTGGTGTTGACAGTGCCATCAGGCATGGTGTGCTGGCCAAGCAGCTCAGTTCGGGCCCCAGTCCTAGCCCTTCTCCTACAGGCTTGATGGGGGAAAGCATCCTTTACCCATCTTCTCCTTTTTCTTCTTTGGAGCTGGGGATTAGGACCAGTGCCTGTGGGCCTCTCAGGACCGTGCTGACCTGACGGTACTAAGGAGCTGCAGGGCTGTGAGGGCTTCTCGGAGTCCTTTGCTGTAATTGCTGGAGGGGCACTCTGTACTGGTGCAGCCTTGCTTGAAGTCAAGTCTCCAGCTTCTGCAGGATGAAGGGCTTCCTCCATCACAAGGAGTTTCATCTTCTGCTTCCTCACCTTCTGGGTGCAGGGTTTAAAACTTTTTAAAAGTTTGCACTTGTCTCTGAACTGTGACTCACTGAGGCACCTTAAGCAGGAACCATGTGGGTTATCGGTTGGTGTAAACTTCTTGCAGGATTTGCAGGCTTTGAAGCCTGGCATGTTCTGAAGTTTGCCCTAAGGCAAGAGGGACTTTTGGAACAAAAGCTCTTAACAGTCTATCTAATTACAACTATCAGGACAAACAAAAGACTCAAGTACTGTAAACACTAACCACCATTACAACAAAGAACAAGATAAGATAGGGGAAAATAGCAAGCACTGTTTCCAGCCAACCATCAAGGTGGTAAGAAGGAACTGGGGAGGGAGAGGGTCGGTTGAGATACATATAGAGCAAGCGTGGCCAAACTGCGGCTCAGGAGCCACATGTGGTTCTTGAATGAAAAAGTGTGGCTCGTGGAAGAACATCAGCAAATCAATTTAGTAAGTAAAAGTATATGACTATATGCCTCAGTGTGGCTCTTGATGGTTTAACAATCAACTTGTGTGGCTCTTGAGTTCCACGAGTTTGGCTGCCCCTGATATAGAGGGTCGCAGGGCGCCCCAATGGCTGCAGCCTACACTGCAGGTAGTCTAGAGAAAAACTTTCTGGTGATCAGTGCATGTGATGCACATGGACACCTGAGTTGGAACTGATATAAGCAATCACTCAAAGAAGAACTTCAGTATAAAGATCCAAATTCTGCTAGCATTTGCTTATTGGTATTATCAAATATATTAAAGGTTTTGTATTTTCTAGTTTTGTACTACATTTCAGTGACCAAATTCACCACATCTATCCCTAATAATAAAAAACGCCAACAACCTTTAACAGATACACCATACATTTAAAGATAGCATGGATAGTTTTATCTAGTAGCAAAATAACAAAAACCTCTCTATAGTTAGAAAAGGGTCTAAGAACATTTATGAGACAGAGGCAGACAGTGACAGAGACAAAAATTGAAGTGGTAGTCTGTTGCTGAGTTAATTAACAAACCTGCTCACAAAGTCATTGGCCTGGGTAAAATAAGCTGGGAGTCCTGTGGCACTTCAAGACTAACCAATTTTATCACATGAGTTTTCATGGGAAAAAATCCCACTTTGTCAGAAGATGGGGGAACTTACCAAAATATTTTGTAGAGCCAGGGAAAACTGAAATGCAAGCTTTGCCTACAGTCACACAGTGAGGTTTGTCTGCACCAGCAGCTTTTTTTCACCTTTCTTTTAGTATTGTTGCAGCTGTAGCAATAAAGGAAATGCTAGCACAGACTTGGCGCAGATCTTTTTAATTACTGTGGGCTGAATTTTGAAAGGCATTTAGGGGTCTAGTAGGACTTCCAAAAGCATCACCACACTTAATACTCAGTGAAATCAATTAATGATGCTCAGGGCAGCAATAGGCAGATCTGAAATTGATTCATACTGGCTGCTAGCAATGGCAGCATCACACTAATGCTGGGCCTACAGAGAGTAGATACATGCCCCAGGAATGGGAAAGGAGTCACCTGAATCAGTCCAGTCTTTATGCTTGAGAATGTAATGGGCAAATCCTCTACTAGTTAATGTAGTCATTCCAAATTCGCTACAGGTGAGGACCTGCCCTTAAGCAGTCTTTAGAGAACATTTTGAGAGAGTTCTGGACTGGAGTAATGAAGTGTCTTTAAAGGTGTTTGGTTGCACTAACTAAATAAATTAGTTAAATTAAATTAAATCAGATAAATAAATGTATTAGTCTTTGAAAGTGCCACAGGGCTCCATCCTTCTTTTGTTGAATTAACTGGTGACATTAGATTAAGACCTGTGATAACCAGATATTTTAAATTTACCTCAAATCAACTGGAGTAGTCAAACATTGTACAGAGTGCATATCTGTGAAACCTGTAAAAGCTCAGCTTTTATATGAGTATGTGCTAGACATAGTAGGCACAGCAAAATTTTAGTGTCAAATGTTTTGAACAAGAAGGATAAAGAAAAAGTGAAGTGACACTAAAGAATAGTTTGAGGAATAGTGATCTCGTTTTAATAAGTTTCCAAAAACATTGGAAGAAGCTCAGCTACCACTATGCTAAACCACTTTAAAGGAATAATAAACTAAAATAGATTGGACTGGTTTATAGAGGTACTGTAGTTAAAAACTGGCTACATTTAAGGAAGTGATGTGGTTGGTGCAGGAGGGGTGTATACTGTTATGCAAAATTAAGCACAGAATTTCAAAACCAATGAGTCTGAGTGACAAGTTGCTTAAGTTAATTGCAAGTAAAAATGGAGCTCTAAAAAAATTACAGGGAGCATAAAACTACAGCATTATTAGTTTTAAAAGGAAAATCAAAAGGAACGTAAAGATGGTATTTGAAAGCATAGACGAGTAATGAGGCACAAATAGCTAGGAGTATTAAGACTAACAATAAGATTCTTTAAATATATTGCAGGATTGAAAAATAAGAACAAGTAGTTCCACAAATAAAGTGACAAAGTTAGGAAATATTTGTTATGAAAAAAATTAGAAGAACCAAATGCTTTTTTACATCTGTATTTGATAAGAGAAAATTATTAACTATGAATCAGTGGTGAATGTATTTGTCGTCACAAAGGAGGAAAGAAACTATGAAGACAAATTAACATTCATCAAGGATATTTGGGTATGGAACTGCTGAGACCCCATTTGCAATAAAATGTTCAACTGCATTCACATTTAGGTTGCCTAATACTTTTCATCACACACACACACAAAAGTTGTTTGGGTTTTTCTGAGAGAAAAAAACTCAAATGCCAACAAGGCTTGCAGCAGGAGAGTGTATCTTGGGGCATAGAGATAGTGGCTCTCTTCATGAAAATTCACTCTGGCTGGACCATGTTATAAACTGTAAAAAAAAAAAAATCATCTTTTGCAGTCCACATCTTGCTGGAGTTAGCTACTCAGTTCTACAAACACTCCCTCTTTACTTGGCATGCTCTGTCCATGCCAAACCTCTTCACAGACCCTTTTATACTAAGCAGGCTCACTAGCATTAAACCATCAGCAGCCACATGGAACCATAAGGGCAATCAATGAGAAAAGGCATCCTCTTAGAATCAGGGGTTAAAGTAAGCCAGAACACACCAGAATAGCATTCCAGGGGCCACTATTTTTAAGAGCTCAGAATTCTGGGGCCTCTAAAAATAGAAAATGGAGCCAGAATGCTGCGTTAGGGACCCACCATTTAAAATAGTGGGCACCGGAACATAGCATTCTGGCTCCATTTTCTATTTTTAGAGGCCCCCCTGAGGCTAAGCTGCTAAAAATAGCAGACCCTGAAACACCATTCCAGCGCGTTCCAGCAGGCAGGGAGCTGCCTCAGGCTGGGAGATTTTAAATCTCCCACCCTGAGCTGGCTCGCACTGAGCATGCACAAAGCCTCTGAGCATGCTCAGTGAGAGCCGGCTCAGGGCTGCAGCCTCAGCCCGGGCATGGGTCAGGTCCAGGGCCACTCAGCCCTACAGCCAGGTGAGGGGGTCCTGGGGTGGGTTTGGGGGCAGGGAGGCTGGCCCAGTAGGGAAAGGCTGAGGGGCAAGAGGTCAGCCCAGGGCAGCCGGGGAAGGCAGTGTTGCATGGTAGGGGGTTGGGCAAGGGTTGGGGGACCAGCGGCCAGACAGGGGATTAGGGCAGTAGCTGGGGTGGGGGGTAGGTGGGTTAGGGGCAGGAGCTGGGGTGAGGGCCTGGTGTTGGGGGGGCAGTAGCTAGGGTGCAGCGGGGGCCTCGAAGTGCAGGAAGGGTGCCTGGACGTTCGTGGGCAGCCCCAGAAAGTTAGGAGAGTTCCGGGGCCCACCAAATTATAAAATCATAGAGTTAGAAGAGACCCCATGAGGTCATCTAGTCCAACCCCCTGTGAAAAAGCAGAACCACTCTCACTAAATCATCCCAGCCAGGGTTTTCTCTAACTAAGGGTCTGTTCACACATTAGTCTTATTTCAAAACAACAGAGGTTGTTTCAAAATAGGAAAGGTCCTGTTCACACAACGCACAGTTGTTTTGAAACAACGGGTTCCGTTGTTTTGAAACAACGGCGTCATTTTGAAACAACTTAAACCCCATGTGGGGACAAAACAACGTTGTTTTGAAATGATTGTTTCGAAACAATGCGATCTGAACATGTTGTTTCGAAACAACGGTGACTCGTTTCAAAATAACTGTTGTCTGAACTTGCTATTTCAATTCCTGCTTTTTTCCTTAATTCGAATTAACAAACTGTTAATTTGAATTAACTTATTTCAAAATAAGGTGTTATTTCGATACAACTTGTATCAAAACAACTTGTATCAAAATAGCCCCGTGTGCGTGAACATAGCCTAAGTCTTAAATATCTCCAAAGACAGAGATTCCACCACCTCCCGAGGTAACCCATTCCAATGCTTCACAACACTCTTAGTAAGAAAGCTTTTCCTAATATCCAGCTTCGACCTCCCCAGCTGCAACTTGAAACCATTGCTCCTTGTTTTGTCCTCTGTTATTACTACTGAGAACAGTCGAGCTCCATCCTCCTTGGAGCATCCTTTCAGGTAGTTGAAGGTTGCTATCAAATCCCCCCTCAATCTTCTCTTCTGCAGGCTAAATAAGCCTAGTTCCTTCAGTCTTTTTTCATACGTCTTGTGCTCCAGCCCCTTGATCATTTTTGTTGCCCTCTGCTGGACTCTTTCTAATTTGCCCATGTCCTTTTTGTAGTGGGATGCCCAAAACTGAACACAGTATTCCAGATGTGACCTCACCAGTGCCAAATAGAGGGGAATAATCACATCCCTCGATCTACTGGCAACACTTCTACTGATACAGCCCAGTATGCCATTGGCCTTTTTGGCAACAAGAGCACACTGTTGACTCATATCCAGCCTTCCATCCACCATCAGCATCAGGCCCTTTTCTACAGTGCTGCTACTTAGCTGATCACTCCCCAGCCTGTAGCAGTACATGGGGTTTTTCCGTCCCAAGTGCAGGACTTTGCACTTGTCCTTGTTGAACCTCATGAGATTTCCATTGGCCCATTCCTCCTATTTCTCTAGGTCTCCCTGAATCCTGTCCCTGCCCACCAGTGTGTCCACCATTCCCCCCAGCTTGGTGTCATCCACAAACTTACTGAGTGTGCAATCTATCCCATCATTCAGATCATTAATGAAAATGTTGAACAGAACTGGCCCCAGGACCAACTCCTGGGGTGCACCAGTCGTTACTGGTTGCCACCTAGACACTGAGCCATTGATTCCTACTTGCTGAAACCGTTGATCTAGCCAGTTTTCTGTCCAACTTACAGTCCACACATCTAACCCATACTTCCTTAACTTGCCAACGAGAATGCTGTGGGAAACCTTATCAAAAGCCTTGCTAAAGTTGAGGTATATCACATCAACAGCTCTTCTTGCATCCATAAATCCAGTCATTTCATCATAGAAGGCAATGAGGTTGGTCAGGCATGATTTACCATTGATGAATCCATGCTGACTGTTCCTTGTTACTCTATTTTCCTCCAAGTGTTTCAGGATGGATTCTTTGAGAACCTGCTCCATGATTTTTCCAGGGACTGAGGTGGGGCTGATTGGTCTGTAATTCCTCGGATCCTCCTTTTTCACTTTCTTGAAAATACACACTATATTTGATTTTTTCCAGTCCTCTGGCACCTCCCCCGTTTGCCATGAGTTTTCAAAGATAATGGCCAGTGGTTCTGCTATGTCGTTGGCCAGCTCCCTCGGATGCAGTTCGTCCAGTGCCATGGACTTGTCCACATCCAACGTCTTTAATTAGTCCCTAACCTGACCTTCCATCACCAAAAGCCTCTCTTCTCTACAATCTGCCATATCCAGTGTAGTGGGCTGGGAGCTGGCCCCCCCGTCAAGACCGAAGTAAAAAAAGCATTGAGCACTTCAGCTTTTCCACATCCTCCACCACAAGGATACCTGCCCCATTCAGTAAGGGACTTACACCATCCTTTAGCCTCTTCTTGTTATTGACATACTTGTAGAACCCCTTCCTGTTATCCTTCACATCCCTTGCTAGCCGCAACTCCAACTGTGCTTTGGTGTTTCTCATTTTAGCCCTGCAGTCCTATGCAATATCTTTGTACGCTTTCTTAGTCATCTGTCCAAGCTTCCACTTCTTGTAAGCTTCCTTTTTATGTTTCAGTTCATCGCAGAGTTCTCTGTTAAGCCCCGCTGGGTAACTTCCACATTTGCTGTTCTTTCTGCTCATCGGAATGGTATATTCCTGTGCCCTTAGTAGGGTTTCTTTAAAATACAGCCAGCTCTCTTGGACGTCTTTCCCCTTCAGATCAGCCTCCCAAGGAATCCTGCCCTAAGGGAGCCAAAATCTGGTTTTCTGAAGTCCAGGGTCTTTGTTTTGCTTCTTTCCTTTTTTCCATTAATCAGCATCTTGAACTCTACCATTTCCTACTTTAAACCCCTGCTTAGAATAGTGTTTGATCACCACTATACCTCCTTTGTGGCCAGGCTTAGCATTGCAGCCCCTAGCTAGGCTACTGATCCCTGTAGACAATTGCTCCCAGTGCAGGGGTGGTTTCTCTGTCATTCAACTCAGCCCCCAGATCAGCTTACAGTCATTTAGCCATCCTTCCAGGTCACAGTTGTCCAAACTAAACTTCAAAACTATCTTTAATAGAAACAAGAAGCTTCCACCCCTCGCTAGGGCTCTTCTTCAGAGACGGTCCTAGTTACTCAGGGTCTCTCCCAGACCTCCCTACCAGACAATTTGCTTCCCTGCCTGTTACTCAAATGAAGGAGTCCCTTTGCTTCCAACTTTGCCCACATATCTGTACAAAAGACACCATCATAAGACTAATCAAGCCAGATACTCCATCAAGGGCTCATTCAGCTGCTCATCCACCAAAGTGATTTATGCCATCATGGGCTACAAATGCCCCCACATCTTACACATTGGAGAAACAGGACAATCTCTATACAAAAGAATAAATGGGCACAAAACTGAAATCAGAAGTCACACCATTCAAAACCCAGTTGCTGAGCACTTCCATCTTTCTAATCACTCTGTGAATGATTTGTTAACAGCTGTGCTCAAGCAAGTCAATGGACCATCAAGACTTCAAAAAGAGAAACAGTTGAACTATACCTTACATGCAGATTTAATTATGTGAAAGCAGGATTAAATCAAACAAACAAGGGGTCCTGTGGCACTTGAAGACTAACAAATTTATTTACTGCATGAGTTTTTGTGGGAGAAAATCCTACTTCATCAGATGCTTTGAAGATGGGGGAACTCCCATGAAAGCTCATGCAAAGAATAAATTTGTTAGTCTTTAAGCGTCACAGGACTCCCTGTTTGTTAGGTTTGCTGAACTAGACAAACATGGCTACTCCTTTGGATCTTGGCAGGATTAAAGCATGACTATGGCCTCTTTTCCCATTACAACAGGTGATTTGACTTCATGTTCCTCTGTGTGCTGTTTCCCAGTGTTTGAAGCTTAACAACTGCTCTGATTTGCTCTTACAGCCTGACCTGAGCCCATGTCTTACACTTCACTGCACATATTTTGCTCCTCTTCTGTAAGTTCCCCCATCTTCACAGTGTCTGACAAAGTGGGATTTTTTTCTCCCACAAAAGCTCATGTGATAAATAAATTTGTTAGTCTTTATGTACCACAGGACTTTTTTTATGTTTGTTTTATTGAACTAGACTAACATGGCTGCCCCTTTGGATCTGGACCAAACTATTAGGTTACCTCCTGTTGGTGCCACCCAGCTTCTGGATTGTTGGGATCAGCAGATGCTGTGGAGAGAGAAAGAAGCCCATACACTACAGTTCCTCCTTCTGATGGGGGATTCAGGAAAGAGAGTGCATGCCATAAGGATAGAGGTGGGGGCAGATGGCATGCAGGGGGCAAAAGACTGGGGGGGACGACAGTATTTGACTAATTACATGAAGATTAATGTACACAGCTGGGGGGCAGCCTTATATCAGGGTTCTTATATTTCAGGTTCCTAAAAACAGAACACTATTGGAGGATAGGGTACAAGGGGGTACTGGAAAGTGTGCATTTGGGGAGCAGTGTCATTCCCTATCAAGGGGGTAGGGTGGATGGAACAAGTCCAGGACATGGCAATAGCCACGATACCTCCCTGCAGGACTCCATTCCCAGAGCTAGTGACTGCCTGGACCCAGAATGAGTAGATGGGATCCAGGAGCTGTGGATACAGGGGCATGGACCGGTCAGCTGAAGCTGCATGTGAGGGACTACCTAGGAAGCAGACCAACTGGGACATTTTCTGAGCTGCAGCTTGTCTCCTCTGCAAATATTCCTGATGTTTCCTGTTAGCTGAAAAGTCCATCAGGACAGAAGATGGTGACTCAAAAAAGAAGTTATGGTTGGGTAAATCCAGATGCATGGTAACCTACCTTAAACATAACGTTTCCGTGCTTGATTTTCTAAGCTGCACTTAGCACAGCGGGCTTTTTTAACCCACTTATTTGCCCCTTTTCATCCTATGACTACAGAGGTGTTAACAGGACGTTCCACCTTGAATGGTGCCTTAGACTATGTGCAAGTACTTAATGCTACAAACTTCCAATTTGCAATGTTCCCTCTAAGAGATGGTGGCAGCTGAGCAACTCATGTTGCTCACTGCGCTGCACCCCCCCGCTTGCTGCACTACCCCCCGTGGGCCCGCTCCTGCCCCCCCCACCCCCGCGGCCCACTCCCGGCCGCCCCCCCTGCTCCCAGCGACCCCCCCACCCCCGCTCCCGGCCGCCCCCCCTGCCCCCTGCTGCCAGCTGCCCCCTGCTCCCGGCCGCCTCCCCTGCTCCCAGTAGCCCCCCCACCCCTGCTCCCGGCCGCCCCTCCTGCCCCCTGCTTCCAGCTGCCCCCTGCAGCCCCCCCGCCCCCCCTCCCGGCGGCCCCCCCCACCCCCGCGGGCCTGCTCCTGGCCGCCCCTGCTCCCGCTGGCCCACTCCTGGCAGCCCAGCAGCCCCCCGCCCCTCCGGGCCTGCTCCCGGCCACCCCCCCCGGCCCACTCCCGGCTCCCCAGCAGCCTCCCCGCCCCCACAAACTTACCTTGTGGCTGGAGCTGCACAGCCCAGCCACAGCTCCTGGGGCCAGAGAAGCTCTACGGAGCATGCCCAGATTTTCTGGGCATGCTCCGTTAGAGCTTCTCTGGGCGGGAGTTTTCAAAACTCCCAGCCCCAGAGGAACTCTATGGAGGGCCTCTGGCTGCCGACAGTGTGCTGCCGGCTGCCTTCCCTGCGCTGGCGGCTGTGGTGGGCTGCGCTGCAGCGCGCCAGCGCAGCTTAGAGGGAACATTGAGATGCTTGCTTGTCTCTCTCACTCACAGAAGTTGGTCCAATAAAAGATATTCTCTCTCACACCTTGCCTCTCTACTATCCAGGGGCTGACACAGTTACAACAACAATATGGCTTTTAAAAATGTAATTTTTTTTAAAGATGCATCATAAACCAGAGACAGCACAATGTCGACAAATATTGATGATAGAAGAGACAGATGAGATTGCACAGCCATGGGCAAATCTGTCATCAGAAACCAGAACGCTCTAAAACCAGTGGGTCAGCAGTTCAATCTGTGTGATCACTCCATTAATGATTTGCTAATTGTTGTGCTCAGACAGATGAATATTAGAGAGAAGCTGCTGAGATTGAATTTATTTGCAAATTTGGTTGCATTGCTTCAGGGCTATTGTATTAATATCCCTTAATAGGAATACAGGAATTTTTTTTCTCTCATTATCACAGGTGATTTGACCTCATCTCTCTCTGTATGCTGTTCCCCAGCATTTGAATCTTTACAACTGTTTTGATTTGCTGTTATAGCCTGACCTGATCCCATGTCTTACACTTCACTGCATATATTTTGGTCCCATTCTGTAAGTTCCCCCATCTTCAAAATGTCTGACAAAGTGGGATTTTCTCCCATGAAAGCTCATGCAATATATATATGTTAGTCTTTAAGCACCATAGGACTCCTTGTTTGTCTTATTGAAAAGAAATTGCTTACACTGAAGAAAAGAGAATTGAAAGATGACATGATTAAGTATGGAAACAAGGTTAAGTGTTGTTCTGAAAATTAAGCTTCATGCTTTACCACAGCTCACTGTACTAAAATGTCAGAAAACACTTGGTTTTATTTTAGAGTGAGAGATTGTAGTGGATAACCAGAGAGAACTTCCAGCTGAGTAAGGGATGCCAAGTCACATGAACATGTTTCTGTGGAAACTAGATGATTATATTGGACGTAATAAGAGAAAGGTGTATTAGTTTGGTTCTGCGAAGGTGCTAACTAGAGCTATTGGGAATTTTTTGAGTAAGCGTTCTCTTTGCTGGAAAATGCCAATTTGTCAAAACCAAAATGTTTCAGAGAATTGTATCTGGTTAGATGGAAGTTTAGTTGGGAAGATTTCTCAGGTTCAAGAGGCGAGTGTGTGTATGAAAGCACACATCAAAAGTGACTAGGAAGCTAGTGCCTAGAGCACTCGTGTGCTAGGTGTAAGAGCCATGCTCGAATCTGTAGTTTGAATCCAGCAGTACAGGGACATAAAGCTAAATCTTCCTCATCCCAGACAAGTGTATTAGTCCCTGGACTAGAGATGATTCTGGAGGGGTGCATATATCTGGTGTGTATCTGTCATTTTGTACAATAATTGAGCAGTCTCACTTTTGGACAGATGCAGAATAAAAACAAAGTGTGAAAGGGAATTCTGTTCTCTGGCTGGCTCTACTGCTAATCCAGCTTTCAGGGGGACATAATAAGAAAATTCACCCCAGTGATTTTGCCATTTCCCTCCTCCCTGAAACTAGATAAGGCATTTGTTTTTATTTTGAATTTGTTTCTTTTGTTCTGCTACAAAAGGTTAAGCAAAAGTTTCGGGGGGGGGGGGAGCATATTGTTATCAAGTGCTCGTGAGATGAAGGCCTCTCAGCTTGTTTCTCTTCTGATACATCTGATGTGGTAGCAGAGCATACTGCTGTCCAAGACAGTGGGTCAGCCAAAATAAACACAGAGACAGCAAAAACAGAGGACAAAGGGGACCCTGAGCCAGATACATTCTGGTCTTCAGACAGCAAATCAATCGAGCAGTTTTACACTGTTAATCAGGGTACTGGTTCTCTCCACTTTCCAAGATATTGAAAAGAAAGCGACAGTTCAGAAATCACTACAATATGGTCTATATTCCTCTGACAATCACCTTTTATTTGGGAGTATATTATTGAAGTCTGTACCTAACACAAATTAGTTCAATGACTTAACTACTTACAGTACTCCTCTTTTCTTTATTAGCTCAGCTAGAATGTTAATATTGCTTCAGAAAAACACAATGTACTGCCTGGTCCTGCAGCTTTTACAGCCCGGTCCTGCAGCTTTTACAGCCCAAGTTATCTGTCCTGAAGCAGAAGAGATAAACAGTTTTCTTGCCAAATGGTAGTGGATTAGCTCAGCAGCGGTGACCACGGCACAGCGTGTGGACAGATAAGAGCTATAATAGATATTCCCAGGGACGTAATATGAGATGGGATAGGAGGGGATGAAATGGTATCGTTAAGGCGAACATTTACATACTAGGGAAATGATGACCAGCACTTGAATGGAGCAAAGGGGCGAGTTCAACGTCACAAATCTCATCCAAGTACTCTGATAAAAGCTGGAGTTCGAGTGCAGCACCAATAAAGAATCCACTTCAACTTTACAGCTGAAGATAAAAACGTAGATGACGCTGCTATGATCAGTTCTTTACAGTGGGTCACCATGGAGGTACTCAGGATTCCAACAGCAGTAACAGATCAAGACCTTTGATGTTTTCTGCTGTCAGCACTTTCAAAGCTTATAAGTAGAGAGAGAGCGCAGTATACGGTTCTCCATACACATTTCTTTAGCCAGGGTCTGATCCTGTGAGATGCTAAGTATTCTCAATATCCATTCACCTCAGAACCTATCAGAATCAGGATTGTCAATTAATCACCTCTGGTCATGAACAAGTTGTTCAAGATGATAAGGTGTCGGAACTGTTGGAGGGGAAAACCCTATATAAACATTGGTTCTCTATGTCTTACCTCCTCCATCTGTAAATGAGGATAACAGTACTGTCCCCCTTGTCCCCCACAGGGGTGTTGTGAGAATAAATATTGATAAAGACTGTGAGGAGCTCTGATACCATAGTAACCACAGGTGTTTTCCAAGGTCATGGAAACTCTTTGGACATATCTGTGAACAGAACCCAAAACTACAAGCTATCACTCTTCTGTTTTGCCTATAACACCATGCTTCTCCTTCCCCAAAATTTCTGATTTACCTTACGGCTGGAGATGGCCCCTTTTATTTCACAATTACTTGTTGACTTTGTGTAATAGTATATGACTCTGTTTTTTAATGAAGCTGGGACATAGAGTTCTTAGGGTTCATGAAATTTCCATGGAGTTTGAAAAAGTTAGTCAAGAAATTATTTCTTTGAAATGTTTTCAGTTTATTTCCTTTTTGCTGAAGCAAGCACTTAGTTCAAGCTCTGTCTCTTTAATGTCCTTCAATTCTTTTCAAACAGGCAACTTACCTTCTCATTTCCTTTTGGTGCTTAGTCCTTCCTAATCTCTGACAAGTCTGGGGCTCTCCCTGCATTCACTGCCTGGGTTATATTTCATTGCTGCTGCCACATTATCTATAGCAACCATCATCAATAAGGCTGCTGCCTTATCACTAGAACAGGAGCAACATCTCAACAACCTCATGTAGGGTACGTCTACCCTGTACGTTTAAGTCGACTTAAGGGTCCTTAAGTCGACTTAAACAAAGCTCTGTCTACATTGCAGGGCAATAAAGTCGACTTTAGCATCAGGTAAAGTCAACTTTATTACTTCTGCTTATAAAGTCGACTTTACAGTTAAGGCAATGTGGAGTTACTAAGTCAACTTAATAAAGTCGACTTAGTGCAGTGGGGCCACTAAGTCGACTTTATAAAGTCAAATTAAGCCAGGGCACCCATTTAAAAGTCAACTTTATAAAGTCAACTTAATGTAGTGTAGCCTTACTGAGTCAACTTAAAAAGGTCTACTTAAAGTCGACTTTAAGTAGACTTTATTAACTCGACTTAATAAAGTCAATTTTGCTTTTTTAGTGTAGACATACCCACTGATTTGTTCTCATTAGGAAACATTCAGCCAGCATTCTCCTCTAACATGAGCAGAGACGATGGTTCAGGTCATTACTGACTTATAGAGAACATCCTTGAACGTGGAACCTGTAATGAAATGAATGATTCCCTTATCAGTGGTCAACTGTTCATCCAGGACATTTTTTTAACAGATGTTTGGACTATTTCCCCATTGCAGAGGCTAGAAAGTATCACAGCACAATAAAAAGGAAAAAAAAAGAGCTATTTCTCCTTGCCCAGTTCACATTTGGTGGGATCCTAGGGATCTCCTAGGCAACGGTCCATCTACCAAAAGGGTTTGGGCTTTGCACACTGCTGTAAAAGTCACAACTGACTTTTATTTGGGCAGCATCTGAGGTTCTCATGCAATGCCTGCAGACCAGCTATATTAACGTGCCTAAAGTACTTATTTATATATAACAGCCAATTACACCTTAGCAGCATTCCCAGTGGCACTTAACATATATCAGAAGCAGAGACTATGCATCACTGATGTCTCAGCCTAATTCTTTTGAGCTAGTTGAGCCAGCTGACTTGCCTATGACCAGCTACTAGACATCTCCTCCTACAGCAAACCAGCTCACTGTTATAGCCATGGAAGGACTGATATTATTTGCAAATGCTAGTCAGTACTTTTTTTTTACACTGTTTCAACATGAAAAATAAAAAACATGGTCCTCCTTTGTCCCTTTCCTGAGCAATGCTGTTTGTGCCATCCACAGCCAGTCTTCAGTGTCTACAGAAATCCTCTAGAAGACAACAGCAAAAGTTGCTAGAGCTGAAGAACTCAGGTGATAGGCATGTATGTCTTGTGTTTGGGAGACCTTTCATTGGAAGGGGAGACAATAAGGCGCATCCCCAACTTTTCTGACTATAATGCCTTAGCGATTAGATTAATTGGTGCCCACCCCACCCCCACTCTCCACTCCAGGGTCCCTAAGTGTTTATAAGGGACATAAGAAACACCTCCTGATTCCTTCTGGCCCTCTCCTTAACCAAAATGGGATCCATGTAAGAAGTGAAGCCAATAAGAAGATGGTTCATATCATGAGAAACAATTTGTCTAAGAATCACAGATCAGACAAGGTCTGGAGTTTCTCTCCT
This sequence comes from Podocnemis expansa, assembly GCA_007922195.1. Lineage (NCBI taxonomy): Eukaryota > Metazoa > Chordata > Testudines > Podocnemididae > Podocnemis > Podocnemis expansa. Next base: position 33,195,809 of record ML681972.1, on the reverse strand, counting down.
CAAAAATGCAAACTATAGAAACTAAAATGGCTAAATGAGAGTACTGGGAATTATGTGGCTCAAGGAAGGAAATATAAAGATATAAATCAGGGAATTACTATGAGATATTGAGACACATTACTTAAAAGGCAGGATCCCAGGCAATTATAGGGGCAAATAATGAGATACAATCCATAAAATGAACCAGACGAAGTCTCTGATAACAAAAGGACTGAAGAAACTGATTATACACCAAAGCCATCTGCTGGATACTGATGGAAGCAGCAAAGAAATCTAAGCACTCTTTTGGCACATGTCTCATGGTAATGAGAGAACGGCCCCTTCCTAGGAGCCATGAAGTGAGGGTATATAAACTTATATCACTGTATGCTCAAGAAAGCTGACTGAACCCAACATAAAGATGAAGAATACAAAGTGCAACCAATGCTTGGACCAGCTGTGCGGAAAGGACACTCACCCATCCCAAAATTGTGAAAATAAAAAGTGGCTGACCTGGGACACCGTCTTCATTGGGGGCTGGAGGACCAGCAACAACCTTCATGCAAGATCCTCGATCTCAGTGTTTCAGCAAACCATTGCCCATTCCCTGCTCCGTGCTCCCAGGGGACAGGGTTGGCTGCTGCTCAGTGCTTAATTTGTAATCAAAGAGATGCTGGAGCTCAAGCAGTATTTTTACATTCATAACTGATGCAGCAAGCCCAGAGGTACTGGGGCTATAAACTGCCAAGCCTAGAAGTGCTGGGACTCAGACCTGGCAGAAATTAAGCACTGGTGCTGCTTCTCCTCAGATGCCCCATGTTGTAGCTCCCCACATTCCACAACAGACTCACTAATACTAGAGTAGGGTATATCTACACTGACAGTGGCAAATTTGCCACTATCAGATGGATTTTTCCAAATTGACTGAGTGATCAGTAAAGACAGACTTAGTCAATCTGAAAAGTGGCATAATAAAACCACTTCCTCAAGTGGCGCAGTGCTACAATCAATGAAAACACATTTCCCATCAGTGCAGTGCACTGAAGACAGTGCACTGAATGGGCATTACAAAGTCAAGGTGAGTTACACAAGCTATTCTGCATAGCTTACGTAACTTCCATTGACAGCCACTGCATTTTGCCAGTAGTGTAGACCAAAGCTCAGTAACCTAATGCTCCTTTGAGAAAGTAGAAAAGTTTTTTTTGGTTTCTTTCAATTTATATAATATATAGGCAAATCTAGGTAACTAGATTTCAGCTTTCAAATCTAACCAGAACCTTAGCAAATTCATAAACTGAGCTCCTTTCATGCTGACATGTGGTCTTATGAATGTGAGACAGAGGCCCAAAGGAAGACATGCAGTAATTATATCATATTTTTAAACGTGTCCATTAAGATGGTTAAACTTTTTTTGACATGTTTGTTTTTATAGAAATAATGTGTTTATATGGCTGAACTTTCAGTCCTAACTTGGCATTTTTCTTTTTTAGGATATATCTGTGAAAATTGTTCTCTTCAACACCAGAATAGATGGATTTACAAGAGAAACAGGCTCACCATGAACAAATAGCTGAGACAAGAAAGTGGAGTTTCACTAACTAATTAGCTCATTTCTGCTTTTTTAGTACACTACATTTTAATGGTCCAAAGTCTCCCAGCTACATGGGTCTCCCAAAAGAAAAAAAGAGATGGGGAAAAAGTAGTGCGTGCACTGCAGTTCTTTCTTTGCAGCATTTTGCTCCCCCTCCAAAAGCGTTTAAGTTAATTCTGACTAGGTTTGACAAGAGTAGGCTACAGCCTCTGTGCTGAAAACATTTTCATTTTGACATCTCTGTCAGCATGGGGGGCGGTGGGGAGGAGGGAAGGAGAAGAGAAAGATCTGTGGTATCTTGAAGTTACACAATAAAAATTACTTTTGAAATGACTTCTTTATTTGAACACAGCTTTTCACCAAAGTCCTGAATAAGCCCATTCTGTCAGGGAAGGACAGAAACAAGGTGGTTAACATAAGCCAGCTGAAGAAGCTTGCTGCTTTTCCTGTAAATAAGCCAGCTGAAGAAGCTTGCTGTTTTCCTCTTTTCAGAGCACAGGCACGAACTGCTGTAAAGCAACAAAATAAAATCCTTGTTTCTCTCCTTTGCATGGAAAGATACATTAGTATGTTCGTATATTTAGGCACACGTGTTATTAGCCAAACAGGCAGCTTTCATGAAGAGCATTGCAGTACAGAGTGCAACTTCAGCAGCCAGTTGTCTATGGAGGCTAAGCTCCGTGGCCAAAAGCGTGAATGTTTATAGCACATTGCAATGAGCCCAGAAAATGCAGGAAGTCAGAAATCCAACAACAAGTTAACCACAGAATCGCTACTGTAGCAGAGGAGTATTTGTGCCCACTGCCCTTTTTTTCCCCCATACAGTGCACTGCTAATTATTCAGAGCTGTGGGAAGAAGGAAAGAGTGTGGGCAGGTAATAGTTTAAAGTAGAACTGTTCTACTAAGAAGCCTGAAAAGATCACAAAGCTACACACCAGCACTTTCCAACTTTCTCACATCATCCAGTTAAAGTAAGCAAATTCCTTGGAGAGTATCATCAGTTTTTCTGCTTCACACATCTGAGAAAAAACAGCACTTTGACAGGCAATAGGAATGTCTTGCCAATTTCCAAAGGGGTAGCCGTGTTAGTCTAGTCCAGCAAAAAAAAATCAAGGAGTCGTGTGGCACTTAAAGACTATCTGTTAGTCTTTAAGTGCCAGACGACTCCTTGTTTTTTTAATAGGAATATCTGTCAATGTTCTTATATGGGCCTCATTGCTGCAGCACCTTACCATCTTATATTTTCTACTACATTTGATCTGCGCAGCATCTGTGTGAGATAAGGAACTATAATGCACCTTTTACAGATTGGGGAATTTAAGAAGATTATGTGATTTGCCTATGGTCACAAAGGAAGTCTGTGGCAGAGGAGGGTACTAAAACCACATCTTGACTCCCAGTTCAGTGACCTCTACACTAAGTCATTCCTCCTCCCCTGGGAATGCCCATCTTGCACACTGGAAATATTTATGAGGTGACAGACCCATACCAATCTTCTATGTAGATTCCCTCTCCTGCTTACTCTCTCATGCTCCACATTAAGGGCAGGTCTACATCACAGTGGGCTTTCAGCATCAGTCGAAGGGAGATATGCAAAATACTTAAAATAACTTGTATATCTATCTCCCTTCGACTGCCTACTTACCATGATGTCTTCAGGGCACTGAGTCGAAGGGAAATGCCCTCCCTTCGACTCAGTGCTACTCTGCTTAGAGGTGGTCTTCAGAAATCAATTTCCCAATCTATTGAGCAGGCCTTCACACACCAATCAGTTGATTGGGAAGATCGATCTGGTGGCTGTGAATTTGCTACCATCACTGAAGTCTAGGGCTGAGAGAGGTGAATTGAACCAGTTTCCCCCTAGTGTTAGAAACATCCTTGGAACAATACGTTTCTCCTGATCAGCAGGATCATCACAGATGGAAGAAGGAATTGCAACCAACCAGAAAATAAATCAAAATTTAGTTTCGTATATAAAATTCCTTCCACCTCAACTCCCACCTCTTTCATTCCAAGATTCTAAATTGTCCTACAGGCCTGATGCCACATGCTCTGGTACTTTCAGGTTCAAGTGCAGCTTTGGTTTTCTCTGTTTTCTGGGATAGAGAAATTAGAAGATCAAAGGAATGCAGGCAACAAAGAGATTTAACAGCACTCTGGGATGTAAAGAAAAAGCTGGCTATGCTGCTCACTAGTGCTCACTGTTGGTAAAAACATGCAAACAACAAATGGTATTGCCCACAACCTGTGTTGCACTTGAAGTCATCAAGAAAAGGAGCAGAAAGGCTAAAGTTTGAGGGGGAAATGGAAGCTCCACAAGAATGAATCGGAAGCAACTCATTGGGATACTGCCTGGACCAACCTTTGAAATGCAGCAGGCATAATGAGGAAAATTCTTGTGGTGGGTTTTACATAAAGCAAAAATGTCAACCTGAGGAAGTCAGTTTGTATAAAACATTTTAGTCCCCAGAGGATTGTCCTTCCAAGTTCAGTTAGAGATTCATTTTACTAGTCCTTTTTCTTTTAACTTTTGAGAGAAAAAGGAAGAGACCTAAAAAAGCCTACTATCTGAAGATCCCGATGATGATTTTAATACAAGCTTCTCTTTTTATTGGGTAGGGGCCTCAGCCATAGACCAGGACCTCATTGTAATAAACTCCATGTAAACGTATGGCACAGATGCGTCTGACAAAGTGCACTGGAGTCCATGAAAGCTTACACCTGAAGAAATGTGTTAGTCTTTAAGGTGCCACAGGACTCCTGTTGTTTCAACTGTATATAAACTAAACACAGCTACCGATCTGGAATATGGCACAGAGACTACCGATGCCATAAAGAATACATAATTTAGGTAAGGCTCCACCATCTCTAAACATCCAAATGTCAGACTTCACTGATACATGAGGACTGAGCAGTCAGATGAGTCCTGTTCATACACCACTGAAATCAATGATCTTTGTGCATTAGGTGTAATGCTAAGCAATGGAACATTTGATACATTTGCTAGCTTTCCAGCATCACTGTAATGCAACATAGAGCTTCTATCTATTTTAAATAGAAAACTAAATAGCCAGAAAACATGTCAAAATAGAGCCCCCATCCAAGTGAAGCTTCATTCATTTGTTCCTTTCTGAGAAAGATTTTAGTTAGTTTATGTGTAATAAAGCTGGAGCTGGTTACAGCATGCCTCATCCAGGGTTAGTTCTGTCCCATCATCATTGCCTTGCTCTCCAGAGAACTTATTGTTACGTGCATTAAGGAGTTTCAGAAGAATTTGTTAGGATGGAGGGGCCATTAGAGTAGATGAAGAAAACATCTGATTGTTGGACTGACAAAACAAACAGACAAAAAGTCCTGTGGCACTTCTAAAAGACTAACAAATTTATTTATCACATGAGATTTTGTAGGAGAAAATCCCACTTCTTCAGATGCTTGAAGATAGGGAATGCTCCACCATATGTGATATGTCTTATATTAGATAAATTACCTCTTCATACAGCATCCTGACTTGAATGACTCAATTAACCTCTTTTAAAAAATATGTGCTGAGAAAGAGTCATGAGCATCTACTCTGGACTGTGTTGTCATCCAGTTAAAAGAGATCTTATCATTATCCAAAACAAGCAAGGAGTCCTGTGGCATGTCAAGACTAACACATTTATTTATCTCATGAGCTTTTGTGGGACAAAATCCCACTTCGTCAGACACTCTGAAGCACCTTCAAAGTGTCCGAAGAAGTGGGATTTTCTCATGGGAAGAAACTGAAATAGACTCTTGAATTCTCAGAGTCAAAAATGAGAGAAAAACAAAAAGTAGCATAAATACAGAAAAGAACACTTGATTTTTCATGCGTTTTTTAAAATTTTAATCATGAATTACTATTAGAAAGACAGGGATTTATGATTTTTGTTAGATTAAGTTTCTAGGCAAAGCTGCTCAAACGTCATCTGTGCAATTACTAGTTACAGGAACATTAGCATCCACACCACAACGTCATCAGCTTTCTCTAGGATAACGGGGTCTGAGGCTGAGGACAAGTAATAATTCCAGGCCACACCTATTAACAAACAATCAATAGAGTGATTAGGAAGCTTGAAATTCTCAGCTACTGGTTTTTGTTATGTTGTGATTTCTGACATTAGTTTTGTGCCCATTTATTCTTTTGTGCAGAGATTCTCCTGTTTCGCCAATGTATAAGGTGTGGGGGCATTTCTGGCATATGATAGCATAAATCACATTGGTGGATGAGCAGGTAAATGTGCCTTTGATGGAGTAGCTGGCTTGATTAGGTGTCTTTTGTGCAGATATGTGGGCAAAGTAGTTTGTTGCAGGGGTATGTGCCTGCTTTAATGGTTCTATTGTTAGGTCTGTAATTGCTGGTGTTTACCTTTTTAAGGTTAGGGGGCCATCTGTAGGCGAGGAGAGGTCTGCCTCCCAAGGCTTTAGAGAGTGAGGGATCATCTTTTAGAATAGGCTGTAGGTCCTTAATGACCTGTTGTAGGGGTCTGACTTGGGGGTTGTATGTGATGACCACTGGTGCTCTGTTGTTTTCCTTCTTGGGCTTCTCCTGTAGTAGTTGACTTTGGAGCACCCACCTAACTCTGTTAATCTTTCTTTACTTCTGCAGGTGGGTACTATAGTTTTAAGAATGCTTGATAGAGATCCTGATGGTGTGTGTCTGTCTCTGCTTGAGGTATCATAGCAAATGCAGTTATATCTTATGGCTTGGCTGTAGACAATGGATCATGTGGTGTGTTTTGGATGAAATGTGGATGTGATGTGTTTCACATTTATAAAGGAAGATCATCTATCACCACACGTTCTGTTTAAAATAAATAAAAGATACCAATAAGTCCTAACTGAAACTGTATGTACTATACTGTAAAAACAAACCAATGCAAAGCTCTCCAAAGAGAATCAATGCACTCAATTACAAAATAGCAAAACAGAGAGGCTAAGCAAAAGCACATTTGAAAATAAGATTTACATTTTCCTTAACATGTAAAGAATCTATCAGGGTATTTATAAAGTACCATCACCATTTTCTGGGGCCCTTTGTTTAGTATTCCCAAATCTAGCACCATAGCAAAATAATTTCAAAAGAGCAGCCTAACTACCTCATCTCCTATAAGTGAGATTGCAGAGAAAAAAATAATAACAGAAGACTTAAAGAGACAATCAGTATTGCGCATTTGGCTGCACCAGAGAGGCTGCAAAAAGACCATGAAGAGCTTTGAGTTTAAGCAACATAATCTTTTGCTTTTACTGGAAGCCAGCAGAGACATCCCACTACCGAAAAAATATGTCCATCAAAAAGATGCTCAGAGCTTTTGTCTTGGAATTACAGTATAACATTTGAAAATGCCAGTTTTGTTGCTGCTAGCTGAAGAAAGAAAAGATACTGAAACCATCTGGGAAATAGCTGACGTTGGAAAAACTAATTCTGATGTAAGAATCAGAAATAGGAGGGGAAAGGATTTTAATTCCCTAGATCCCAAAATCTGGCATAATACAGAAATAGAGAAACCACATTAGTAAGTACATCAGGCTTTTTCTGCAGAAAGTTCTTGGGATTGAAAGGCTGTATGAATCACAATACACATTTAAAGTGGATTCTCATGCAATATGTGGTCTAGAACAGGAAGAAAGTGTTCAGCTCAATTACACTTAACTTACATTTATTTGTTGCCAATTCATGAAACCTCATTTAAGGCATTTTACACTTCTCTACCGAAAGCAGTGCTTTGGAAGCTCCATGCATCAGACTACTACAAAGCATATACAAAATCTTTACTAACTTCTGTCACCCCACCCACTTGCTCACACAAACTCAGACTAGTTCTTTGCAGCTTTTAAAGACAAGTGCAGGTCCAAAAGGTGTCTATATAAATATATTAAATGTACTGTGCCTGCTCCCTGTATGTATTCATATTCAAAGTCATACCGTATTGTTGTACTGACAAGCAAATTTTCAATATTGTTTGCCCTGAAGGCAATTTTATTTTTTTTAGGCAGCAACAAAATTGTCAGCTAATTACAGAATCTCATTATAGGCAATTATGTAAGACGCAGAAAATGCATAAACCTGGTTTTCAAATTGGGTGCGGGTAGAGGGAAATAAAGAGTATTTTGTAAATACTAAGCCTCTGATAAGAGTTCATATATATTCAGGCCTATGAGAAATCACAAATCTGTAAAGCTTTAGAGGTTTTCTAGATTAACCTGGTTGAATACAGTCGAGCTACCTCCCCAGCTTATATACATTTGCCATGTGTCACATACCAGTGTGGGAGTACAGAAGCTAGAGAGGGAGTCCATGACTCAGAGTGAGAAAACTCGAGCATTACTTTGTTGAGTGTTCACTAATCTATCACTCAGAGGGAGAGCGTAAGTGTTGCTTTTAGCAACAGTGTAGGGAGGGTGGGTTGTGATCTAGGAAAATAACAGTAACCAATTCAAAAATATCAACATTGTATACTTCACCAATTATCCTGAAGCTACCAATTTGTATTTAATTTATTTGCTTGCCACAGATATGAAGTATTTTGAAAGCCAAGTTCCAAAGGGGTAGCCATGTTAATCTAGTTCTGCAAAACAAGCAAGGAGTCCTGGGGCACTTACAGACTAACAAATTTATGTATCACATGAGCTTTCATGGGAGACAATCCCAAGTGGGATTGTCTCCCATGAGAGCTCACGTGATACATAAATTTTTCTCCCATGAATGCTCAAGAGATGCATAAATTTGTTAGTTTTTAAGCAACACAGGACTCCTTGCTTGTTTTCAAAGTCGAGTATATCTGTGAACAGTAGAAGTAGTTCAGAAATTAATTATAAAGAGAAAACCCCCAAATTTGCCCAGTGTTGTTTTCTGTGAGGACTAATCAAACAGATCCAACCAAAAGGCATGTTTTTAGAATATAATCACATTTTTAAATCATTAACAGGCTTTCACAGAGGAACACAGTTTACATATGCTTGGAGATTGCATTGTGACAGTTTAACATTAAAGTGGTGACCTACTGTGGATTAGCATCGCAAATCAATTTTTTATATTTTGACATGTTATTACATATTAATGGTGTGTACATTAATAGACTTTGAGTATTAAATGGTTATATTCTGTACTAGTTAATCGCATCAGATTGCATAGCATGAGGCATTTCTGTACCATAAATTTACTGTTTGATTTTGTTTCTACAAAGATAAAGAAAAGTTACTTAATTAGGGATTACATTGTCCCCATCTAGGGAAAACTGCCCAGTATCAGGAAACTCTCATTGATGGAGAAGATTATTATTTTATTCTCCTGCAAATTACAGACATCCCAAGATCCACAAGGTCCTAAGGGTAACTGTAGAGATCCTAAGCTTCAGCACTGCGTCCTGTCACCCCGGCCCTGTATAGGACCCCAGTGACTTTCTGCTGGTTGCAGTCTGAAATCCCCCAGAGGTTTACTCAGTGAAGAGGGAGAGATATAATATAAGGCTGTTTGAGTCAACATTAGTTTACACAGGGAATAAACTGCTATGAAAAGTGGTCATAACCTCTTAATCCAGCCCTCTCTATCCCTAGAGAGGAAAAGTGTTCTAGTCAGACAGTTTACAGCTCTTCAGTTATTTACATAAACGATGCAAACTCTTCTCAGAACCCTGAATAATTTCCCCCCCCCCCATAATGCAGCCCCTTAAGGCTGAGAAAACTCCCACTCTGCTTTTCTGGTTCTTCAAGTAGACTTCTGGTAAAAATATAGAAGACAAGACCTGATGTTCCTGTGGTTAAAAAAAAAAACAAAAAAAAAACAAAACACACACACACACACAAGCTGAAAAACAAAATGAACAGCCTGCCCCCTCACAAAAGGTCTTTCATAACTTTACATACCATCATCAAGCAGCCAAAAAAGGCACACTCCCTCCCCTGCTCCCATTATATAGATCTGTAAAATCTGCACTCAGAGTCTACATCTGCCTCTTGAGTCATCAAAATCAACTCAATGTTTTCAAAAAAACACTTACACTATCAGCTCTTTTTCTTTCCCTGCCCACTTTCTGTTCCCTTGGAATGTACTACCATACAAATTCATCCTTTCTCCTTCCCTGAATAAAATGTTCAGATTAGGGACACAACTGACATGTTCCAAATGTACTCTCAAATTTTCAGATAATACATATTTAAATGTGGAACTCCTTGGATGAAAAGGCCCCAAGTTTGAAAGCGAATGAATTATCCTTAATAAAAGCTTCTAAAGGGTGTCCAACCTTTAGAATGAGGGGCCACATTGCAATTCTTTCGGCTCATGCTATTTCTGATGTTCCCCTTTTAAGATTAAGATTTTGTTCTCAACAGCAACATGAAAATTTAGTAAAGGGTAGTTGACCAAGCCTACCTATGAAAACAGCACTGCTGTGTGGGATGGCTCCTTTATGGAATAATCTCATTTTAGATAAATCATATTAGATGTTGACTTCACTTTCATGGACTTCATTAACACCACACCAACAAATTGAATCCAGAGTGCCATTTGCAAGATATTTAGCAAATGCTAGTGCTCTCTCTGCTGTACCAGCATGATGTTTATCATCTGTGAAAATGTAAATCTGTTTGGGATGTTTAAGATCAGACCATAAACGGGATTTTCTATGGAGTTTAATGTACCAGGCTTGATTTATAGGTTGGAAGCTGAGGAAGCAAGAAAGATGTGTGTTTTTCATTGCAAAATCCACACCATTCAGCTTTTTAGGGAAAGCATCTCATTACAATGTCTTTTAAAAACATTTTTTAGTCCTGGTGGTGGACAGTGGGTGACAGCTCTGAGGACTGTGGTCTTCCATTTTACTATAGACCGGACAACAGAACTGCAGCTCCACATTAAAAAAAAAATATATCACCATAGTATCAAGATGCACAGTCAGTGTGCATCTGTCCTGAACTCCAAGGGCAATTTATATCAGGCTCAATGCCCCAAAGTCAGTGGTATCTCTGCTGACTTAAGGATGCCAGCTGGGGGATGGATTTTGGGAAGGAGCATACCATCTCACAAGGAACTGCAATGAGGTCTACAGCACAGACCGCACCAAACAGGCATCTGATGCCTATAACTTTTGCTCGCTGATATACCTCAAGCTAAACTAAACCCACCAAGGCTAAATATTCCCGAACTTTGTAGAAAGAAAGATTTTGTGAAACCTGAACCTTGAACCAAACTTTGCAGCGAGTCCATGTCCCCAAAGTGGATTGTGCCAAAATCCTGGAATTAAGCAACTTTCAAGTTCGAAGGTTTCAAATCTGGATCCAAACTAGAAATGTTTTTGTGCAAAGCCAATGTTTAGTGACTGCCAACTTAGTCTGAATTTGAACCTAAGCCAAAACAGTTTCATGTTTAGCAACCAAAAGCCATTTTGCTTCATATACTCTGCAAAAGAATGAAACCCAGCAGAAAGTATGAAACAAGTTTATTACATGTCAGTCAATGAGACTGCAGCGAGGCAGTAAAGTTACAGATGCACAACTTCTTAACTTTTCCCCAGGTATGTAATACCTTTCCTTACAGTTGGTTGTGGGTGTTTGATTTGCATAATCACTCATGTTATTTCTCAATAACCACATAGCACCTAAATCCCTATACTTTGCCTGACAGCCACTATTAAGCAATCAGAGAACAGGAATTTTAAGGCTTTTTTAGTAGCAACAAAGACACCATCTCCTGTTCTTGCTTCCTTTAGCTGAAGCACAAAAATTGCAATAAGTATTGGAAGGGAAAATATGGATCACAAAAGCAAAGAAAACAGGGCTGTGAAATCAGACAAATGGATTTTACTTAAGTTTTTTTTAAAAATGAAATCTTTTGACTTATCAGTACTTTCTCTTATTTCAACACTGAGCTTCTACCACTGCCTCCCTCACTATATAATCAATCAGACAGCTAGTCCCCCCACCCAAAAAATTGATGGAAGAGTTTTTTTGCTTCTGGAACATGTCAGTTTATACACTTTTTCATGGAAAAAATGTAAATGTTACAACAAGTTCCATGTTTCAGCTTGGACTTTACCATTTTTTAAAAATTATTGGTTTTTATATAAAAAAATTCCCCTCTCACCCCTATGGGTGGTGTGTGTCTTCCTCAACCTCAGGTCCTCTACCAGAGGCCTGGGAGTTTGAGGGTTCTGTGCAGTATCTTAGCTGTTCCTAGCACTGCACTCTTCTGGACAGAGAGCTCTGATGTTGTTCCTGGGATCTGTTGGAGCCACTCTCCCAGCTTAGGAGTCACAGCCCCGAGTGCTCCGACCACCACTGGGACCACTTTGGCCTTTACTTTCCACATCCTCTCTAGTTTCTCTTTCAGGCCCTGGTACTTCTCCAGCTTCTCATACTCCTTCTCCCTGATGTTGCTGTCACTTGGCACTGCTACATCTATCACCACCGCTCTCTTCTGGTCCTTGTCTATTAGCATGATCTCTGGTTGATTGGCCAGTACCTGCCTGTCTGTCTGGATCTGGAAGTCCCACAGAATCTTAGCCCTGTTATTCTCCACGACCTTCTGTGGGATCTCCCATCTGGTCTTGGGAGGGTCTAACCCATACACTGTGCAGATGTTCCTGTACACAATGCCAGCTACTTGGTTGTGCCGTTCAGTGTATGCTGTTCCTGCCTGCATCTTACATCCTGCCACTATGTGTTGGACTGTCTCTGAGGCCTCTCTGCAAAGTCTGCACCTTGAGTCCTGTCTAGTGTGGTAGACCCCTGCTTCAATGGATCTGGTGCTCAGTGCCTGTTCTTGTGCTGCTATGATCAGTGCCTCAGTGCTGTCTTTTAGTCCAGCCCTTTCCAGCCACTGGTAGGATTTCCCAATGTCAGCCACCTCAGCTATCTGTCGATGGTACATCCCATGCAGGGTCTTGTCTTGCCATGGCACTTCTTCTGCTTGATCTTCCTCCCATGTCTGCTGCTGCCTCAGGCATTCTCTCAGCAGCTCATCTTTGGGTGCCATCTTCCTGATGTACTCCTGGATGCTCTGGGTTTCATCCAGGACAGTGGCTTTGACACTCACCAAACCCCACCCGCCTTCTTTCCGGCTGGCGTACAGTCTCTGGGTGTTGGATTTGGGATGGAAACCTCCGTACATTGTGAGGAGCTTCTGGGTCTTCACATTGGCAGCCTCCATGTCCTCCTTTGGCCAGCTCACTATACCGGCAGGGTATCTGATGACTGGCAGGGCATACCTGTTGATGGTGTGGATCTTGTTCTTCCCATGGAGCTGGCTCTTCAGGACCTGTCTTATCCTTTGGTGGTACTTGGATGTTGCTGTCTTCCTTGCCTCCTCATTGTGGTTCCCATGTGACTGTGGGATGCCAAGGTACTTGTAGCTGGTCTGTATGTCTGCTATGTGGCCTGCTGGCAGTTCCACCCCATCAGTCTTGACTACCTTTCCTCTCTTTACTACCATCCGGCCACACTTCTCCAGGCCAAATGACATCCCAGTATCCTCACTGTAGATCCGTGTCAGGTGGATTAGCGAGTCGATGTCTCGTTCATTCTTAGCATACAGCTTGATGTCATCCATGTAGAGGAGGTGGCTAATGGTAGTTCCACTCTTGAACTTGTATCTGTATCCAGTCCTTGTGATTATCTGGCTGAGGGTGTTCAAGCCAATGCAGAACAGCAGCAGGGACAGCGCATCACCTTGGTATATGCCGCACTTGCTAGCCACTTGTGCAAGCTGTCTTGAGTTGACTTCCAGTGTTGTCTCCCACAGTCCCATTGAGTTCTTGAGGAAGGTCCTTAGTGTCCTGTTGACTTTGTATAGCGCCAGACATTCACAGATCCATGTGTGCGGCATTGAGTCGTAGGCTTTCCTGTAGTCAATCCAGGCTGTGCTCAGATTGGTCTGCCTAGACTTTGAGTCTTGGGTGACTGCTCTATCTATGAGCAACTGCTGTTTTGAGCCTCTGGTGTTGTTCCCAATGCCCTTCTGAGCTGTGCTCAGGTACTGGCCCATGTGGTCCTATAGCTTGGCGGCTATGATGCCTGATAGGCCTTTCCATGTTGTGGGGAGGCAGGTTATTGGCCGGTAGTTGGACGGTGCTGTTCCCTTGTGGGGGTCTTTCATGATCAGCACTGTCCTTCCTTGTGTTAGCCAGTCTGGGTGGGAGCCTGCTGCTAGCAGCTGGTTCATCTGTGCTGCTAGGCATTCATGCACTGCTGTTAGTTTCTTTAGCCAGTAGGTGTGGATCATGTCTGGGCCAGGTGCTGTCCAGCTCTTCATGTTCTTGACCCGCTGTTGGATGTCTGCTACTGTGATAGTGACTGGTTCCTGTTCTGGGAGATTGCTGTGGTCTGTTCTCAGGTCCTGCAGCCACTTTGCACTGGTGTTATGAGTCTTCTCTTTCTCCCATATGTTCTTCCAGTACTGTTCAGTTTCTGCTGTTGGTGGCTCTGCTGTTATTGTGTTGTTGCACTGCAGTTGGGAGTACACCTTGGATGGTTCTTTGGAGAACAGGGCATTTATCTTGTTGGCCTCTGCTTCTCTAGTGTATCTCCTTAGCCTGGTAGCCAGTGCTGTGAGCCTTTGTTTAGCAGTCTCTAGGGCTTCAGATGGAGTCAGGCCCTTGTATTTTTTCAGTAGCCGAGTCTTATCCTTAATCTCTACACCCTTCTGTAGTTCCACCAGTTGACTAACTTCCCTCCAGGTTGCCTTGATCTTATTCTCCAACCTCATTTTCCAGGGGGGTATGTACTGCTGTTCTTTTTGATCGTGTAGCCAAGCACCTCCAGGATTACAGAGGCTGTAGCGTATACCAGTTCATTGGTTTGAGTTATGGTGGTAGTAGGAATTGTCATTAGGGCTCTATTGGCATCTTCTAGCATACTGTCTGGTGGTATTTCTCCAACAAACCTTGGTAATTGGTCTTGAGGTTTGACTGTAGCTAGTTTATCCATGATCTTATGCCTCATATCAGCTGCTGTGCTCTGTAATGGAGGAGGTGGCAGTGAAGTTTCAGCTTCAGCTGTTGGCTGCACATATAGTTGTTCTTCCAGGTCTTCTTCTTGAGTCCGGGATGTAATGTGGAGTTGGTCTATCTCAAGTTGTGAGGGCAGCTGCCTCTTTACTATGTTGAAGCGTTGGGTAACTAGCTGTTTCTCAGTTCGTGTGGATGTAGGTCTTTTGTCCATCCATAGTTCCCTCATACATTTCATATATCCCCTCTCATTAGGTCTACTGTTGTAGTAGCATTCCATCAATTCCAGGTTCTCTTGTCTCCTCCATGCATGGTTTGTTCCAGTAGCCCACTTATCGTCAGATTGTCCTGATTCCCCAACATCTGACACGGACCTTGTTAATCCAGGCGACGTCCAAGCCGGCATGACTTTTCTAGTTCATGTCACTCTCAGATTCGAGGTAGGCAAGTGAGGCATTAGGGGGTCTTTTGCGCAAGGACCCCTACTGGGAAAGTAGACAGGTACCCACCAGGATTTGAACCCCACTCTCCTGTATCAAAGGGCATCGCTCCTAACCACTACAGCACTCTTAACCACTACGCTATCCAGTCACCTGGATATGATATAATATAATATACAATTGCTAGAGTGTATATATATATATTAATTGTATATTATAGTATTTCCAAATCATCAAAAATAAAAAAGATTAATGATTCCTAAGCAACATTTTTCAAAGCTCTTGTGCTGGACATTTCAGATTTTCATCTTATTTTGGAACCAAAATAAAAATAGGTGGAACAGGGGGACTGAAAACAGGGGAGTTTGAGAGGGAAGGAGTTGGTCAAGCCCTGAGGTGGCGGCGAAGACAATCCTCTAGCTGAAGAAGGAAGGGAGAGAGCAAAGCTTAGGTGATTTCTGTTAGTTGTCAGTTACTGTGGGACTTGGGACTGTGATTGTGTGGGGCTGTTTGGCCCATTGTTCCCTGCTCACCTTTGATCACTAGCTCCAATCAGCTTTGTGATCATCCTTCCCCTGTGTGCTTAACGAAGGGCAAGGGCTGACCCTAGGCAGAGAAGGCCTTAAAAGCCAGTGGCTGAGTGACCACAGGGAGCTTGAAAACAGGGGGACTGAAAACAGGGGAGTTTGAGAGGGCGGTTGGGAAAGAGTTGGTGAGGCCATGATGGTGAAGAGGAGCTGCACTGCTTGTGCCAGCGCCCCTCCTGTCTCCTCCACCTGTGCCCGTAGCCAGACAGACATCCTGAGCATGGATATCTCTACCCAGATCCTGGTATGGACTTGCAGGGCCTGCATTTCCCTGTCACAGACAATTAGGCTGGGGAGACGAATCAATGTGATGGGTGCCTTTTGGTGGACTCTCTCAGGAGGCAGGTGGGAGAGTTACAGGAGGAGGTGTCTAGGTCAGGAGTATCCATCCTCTGGAGAAGTTCCTTGATAGCATCCATGAGGAGACATGCAAGACTAAGGATACTATCCGGGTGCTGAAGACTAATGCCGCATCACTGGAGAAGGATAGGATGCCTATGGCACAGGGAGGACACTGGCAGCTGGTTACCTCTGGCAGCAGACAGTGCTCCACTCCTGCTCCCATCCCACACTCTGTTGTGGTGAAGAACCGTTACGCAGCACTAGAGATGATGGATGAGGTGAAAGAGGAAATGCCATGCACCCCCGAGGCTGGGAGAATCACATCCACCACAGACAAGAGGAAACATAGGGTTGTGGTGGTTGGGGACTCACTTCTGAGGGGACGGAGGCACCCAACGGGGGAGGGGCAAATAATTGCCTTAGGTGTCCTAATGAAGCCCTAATACCCGAGGCGAGTGGGGGAGGCTAACACCAGGAGAAAATGCAAAGAGATAGATGCAACAGAACTGAAAATCGACAGGGGAAGGTAGGGCAATTAGCTCAGTATTTTAGGTGCCTGTACACAAATGCGAGGAGCCTGGGAAACAAGCAGGAAGAATTGGTAGTCCCAGCTCAGATGAGGAACTATGATATAAATGGAATAACAGAGACGTGGTGGGATGGCTTGCATGACTGGAGCTCTGCTATGGATGGGTATAAATTGTTCAGGAAGGACAGGTGGGGAAGAAGAGGGGGAGGAGTACCGCTGTATGTAAAAGAGCTGTATGATTGCTCAGAGCTCCATTATGGAAGTGGGAATGAGCCAGTTGAAAGTCTGTGGGATAAGTTTAGAGGAGACAGGAGGCCTTGCGAACAGGGGACAGCAAACAGGGGAGTTTGAGAGGGAAGGAGTTTGTGAAGCCCCGAGAAGGAGGTGAAGGCGATCCCCTAGCTGAAAGCAGCAAGGGACAGAGTGTGCTTGGGTGAGGGTTTGCTAACTGTGTGTGTTTGTCTGTTTGACTTTTCCCTTACAGCTGACTTCTGTTAGTTGTTTCTTACTGTGGGTGGGGGCTGCTTGCACCATTGTTCCCTGATCACCTTTGTGCACCAGCCTCAATCAGCCTTGTGATCAGCCTTCCCCTGTGTGTTTAACAAGGGGCCAGGCCTGACCTAGGCAGAGAAGGCTTTAAAAGCCAGTGGCTGAGCGACCAGAGGGAGCTTGCGAACAGGGGACAGCAAATGGGAGTTTGAGAGGGAGTTTGGGGAGGAGTTTGTGAAGCCACGATGGTGAAGAGGAGCCGCACTGCTGCCAGCACCCCTTCTGTCTCTTCTACCTGTGCCTGTAGCCAGACAGACATCCTGACCATAGATATCTCTACCCAGACCCTGGTGTGGACTTGCAGGGACTGCAGCCTGCAGTTCCCTGTCTCCAACGATCAGGCTGGGGAGATGAATCAATGTGACAGGTGCCTGCTGGTGGAATCTCTCAGGAGGCAGGTGGGAGAGTTACAGGAGGAGGTGTCTCGGCTTAGGAGTATCCACACCCTGGAGAAGTTCCTCGACAGCATCCACGAGGAGAAGTGCAAGATGGAGGGCACTGCCCAGGTACCAGAGACTACTGCCACAACACTGGAGCTGGATGGGGAGCCTGTGGCAGGGGGAGGACACTGGCAGCTGGTTACCTCTGGTGGTAGGCAGTGCTCCACCCCTGCCCAAAACCCACCCTCTGTTGTGGTGAAGAATCGTTATGCGGTGCTAGAGACAGTGAAGGAGGTGGAAGAGGAGAGGCCATGCACCCCTGAGGCTGGGAGGATCACAGCCACCACAGCTAGGAGGAAACGTAGAGTTGTGGTGGTTGGGGACTCACTTCTGAGGGGGACGGAGGCACCCATCTGTCGCCCTGACAAGATCTCTCGAGAGGTATGCTGCCTGCCAGGTGCCCGCATCCGAGACGTTACGGAGGGATTGTCGAGAATCATCCGCCCCTCTGACTACTACCCCATGCTTCTCATCCATGTAGGAACCAATGATACTGCGAGAGGTGATCCTCGGCAGATCAAAGGTGACTTCAGGGCTCTGGGAGCGCGGGTGAAGGAGTTTGGAGCACAGGTGGTGTTCTCCTCGATTCTTCCGGTCAAGGGTAGAGGCCTGAGCAGAGACAGATGCATCCTGGAGATGAACGTTTGGCTGCGAAGATGGTGTCGTCAGGAGGGCTTTGGCTTCCTCGACCATGGGTTGCTGTTTCAGGAAGAAGGACTGCTAGGCAGAGATGGACTCCATCTTTCGAGGAAGGGGAAGAGCGTATTTGGACGCAGACTGGCTGACCTAGTGAGGAGGGCTTTAAACTAGGTCTGAAGGGGGAAGGAGACCAAAGCCCACAGGTAAGTGACTATGTGGGAGACCAGGGGGATGGGATGGAACTTGGGGGGGTGCCGGGACTGTAACTCCAGGGATAGAAGAGAGGATAATTGGAACATGCGGGGGGAATCAAATAACTTTCTTAGATGCTCTAATGAAGCCCTAATGCCTGAGGCAGGTGGGGGAGGTCAACACCAAAAGAAAATCCAGGGAGGTAGATACAATAGAATTGAAAGTCAAAATGGGAAAGTAGGGCAATCAGCTGGGTATCTTAGGTGCCTATACACAAATGCAAGGAGCCTGGGAAACAAGCAGGAGGAATTGGTAGCACTAGCGCAGACAAAGAACTATGACATGATTGGGATAACAGAGACGTGGTGGAATAGTTTGCATGACTGGAGCTCTGCAATAGATGGGTATGAACTGTTCAGGAAGGACAGGCAGGGAAGGAAAGGGGGAGGAGTAGCACTATATGTAAAGGAGCTCTATGACTGCTCAGAGCTTCATTATGAAAGTGGAAATAAGCCAGTTGAAAGTCTGAGGGTTAAGTTTAGAGGGGAGAGCAACAAGGGGGATGTTGTGGTAGGTGTCTGCTACAGACCACCAGATCAGAAGGAGGAGGTGGATGAGGCATTCTGTGGACAACTGACAGAAGTTTCTAGAGCACAGGCCCTGGTTCTCATGGGGGACTTCAATTACCCTGACATCTGCTGGAAGGCCAATACAGCAGTGCACAGGCAATCCAGGAAGTTTCTGGAGAGTGTTGAGGACAACTTCCTGGTACAAATGCTGGAGCAACCAACGAGGGGCCTTGCACCTCTCGATCTGCTGCTCACAAATAGAGAAGAATTTATCAGGGAAGTAGAGGTCAATGGCAGCCTGGGTAGCAGTGACCATGAAATGATTGAGTTCAAGTTGATGATTAAAGGAAAGAAGGAAAGAAGCAAAACACAGACCCTGGACTTCAGAAAAGCAGATTTTGTCTCCCTCAGGGAACTGATGGGCAGGATCCCTTGGGAGGCTGATCTGAAGGGGAAAGGTGTCCAAGAGAGTTGGGTGCATTTTAAAGAAACCCTGCTAAGGGCACAGGAAGATACAATTCCGATGAGGAGAAAGCACAGCAAATGTGGAAGGCGCCCACTGTGGCTTAACAGAGAGCTCTGCACTGAGCTGAAGCATAAAAAGGACGCTTACAGGAAGTGGAAGCTAGGACAGATGACTAAGGAGGCATATAAAGACATTGCTCAGGACTGCAGGGATAAAATCAGAAAGGCCAAAGGACAAATGGAGTTGCGACTAGCAAGGGATGTGAAGGATAACAGGAAGGGGTTCTACAAGTATATCAATAACAAGAAGAGGATCAGGGATGGTGTAGGTCCCTTACTGAATGGGGCAGGCATCCTCGTGACAGAGGATGAGGAAAAAGCTGAAGTGCTCAATGCTTTTTTTAGTTCAGTTTTCACAAGCAAGGTCAGCTCCCAGCCCACTACACTAGGTACGGGGGACTGGGGAGAAGAAGAGAGGCCCTTGGTGACAGAAGGTCAGGTTAGGGACTGCTTAAAGAAACTAGATGTGCACAAGTCCATGGGGCCGGATGAACTGCATCCGAGGGTGCTGAGGGAGCTGGCTGATGAGATAGCAGTACCGTTGGCCATTATCTTTGAAAACTCGTGGCGAACGGGGGAGGTGCCAGAGGACTGGAAAAAAGCAAATATAGTACCTATCTTCAAGAAAGGCAAAAAGGAGGATCCAGGGAATTACAGACCTGTCAGCCTCACCTCAATCCCTGGAAAAATCATGGAGCAGCTTCTCAAAGAATCCATCCTGAAGCACTTGGAGGAACGTAGAGTAATCAGGAACAGTCAGCATGGATTTACCAAGGGTAAATCATGCCTGACCAACCTCATCGCCTTCTATGATAAGATGACTGGATTTGTGGATGCGGGAAGAGCCGTTGATGTGATATACCTTGACTTTAGCAAGGCTTTTGATACGGTTTCCCACAGCATTCTCATTGGCAAATTAAGGAAGTATGGGTTAGATGTGTGGACTGTAAGGTGGATAGAAAACTGGCTAGAACAACGGTTTCAGCGCGTAGGAATCAATGGCTCCATGTCAAGTTGGCAGGCAGTAACAAGTGGTGTGCCCCAGGGGTCGGTCCTGGGGCCAGTTCTGTTCAATGTTTTCATTAATGATCTGGATGATGGGATAGATTGCACACTTAGTAAGTTTGCAGATGATACCAAACTGGGGGGAACGGAAGACACCCTAGAGGGCAGAGACAGGATTCAGGGAGACCTAGACAAACTGGAGCAGTGGGCCAAGAGGAATCTCATGAGGTTCAACAAGGATAAGTGTAAAATCCTGCACTTGGGACGAAAAAACCCCATGTACTGCTACAGGCTGGGGAGTGATCAGCTAAATAGCAGCACTGGAGAAAAGGACCTGGGAGTCATGGTGGATGGGAAGCTGGATATGAGTCAGCAGTGTGCTCTTGCTGCCAAAAAGGCCAATGGCATACTGGGCTGCATCGGAAGAAGTGTTACCAGCAGATCAAGGGATGTGATCATTCCCCTCTATTCTGCACTAGTGAGGCCACATCTGGAATACTGTGTCCAGTTTTGGGCTCCCCACTACAAAAAGGACATGGACAAATTAGAGAGTCCAGAGGAGGGCAACAAAAATGATCAAAGGGCTGGAGCACAAGCCCTATGAAGAAAGACTGAAGGAACTAGGCTTATTTAGCCTGCAGAAGAGAAGACTGAGGGGGGATTTGATAGCAACCTTCAACTACTTGAAGGGTTGCTCCAAGGAGGAGGGAGCTCGACTGTTCTCGGTAGTAACAGAGGGCAGAACGAGAAGCAATGGCTTCAAGTTACAGCTGGGGCGGTCCAGGCTGGATATTAGGAAAAACTTCCTTACTAGGCGAGTGGTGAAGCATTGGAATAAGTTGCCTAGGGAGGTGGTGGAATCTCCATCTCTGGAGGTGTTCAAGTCCCAGCTGGACAAAACACTGACTGGGATGATCTAATGGGAGTGGTCCTGCTTTTTTTGGCAGGGGGTTGGACTAGATGACCTCGTGGGGTCCCTTCCAACCCTATGATTCTATGATTCTATGAGAGGGAAACAAGGGGGGTGTTGTGGTAGGTGTCTGCTATAGACTACCAGACCAGAAGGAGGAGGTGGATGAGGCATTCCATGGAGAGCTGGCAGAAATTTCTAGATCACAGGCCTGGTTCTCACGGGGGACTTCAATTACCCTGATATCTGCTGGGAGGCCAATACAGCAGTGCACAGGCAATCCAGGAAGTTTTTGGAGCATGTTGAGGACAACTTCCTGGTACAAATGCTGGAGAAACCTACTAGGGGCCTTGAACCTCTTGACCTGCTGCTCACAAACAGAAGAATTGATCAGCGAAGTAGAAGTGAACAGCAATCTGGGCAGCAGTGACCATGAGATGGTAGAGCTCAAGATGCTGATTAATGGAAAAAAGGAAAGAAGCAGAACACAGGCCCTAGAATTCAGAAAGGCAAATTTTGGCTCCCTCAGGGACCTGATGGGCAGGATCCTTTGGGAGGTGACTCAGAAGGGGAAAGGTATCCAAGACAGCTGACTGTATTTTAAAGAAACCCTATTAAGGGCACAGGAAAATACCATTCTGATGTGCAGATTGGAGAGAAGAAGAGAGGCCCTTGGTGATGGAAGGTCAGGTTAGGGACTACTTAAAGAAGCTGGATGTGCACAAGTCCATGGGGCTGGATGAACTGCGTCTGAGGGGGTTGACCAATGAGATAGCAGTGCCGCTAGCCATTATCTTTGAAAATTCATGCTGAACGGGAGAGGTGCTGGAGGACTGGAAAAAAGCAAACATAGTGCCTATTTTCAAGAAGGGAAAAGAGGAGTATCTGAGGAATTACAGACCTGTCAGCCTCACCTCGGTCCCTGGAAAAATCATGGAGCAGGTTCTCAGAAGAATCCGTCCTGAAACACTTGGAGGAAAATAGAGTGACAAGGAACAGTCAGCATGGATTCATCAAGGGTGAATCATGCCTGACCAATCTCATTGCCTTCTATGATGAGATGACTGGATTTGTGGATGAGGGAAGAGCTGTTGACGTGATATACCTCGACTTTAGCAAGATTTTTGATAGGGTTTCCCACAATATTCTCGTTGGCAAGTGAAGGAAGTATGGATTGGATATGTGGACTTTAAGTTGGACAGAAAACTGGCTAGATCAATGGTTTCAGCAAGTAGGAATCACTGGCTCCATGTCCAGTTGGCAACCAGTAACGACTGGTGCACCCCAGGAGTCGGTCCTGGGGCCAGTTCTGTTCAACATTTTCATTAAATGTTCTGGACGATGGGACAGATTGAACACTCAGTAAGTTTGTGGGTGACAGCAAGCTGGGGGGAACGGTAGACATGCTGGCAGGCAGGGACAGGATTCAGGGAGACCTAGAGAAATAGGAGCAGTGGGCCAATGGAAATCTCATGAGGTTCAACAAGGACAAGTGCAAAGTCCTGCACTTGGGACGGAAAAACCCCATGCACTGCTACAGGCTGGGGAACGATCAGGTGAGTAGCAGCAGTGTAGAAAAGCACCTGGGGGTCCTGGTGGATGGGAAGTTGGATATGAGTCAACAGTGTGCTTTTGTTGCCAAAAAGGCCAATGGCATACTGGGCTGCATCAGCAGAAGTGTTACGAGTAGATTGAGGGATGTGATCGTTCCCCTCCGTTTGGCATTGGTGAGGCCACATTTGGAATACTGTGTTCAGTTTTGGGCTCCCCACTACAAACAGGACATGGGCAAATTAGAAAGAGTCCAGCGGAAGGCAACAAAAATGATCAAGGGGCTGGAGCACAAGACCTATGAAGAAAGACTGAGGGAATTAGGCTGCAGAAGAGAAAACTAAGGGGGGATTTGATAGCAACCTTCAACTACTTGAAGGGATGCTCCAAGGAGGACAGAGCTTGACTGTTCTTGGTAATAACAGAGGACAGAACAAGGAGCAATGGTTTCAGGTTACAGCTGGGGAGGTCGAGGCTGGATATTAGGAAAAACTTTCTTACTAGGAGAGTGGTAAAGCATTGGAATGGGCTATCTAGGGGAGTGGTGGAATCTCCCTCTTTGGAGGTATTTAAGGCTCAGTTAGACAAAACTCTGGCTGGGATGATTTAGTGGGAGTGGTCCTGCTTTTTTGGCAGGGGGTTAAACTAGATGACCTCAAGAGGTCCCTTCTAACCCTGTGATTCTATGATTGTATTTGAATTGCTGACAGATCAGGTATTCTGATCAGCTCTAATCTAGATGAACTGGGTTACAAATTGAATTTTGCTTGTGCAAAAAAGCTCAAGGTTTTTCAAGCTAATTTTGTCCCAAATTGGGGGGAAAAGCCAAAACCTTGTAAATATTACAGAATTTCACTTTCATGAATATGTCTTGGCAACAAGAGCAAATACTGGTGTTTCCAAAACAAATATGCTCTCCAGGATTCTGGAAACCCTAGGCAAACTGACTCAGATAACTCTGAGAAAGGAGGTAAAGTTAAAAAAAAAACCAGATAACAAATACTAAAGCTGTTTGACAGCTCAATTTTTGCCATTTTTATTTAATTGCATATATTTAATTTTAAGTTTCAATATAGTAATTAATAGCACTAAGTGAGAGTGCTTCCTGCTCACTCAGAAACTGATGGGGCTAAAACACACTCAACCTTTATTCCTCCACTGTGTCCAGCCAATGACCGCATTTTCATTTTGTAAACAGAAAGCATCAAAAGTCACTGTAGTGAGAGATAATACGTTCATCAAAAAGGCTACATAAAGGAGCCATTTTTATTTATTTATTTTATGGTTCAGTGATCTGGCATTAACATTTGTCAGTAGTTTCAAGAAGTCTGGGTCTATTAATGTCACCACCACTTCTTTGTCTAAGTGTAGGTTTGTGTGTGTGTCTGTCTCTGTCTTATATTACCACTTTTTTCAAAGTGCCTGCCATATTCTTACCAGAACAGCATACAATTTGTTACTCAAAGAAGAAAAAAAATTTTAATTTCACATCTGGCATTGCTGCACATTTTCTAGCGTTGCTCTGTAACCATGAGGACTGGATTCTTACCATTTTTAAAGATGAAAGCAGAGATTGTCAAGCAAACTCTTGTTTCCAGTCAGGCTTTAAGACAAGTAATGAGAATCTCTCACACACACAGACACAGACAGACAGACACACACACGCACACAAGTCACAAGAGGTGGCAACTCATACATCATGGGTGCCATCTATCTGGTTAAAAACTGCTTATTACCAGAGCTGGTTGAGAATTTTTGAAGGAAAATGGGGATTTTGAAAACAAAGCTTTGCCACAGAAAAAAAAATTGCTATTCCTTTTTTTTAATTTTATTTTGTGACAAGAAGTTTGATTTTTCCCCATTGAAAATTTCTGCCTTTTTTTTTTAACCAGCTCTACTTATCACCCATGAAAAAACAGGAGTAAAACTATGTTGTATGTTACCCCATCCTTATTTTTCAAACCTCTCCTTTTTAAAACTGTGGAAATGAGTTTCAGCTACCATAGCAGTTGACACAGTTCTTACTGATAATGAAAGAACATCCAGGAAGAAAGAATGATGCACAGCATCACAGCAAAGATGTAGGAAACAATCCTCAGAAGCCCTTATATTTTACTGGCTCATCATGCAGTTAGAGGACAGAGATAGCCAAGTAGTGTTCTGTTTGTTTATCATTCATTAGCAAATGAAACATTTCTGTCCTCATTAATTTCTCAAGAACTACAGCAGCTCAGGTCTAGCACACAACCAAGGTGTTGTACTTGTATGCTTGTTAACTTTGCTACCTCATTCCATTTCAAAGGATTTGCCTCTCATTTCCATTTTATGATGTTTCAGCACATCTCCCCAGATTTGTTTTTAATACTCAGCTACAGAAGTTTTAACCCAGGTGCTCCTCTTGTATGCCCACCTGGTTATCTCATTTATTTTTAAATTACTTTATAGGCCTTTTTCTTCCTTAAACATTGTTAGACACACATCTTTCCAGCTGTACTGCTATATTACTTCCATATCTCTTTATTTGGACTGCTGTACAATCAATGGTTTGGTGAACTCATGCCCTACTAGACAGCTCTGATGGCTAATGCCCTGTCTCAATTACCCATTTCTTCTATTACTATACAAATTAATTTTTGATGCAGTGTTAATTGGCCTCCTTTTTTCATGCATTATTATTTATCCCTGGAGAGTCTTATTTCCTGCTCCACTGTTTCCCATTGCAATACACATTTGAAACGTCATCTTTCTGGCTGTGTTGCTGAATCATGCTCTGTACCACTGTTGCAGTATTCTTGCCCTGCTCCTTTTTGGATTGCTCAGTGCTAATATTTTTCTTGACATGCTGTAAATATAGATTATGCTTTACTACCTGGCCCTTTTCTCACTCACTTCCTATATGCTCGTAGTTCTTGTTATGCTTGATGCTTGGTACAGACTTAGGGCCGGCCCAAGGTATTTTGGGGCCTTAGGTGCCTGAGATTTTGGTGCCCCACCCGGTGGCCTGGCTCAGGCTGGATGGTGCCTCCCCCCCCCAGTCCCCACAAGCCTGGCCAGATGGCGGGTGGGTGCCACGCAGGCTGCTAAGCCAAATCATGTCGGCTTGCAGCCAGGGCCAGCTCCCAACCCATGGCCCGATACCGGTGGAGCAGGGCAGGAAGCTTGCCATCCCCAGCCCCAGCCCAGCCCAACCCTTGGCACCCCCTACAGGGCTTGTGCCCTAGGCAACCACCTCTACGGGCGAGCTGGCCCTGTACAGATGTATGTTCCCTGCAAGCATTTTCCTACTTCTGGGAAGAGAGGCTGGACTGACAGCTCTGGACAATGAAGATTTCTATTTATTCACAATTTATTATGCCTTAATAAATTTCTTAGTCTTTAAAAATGCCACAGGACTCCTTGTTCCAAAGGGTTAGCCATGTTAGTCTAGTCCAGCAAAACAAGGAGTCTAGTGGCACTTGTAAGAACTAACAAATTTATTTATTGCACGAGGTTTTATGGGAGAAAATCCCACTTCATCTGAAGGGGGATTCCTTGTTTGTTCTGCTGAACTAGATTAACAAATGTATTAAGGCATAATAAACTGTGAATAAATTGAACTCTTCTGGATCTTGTCACCATTTAACAGAACAGAAAGTGGTGCAGTCTCTATGTCCACTGACTACATTTCATACAGCCCACCAAACAGCCATGCAATGACAATGACTTTCAGCCTATGCTAATTTAGGACAGATTTAAAAACAAAAAACAGCAACAACAAAATAATCTGCTGCCTAGGAACAACTGACTCTGTATTCCAACACTGGTTACCAGATCTATATAGGCTCTTCTCTGTCACATTTCTCCACCCCTTCTTCTTGTTAACTTACTAAATGACTCACAATTACTGTTTTCCTCTCCATCTTTAGGACCCAACATCAGCAAAATTTAGAGGCCTGAAATAGGGTTAGACACTATCTAAAATTCTATCTCCACTAGAAGATTTAAACTTTTATCATAGCCAATCCTAATATCCTTTTGCCAACAAATAAATATTTGTTCACAGAGGAGTTCGTGTTATAACACTGAAAGCACCTATTGGTGTGTTTAGCTGCTAGATGCTGCTCATTGCTGTCCTCACTCTTTAGCTGCTCCTGAGGTCACTACAATGCTTATTAAAAATACTGTCCCTCCAGTAAAAAAAACCCAGTGCTTCCAAGGCCACTTATATTTCCTTTTCACCCCAAAGATGAAACATTATCATAGTTCTATAGTAGGAGCCATGATGTTAGCAACAACACCTGTCATGACAGAGGAAGATTCAGCTTAAGTCTAACCTGCACTTATAACTGAGATTTAATCTGAGGCATGCAATGGTTCTGAACTGCATCTGTAGAAACCAACCCACATTTGCAGCAGCAGCAAGGTCAGGGGCATACCTGTGTCTCTCTTAACTGATGCTTGCCACTCCAGCAACCACAAAGTATTGGATTTAGGTGGTAGGAAACAAACATGTGTAAAATCCATGCTCCAGATGTTAATCTCAACTCATGAAACCTTTATCAAGCCCATTCTCAGAGTCACTCGACTCAGCAGCAAAATGAGAACAAGCTGTTGAATCAAAATATATCATTGTAATGAAATAAAGCAGGAGGGGGAATGCAAGATATGACTTGCTTCATAATGATAGACAATGCTGTTTTGTTGTCTCTCGTTTTTTCCTCCTTCACACCACTCCTCCTGTGCTGGATTTAGGCACAAGCGAAGTAAGCCATGGCTTTGGCCCTCATATTATGAGGGGCCACTAAATATGTCAGAGATAATGAAGAAGATTTATCATGATTGAAATTGATTAAGGCTTTTTGCAAGATGCATGTTTTATTTAGCTGTTTTTGTGGCATCTTTGCCTATGTGTATATGCAAATATAATGACATATTATTTATTTTTTCAATACCATTTCTGTTATTTTTTCCCTTCATTTTTTATTGTATGGGGGCCTCTGAATCTTGACATGGCTTAGGGCCTTAGCATGTCTTAATCTGGCCTTAACTGCTCCTCATCGATGCTAATATCTAAATATGAAAAACTATGTGTGACACTCCTTTCCTGTTCAGAGGGAGGCCTTGTGGAAAAACCAGGTCAGAGCTGTGGAATGGATTCATAAGGGCCTTACCTCTGCAGAGCCCTGTTGTCACTGTAATATGTAACAGCTGATGTTTACATTGGCACAACCACTTGCCAGGCTTGTCACTCAGCATTCAAAGACTGCTTGTACTAAATATCTAAACGTGGCTTTGATGGGTGGCAGAATTGGGAAGGCGGGCTTTCACTGGCTCCATGGGCGAGTCAAGAGAATGGATGCCAAGTCTCCCTTTTCATGTATACAAATCAGAGCATAAAGTGACTAGCAATGGAAACTGAGCCCCAGAAGCAATTTTTGCAACCTTCAACCATGCAAAATGCTGATTGGCATAACGAAAGAAGTTGGCTGGACTGAAAGAAAAAGCCAAAAACATACTAAATAATTTATATGACATCTGCATGGGGAGCATGAAAACATCCTCACACAGCAGTTGAAAGACCAAATGTTACAATATGGGCAATTCAGGGGTATTTTTTAATCAAAAAAGGATTTTAAAAAGTTCAATATTTAACTGTAAAACTGTATTGGTTCTCATTTTCGAAGAAGAAAGACAAAACTACTTTCTTCTACAATGCATGCCCCAAAGAATTACATGTTATGTGCATATGACTGAAAACAGAAGATGTTTACAGTTACAGCCCAAGATTATTTTTGGCCAGTCTCTCTCCTGATGTACTCCAAGGGAGTGAGTTGGATTATCTACAACCCCATATGCTAGAGCCATTACGCAGTTCTTCACACTGGAGAGGTCCTTGGTTATTCCATGAGGGTTAAGAATCAAACCAAGTGTCTGCAAGAGACTGCAGACTCTCCATACTCCTAACACAGGATTTCTGTCCCAGCACCCAACTACTTCACATATTCCTGGAGAGATGATTACAGTGGCAGGAAAAGCATCAAAAGCCTCTGTGCACCCTGCAGAATTGACATGTGACACAGACCAAATTGACTTGCAGCAACTCGCACTGTACCTAACGTGGGGTTTTTCGGGGGGGGGTGGGGGGAATTGAGGGGAGGAGGAATGATTAACTGAGAAAAGGTTTGGCACGAGGGCTGGCTCTACTGTGAGGCAAGAGACAGACATGGCTTCAGGTGCCAGTTCTTAGGGGTGTGTAGCCCCCCTGAAGATCAGGCTGGCTCCCGTCTCTTCAACTCTTTCCTAGCAGCTCAGGCACTGTTAGTCAACCTGCAGCTTAAGTCATGTAGGCAGAGTGCACTTTAAATCCCTCTGCAGGCAGACACTGGAGATTTATGCACTTTGGAAAACCATTTTCAACCTCCATGAATGAGATGGCGGGGGGGGCGCCAAATCAAAATTTGGCTTGGGGCACTACAACCCCTTTAGCCGGCCCTGTTTGGCACCAACAGAAATGAAGGTCACCTTGCTGACCAAGACAGTAGGGCTAATTCCACAAGCAATGGCAAAAGGCAGGATGACATTCAAAATAAATAAATAGTACTATTTAATATTCAAAGTATCTAGTACTTAAACTAGTGCCTTTTAGCTAAAGATCTCAGAGCTTTCCACAAAAGCCAGTAAAAGTTGCCTTGCCTTTGAAGAAGGGAAAAGTGAGACGCGTAAGTTAAGCGACTTGTGTGCTGGATTTGGAGTGGCTAGGTACTAGTTTATAAATCTTGTATGCTGACCTGGCTATTGGGATGCTTGGTTTAGTTTAATAAGAGTTGTAAGTAAACATAAGCAAGAAGGAAGCAGAATGGCTCAAGAAATCAGTTTTAAATTGGTGTTTAGTTGGTTAAAAAAATAATTGCAAATTTTGGAATCTTCCCCTTTTACTGATGTCTTTCCCTCAAAGGAGACTTTCATTACTGATAAAGAGATGGCACAGAAAATATAGTGTAAAATACCTGTTTATTGGAGCTACAGTCACCCAACATTTGGTCTACCCAACCACAGTGAGAAATGACAGCCTTAGAAATAAACACACATTTGCGTTTTCCACTTCAATTCTCAACGGCCATACATAACATAGTCCATCACAGACATATAGACTTTAAGGTCAGAAAGAACCAATATCATCTAGTTTGACCCCCCTGCACAATACAGGCCAGAGAACCTCACCCACCCCCTACTATGACCTCAATCTATGACTGAGTTACTGAAGTTGTCAAATCACAGTTTAAAGATGTCAAGGTACAGAGAATCCACCAGCAAGTAAACTATGCCCCATGCTACTGAGGAACTCAAAAAAACCCCAAACCACACTCAGTGCAGAGGTCAGCAACTTAAAGGATAGTAAGAGCCATTTTAAAAAATTCTTTCAATAACCAAGTGTTTTAAGAATCACAATGGATGTAGCCTCCAGGTGGGGGAGCTGGGCCAGGACACCTACCACACGGTCCACTGGCAGGGGGAAGGAGAAGCCTAGAACCAGGAGTGGGCCCCCTGCTGAGTTCCCCAGGGGAGCAAGCTGGCCACAGGGTCTCCCCCGTGGCAAAGGGTGGTAGGGGGTGCAGAGCCCAGAGCCGCAAGGGGGCAGCCAAAGAACAACACACTGCTTTGGAAACTGCAGGTTGCAGAACCCTTCCCCGAGGTCTGTGCCAATCTGCACTGTGGGTGTATTCCTTCCCAGTCTCTAATATAGTGATCAGCTAAACCCTGAGCATGTGGGCAAGACTCATCAGCCACATATCCAAAAAAATTCTCGGTAGTAACTCACCCCCCCACACACCAATCAACCACCCCATAATGGGCTGTAGGCATGGTTGGACATTCGGAAAATATTGATAACTGTCAGGGTAATTAACCACTGGAATAAGTTGCCTAAGCAGGTTGTGGAATCACCATCATTGGACGTGTTTAAGAGCAGATTAGACAAGCACCCATCAGGGATGGTTTAAGAGGGTACTTGGTCCTGCCATGAGTGCAGGGGACTGGACTTGATGACCTCTCATGGTCCCTTCCAGTTTCTATCATTCTATATGTATGCTAGTAGTCAAAGATCAGTTAACTACCAAATTAGGCTGTCCCAGAATACCATCCCCTCCATAAATTTACCAAGCTCAGTTTCAAAGCCAGTTAAGATTTTTCACTACCCCCTGCTCCACTTGGAAGGCTGTTCCAGAACTTCACTCCTCTGATATCTATCTTGTTTCTCTAACCAAGTAACAGACCAGAATTTTCAAAAGAATCTTTTATTCATAACTTGTTTCTTTATGGATTTCACATGACAATGATTTTCTCTCTCATTTCCCAATCACATATCAGTCTGCTGCAGGTTGTCATTCTAAGTAAGGGAGTTATTGTAACTGAAGATGAAGGTGAGGCATAATAAAGGCGCTACTGAAATCATGCCAGTGCTCACAACGCAGTGGTGTTCCCAGCCTCATCATGAGCTCTCCCATGAAAAGGTCCCCACCAACTACTTTGTTCCTACTAATCCTACTTAGACTTCCACTATGCTACCTTGCTGCCTTTGGCTGGCCTTCCCTCAAATTCTTCTTAGTATCATTTACAGATGGTGTTCCAAGTCCCTCCTTTCGATGTGTGCCTCTCCTGTCCTCCATGCATAGCTAGGCTCCATCCTCCCTCCCTCCCCACAAGTTCTCTAGGTCTACCCACTTTTCTCAGCCTCTGCACATCTTACTATCCTTTGATGCTGATGATTAGTGCCTCTCTCTGAGTTCAGGTCCTTACTTCCAATAGGATCACATCTGTCCATTTCTCTATCCTAGATTCAAACACTCAGCCTTTGACAAAATTCAGGTCTTGTTCTGAATTTTGCAGCTCTAAGCAGACCTCCAAGAACTCCACCTGGGACAACTTGCAAAGGAGGCTTGTTCTGAGACATCTTTCCCCCAGACACATCGGACTGAAGTGTCTGAAAGTCACTTTGCATGTAGGATAATCAAAGCATGGAGGAAATCCTATCATTTTAGATGCATTCATGCACTACTTGATTTTTATTTTATTAAAACTTTCCAGACTGAGCCAATCTATTTTGAAAAATAAAAAGCAGACCTGCACTGAGTTACCTGGAGCCAGCTTAATCATGGGGTTCAAAGGACATTACTAATCACTTGCCAATAGAACCACTCAATTTAGATTCTCAGCAACAGTCTTGGTGGACAGGCCCCTGCTTCCCCATTAGTCACTAGACCACTCATTCTCCATCTGCAACCGCTGTGTCCCTCTTTAATTACCTAGAAAACTCTGTTCAAGTTGGTGGGTCGAGCAAATTAAATGTATTTAATTAAATGCATATTAAATGGCTCTGATACTTAACCTCAGCTCTTAAGCCTGCTATTTTGAAATCCAGGTTGGCACTCCTGTCCTGCCATTAACAAGCAAAGAATAGGAAACACAACTGGCTTTATTGCCTATTGGCATTCAAGTAGCTCCAAGCAAGTCTACGTTGTGGTGGGATTTCGGCAGTAGTCAAAGGGAGATACACAAAGTACTTAAAAGAGCTTGCATATCTCCCTTCAACAGCTTATTGCCTGTTTATGGTGGTGTCTTCAATGTGCTGAGTTGAAGGAAAATGCCCTCACTTTGAGCCAGTACTACTCCAGTTGCCAGTGCGGTCTTCAGCAATCGACTTCCTGATCAGCTAAGCTGGTCTTCATAGACCAAATCAGTCATTTGGGAAAATCGATATGATGGTGGCAAATTTGCCACCATCGATGAAGACTAGCTCTCTCATTAACCACCTCACTGAGCAAAAAAAGAGAAGAGGTACACAATTTCAAAGAGGTAGCCGTTTTAGCCTAGTCCAACAAAAAAAGCAAGGAGACTGGTGGCACTTTAAGACTAACTAATTTATTTATCACATGAGCTTTCGTGGGACAAAAATCCCACTTTTTCAGACACTAGAAGATGAGGAACTTTACAAGTTCCCCATCTTCAAACGTCTGACGAAGTAGGATTTTCTCCAGTGAAAGCTTATGCGATAAACAAATTTGTTGGTCTTAAAGTGCCACCAGTCTCCTTATTTGTTTTTAGGAGGTACACAGTACATTGCACTGAGAAACAGGTCAACTGTCCAGAGATGATAATGTTTGTTAACAATGGCTTGTACAGTTATACACAAAGCAATTTGAGACTCTGCACGTACTGTGAATAGTCTTCCCAAGGTAAGCGGCATAAGCCTCTTTCCTTGAGACACTTCAAATTATACTGATGGATCACTACAAAACACAGCATAAGAAACCACCGCAAGGGGGATGAAACCACTTCAAATACCACACCTCCCCGCTAGCAGCTTTCTGGGCCTAGAGACAGACTTCTGTACCTCATCTGTGCAGGAGCCTGAGCTACTGTTGCATGTGGAGAAGTCACCAGCATTAGCCCACTGACATCAGACACTTCAAGTCTACAGATTCCACCATCCACCAATGCACCATTGCCACTTGTTTCAAGTTACTTAGCTTTTATCATTGCCAGATGATTTTCCTTGCTTCTCCTTACCAGGTGGCATTTATCCTCTTACTTCTTGCTTCTTCCTTTCCCAGGTATGAGATCCTAAACCACTATTCCTAGGCACTAGAAAAAAGTTCTGAAATTCAAGAATAAAGGTGCTGCATGGCTCCAGTAACAAAATTTTCTATATCAAAGGAACATAGTAACTGAATTTTTAAAAAAGATTTCTTTTTGCAAAATATGGGAGGATTTTCAGCTTGCACATTTTTATACTAAAAAAAATAAGCTGGCTTTCATGGTTATAAGACCATAGAAAAATAAAACCACAACATCCATGTATTTCCACTCTAATAACTGTAAAGGACAAATCATTTTTCAAAACTATTTTGGAAAACAAAATTAAGTTCTGGGCAAAAACTTTATGCACCAAATTTAAACACACAGTGAAGTATGCTGGCAAAATTGTCCAGCCTTGAAAGCAAGCTTTTACAATATAAGTGACACAACATAATTGTGATAGTGCAAATGGCACTGCTAAGAGCAATATGTAACTTATTTATAAGAAGAAATATTGCTAGATTTAATCAATCCCATCAAGATTTTTTAAAAATATACTTAAAACGTGAAATTTGGGCAGATGTAGTAAGTCTGACTACTTTTGTTTAAAGTTAAAGGTTGTTTATTAAATGTTATTTATATACTGCTAAACCTCAGAGAGAAATATTAAACATGTCTGGGGTTCACTGAGCACGCAAAACAGGCATTAAATTGCACCATTTGATATACAACTTCCTACTGAGAATAAATCAGCCAACATCTGCCAAATATGTAAAGGATTCATTACATTTTTGTAAGGCTTGCTTACTATGGAGACTTCAGGATTTGGCAAACAAACACTGAATAGAAGGAAAACTGGCATTTCATTATTCCAAGCTTTTCAATGTAGACTTCACAAGATGCAAGACTATTTCTTCATCACTGTCACCTGACAGAAGAAATAGCCTGAAGCTGTAGAACTGGCCCGGGGGGGGGGGGGGGGGGAATCCATCTGAGGTCTTGTTTATAGGACAGAGTCTTTGTGCTTCTCTTGGCAGTTACCAGAGCAAGGTACGTTACTGTATATTATCACTCTCCAAAACCCTGCTGTTGGACTCAAGAGTCAACAAAGATTATACAGTACAGTGCAAAGACCCTCCCTGCCCAAGGGAGAACATGGCAAGCTCTGCTCCCTCAGGATAATGATATCAGACATTTATTTTGGCATTCAGAGAACTCTTCTAAAATGCACAAAACCTAATAAGCTCCCATATGCTGGGAACCTTTGATTAAATGCTGTAACTTATCTTATCATTAGGCAATAATCATGTATACTGAAAATAAAATGGAAAATCTGGGTACATTGAAGTCCTGTTTGCATAACGTCAGGGAAATCCCATTATCCCTCTCACCCCCATATCCTTCCTCCCCCCAGTGTATGCTGTTCATGCAAATGAAGAGTCAAGCTTCAGCACCACAGTAAAATTGATTTCCAAAGTTTTAGGGGAGAAAATGAGAGAGAGACAGAAGCTTAATTAGGAAGCCATAGAAAGCAGAGGTTTATCCTTTTTCAATGGGGGAATAAAGTGGAGCATCTGCAATTGCTGGAAGCATCTCCAATTACCAAATGAGAAAATGAATGAAAGCACAAGGGATAAGAAACTACACATCTGAGTCCAGAGTGGGTCCTGCTGCCACTGACTTCAATGGAAATTGTGCAAATCGAAGAGCGCTATTTGGCCCATGAACTCCCACCGACATGAATGAATTATTCCAAAACAAATTATATTTTGCTTTCTGATCTCCTGTCTTTATTGCTTAAGTACCTTAGCCTAAAATAAAGTGTAGTATCATTTCAATATCTGATGCTGTCCCCATTGGATCAAGATGATATAGTCTACATTCGTTTCTGTCCCTTTCCTGTCCTCCTTTATTCCTCCTGTACTGTAGAAGATTAAGTCTCCACCCCAAGCAGGCTAACTCAGAGAAATGCAAAATACAAGCCAACAGTCTGATTGCAAGAGCAATGAACAGTTAGGGAAAGATTCAACACTAGAAGGTTTTGTGGAAGATGGGTTTCAGGGGGAGTAAGTTTTTGAAATTTGAAAGAACAGAGAGCAGAGAAAAAATTTTTTTTTAAACAGACATGAAGCAGCACTGAAAATACTGATAAAACTTTATTTTAAAGCTATAATATTTTCGCAGCCTCTTTCCCTCCTCCTGCCCTCCACCAAGTTCAATACTGGTCATGAAATGGGAACTGAAGTTACCCAGCACCTTACAGAAGCAAAGTGGCTACCAAATTAAAACCCCAAGTAGGACCTGGAATTTTTTCTCAAACAGCAGAGCACATTACTCCCTCACACCCTTTTCCAAGGGTAAACAGACATCAAGAGCAGTACTCTATATTAAATATCGAATACAGTATATTCTGACTGATAAAATAGATTCCTTTCTCCAGTAAACCGTAATACAACTGGAAGTGGTTTTTAAGTGGGGGGGAGGGCTGGAATAGGAGGACCAGGGTGCTTGGTGTACCCAAAGGTGGTGGTTCTTCAAAGCATTAAACCCATTAAAACTCACAAGTAGTATTGATTAATTTGAAAGAACTGTTCTTCTTAATAGGACTGACGCTACTCTTAACATTAAAAGCATCTCTGCTCGTTATCTCCTGAATACATCTGCCATTAAAGAACAGCTAACAGAGCCTTTTACAGTCACTTTTCTTACCATAATCACCCTAACTTTAAAAGATCAACATCTTGAACCTCTGATGCCAGATGAACCTCACCTACTATAATCTCTGCAGCTCCAGAAAATTCATCTGCTCTCCATTTATACAAATTTATTAATACTGTGAGTTTGTCTGTATGGGGTGGGGAGGGGCAGAAGAGCAGGTTAAATGCCCAGCATTCCATTCCTCGCTCTGTTTCTTTAGCTTGTTCAAACACTGCCTTCTTCTGGATACCTTTGCAGTCTCAGAAAGTTACTTTTGTGTGTTTTACTAGATTTCCCATTTTATTCTAGTCAATGTTTATGTGATGTGTCCAAGTGCATGCTCAACACATGTGCACACACACAGTGTTCTGTGCAAATGAACACAGGTCTTACGAAAGTGAGACACCACTGTTACTTTCCTAGATCAGCCATACAAAGTGCAGGTAAACTTTGCAGCTGCTCAACACCCTTCAATCCCTATTTAAATTATCCAAGTCATTTCACACCCAAGCCAAGTCTACGCTGATGGCAGCAAATTCAGTGAATCAGTTTGTTCTTTCCAGGCAGATTGAGCCGGTCAGTGAAGACTCACTCAATCAGTCGAGAAGTTGACCAGTTAAGTCCATCCCACTGAAAAAAGGGTAACTCTGAGTCAAAGGGAGGACATTTCCCTTCAACTCAGTACAGTAGAGCCGCTTCAGTAAGTAGGTAGTAGGCAGTCAAAGGGAGCTGTGCAAGTTATTTTACAAGTGCCAAAGGGTCAGCTGTGTTAGTCTAGTTTAGCAAAACAAACAAGGAGTCCTGTGGCACTTTTAAAGACTAACAAATTTATCTCATGCGCTTGCATGGGAGAAAATCCCACTTCAAACATTTTGAAGCTCATTCATTAAATAAATTTGTTAGTCTTTAAAAGCACCACAGGACTCCAAGTTATTTTACACCACTTGCGCATCTCCCTTTGACTGCTGCTGAAACCCGTGGCAAGCGTAGAGCAGGCTCCAGACACCTTTTGAATACAAGGCCAACCAACAGCTAATAACAGATGTAATCTATAGTGTTGACACAGGCCAAAAAAAAAAAAAAAATCTAATATATTGGTGATTTTTACAGTGGGTGCAAAAGGACTAAGAGACTCAAACTCTTTCATTTGTGATTTAAGAAGGATTTTGATCTCAGACTTTTCAGACAGTTGCATACTAATCAGAATACAACTGATGTTAATAGGTATGGAGAAACTACCTGCAGTTATATTGAACATTGTATCTGCCTCCTTCAGTGAGGATATACACCTGCCATGCAGAACCTAGGGTCTGGTAAGAAGCAGCTGCCAGTCTAGAGGATCAGCAGAGCAACTTTCTTTGCACTCGTCATCCATTCCTTTGTTGTTAAACTATTGAAATGCCTTCTACATGAAACTGCACCTTAAATCATTCAGGAAGCTGAAACTGGTGCAGGGTGTGGCTGCCTACTTGCAGAGCAGAATGCCTTGCCAACAGTATAGATCAGATATGGCCAAACTGCAGCTCGCAAGCCTCATGTGGCTCTTGAAGGGAAAAGTGCACCTCAGAGAAGAGCACAGTGGGGAGAAGTGTGGCATGGTCAGGGATGGCAGGGAAGCAGTGGCATTTTTACTGTAGGCCTGGTTTTCATGGAAACCTTAAGTAATAATTAGAATCTGACATTAGTAGGATCACTATTTGCCCTCTTTTTTACAATAAAATTAAAGCATGCAATGAATTTTAAACAGTAATTTTGGAATAGGTAAAAGTATATGACTATATGCCTGAGTGCCACTGTCAAAGGTTTAATAATCAACTTGTGTGGCTCTTGAGTTCCCTAAGTCTGGCCTCCCTGGTATACATTGTGACATCAGCCTCCCATGATCTGTACTGCTTATTGGCTGGCAATTTCAGTGTGGTGGTTCTGACCCATGAAGTCCTAAATAGCTAGGTTCCAAAGGGGTAGCCATGTTAATCTAGTTCAGTAAAAACAAACAAGGCGTCCTGTGGCACTTACAAACTAACAAATTTATTTATTGCACAAGCTTTTGTGAGAGATAATCTGATGAAGTGGAATTTTCTTCCATAAAAGCTCATGCAATAAATAAATTTGTTAGCCTTTAAGTGCCATAGGACTCCTAGTTTGTTTTACTAAATAGCCAGGATGACCAGCTAGCAAGTATAGAAAAATCAGAACAAAGGGTGGAAAGTAAGAGGTGCCTATATAAGTCAAAATCCTGATGATCAGGGCTGCTCCTCTAAAATCAGGACATCTTGTTGTCCTATAAACAGTCCATGACTATGCCTGCCAGACAAGACTGCCTTTTTCCTTTCACCATCCCATTATAGTCAAGATCAGCAAACATGATTACACTGAAGCTCCACACAAGAAAAAGCAGTGATATAGCTCTACTGACAAAATGACTTTATTTAGAGCAGACTGTGGAATCCACATGATTTTTGGGTCAAAATAGCCTGAATTATTACCATTACAGAACCAACTGAAGGCCCCAATAAACGTCAGGAAAACTGTGATAAACACTCTATTAAACTGTTCTTGCCCTAAGGAGCTTACAATTTTCTATGGGCCCTGAAAATCAATCTCTTGCACGTTTGGGAAGGAAGGATTAGAGTATAGATGCTGTCCATCACTGAGGAATTTACATATCCCTCACTACCACAGTACCTGAGCTCATCAGCTAATACATTCATTGCCCTAATACCTCCAGTTGGTGGCCTTAGAAAGAGAATACCAAGTACTCACAGCCCTGCACAGCTTGAATCAGAGTTCTGTACCATCAGGGGAAAAAAAGAGGTTTATAGCTGTGCAGAGGGGGACACGTTAGTTGTTTCTGGAGGGTTCCCAAGATACTGACTAAGTCTATAGCTCAGCAAAGCATTTCAACTCAAGTTTAATTTTAAGAATATGTTTAAGACTCACTGAAGTCAATGAGACTTGAGAATACTGTATGCTTTACTGACTCAGGACTTGAAGCAGGTATGATTTCATGCTTGATAAAAATGGCTATTTTGGATTCTTTTTAGAAGAGATTTGAATTTGTAAGGTATAATTCCTGCCTTCTGAATCCCAACTCTGTACAGTTAGGCTCATGGTAGCCAAGACACTCCGTTCTGTAGATGAAGAGAGAGAAAAAATAGTCCAAACAAACATGCTTAAAACTCTCCAACACATTTCTAAATCACTCTCTGAAACACAAAATACAGGATGTTGTGGCTTTGATTGGCACTCATTTAGAATGACCTGCATAATTCACTTGTGACTTTATCCCTCATGAGTAATGTAGTCAAGAAATTCCTACTGAGACATTTACATTACGTATTTTCACACATGACACAAAATCTACATACATTTGTAATATTTGCACACACACAAATGTATGAAATAGCCACATTATAAAAAAAGTGAAAGCGAGAGAGTATAAAACACATCACCCTCAATTTCCCCTTGCATTTTCATTCAAGCATTATTTTTCACTCTTCAAAGCTTGATCCATTTAGATTTGTCTAAATGCTTTTAGCACATTCCGACTGACAGAGAATAGGGACAAGGCCAGATTCTAGAGAATTTGTGCCCTCTGCTGTTCATCAGAAGACAGTGAATTCATAAAAAACTGCAGTTATCTGTGCTCGTGTGGTATTTTTCTCATTCCCAAGCCTTGGCTTGAGTATACAGTATATCACTTCAACAGAATAAATTATTAACCCAATACCCACTTAATAGTAGATGGATTAACAACAATATAGTGGGCAAGTTCACCTTTTTAATAGCATTACACTTTGTACACAAGATCCCATTAATAAAACAATGACCATGATTATAAATTATTCATTTGAATGAAATATAACTCTGGTTTCAAAGAACAAGTAAAAACATTTCACAGACCCTAATACATGTGCCCCTTTATGCTTTTTTTTTTATATAAAAACTGAAATAAACAAAAAAATTAAGTTGGGTATTCCTAGAGTCTAATGAGGTTGCCAGTTGATTAAATAACTTGCAATGCACTCCCAGGCTGTTTATGTAACATGCACTACATCATTTACAGACACTTCCTTGGCTGTTCCTGCATGTTTTCTTCAATAAGTGAAAGCCGGCTCCAACGTCACATTGGCAAATCTGTATTATGAGCTTTGCTGTTAAATAGGCAACTTTGTTTGAGCCTATTCAGGTGTTAATAATGTTTATTCCATTGATGATTTTTGAAATCCAGCTACACTTTCAGTTAGTCAGTCTAAGGAGTCTAGTTGAGACATTTTGATCCCAGATAATTTACTATCTTTACAGCCAGATTTTAGTTAGTTTGTTGTAACATTTTGGTAGCCATATTGTTGTATTTTATCATCTTCTTTGTTCCACCATTTTAGCTGCATTCTTGACCTGCTTCTACTATTAAAGAACAACAAAATCTGAAATAAAAATTTGAAAAAAACCTGTCCTCCTTAATGCTCTACACAGGATTACACAGAAGTTTAGGAGGCTATTTCTGAGGTTTAACCAGCTGAGACAGCCAAAAAGGAAGGATTTAGAAGGATTCCAATGGGCATTTGCAAATATCCTGCTCATTCGTAGTACTGCATTCAAGGATCTCTCAGTCTGCCTTTGTCTTCAGCAGAGCCCATGGCCATGAACATGCTACACTAAAATACCACACTTTGCATTAGCTGCCTGGCTGGTGAGTCTTCCACATATGCTCAGGGTTTAATTGATCACCATATTTGGGGTCAGGAAGTAATTTTCCCCTAGGGCAGATTGGCAAAGCTCTGAGGGTTTTTCACCTTCCTCTGTAACATGGGGCATGGCTCAGTTGCTGGTGAACTGTCTGAACCTTAAAGTCATTCAACCATGATCTGAGGACTTTAATAACTCAGTCAAAGGTTAGAGATTTACTACAAGAGTGGGTGGGTGAGGTTTTGTGGTCTGCACTGAGCAGGTCAGACTAGATGAACATATTGGTCCTTTCTAATGTTAGAGTATATGAGTTGAATTCTGGGTCCAAGTCAAGCTCATGTTCCGCACCTAGAATGATAAGAAACCCATTTGCTGCACCTCAGGAACCATCTCCCTCTGCTTCTCACTTCATTCCCATTGTCACTGCTATGCTGACAGAGCTCACCTTTCTTCCTAGGCTAGTAGAGGGAAGAATATTCTCAGTGAAAGGCCCGTTACTACCAGGTGGTACAGTTACACTGGAGCTTTAGGTTGACTTAAGGAAGGCTAAGTCGACTTACAGACTCCTGCTGCTACACTGGTCTTTTATTAAATCAACTTAAAGTGCCACAGGACTCCTTGTTTGTTTGTTTTACTGGACTAGACTAACACGGCTACCCCTTTGGATCTGACCACCTCTTAAGGTCGACTTAATGCTTAAACCAACCTTATTAAATTGACTTAATCCAATGTAGATGGGGAAAGCCCTTAAGTTGCCCTAAGTGGCTTCCAGGCCCTCTCCCAGAGTTCTTGGCTACCAGGAAGGATGCTGTGCTCACTTCCAGTTTTTAAGATGTGGCTGAGGGAGAGGAGCACCTCTCTGGTGCAATGTGGGACAGCTACCCACATTGATTTCCCTAACAACCCCCATACACTTCCCCTGCACCTCCCCAAATTTCACAACACCCCTCAGTTGTCAGCTAGTAACAGTTATACCAAATTAGCAAGCACTTCCTACACACACCCCAAAACCTCCCTCTACATCACCTATAATTTCAAGTCCAGGGGACAATACTTCCCTGCTCCATGCTCCCCCCAGGGCCTCCTTACCTGGCCACCATGTCACTGGAGCGGCCCCGGCCTGGGCTGAGGCTCTGACCTGAGCCTGCTCTGACTGAGCATGCTCAGGGCAGCTCCCTGCCTCCCAGAACATGGTGGAACAGTGTTACAGGGCCTGCTATTTTTAGGGTCCCAGCATCAGGCCCCTAAAAATAGAAAATGGAGCCAGAATGCTGAGTTCCACAGTCTGCTATTTTTAAATGGTGGGTCCAGGAATGCAGCCTCATTTTCTATTTTTAGGGGCCCTGGAACACCAAGCCCCTAAAAATAGTGAGCCGCAGAATGGTGTTCCGCCACGTTCCAGTCTACTTTAACCTCTGTGTGTAGACATACCCAAGGAGACTAAGCCAAAGTCTCATCTTTCATAAGGTGTGCTGGGAATACATCATACTGATCTAGGACTTCCCCAAATAGCTATCTCATAATGACATCCAGTGCAGAAAGCACCAGCTATTTGCCTTCATCACTGAATGGAACTGGTTTAAGAAGAAGAAGAGGGAGGGCACAAAAATCCTTCTGAATGAAATTAAATACAATACTAACAGCCCTTTACCACAATTGCATTAAATTTGACAACTGGTGCCTGTGTTATTACAGGAGTGCATTCAGACAGTACACTGGGGTACTAACTCATGCAATGTTTACATTTCAGCAAAGCCATTTCACATATTCTCCTAACAATAACAGAAC
Source organism: Podocnemis expansa (assembly GCA_007922195.1). Taxonomy (NCBI): domain Eukaryota; kingdom Metazoa; phylum Chordata; order Testudines; family Podocnemididae; genus Podocnemis; species Podocnemis expansa. The sequence goes on along the minus strand of ML681972.1, from coordinate 33,153,273 downwards.
ATTTAAACGTTTTATAAACAGAACAGATTTCTTTGAACATGAAATTTCACCACAATGCACTCTGATTTCTTAATATCTCAACTCCTAAACTTCATTATATTAGCACCCTAGGAATGAATCGAATACATACCACACACAGTTTGCATAAATAAAAAATGTTTTCATCCCAAATAAGTTAATGGTTTAATGAAGTGTAATACTGGCCCATCCAGAGACTCACTGGAAACTACCAACTGAATTTTTCTGGGCAGCTCGTGATCGGCTTTCCAGTTTCCTGGAAACTTTAGATTTATTAAAAAACTGCAAAGCCACAAGTGTGGTTGAAATCACTCGTCTGGCAAGCAAAGTTAAAGCTGTTTGTTTTAGTGGCATGGAATTAATTTTCATGCCCATCAATCATGTGATAAATTTCACAATCCCATAATTACAGTCTAACAAATGCTAGCAATTGTGTCAGTCTCAAACCCCACATCAAGCAAGAATGATTCTGACTAACAGATCTCAAAGTTTGGGAAACTAAAAATGTCACCTGCAAGCAACTTATAGTTAAAAGGAAGAGTTGGGAAGTGCACTCAGGTGCATAACAATTTCTTCCAGCAGAGCTTGTTTGCGATTAAAAAGGCAATAGAAGCACTGTGGGGCTACAAGACTCCTGGTTCTCACACGAGTTTCAAATTCTTGGTATGTTTAACTTCAAAACATCCGACAGGATGTGATGAACAAGCACCAATTACTGATTTAGTCATTATTTCCTGGACAATCCATAAATAAAATTTTGAGTTAACTACAAATTTCAGGGCCTCTGTGATGATCAGGGTATTTTCCTATGTGGTTTCTTGCTCAATAGGTACAACTGGCTACGCTGGATATCATAGAGTAGGAGGTAGGATCAGAGGCTGGATTGGAGGTGGAAGCATCATCCTTGCAATTGCCATTTCTTGTTTAGACTTACCTTTCCTTTGGGGACAAGATCTGTTTTCACGGCCCAACATCTCAGGGTAATGGAACCAGTGCACCTCGAGTGGTGCATTTTGTCATCATTGCTGTTTAATTAAAAACAGCAATAAAAATCCCTAACCAGGCAACTGATTCCTTCTTACTAGATCATAGCTCAAGAGTCTTGTAATCAACAGTCTGGAGCAGCCTCCAAATACCCTCTTTCTCAGATTAATCAAAAGGGTCATAATGATGGTCAAACACCAACAGCTAAAGCAAGAGGGAAGACAGAAGACCAAGGTCAGGAATCTCATCACATCTGACTCCAGGTACCACAGAATAGCACTTCTAGTCTGATGACATGCCTGTGTAGAAGGTAAAGAAAGATGCCTTTGCCTCCACCACCGCACCTGTGAAATCCCTAGATACAGAATTATTTCTGACGATAGACTGGCTTTGCTAACTCTGTTTGTCTTCACCTCAGTGAGATGCTATTCACGATCTACGTGCTCTTCCCAAACATGTAGCGGTTTTCATATAATAGCTTGTCAGAGGCTTATGTTTGCATAAAGATACTTGTTTATGCAGGAAAACAAATTGTCACTGAAAATTATAAAATTAATCAGAAAGCAAAAATAATACAGTGGAACTTCATTGACCAGTCATGCAAATTGGAAAAACAAGTACTGAATACCAAATGAATAATCACATCCAAAAGTCTGTGAGCAACCCATTTGTTGAATTTCTGAAATTTATTTACATACCATAATACCAGCTACAACTTCCATCATGATTACTTGATCTCCATTGCTGTTTGTTTACAGAAGGTGAACAACACTGTAGAAATTACCATTAAGTTATGCAGTAGATTTGCCCAGAATATTTGAGTTAAACTTGTCTTTTTGATTGCAGATGAAGTTTCTTTGATCTTTAATGCAAAATTTCAACATAACACAGGGAGAACTTGAGGCACTCCTTACAGGTCCTGTTTACAATTGCTAATGCTGACCAACCATTTAATAAGCTTTCCTTGATGAAGAGCCAAGGGCTCTCAACAATATCAATAGGTCAGCTCTCTCTCTTTGGTATGCCAGAAGTAGATGGTAGCAGTCCTGCAAGAGCAAACTAATACACTTCACAAATGTGACTGAGGGTTCATCTACACTTCAAAGGTACTCTGGAACTGTGTGACTTTAAAGTGTCATTGCTGTTTCAGAATAAGCTCATGTGTGGACACACTGACTCTGAAGAAAAGAGTGCCACGTTCCTGTGTAGCTTAACCTACTTTCAAACAGTTTTTGGGACCCATGATTATGCTTGTGAAACACAAAGAGAATTAAAAATGGTGCCAGAAAGAGCAGAACTAATGACAAATCTTCTTTGCCAAAGATATGCCATCTGTACAATTGAAATAGACAATTTAAGTGGTGAAAAATAATTAGACAAAGTTTTCAGCATTAGTAATGTAAAGTGATATCTAGTGACAATGCTAAATATTTTGTTAATACATGCTTTTTATCTTGGCCATACCCTTTTAAGGTAATGCTGTTTCCTTAGGCTAGAAACCAAAAATACCTTCATACTTTAGACATTTCAACTGTTTGAAATATGACTGAGAAATAATGTCAGATTCAAACATCATAACAGAATTTCCAAAATAAATAAAAATAGCTGCCATCTAGATAAAAAACAAATAATCCTACAATTCATGGATGCAACTGACTACAGCATCACCCATTTGCCATAATTCATGAGATTTTTCCATGCTTATATTCACTCTGGGTGTGTTTGGGTTGAAAATGTTTCTGTGGAACTTTGAATAAAACTTGTTCCAGGATGATTTTGGGAAAAAGACAACTAGGCAGAAGAGAAGAAAAAAGGCAGACAGAGGCAATTTAAACTATTATTTCATATCCATGTATTTATTATAAAATACAAAAATTAAATGATACAAGAAAACAAGGCATTTTGTCACTGATTTAATTGAAACACAGGAAAACTGTACCACAGGCTTTGGATGGAACTGTAAAATTACATAATCCATTCTGAACTCACAAACAAAAAAACTGAGTGTTTGCATGGGATTTAGAAAGATATGGTTGGAAGGGACCTCATGAACTCATCTAGTCCAACCCCCTGCTAAAAGCAGGACCACCCCCACTAAATCATCCCAGCCAGGGTTTTGTCTAACTTGGACTTAAATGTTTCCAAAGAGGGAAATTCCACCACCTCCCAAGGTAATCCATTCCAATGCTTCATCACCCTCCTAGTGAGAAAGGTTTTCCTAATATTTAACCTCAACCACCCCAGCTGCAGCTTGAAACCATTGCTCCTTGTTCCATCCTGTTACTACTGAGAACAGCCTAGTTTCCTCCTCTTTGGAGCAGCCCTTCAAGCAGTTGAAGGTTGCTATCAAATCCCCCCTCAGTCTTCTCTTCTGCAGACTAAATAAGCCTAATTCCTTCAGCCTCTCCTCATAAGTCATGTGCCTCAATCTCCTAATCATTTTCATTGCCCTCCACTGGACTCCTTCTAATTTGACAGCATCCCTTCCGTAGTGCAGAGCCCAAAACTGAACTCAGTATTACAAATGCTGCCTCACTGGAGCTGTATAGAGGAGAATAATCACATCCCTTGATCTGCTGGTAACACTGCTGATGCAGTTCAATGTGCCATTGGCCTTTTTGGCAATAAAAGTACATTGTTGAATCACATTCAGGGCTGTAACTAGGGCGGTGCAAACGGGGTAAAGACCTGGGTGGGAAATTTTAAACGGTGGCTGCCAGACCATGCCTGGCTCAGAAGAGGATTGTGCCTTAGAGGATTGAGCCAGGCAGGGGCTGGGGGAATGCCTCCCACCCTGCCCCGAATCGTCCTTGGCCTCTGTGGCCTGGCAGCAAAGGAAGCACCACCCACCCTGGGTCTCCAGCCACTCTGGCCCAGCAGCAGGAGAGGCACACCCCACCAGGTCTCTGCTGTTCTCCCCTAGTGGCAGGGGAATCACCCCCCAGGTCTTCACGCGGTCTCCCCCATCAGCAGAGGAAGCAGCCCCCCCCCATCTCTGGCCACTCTGGCCCACTGGCAGAGGAGGCACCCCCTTGTAGGCTTCCCTTTTGTTTTCAAGCTCACTGTAGAGTTCTCTTATAAGCCAGAGTGGGCACCTTCCACATTTGCTGTTCTTTCTGCACATCAGAATGGTATCTTCCTGGGTCCTTAGTAGGGTCTCTTTAAAATACAGCCAGCTCTCTTGGACACCTTTCCCCTTCAGATTCACCTCCCAAAGGGATCCTGCCCATCAGGTCCCTGAGGGAGCCAAAATCTGCCTTCCTGAACTCTAGGGCCTGTGTTCTGCTTCTTTGCTTTCTTCCTTTGATCAGGATCTGGAACTCTACCACCTTATGGTCACTGCTGCCAAGGTTGCCTTTCACTTCTATTTTCCTGATCAATTCTTCTGTTTGTGAGCAACAGTCAAGAGGTCAAGGCCCCTAGTTGTTCCTCTAGCATTTGTACCAGGAAGTGTCCTCAACACGCTCCAAAAACTTTCTGGATTGTCTGTGCACTGCTGTATTGTGCAACCCCCCCCCCCCACACACACACACATAGGTGTCAGGGTAATTGAAGTCACCTATGAGAACCAGGGCCTGTGATCTGGAAAATTCTCTAAGTTGTTCATAGAAAGCCTTCTCCACCACCTCCTTCTGGTCTGGTGGTCTATAGCAGACACCCACCATGACATGACCCTTTTTGCACTCTACTCTAAACTTCACCCAGAGATTTTCAACAGACTTGTCTCCACTTTCATAGTGGAGCTCTAAGCAGTCACAAATCTCTTTTACATTATGGGTGCTATTCCTTCACCACTTCTTCCCTGCCTGTCCTTCCTGAACAATTTATATCCATCCATGGCTGTGTTCCAGTCATGCAAGCTATCCCAACAAGTCTCTGTTATACCAATTACATCATAGTTCTTTGTCTGTGCCAATACTACCAATTCTTCCTGCTTGTTTCCCGGGCTCCTTGCATTTGTGTACAGGAACCTAATGTGTACAGGAACCTAAGATACTGGGCTTACTACCCTACTTTCTGCTTCTGATTGCTTCTCCTGTTGCTTCTTCCTCCTTGGATTTTCTCCCAATGTCCTCCCTCCCTACTCACCTCAAGTGTTAGCAAGGCCGGCTCAAGGGGTTATAGCACCCAAAGCCAAATTTTGCTTTGGCGCCCCCCCATCTCATTCATGTAACTTGAATAAGGTTTTCCAAAGTGCATGTACAACCTAAAATTCAAATAGCAAGATTAATTGATTCCTTTAATCTAAATATGAAAATAAAATAATATTGATGAATTTAAATTTAATTAACATTTATCATGTAAAAACTTACTAAAATTTTGCTCTCTCTCAGTCCCTAGGTGTCTCAAGTCGACATCCAAAAACTGAGGCAATGTGGGGGGAGCCGAGAGAAGAGAATCAGTGTTTGTTTTTGAAAACTTACCTGATGCACATGACTTCCCAAAGGCCACAGAGCAAAGAACAGCAAAACAAGCAGAGTTTTGTCACACTTTTGAAGACTAATGTGTCACACAACTCACGGCAACCTCTTTGGAATTTGTCTTCAGGAAGGAAGGGTTTAGGGATCTAAGCATCAGGTTTGACTCCTGCAGGTTTCAACTGTGGCAGGATCAGCTTGGCTTGCTATCCCTATGAGGTAGCCAGGTGGAATTCTAAGCAATTTACTGTGCTGTAATCTTTCAGATGAGAACTTAAAAATCCAGGACACATTCTGGGCTCCAGACCAGCTCTGTCTCTCACCTCCTATGGGACTTGTGACGCATCACTTCCTTTCTCTATACCTTCACTGATTAGCCTCTGAGTTCTTTGGAACAAGAGCTGTCTGTCTTTCTATTTATACAGTACCCTGCTGTCACAGGTTATGACTGATATCATAGTTTTCCTGTTCACTTGTACACTGATTGTATGATTTGTTGCCAGTTATACCATGCTGTGTTTCTTTATGGATGCTCCTAACCTATTCTACATAATTAGTATGATACCATGTTTCCTACAACTTCTTGCTTGTGCACGGACATGTGGCATGTTTAGCATGGCTCAGGGGGTTGGTGAGAGGGAAACAGAGCTCTCTTCCAGCCAAGTTCCAAAGGGGCAGCAGTCTTAGTCTAGTCCAGCAAAAAAAACCAAGGAGTTGTGTAGCATTTAAAGACTAAGCAATTTATTTTTCGCATGAGCTTTTGTGGGAGCAAAATCCCACTTTGTCGGATTTGGTAAGTTCCCCCATCTTCGAAGCATCTGACGAAGTGGGATTTTCTCCCATGAAATCGCATGTGAAAAATAAATGTTAGTCTTTAAGTGCCACATGACTCCTTGGGTTTTTTTTTTCCCCCCTCTCTCCCAGCAGCAAGCAAATATCTGAGGGAAGCAGCAAAAACAGGCCAGTTGAGGTGTATCAGAAGAGACAAAAGGATTGCCTCTGCCCACAAAGGGAGTGGCAGAGAGTTTTGGAACAAACAACAAACAAGGAGCCCTGTGGCACTTAAAGACTAACAAGTTTATGTATTGCATGAGCTTTTGTGGGAGAAAATCCCACTTCATCAGACATTTTGAAGAAGACAAAAACATGAAAGCTCCTGCAATACATAAATTTGTAGTCTTTAAGTGCCACAGGACACCTTGCTTTTTTTGCTGAATTAAACTAACAGGCCTGCCCCTTTGACACGTGGAAGAGTTTGTTTTCACTGCTTACCCCTCCTGTTCCAGCAGTGATTTTTTGGTCTCCCCTGAGCCACCACAATCAGCATATCTTTGTAAAAACAAACAAGAAGTTCTGTGGCACTTAAAGACTGACAAATTTATTTATTGCATGAGCTGTTCCCACTTTGTCAGATGCTTTGAAGATTAGGGAAATTACAGAATTCCGCAATTTCCCTCATCTTCAAAGCATCTGACAAAGTGGGATTTTCTACCACAAAACTTTGTGTGATAAATAAATGTGTTACGCTTTAAAAATGCCACAAGACTCCTTGTTTGTTTTGATTGAACTAGACTAACCTGCCTGTTATGTAGTTGTGTGTGTCAGGTTTGGTGGTTGTCTTTTTTTTTTTTTTTTTTACATTTACAAATAAATGCGGCCTATTGCCTTGTCTCCTGAAGAGATCCTGTTGCTAGTATTGTGGGGGTGTGGTACAGCCACATTCAGACCCCCCCCTTGTGATGCCATCTAGGCTTGTGGGGAGGGGAGTAGAGGGGAGAGACCCCAGCCACACTTTCTTGGCTGCATTGGGGGAGCCCTCCTCAGCCCCCTTTTGCAAAGTGCATTGAGATGAAGAATGCTATAAGAGCTAAATTTACCAGGAGAGAGGGATTATTTCAGTGTCTATTTAGCAATTTTCAGCTGTAGATCTCAAAGCACTTTTCAAAGGCAGGTAAGACTCAACACCATTTTTATTTTGCTGGTGAGGAAACTGAGTCCCAGGAAGTAAAAAAGCAGGTTGGGGCAGAGCCAGAAAGAGACCTTTGGTCTCCCAAGTGCCAAGCCTAGTGCGCTAGGAAATGCTGTCCTGTGTATAGTTTAACTTTTGTCTTTTTAAACTAGAGACATGTCGTTGGTTTAAAACCAGATCATATTACCGTAAGCAAGCCCTGGTATTCTCTCTCCTCCCCCACATACACCCCAATGTCCATCAAGGGAGACTAGATGACACTGGAAGGGAAAAGAGACTGCTGCCACCAGCCCAAAAGTCTGTGTCCTCACTCTTCACTGAACTGACTAGATAACTGTGCTCAGATCCAACTTTATCTACATAAAAGTGACTGCCAGCAGCTGAAAAAGAAACAAGGAGTCCTGTGGCACTTAAAGACAAATGAGTTTATTTATTGCACGAGCTTTTGTGGGAAAAATCCTACTTTGTCAGACGCTCTGAAGATGGAGGAAACAAACTGCTAAAAGCCCTGTGCCCCTTGTTTTCCCTGTTTTTGTTTCCCTGCTGACTTGGCCCTGAAACAAGAACCCCACTGAACTCACTGTCCTGGGTGCCACTTCAAGAAACAGGAGGCTCTGACCCCAGTTCCTCCTGGTCCCCCAGGGAAGATTGCTGCTTGGGCTCGGTGCAGGGGAAGATGAGAGAGAGGAGAGAGCCCCAGCCCGGCTGTCTGAGTTTGAGAGGGGTGGGGAGTGTTTGAGCTTCCTGTAACTCCCAAGCCATGCCACCTGGGTGGGACTAGTGCTTCCTGCAGTCCCCAATGGCTAGTATCCACCCCCCACCCCTTACCTATCATTATCCCTCCTGGCCTGTAGAGTCATTGTAAAGGCATGCATTCCTTGAAATCTGCAGCATCTGCCTGCAGAGGGATTTAAAGTGCCCTCTGCCTACATGACTTAAGCTGCAGGCTGACTAACAGTGCCTGCACTGCTAGAAAAGAGTTAAATAGGTGAGAGCCAGTCTGATTTTGAGGGGGGCTAGCAACGACGCCCCTAGGAACTGTCACCTGAAGCCATGTCTCTTTCTGGTCCTATGGTAGAGCCAGCCCTGGGTATTAGGGTTTCATTAGGAAACCTAAGACACTGATTTGATTCCCCTCCACCAGTAGAGAGTCTTTTATCCCTACTGTTACAGCCTTGGCGCCCCCCAAGTTCCATCCCTTCTACCAGGTCTCCCTCATTGTGACTTACTTGTGGACTTTGGTCACCCTCCCCCTTCAAACCTAGTTTAAAGCCCTCTTCACTAGGTTATCCAGTCTACGTCCAAATATGCTCTTCCCCTTCCTCGACAGGTGGAGTCCATCATTGCTTAGTAGTCCTCCTTCCTGAAACAGCACCCCATGGTCAAGGAAGCCAAAGCCCTTGTGGTAACACTATCTTCATAGCCATGCATGCACCTCCAGAATGCATCTTTCTCAGGCCCCTATCCTTGATTGGAAGGTTCGAAGAGACCACCACCTTTGCACCAAACTCCTTTACCCATGCTCCCAGAGCCCTGTAGTCATTTTTGATCGGCTGAGGGTCACATCTCATTGTATCATTAGTGCCCACATGAATGAATGGCATGGGGTAGTAGTCAGAGGGCCAAATTATTCTCAACAATCCCTCCGTCATATCTCAAATACAGGCCCCTAGCAGACAGCATACCTCCTGGGATGCCATGTCAGGGCAACAGAGGATGCCTCCATCCCCCTTAGAAGACAGTCCCCAATCACCACTACCTTACATTTCTTCCTGGGTATGGTGGCTGGTGGCTGATGTCCTCCCAGCCTCAGGAGTCCATGGGTTCTCCTCTTCAACGTCATCCCTCATTGCCAGAGCTACATGATGGTTTTTCATCACCATGGAGGGTGGGACGGGAGCAGGGGTGGAGCACTGTATACTGCCAGAAGTAACCAGCTGCCAGTGTCCCCCCTCTGCCAGAGGAGTCCCATCCTTCTCTGATAGTGTGGCAGCAGTCCTCTCTACCTGGATATTTTCCTCAACCTTTAATACTACCAAGACATGGAATGGATACTCCTGAGCCTTGCCATCTCCTCCTTTAATTCTCCTACCTGCTTCCTGAAAGATCCCACCAGAAGGCACCTTTCACACTGAATGATCTCCCCAGCCTGATTGTCTTTGAATTCAAAAAGCAGGCCACAGTCTCTGCAAGTCCACACCAGGATCTGGGTAGAGACACAGACATGCATGGTCAGAATGTCTGTCTGGATACAGGCACAAGTGGAGAAGATGGAAGCAGCACTGGCAAAAATGATATGACTCTTCTTTACCATAGTGGCCTCACAAACCACAAACTCCTTCTCACGAAGTCCCCTGTTCGCAAGCTCCCCCGAGTCGCTCAGCCACTGGCTTTTAAGGCCTTCTCCGCCTAGGTCAGCCCTTGCCCCTCATTAAGCACACAGGGGAAGAGTGATCACAGGGCTGTTTGAGGCAGATCAAGGGTGAGCAGGGAACAATGGTACAAGGAGCCCCCAGACACACAATCAATCATAGTCCGACTTCACACAGTAACTGACAAGCAAGAGAAAATCCCACTTCATCAGATGCTTGAAGATTTTCTGCCATGAAAGCTCATGCGATAAATTTATTAGCCTTTAAAATTGCCATTAGACTTCTTGTTTGTTAGGATAAAACTAACTACATGATATTAGCAAAATCATCTCTGAAACAGTTGCTGTAAAGAAACAATACTTTAACTCATGGAGACACTGAAAATAAGCTGCATTAGTAACCAAGTTCAATCAATGTTTATTAAATTTTCTTTTATCTAGTAGAGTTTATGCACCATTTTCTTTAAGATGTCACTTGACACGGATAGCAAAATAAAAGCAGAATTGATCAGTTTAGTTTCACTTTATTTTCTAACGCTCAAATCATAACACTGTTTTATCTGGATTCACAATATTTCAGCGGAATCCCTCAAAGAGTTTTGCACTGAATTTTATTTTTAACTATGGAAAGATATCTATTCATATTATATTCTGCACAGAAGCTTTGACATTATGCTACTTACTCTACTCCTCTGTCAACATCATCTTCTCTCTCTCTTTCTCAAATTACAAACTAAAATTTTGGCCTAAGACTATGTGATGGCTTACCTTTGCACTGAAGAAAAATGCCTAAGGGTCACATTATTTGGGCAATCTGCTATCTGTGGGTCAGGACACTGCTGGAGATCATTACATCATTAAGTGGTGAAAGCCAAGAAAGATGAAGTTTCATTCTTGCAATTCTTGATACCCATGTACCTGCAAGCCCTGGCTTAAGAGGGCAGTGAGCATCTTTGCAAAAATGAAGGCCCAGATTTTGTTACCTGCTGGTTGACAGGAGGTTGACATATGCAAGTAACCACTTGCTTCAGTGTGGCTTCCTAGAGACTTAAATCTTACATTAGAAAAACAAAAATGAAGTTTCATGATCAGAAGCATTTGGACCCTGCTGGAACATACTGCTTTTCATAACCTTGTCAGGTTCTCAAGCAGCTGATCCTCCCATCTGTGAATCTCAGGAGCTGCCCAGCTTTGCCTTACAAATAAGACTCTTTATTTCCTCTGTTGTACATCTTCTAAGATAGACAAGGAAAACAAGGACTCCTAGAATCCTACCTCATTTCACTATATCTTTATCACTATCTATATATTCATTTATTCATTATGGGCTCAGACATCCATAAAAATTAATAGAAAAATTCCTGCTGACTTCAAGGAGCCTTCAATCAGGAGCTATGTTTTTCAGTATGTAGATAAATTTTAGTTATACATAAATATACAATCAAACCAATCTTTATTCCAAAGAATACTAAAAAGAAGGAAGATGTTATCATTTGTACTACTCATATATGAAACAATGTTCATGACCTAAAAAGGCTTTTCAGCCTAAAATGTGAAAAAAAATTGGGATGTTTATAAGCGTCTGAAATAGGCAATTAAAATGGAAACGTGCAACCTTAAATACAGTGGTAGCTACAGAGAGTTAAGGAAAGTGGGCAACAGAGGAGGAAGAGAAGTACTATATACAAAGCTTCACGTATGTCACACTTCCATTCTCATGTGATTTGCCACAGAACCCATCCTTGGCTTTCAAATAGTGCTTCAGAATCTACTGTTAAATAATTATATGTAAGGTAGGCTTAGAAGCTGTGCCTAACAGCTTGGGGGGGGCACCAAATCTGCATGGATCCTGCATTAGCAGGAACACAAAAAGCACAATTAGGTATTAGCATACTGCGTGCAGGCCATAATGGGTAATGGCATTTGGGGTTAATCTGATCACAAATCTGTCAATATCTGTAATTCTACTGAGGGGAAATATAAAATACTGTCTTTTTGTGAATTGCTACACTGTCTGTTTCAAATTTGTCTGGGGTAGCTAAAGGCTAAAAGCTACCCTTAGTTAAAGAGAGATTGGTAGGAAAGGCGCCTGCATGTTTCAGCCTGAAAGAAGTTAAGACAGGTGGAGGCTGCATAGCTTCTTCTGGAGCCATGGTTGAGATAATTTGTCTTCTCTCCTATTGCTTCTCCTGTCTAATGATAGATCTGGCTAGGCTTCCTCTAAGGCCTTTGTCATTTCACTAGAGGTACCTGTTTGCAGCTGCTTGAAGAGCTGGCATCACTAGAGACAGAGAGAAAACTCTCTCTCTGAGCTGAAATCACTGAAGGGATGCTACAGATGAAGGAGCCAGCAGACAGTGCGAGCAGCCAGCGGCGAGCTGGGTAGTGTGAGTGACCGGTGGGCAGAGCCAGTGGACAGCAGGAGGAGCAAGAGGATGGTGGGAACGGCCAGCAGCAAGCTAGGTGACATGAGCGACCACTAGGCGGCATTGGCAGACAGCTGGCATGAAAAACACTCCCTGCATACCCTAGGGTTGGTTGGGAGCCTAGTTAGCACTGATTCTTCAGATCGGTGCCAATTTTGCTAGTGAGTTTACCTTTGCTGTTATGATATGTGGGATGATGTTGGAAGCCTGACTAGCACTGATTCCCCAGATCAGTGCTAGTTTTGCCATTAAGTCTTGTATGTTCTGTTATGCAGTGTGGGTTGTTGGGAACTTTGCTTTGTACTGATTTGCTAGATCAGCACTGATTTCTGTTATTTGGCCTTTTACACTCTGTTTTACTATTATAAAAAGTTCTGTTTACTACACTCAGACTCGTGCTTGTGAGTGGGGAAGCCTTACCCCTTTGGGGTGCCCAGGGAACAATGCAGGATTTCCCAGATATCTGGGTGGGGGCTTGAGCCAGTTGGTGGTGCTACATTATTGGGAAACCCCGAGGTACAGAACTTGGCCCTTGTTCTGCCAGCCTGCCTTGGCAGAAGGATTACATATATATGACAACATCCTCAGCTAGTGTAAACATGCATAGCGCCACCCTTCACTTCTCATCCATATGCTTTCAAAAGGCAATTTCAAAACACAAACCGATTGTAAACTGTTGCAATGTCCCCTGCCTGAATATGAACACAGCCTGGAATAACTTGAGAGATGTGATCAGCTTCAGTCATCTAAGAGGGGGTTTTGTTCTAAAATCTAATTTACTGCCTCACACAGCTTCCCCAGGTACCAAAATCCCTTAGTTTTCCTTTTTCAGTAACCAGTACCTCCATCTCCCTTCAACAAACAGGCTTCTCCACCACATGACTAAGCAAGCCCACTCCCGACAATGGGGTGGGGTTGCCCATTGACTGGAAGGGCTGGATCTAGCAAAGCTCAGTCAGCCTGTAGGGATGGCCATATTCCTTCCCTTGGCTATTCCAGTGCTTTCTGGGGGCGGGGGGCTGTAGCTTACTGCTTATAAACCCTCTGAAGATGGGGAAATGGCCACAAACTCAAGCTGGACGGGAGATAGTTGGCACTACTCCTCATGAACACTCCTAAGACAAGGGCCACCAGGACCTGGTGGTTAGATATGAAGGAATGAGAGGTGTCAGAAGGGGATCCCCTGGGCAGCAGTTGCCTCTGAAGCAGGTGCATGGTTCTGAAAGTCTCACTTCCCATATGAGCCTCAATAACTTGAAGCAGGGCTCTTCTGTTGGGATGGGGGGCAGTGTCAGCATCTTTGCCCCTCCCTGGCCTGATGACAGGACAAGTCAGAAAGCAACAAGATATTAGGGTAGGTGCAGAGCAGACATGGAGCAACTGTACCCCAGCCACCTCTCAAATTGAATGTCAAGACTGAGCCACACAGGGCTCCAGCCATTTGCATGCAAGGCTGGGAGGCAGCAGGTAGAGCTCTGCCTGCTACAGCCAGTGAGGGGCTGGGTTGTCTATTACCATACACAGCAGCCCCAACTGGCTCTCTTTCCCCAGGAAGTAAGTGAATGTCATAGGACAATCAAATCAGGTGGTTTTTCCTTTGAAAAATAAGGGTTTTTCTGGCTGACTATTAAAAGGGTCTCAAAATCCTTAATCTATGCCCCTGTATATATTAAGGACTTATGTCAGTATAACTGCATTGCCCAGCCGCATGGATCCACACCCCTGAGCAAAGCAGTCACACCAATCGAACTCTGGATATAGACATCATTGTCAACGGAAGGGCTTCTCCCATCAATACAGCTACTACCTGTCTGGGAATGGAGTACCTATGCCGAGAGGAGAAACTCCTGTCAGCACAGGCAGCTTCTTCACTAAGTTCTAGTCTACACTTGCTGTAGTTTTCGGCAACAGTCGATGGAAGGGATGTGAGGTATACAAAATACCTTGCGCATCACCTGATGGCTTACTCATCCCTCACTGTGCATTAAGGTAAGCCAATTGGAAATGCCTTCCGATCAGCTTACAGCAACTCAAGTTCTGGGGCTGGAGTCAGTACAGAGATTTCTGGAGCGACTGAGCAGATCTACATAGACAGCTCAGTCACATCCAAAAGATTGTAAGTACTGACTTACCCTAAAAGTGTTAAAGTGGTGCAGCTGCGCTGCTGCTGTGCTGGAGGTGTAGACAAGCCCTATGACAAAAAGCTGTATCATTGGCAGACTTGTTTAAATGCTGGGAAATGTCAAAGAAGTAACAAACTCATCTGGAACAGTAATAAAGGGAGAACTTTAACAACCTCAAAATGAACTGGTTTACCAGCACATCCAGTCTTGGTTTGGCAGATGTTCCTTTAAACCATAAATGATTGTTTCTTGGAAAAAGACAATCCTTGACCTTATTAAAAAAAAAAAAAAAAAACTACTCTTGACTCATCCCGAGTAACACACAGCACTGGATCTAGGAAGTAAGTGTGGCTGAGCCAATAAGCAACAGTGACCACAGCTTAATTAAGTGTGACATCCTCTCTGGAGAAATTCATATTATTTGTTAATGTTGCGATTCTATGTCAAGAAGGCTGGAGGCATTTTCTGAAAATAAGTTAGTTAGCTAAAAACTGTATGAAGTTAGGAAATTACCATCTTTAGGACTGGCATGAAATACTCTCAGTGCCAATTTCACTCTTGATACAAGGGCATCTCTCCAACTTCAGTCAGAGCTAAACCCTTTAACCTAGGGCTGATGTTATCATACCAGAGTCACAAAAGGTTTCAATACTGAAAAATTGAAAAATTGAATTCAAAAGGGGAGGGGGAAAGCTATGATTGAATTGCTAGCTACAAAAGGTACTGTGCCTTTAGTAAAATTACTAGCCCTTGTCTAATAGGGCTGTTTTTATAGGCAACATGTGTCAGACACTATACAGCTGGATTAGGCCTTGTCAGTACAGACTTAAAATAAAAAAGACAAATGGACTATTTTTGATCAATTCCCCCGCTTATTTTAGAAAAGAAGAACTAACCTTTAATTGGAAGAAATGAAAAAAGGAAAGTGACACTTACAAAAACTGGAAGAAAACAATTAATCTTTCTGCAATAGCTTGGCTATGGAGAAGCATGTTATTTGATAGACTGATTGTAAATTATCCAGTTAGACATAGCCTGGTATAGAATTGACACTTCCATCTATATCCTTTGAATGGAAGGCACAAATTGATTTTGAACTAGCCCTGTTTTTTAGTTCAAACTACTAGTTCGAACTAGCTGCATTTTTTCCATTCAAACTAACTTCTAGTTTCAACTAGATGCATTTTTTAAAGTTCAAACTAAAAATTTTTAAGTTCAAACTAAAAAAATGCAATTAGTTCGAACTAGCTTTGAATTGCTTAGTTTGGACTAAGTAAGTCCGAACTAAGCAGTTAAACGTAGACATAGCCTAAGAAACCAAGCATTTTGAACTCTTTGTGTACAATCCTGACTAGTAGTCTAGCTAGCCAACTTGAAAGAAAGCCTATAGCAAGAACAGCAGAATCTGAAGACTTTGAATAGAAGACTCTATTTTGTTGAGTTTTAGTCTAAGAAGCATAGTTTATTTTTTGTTTGTTTGTAACTATTTCTATCCCTGTTCCTTATACTTAATACCACATAAACTCATGTCCTTTTATTAATAAACTTATTTTATTTTTACCCTATACCAGCTTTGGGTTTTGATTGAAGTGTAGGGTTTCTCAGCCATGGTGAAGTTAATTACTTGCGGTATGTTGCCTCTTTAGGGCTATGTCCGCACACAAGTGCTTGTTTCGAAACAAGCCATTTTGAAACAAGGCCTTATTTCAAAACAAGGTATTTCAAAATAACAAAAAAAAATTAATTCAAAATAAGGAAAAAAGAGGGAATCAAAATAGCATGTCCGCTGTGACATGCTATTTCGAAATAGGGGAGGGGAGGGGGAGGGAGGCCCTGTGCTGGACCAGGGAGGCCCTGCCCCCAGGCTTCTCCTGCCCCCCCGCAGGTGCTGGGGGGGGGGACACCTTCCTCCCAGGGTACTATGCACCCTGGGAGAAAGGTCCTTGTTATGTCGAAACAAGGATTGTTTTGAAATAACATGTCCAAACGGCTTATTTCAAAACAACTGGTTTCAGAATAACCCTCCTTTTGAAAGCAAAGTGGTTTAAGCTGTTTTGAAAGGAGGGCTCTTGTTTCAAAATGAGGAGCTCCCTCCTTTCGAAACAAGAAAACATGGTTTGGACATAGGGACTTTTATTTTGAAACAACCAGAGTCGTTTCGAAATAAAAGCCCTGTGTGGACATACCTTAGAGGAACAGCAAACTTAATAAGGTTTTGTGGACACTAGAGTAAGAGGATCTGAGCACTGGAGAGAGGGATATTATGGACAAATTCAAGAATTGGGATTTGTTGATTGTTACCTGCTTTAGGAAGCTTTGCATGGTCCTGGAGACTTTTGCTGGCAAGGCAGAGAGCTGACACACAGCTTAGTGGCAGCAATGCTCTCATTTGATAAGGCTGCAAGCAGCAACAATGGTTCACAGTTCTGTGAACC
This sequence comes from Podocnemis expansa, assembly GCA_007922195.1. Lineage (NCBI taxonomy): Eukaryota > Metazoa > Chordata > Testudines > Podocnemididae > Podocnemis > Podocnemis expansa. The sequence goes on along the minus strand of ML681972.1, from coordinate 33,136,529 downwards.
CCAGCAGATTGTCTCAGTAAATAAGTATTTCTTCTTCTTCAAATGCATGTCCATAAATATCCCACTGTTGGTGACTCATGAAGAGAGACTGAGATTACAAGAAGTGGGTGCTAATAATCTACCTAAAAAATGAGTGCAAAACAGCCCTACAAAAATTAGTATCAGATCTTGACTCTTCCAATATGGAATAATGCTGAGTAAATGTGTGTGCACTCAAAGCTAATTAGCCACCTTACATACCTCTAGCACTAGAACATTTTTCCAAGAAGCAGTGGAAACTGCTTGCACTTTCAGAGAGAGAAACATCACTGATGGGTGACACAGCTCATAGCATACAGTCTGATACAAGTTGAAATCCACTTAGAAAGCTTATGTTAAAGTGGCCTGTCTCAAAATGTGGCTGTAATCTTGCAAGTACTGCTCTCAAAATAATTCTGTGGCTGATAAAAAATTCCATAGACTTATAGATTTTTTATATAAAGTTGTGGATCTTGCTCCTTCCTTGTTTTTGCACAAAAAACATAGCTGTATGTGTCATCATGGACTATTCAGGTAACCACAGATTTGGAAGATGTATTAGATGCCCTGAGTGCTGTTTGCAGAGATGTACCCCCACCCCACCATCAGGGCCATCCCTGGGGGGGGGGTGCAGGGCCCTGGGCAAATCGTCCTCTGGGGGTTCCCACTCATCCCCCAACCCCCGCCACTGAGGGGCAGGGCCGACTGGCCCAGGGGATGAGCAGGCCCCTTCATCAGCTGTTCCCCATCCGGGAGACCAGACGAGCTGACTAAAAGTGGCCGCCAGGTTCAGCGCTCCCAGTGCCCCTCCCCCTGTGGCACGTGCTGCCTTCGGCTCTGTGCTGGAGGCAGCGTGGCCAGGGAGGCAGCAGTACAGGCCCTTGGCTGCCTCCCACTGCCTCCGGCACAGAGCCGAAGGCAGCACATATGGTAGCAGGAGGGGGGCCGGGAGCGTTGAACCCTGCCCCTGCTTTTGGCTGGCTCACTTGGTCTCCCAGATGGGGAACAGCTGGCCACGGGCGGGGGGGTGCTCACAGCAGGACAGCATGGGGTCCACAGAACTGCAGGGCCTGGGGCAATCGCCCCTTTCACCTACCCTAAGGTTGGCCCTGCCCACCATATCCCAAGCAAAGGTTCATGCCTTGATAGCATCAGATGGCGACCCTGAGATGTGGGACGGGGACATACAGGATTCCAGCAATGAAGGTGGGGGATGGGAGAAAGAAATTAAGCCAGAGGAGGGACCTGTATAGGATGTTCAACCCCTAGTTACAAATGAAGCTAAGGGACCCCTTGGGGTGGCCCCGCAACAGATACCGGCCATGCAAGATTACACCCAGTCAGAGCTCCAAGGATTCCACATGCAGTATGAGCAGAGGGTGGGTGAGAGCATGAAATCCTGGCTGATGCAGTGCACCTGGTCCTGCAGGAGGTAATGAGGCTGGGGGCCTGCTCCATTGATTCAGGGGGATGATGGAATGACTGCTCCAGAGACGGTCCCCACGTGTACCTTTCCACCCATGCTTTTGAGCTGAATCATCTTCCCCCATGAGTGTACAGCTGCTGGCTGCAGGCTGCAGGGGTAGTGGGGCAGAGGGGGCTTGCAGCTCCTTACACTGCCTTAAGCAGTAAGTTGAACTTCAGCAAGCCATGACCTCAAACCTTCCCTCCTTATCTTGGGGAAGCTTGTCTGAAGTTTTAGATACAAAATCTTAATTTGAATAATCATACTTTGCCAACAAGGCCTGGTTATTGGCAATTTTCTTGTGAGACTAGATACAGAATATTTTTTCTAGCAAACATTTGGGGGGGTCCTTTTCTTTTGGTATCACTTTTTGTTGGCTTTTTCTGGACTCTCATTTAAACGCAATGACAAATCATCGCCGCCGCCACCCTCCACCACCAAGCCCTCAGAAAGCACTTGGTTTCTATAGCTGCTGTCAATGCTGGTGGCAAAGATTTGTGCCTTCCCATTTGAATTTGTCCAACTTGAATTCCAGTCATAGGTTTTTCTTTTGCCTCTCTCCACTAGATTTTCCTCTTCCTATTGGCATTTATACATTTTGATCAAGTCATCACTCGCTCTTATAGATGAACTAAACAAGTCGAAATCCTTACACCCTGCATTGTAAGGCATTTTACTCTAGCCTTCAAACTATCTGTGGCTCTTTTGCACTCTCTTTGCTTATGAGATTCCACCTCTCCGGGTTACATCTCCACACTTTATAGGGATAATTCTATTTCAGATGTGGAAGGACCTGTGCTGAGACCAGGTCATATAACCACTTGTTATTTTTTGCTCTTCCATCTCCAGAGTAACAATGCTATAACAATAAAATCATAGTTTCCAGTACTTTCGCACACAGCTAGCTAACTATTTATAATAGCTCTCATGGTTGTAACTGAAAAAGTCTTTTCAATTCTCTGATATGCTTCTTATGGTATATGTAGGATTTATACTTCGGTAGCGTCTAGAGGTCTCAACTACAAACATATGGTAAAATTATTAAATTGTGGGATAAGGAAGAGGAGTCACTTTATTGAAGACAGGAGAGCTATTCTGGATTTATACTGATGCAATAGAGCAGAATCTAATCCATAATCTCAGACGCAGCTATGAACGAACCCAGCATGGTCATTCCACACCTAATCATTTCAGCCTTTGCATGCAAGACATCGACTATAGTTTGTGCATTCCTGATCAAAAACAGAAAACAGATACACAAAGCTCAAAAACAAGAAAAGAAAGATGTTTTTCAGTAAGCAAATGATTTGAACTTAGGCCTACAAGCTAGTGCAGACCATGTGCTCAGAAGATGAAGGGAGCTTACATTATTAAAGTTCAGAAGATTTCCTTCTCAGCTCCCCAATTCAGATGTTAAAATTAGACATTTTATTGCATTAGCATCAGTTCTTTGTTCAGAGAGCTTTTATTTAGCCTTTAAAAAATGTGAGAGAAACAGGAAGGCCATGTAATGTTTCCCAATTACATTAAAGTCTGTGCACTAGCATCATTTTATAAGCACATTAATCTTCTAAGGAACTTTTTGGTCATTTAACTAACATGTGACAAATACCAAAGTTAAGGAAAAAAATGCCACTATTTAGTACACTATCTTTATGAATTCTTATAGCATTTGAGAAATTAATGTGTCACATGGGTGTCTTTGTTTTCACATGGCACCTGGGGGCATATCTTCCATCCTATTTTAACAGTAAAACTGAGTCCACACTGGCTCATATGGTAAAAATGTGTAAAATTTTCTAATGCACTTAAATGACTTAGGAGCCTACCTTTCATTTTCAATGAGATCTAGTCAATTTTGAAAGCTGTACCCAATGACCTTTTGCTGCAACACATTGACTAATTGTTTGAATCCATTTTGAAATTCTTACTCAAGGAGCTTGAGCCACAATGCCTACTGATGTAATTTATAAGGCAGCCTGCATGGTGGATTTCAGAAAGCCTGCAAGTTCTGCCTTCCCAGCATCTAAACAGGGACAAGGGAAAAGAATCTACAACTAAGGTACAATTAATAAAGGCATGAAGATTAAAAAATGCATCCAAAACTAGAGAAGTAAACTGTCCCATCAAATTGGAACTCCCATTTTCTTTACAGGCACAAATCCCGATCCTTGCACAACAGATCCCAATCCTCACTTTTTGTTCTTTTCTTGAGTAAGAAAAAAACCCAACCCACTAACTTCTCTTCCAGAATATTTGCCACCAGCCCTGCCCATTTATCTTTGACTTCTGAATTATGTCCTTCTAAACACTACCAAGTGACAGAGCATATTGTCTATCCAGCCAGTTGGCCATGTAATTTGGTGAATTCTTTATAAGAGGATGAAACTATGTTTTTTGATGCCAGATTGAATTCAGAGCACATCACATGTTTTAAAACTCTGTTGTGGTAAAGACAGTCTCCCTGGAATTCCTCTCTGAATATTGCATAACATACCCCAAATGCAACTACATTAGACCTTACTTCCTTCTTTATTGCATTACTACTGGTATTTAAAATAAAGAATTCTCCACCAGACATGTGAATATGAACAGTTAAAATATTTAATTTATTGAGTAACTATTACTAGATAAACAAACAAAACAGAAAAACACATTACACAGAAATAACCAAAATCTGAACAGGCATACAAATACTGGAAGAACTGACACGGACATAAATATATAGAAACAGAAGAATGTAAGATTTAGGTTGACCTGTTTTCCTTATTTATCATCATAAGCAATGAAACAAACAGGGAGTACTGTGGCACTTAAAATCTAACAAGTATATTAACTGCATGAGCTTTCATGGGAGAAAATCCCACTTCACCAGATGCTTTGAAGATTGGGGAACTGACAGAATAGGAGGAAATAAATGCAGGAAATTGTAAGTCATGGAAACAAGCCACACGATAACAGCAAATGAAAACAGTTGTAAAGATTCAAACACTGGGGAACAGCATACCAAAGAAGATGGGATCAAATCACCTGTTGTAATGAGAGAAAAATCCAATGTCCCTATTAAGTCCTGAAGCAATGCAGTCAAATTTGCAAATACATTCAATTTCAGCGGCTTCTCTTTGAAGCCTTGATTTACTATTCATCTGTCTGAGCACAGCAATTAGCAAATCATTAATGGAGTGATCATGAAAGACTGAAATGCTGACCCACTGGTTTGAGTTTTAAACAAGGAGTTACCATGCCCTCTCTCATGATCTAGACATTTGAGGATGCCAACGTGGCTTATGCTGTCAAACAGCTTGGTCTGCTTTTCATTATCTGGGAGAGACAGTCAAGTCATTTTACATTATTCACTCATTCCTGCAGTCCATTCACCAGAGAAATTTGCATGCTACTCTACCCTTGGCCAGAGATATTCCATAACCGAGCCTTTTCATTCTCCCCAAGAGATCTTCTAGAATCTTCAGCCTACACTTCCACAGTAATAGCATACAGCTGCAGCAGCTAACTATGGCATCCAACCATTCAACTTCCCAGCATGCACCAGATGACAGACCAAAAAGAGTCAAAGGAGAAAAACTAGAACTGTGTTATTATTGTAGAAATTTGTATGGAAGCAACACCACAGAACACAGAAAAGTTGATTGTTAATATTGCAACTGCACAAGTGCTGCAGGCAGTGGCGTCACTAGCGCTGGGCACCCGGGGCACGTGCCCCGGGTCCCAACGCTGGTGCCCCGGATCTCTGGCCCAATCGGGCTGGAGATCCGGGGCCCAATCCCTGGTAGTCCGCGGCTGCGGCGGCCGTGTCTCCGGCCAGGGATCCGGGGCCTAGTTGGCCACCCAGCAGGCCCCGCCCCCTGGCCAGTGATAGGGCCAGGGGGTGGCTACGCTGCTGCTGGCAGCTAGGCCGCAGCGTAGCACGGCCCGGCCCGAAGCGGCCACTGGAGGCCGGGCCCGTTGCCGCAGCCCCGGATCCCAGGCCGGGGACGTGGCCACCGCGGCCGCCAGCGGCCAGGTCCCGGATCCCCAGTGGGGGACGGAGCTGCTGCAGCCACGGGCGGCCGGCCGGGTCCCAGATCCCCGGCTGGGGACGGGGTCGCCATGGCCACCGACAGCCAGGCCAGGGATCCGGGGTCCGGCTAGCCGCCCGCAGCCACAGCAGCCCAGTCCTCTACTGGGGATCTGAGGCCTGGCTGCGGCCGCGGCGGCCCCGTCCCCGGCCAGGGATCCGGGGCTGTGGACACGGGCCCGTCCTCCAGTGGCTGCTTCGGGCCGGGCCGGGCCAGGCTGCGCTGCGCTGCGCCGCACCGCGGCCTCCCCCTGGCCCTATCCCAGGCTAGAGGGCATGGCCTTGTGGCCAGGGGCGTGGCCTGCCCTCTGGGGGCGGGGGCTGGGCCCATGCCCCGGGTCCCTCCCCACCCCAGCGACGCCCCTGGCTGCAGGGTTTTGCATGTGATTGTCTACATACACGATTCTGCACCACAGCGCAGAGGTCTTGAATTCTCTCCTGCAAGTTCCCCACTTCAGACCTCAACATGTCCCCTGATACTCCTGTTTTACCTTCAGTCTCACCAGGAGAGCTTATCGTCCTCCTACTGCTTCTGTGCCTGCTGGCTGGCTTCCTTCCTGTCTGATCCGCTTGGAGGAAGAAGCCTGCACAAAGCCACCAACAATTATTATTACCCCATGAGTTTTTCTAAAGGGATAGGAAGTGTCCCAGTTGCTCCCCACTCCTCACCTAGCACAACGGAAAAGAGGAAATCCTCCTTCTGTTCCTGTTGCAGCCAACTCTGCATGAAGCCCACAGGTAAGTAGGACCTAATGTGAAACTTCATGGATCCTCGTGATTCTTAGAACTCTGTGGCTCTTTGTGGTTCTCTTATCAACTACTTGCTAGGAATCATCTTCCTTCCTTCTTCTCCTACTCTTTTAGAGGCGAGAAGGAGTCAGACTGCCCCCTAGCTTTGCCAGAGGACCTTGCCTGACAGCCCCTCACTCTCTGACAACACAGGCGGAACGGAGCAGTCAGACATATTTCCCTTCCCCAAGCAGAGGTTGAGAAAAAGAAAGCCAAAAAATCCCACCAGTGGCAAGTACGTGAATCACAGGGAGTGGTGTGGAGATCAGTAGAGCCCTGCGCGGATACAAATAAGTGGATCCGTATCTGACCTGCATCCACAAGAAATGGTTCATGGATATCTGTGCTGTATCCACGGATGCGGATATAATGCAGATATCCACGGATATCCGCATATTTGCAGGGCGCTAGCTCTGTGCAGATAAAAATATGTGGAACCGTATCTGATCTGCATCTGCAAGAAATGGTCCATGGATATCCATGTTGTATCCGCGGATGCAGATATAAGGTGGATATCTGCAGATATCCATGGATTTGCAGGGCTCTAGAGATCAGGTAGCACTAGACAGGAAGTCAGCTTATATCCCTACTGCACATAATATTTACCATATGCTTCCAGCATTCTTTCTGCTCAAAACTTCTTAGGTCAGGACCCCTCTTTCCTGGACCCAACAAATATGTCCTTTGCTGTGTCAGGGGCCATCAGTGAGATAGGCACGAGGGAAAGGAAGGTTGCCTTCGGGTGTTTGTCCCTCTTTCTTACAGTTTCAGTGCCCGTCTTGAAAAACATTTCCAGCTGAGTAACAGTAAACAAAAAGTCTGTGGGGGAAAGGATGATCTCTGCTGCTTTTTCCTCACATGTTTTAGCTGCTGTTGTTTCTCTTCCTGCTTGATGACTCTGTTCATTGCTTAAATCCACATTAAGCAGAGCACACAAACTGTTCGTCAGCCTAAGTATGGAACGTGTGTTAATAACACTATATAGTGGAATCTTACACTTTACACGCTATGCTGCCACACACATCTTATCAGGATGAAAATGACTAGCAAGTTATGAGTTTTCAACTGATACCCTACAAGGCATATTTTGTATATGGATTATTATCACAGACTGTAGACACAGGGATATATTCTGTTACACAAATGGTGTGAGACTTTTGATGACTAGACTGCAAGATATATGGCAGGTCCTCAGGTGAGGAACAGGGAGAGATGAGAAGGTTTTTGAGAGAACAAACAAAGCAATACAAGAGAAAGTAAAGCAGAAGAAACAAGTCCCAGCTTCTTTCCATTCCCCTCCTACATACTTCTATTTACCTCTTATATAGGACTTCTCATCTATGATTTTAAAGCACTTTACAAGGGAGGACATGTATCATCCCCCATTTTAGAGAGATATGGGGAAAAAAGAGGAGAAGTGAAATGATTTGTGCAGTCACACAGCAAGTAAGTGACAAAACCTGTAACAGATTGTTTTCCTGACCACCAGAAAGTGCTCTGACCCTGTACCATGCTGCCTTCCTTGCAGCAACATCATACAAAAACTGTTCTCAAGCCTGAAATTTGATGGAACATGGCAGGTCTGAGGTATTTGTAAGCTACCTGTCATTGTGATATCTAAGCCATTAGAAGAAGAAATGTTCAGGAGATCACCTTAATTTTAAGAGATGTTCCCCAACAAAAACACACCCTGAAACCCACTGTTTTAGGAGATTACCTCAGGGAAGATGTATATTTCCTTGCTCCTTTCCTGACCTTTAAAACATGCTCCATCTACTTAGACTAGTAAAGAACAGTGTTTTTCTCTCACTCTCTGTACCACAGGGTGGCAGCAAGAGTTAGAGGATAAAAGGAAAAATATCTAAAGGGGAGAAACCAGAACACTAGTTATCTTCTTAGATATCACTGTGACAAACAAAAATGCCAATTCTGGCACACATTCTGGAAGAGAAACTCAATCTCTCTTCCCCCCACAAAACCATTGTCAGCACATGCCTCTCAACCTGTCAAGACCCAAACATGGGAAACACTATGCACCAGACCCAAAATGAGGAGCACAAAGAGATTTATAATGCTTTGGGGTCCATTCCTTTCATATAAATAATGCTCAAACATTCACAGTTCTTTGGTTTTGAGGTCAATACATAATTTTCAACAAAAGTGAGGGGAGCCTGAGTTTTTGTGGGATGTAGGGAACTTTGGGACTGAAATGAGTGACATCCTTAAAATGAGCTCCATATAAAAAGAATATACCAGCAAGAATCCACCAGAGAAAAATTAATTCAAAATTAATCTGGATGGAGAATGAAACTTCCTTCTTCAAGTATATTTAGAAGTTTATGTAGAATACATTTTGAGCTTTACAATATGGTCTAAACTTTTAAATGTACCTGGAGAAGAAAAATTCAAGGAGTTGAATTTGTTCAACAGAGGGTTTCTGACAAACTTATAGAGGACCATGACTTTTAAAAAAAATCAACACAAAAGTGTGCATCTACCTTTGTTAGCGAATAAAAATAATGTTATTCATAAAATCACTTTGCTACGATGCTTAGAATGATGTACAACAGTATATTAAGAAAAAATCCCTATTACAATATGGATGTTATAGATGAATCTAAAAGAAAATTAACAGAAAATTAAATTATTTCTATAGATTATTTTTTAAACCAAGCTATAGAGTTCTCTAGCAAGGCTGTCCTTTCTGCTAAACCAAGCTACAGAATGCAACAAATGGTAGCCTTGTAGAACTCTGCAGGACTGGCTAAACAAACAATTAAAAGGATCTCATTTTTTATTAAAGTCTATAGATTTGTAGAGTAATTTCCACAGAACCTACCTTAATGTCTACAGATCCTTACTGAATTCATCCTTACTAAAATCCACAGGTATTTTCTATAAGTGGTAAGAGAAGGAATGCCCCAAGAATGAGGTTATTCAGGAAGGCAGTGCTATTAATGAGAATGGAACCTATAACAGAAATCTAGCTAATGCCACCAAGAAATGTTTAAATTTTAAAATGAAATCTTGAGTTGAAGTATTCTCTTTTTCCCCAAACCAATTTCTGCTGATTACTGTTGTTCATTAAGTGCCAAAGCCATCCAATAGGCCCTCCACAAAAGTGCCATTCATACTTCCAAGCAACGGGATATTTCAGATATTTGGACGACATGGGTCACTAAAACACCAGTGGACCTCAACAGACCTTGCATCAGGCCTTATGTAACTAGGCTCAGGGGTGGTATCTTGGGCTGTCAATAACTTGCAACATGCACACTACAACAGGTTAGCTCTGGTGCTTGCTCAGGGCCAGTCCAAGGGTGTGTTGCACCCCGAGCTGGCTTTTGGTTTCAGGGTGGTGTGCAGAACCCAGCCTCTGCTCCAGATGGCTCGCTTTGCCCCCAGGGCAGGAAACAGCCAGTCTGGGGTGGAGCGGGCCAGCCCAGCGGCAGGGCTCCCCTCTCCCGTCCCTCCCCTTGGCTGGCTGTTGCTCCCTAAGGGCAGGGAGGGCCAGCACAGAGGCAGAGTGAGAAAACAGAACCAGGTCCATGGGCTAGCCTGCTCTGCCCCTGAGGGCAAACTGGCCAGCTCAGGGAGGGGTGGGAGCACAGGTCCGGCTTCTGAGCCTACCTGTTCTGCGCCCAGCATGATGCCTGTGGCACCCCTAAAGCAGTGGCACCCAGGGGTTAAAGTAAGGGGGAACACCCTGGAACGCCATTCCAGAGTCCCTGTTTTTAGGGAGTTAGCATTCTGGGCCCCCTAAAAATAGGGGAAGACGATGGAATGCTGCGTTCCGGGGCCCTCTAAGAATAGACAGGAACATTGCCAGCTGCACATGGCCAGCAGCTGCAATCCCTATTTGGCCAGAAGACAGACTCTTCCGGCTGCCTGAGAGCTGCTTTGAGCTGGGAGATTTAGAACTCTTGCTTGGAGTAAGCTGTCACTAAGCATGCGCAGCGCCTCTGAGCATGCTCAGTGAGAACCTCCTCCAGTCAGAGGAGTAGCCGGTGGCCAGGCAGCGCTGCTTCAGCAGCCAGGTAAGGCAGAATGGGGGCAGCGACTGGGGACAGGGTGGGATTGGGCCGGCTGGAGGGTGTGGAGGGGTGAGATCAGGCTGGTTGTGGGGGTGACAGGAGACCAGGGGGGGCAGGATTGGGCCAGCCGGGGTGAGTGATGGGATAACAGGATCGGGCCAGCGGGGGGGGTGACCCGAGGAGCGGGAGGCAGGATCGGGTCGGCTGGGGGAGTGTGGGGACTGGGATTGGGCTGGCTGGGGAGGTGATGGGAGAGCAGGGGGCACAGGATCAGCCTGGTGGGGGGGGCTCGCACCAGTGTGAGGGGGACCCACCAATTTAGGAGGGTTCCAGGGCCCCCCAATTATACTTTAAACCCTGGTGGTGTCCCCAGACACTGCCTTACTTGCTTATGGGTTGAGCCACCCCTGTGCCCATTGGTCTCAGACACTCTTCTCTAACTGTTGTTTAATAATCCCTGCAGCATTAGAGGAGTAGGTCTTTCTGGCCTTAAAAATCAAGGTGGTCACTACCATTTCCAGATGTACATATTACTATGCTAGAAACATAAACTTTGTATATAAGACAGGAAGACTATAACGTTGGTAAGGGAAAAAATAACAAAGTCTTTTCCTCTGTCTCAAGACTTAAGAGTCCATTCGGCTTACAGTCTAAGTAGCCAGAAAGAATCCATGCTTAGGTATCTGGGGACTTCCAATGTTCTGAAATAAGACTGTTCGGTTTACTTAATGCATATGGAAAATGGACTTATTCTGGAGCACCTGGCAGTTGTATTCTTCCATTTCTCAAATCTAGCACATTGCCGCTTCACAACTATAGAGGAAGATTTGGGGTGAGGGGGGGTTTAGAGCCTTCTGAAACCTTCTTCGTACTGTAAAATTAGACTGTAACCATCCTTACATTGTGTTGCACCTCTCTTTTTCTCGTCTCCCTGATTTCTAATTTCTCATGGGTCTTTGCAGATGTCAATCCATCTATAAATCACAACTCACTAGTCAGAAACAGCATTGCCTGCTAAGCTTCCAGGACATTCCACCTTCAGGTGATTATGCAGGGACAGGACTCTGGACAAACAACTACAGATAGGACATGAATTTGAGGGAGAGTGGCTCTAAAGGGGAAAAGAATAGTGAAAATTCTTACTTACACATAAGAAGTGCAGTCCCCTACCCTAAGGAGATGTCTGTTTCAGCTTTTATCAGAAATTAAAGAAAACTCAGTGGAGCCAGCTGTGTACCTTTCCCCCTTGTTCCTTTTCTAGTGCTGATCTTGTCCATGTAAGGTACAGAAGGAAGAACAATATCCAGACCATTCTCCTTCGCTCTTCCCTGGTGGCAAAACAGCAGAGGAGCAACAGGAGATGGGTGAGATGTGGGGAACTGTCAGATGGGATGCTGGCGACACTCCATTTCCACAGCAGTTGAAGAGTTCACTTCAGTAATGTGAATGCTAGGAACAGGGCTACAAAGCTCTTGTACTGAGCTCTGCCACATACAGTCCTGTTTACAGCTTCTCCCAAGCTGACCCAATGGGCTGGTAATCCCACAGCACATCAAGGCAGATGACAAAAAAAGCATCCTGAGCATACAAAATGTACCTCAATGCGCTCACCAAAATACTCCAGGGGGAGAAATACAGTTAGTATAGTGCAAGTCTCATTTTTCCAAGATCTGTCTTCCTCTTTCCCAAGACTTCTTAACAACACAAGACTAAAGAGGCTTTTCCGAAGCCTGACACCTCACAGTAATGGTAGAGCCCTGCGAATGCCCTACTTCCAGCTCAGGGAGTTGTGACAGGGAAATACAATGGAAACCTGGTCCAGGAGGTGATATGTGTTACGTTTGAGACTTGCTAAACCCTTCCCTTCTTCTTTAGTAAGAAGTTTGCCATGAGGAGTTCTCGACACAAAACATAATATTTCAACTGCCTGATCTCCCTGTGGCAGTTTGAGGAATCTATGTAGAATGGATCAGTATTGGTTAATTTTCTGTATCACTGAATGCCTCAATGTGTAGTGAATCAGCCATAAGCTCTGACACACATTACCTCCCTAACTCTGGAAGAAGTAGGGAGCACACAGAGTTGATTGGCTGGAGCTTACTGAGATCCAGGGGAGCTTAAAAGCACACATGCCCAATGGATGGGATCAAATAAAACAACTTGATGATTGTCTGGTACCAGGTTGACAGGTACTTATTCCCTGGGCTCACCACTCAAGAGTATACTTGACAGCTGGGACCTTCGGGGTTTGCCAACCCATGTATGAGTGCATATGTGTGCAGTCTCAGATTGCTTCTGAAACAGTCATTGACAAAATGAGTGAGAATCCATATCAACTGTACCAGTAGAGTTAATTGAAGGCTGAAATGGCTTAAATGAGGCTTAGAGCATATGGACCCAGAGGTAACTCTTGCACATTTCATTAAGAAGTCCTCAGACCAGGTTACATTAAAAATCATAAGTCTACCTCTCCATATGATATGAAGCCCATTGGTGGGCATAATTTATTCACATTCACATACAATAGTCTGTAGAACCCTCATAGTTTTCCCAAATGAAACATATGAAGGAGACCTCGATTCTCCACTCCCCTCTCCAGGGACACCACTTCCTGGTCTCCCACAGATGACTCCAGCAGCCTTCGTTCCCTGTTCTTTTTAGCCGTTTTTTGCAGGGCCCTACTCTCCAGGCCAGCCATCTGAAAGCAACCAGGCTACAGATTCTTCTGTCCAATTCAGTCTAACAACTCAGCCGTGTTCAGCCTACCACCTCTGGTTCAGGCAAGTCAGCAGTCTAGCCCTACCACTTCCCAGGGAAAGCCTGCACAACATTCTGTTCTCTGCAGCTTCACTGTTTCTCCCAGGCAGCTCTCATCTGCCTCTTTTCCTTGCTCCTTTAATCTGTCCTGTCAGGCAGTGTGGACTCTTCAGGTCTCTAGCTCATCCAGACTCTGTCCCTTGAGGGCCCAGGTGCCCTCTGTATCTTGATCAATGAAACTGGGCTGAGAGGACCCATGTTCCCTGGAGAGACAGTTGTTGACAGGACAGAAACACAGGGAACACTGGATGTTACACTGAAAGCTACTCAGTCATCTGGACAGAGCTGTGTACAGAGCTTTAAAAAACTCCACTTGTTCAACTTAGTTTGCATTCAGCATCACTTCATGAATGAAACAGCCTCTGAGCTGTGAGGGGCTGAAGTGCAGTAGCTGGTGTCATGAGCCATGAAACTTTGAGTTCTTCCTTCTCCTCACCTAACCCACCCGTCCCACAGTCCTGGATTTTGCAACCACAAACCTAGCCCAGCAATAGACCTAGTAGAAGGCATTTGAGTTGTACATGAACATATCCCTGTAGAAGGGCAACAGAAGAGACGTACAACTGATTTGGTTTTTTGTTTTGTTTTTTTACTTTATTGGGGAAGAAGGCAGAGAGATCTGCACCATTCTGAAGCTCAATGCTGCCCCAATCCTCACAGAAATCCTAAGAACCCAGGAGAGCTACTGCTTCCCAAAGCAAAAAGAAACTGGAGTGTCGCAGGTTTTTCACTAGAGACCAATGCAAAGGGAAGGAGATAGACCCTTATGTTATTGCTTTCTGCACACTGGCTGCTACCTGCGATTTTGCATACTTGATAGACTCTGATTTGGGACAAAACAGTCTGTGGCACTTTGAATCAACATCTTGAGGAGGAGCTTCTCCAGAAAGGCAATCTCACACTAGTCACATGCTTTGACGTGGGTGTGCAGGAGAAGTTTTATGAAGAAAGGATGAAAACCTGAGGAGGCACAACACAGAGATAAACTCCTGAATATCCTTTTTTAAATTGCATTTGTAGCCCGTTTCATGACTTTGATGAATCAGATTTGTGAAATGGGCTACAAATGCAATAAAAAAAATAAGATATTCAAGAGTTTAACAAATGGAGATCAGAATGCACTTCAATTGAGCACTTTTTTTGTCAGAACTTTCCAAAACCAGAATTCTTGCACTTTGTGAACTGGGGAATAGTATTTGGCACAAAAGCTAAGATAAGAGTGTTCACCATGATGACAACTTTTGTGACATGTGATTTCTACAAATGTCTTTGCCCACTGATGGGCATTATTCTTAGCCAGCACCAGCAGTGTTCCAGAGAAGAAACATGAGGGGCTGGAAGGCCTGCATGGGATGAAAACAGTTGCAGATGACATCCTTAGTGTAGGTGAAGAGAGCAATGATAGAGAAGCTGAATGAGACTAAGAAAATTACAGGCTTTTCTACAGAAAAGAAAGGATGGAAACATAAAACTGAGCCCAGCAAAAAATGTACCTCAAATAATGAGAAGTGACATATATTGGGGCTGAGGGACCAAAAGCAGCTCCCACCATGATGAAGGCAGTCAGAGACATGCCAGCTCCAGTGGATGTGAAAGTTCTGTCCACACTTGGCTGCGGTAGCAGAACCTGTAGATCAGCTCAGAAGGCAAGATGTTGAATGGAGGTAGGCTGGTCACCAACAGCATATATAATGGATGTCAGCACAGGATTCACCACTAAGAGCAAGCCTAAAGTAGCGTCCCTGCTAACAAGTTCAGATAGTGCCATGGATCACCATGGACTGGAGGTAATTAGAGAAGGACCTCAGGAATGAGCTCAATTCCCACAGGGAACAGTGAGCTTGCCCAAGAGATGGGTCTCTCACAGGGACCCACAACAACAGACCAGAAGAGGCTATGGCCAAGCCCAAACTAGGGATTGGCTGACTACAGGTGGTGGAGAATGCAGGCAATAAGGCCCTATGGATGAAGCAAGGCCCTGAGACAGAAACAGATTCTGCACTCCTCTATTGAGAGGGAGGTTCGCAAATGATACAGCAGTGGATGGCCCAGCAGCAGCTTCAAGCAGTGCAACCATAGCAGCAGGAGGCTGTGTCCCAGCAGGAAGAACTCAGAGACTTTCTGCAATAGTAAGACCATCAGCACCTGCCCAGGGAGGACATATGGGGCTCAATACCTCAGGGAGCTCTGCCACTGTGCCAACGACGTTAACTAAGATGGGCCCAGATGGAAATCCAGAGGCATTCCTCACCACCTTTCAGAGCAAGGCACTGGCCTCTCAGTAACCTTTGAAGCACTGGGCATTAGTTTTAGCTCCACAGCTGATGGGACAGGAACAGTTGACCTACTGTATCTTGAGCCAGAGCAATCTCAAGACTACAGCTGGGTGACAACTGCTATTTTCTACTACCTGGATATCAGTGAGGAGACACATTCGCAGTACTTTACAGAAGGTATGTGCCTCAAAGGGGTACACCCCAGGTAGTAATGCCGTTATCGGAAGAGTATTGCTGACCGTAGCTTTACCCAGAGGAACACTACAGGATCCAAACTGCATAACTGGTCCTAATAGAGCTGTTTGTATCCATATTTCCGAGAAGGGCCAAGGGTGGGTGCTCTACAATCACCCCAAGTTGCTGTCGGATGCTGTGCAATGGATGGAAAATTTTCTCACAGCTGATGGGTCACTAGAGATGGGACATGCACAGCCTATACCCACTTCCTAAGCAGGAGCACTGATGATACTGGACACTCAAGAGTCAGTGCTGCACCCTGAAGACAACAGAAAACATGCACAAACCCCACCACAGTAACCTAAGATAGCTGCACACAGAGCGGCAGACCTTACTACAACACAGCTCAAATGAGATATCACCAGAGAGTGGCACCAGTGACTCTATTAAGTGGGCTAGAGCGCTTTCCCTCAGACACAGGTCCAACTCACTGTTTAAACCTCTCAGAAAGGAGCCCATGGGGAGAGACCAGCATCATGCTTCTCCTATGGGTGCCAGGGCCACATGAGGAAAGAGGCCCTTGGATAAAACGCCAACATGCACAAGGTTGGATGGCACTAAACACGGTCCAGAGGAGGACCCTCCCCTGCCCCTACCAAGTTGATGGTCCCAAAATAAGTCCAAGGGAAAGAAATAGTGGGGTTGACAGACTCAGAGTGTAGCCAAATCGTAATACAAACTGCCTTTGCTGGCAAGATGATCACTTCAGAAGGGACAATTTGCTAGCAACATGGAAATGTAAAGCCATTGGATCATTTGCATCAATTGAATCTTCCGGTCTGGTGAAAGGGCCTCACTCAGTGGTACAGATCGAGATTCCAGGCAAGCAGATACCTTGGACCCAGGTTAAGGCTCTTTGGCTAAAGGTTGGTCAGGAGAGCCTTATGCTGCAGCCCCCAGAGGGCTCAATGTCTGTTCTCCATCAGTGCTGGGTAGCTGGACCAGAGGAACAGCACCAAGACTGGAAGTCAGAAACCCAGAAAGCACCCTGGGGAATGAGCTCAACTCCCATGGGGAACAGTGAGCTTTCTCAGGGATACGAGCTGCCATAGAAGAGCCAGGGGCAAGGGACAGGAAGAGACAATGGCCGAGCCCAGAATGAGGGTCTGCCAACTACAGATGCCCCCGTCCTGAAGAACCAGTGGCACTCCAATATGACGAATTAGAGAAAGGACTCGGGGTAGCTCAGGGTGCTTTCTGGGTTTCTGACTTCCATGCATTGTTTCTCCCAGGTAAAGATCAGCTAGAGTCCAGGACAATTCCTGATATTTACAGACAGAGGAGTTTGTGGAAAAACTGTTTCATATGGCCATTGCTCTGTGGGTAAAAAGGAAGGTAAGCCTCACTGAACACTACACCCACCTAGTGTGCCCTATCTACTGGACAACATTGCCTGTCATTTATATCATCATTACATTTGTTTGAAATACCAAAACATCATCTAACCTACACTAGATTGCTCAGTTCAAATTGAATATAAAATAAATAGTATGATGATTTTTAGCTACCATATCAGGCAATACCTAAAATTACTTCTATATACATATATGCCCTGCAGTGTAGCTTGATTTTGGAATCAAACTGTGCTGGAAAAGACTACAGCCAATAACTAATTTTATAATGTGTTGCTTGAAAATATGTGATGCATGAAAAGCTGCACAATAAAATGTATGTACTGGGGGGCCCAAATATTTGGGCTTTCCCTTAACATTAAACTTTTGTGTTAGTCACCAAGATTGCTCAAGCTGATTTTAAATTCCCATTTAAAAACAGATAACGTATCAAAATCAGAGATGAATATGGTCCTGGGTTCCTAACAATGACAGTTCACCTGTTTAGATTTTGACTGAGTCATCACAGCTCTGTATCAACAGACTGCAGATTAGGAATTGGCTGTAGTCTTTTCCAGCACAATCTGTAATGGTTATTTCTTTGGGTTGTTTTTTTTTTTAAAGCAGAATAATTATACATTCCAAAGCTAAAGTTCCCATAGCAATGTTAACTTGTACACATTGAACATATGTAGTATTTTCAATAACAGTTAATTTATGCTATATCTCTTAAATGTGGCCAAGTTATCAATGCTTTGGGAATCTTAACTTTTGCTGCTCTTGACTTCTTTGCACAAGAAAGTTCTCGATTATAAAATTTTATTAGCACAGAAGGATTTTTTAACATTGAATTTCCTTGTTCTTTTTCTGGGAATAATATGAAAAGGAGGAAAAGACAAAGGACCTAAATCAGAAGCTATCACTGTTTATGGAAATAAAAGCCCTCAATGTGTTCCTTTTTCTTGCAACCATTTTCTTAGAATATACACTGTAATCACTGCACAATCAAAGCAACCTGTCAGTTCTTTCAGGAAGTGAAGCATGAAGTACTAGTATCAAAACTCTTGCTTGCATGCTAACTTTTTTGTGGTGTGGACCACACTTTAATAGAAAAATTAGATCACATCCTTGGCATTTCTGATCACCTATGACAATTACAGCAATTACTGTTATGTTGAAAAGTAATATTAGGAAAATACTGAATGTGTCAGCTTTCTCTTCGTGAAATTTAGCACACCGAGTCAGCACTGTGGCCAAAATTTTCAACAGCAACTAGTGATTTTGGTTGCCTCCTCTTTTTTGTGCCCAGCTCAAGACACTGGATTGGTCAACACACCTGAAAAATCAGGCCCCTATAAAGGTGCCTCAAGATGGTCACCCAACAGCTCCAGTCACTGTATGGAAAACATAGGCCATGTGATCAGCTAACTCTCTGTATGCCATGATTTGGGAACCTCTACTATAACTCAACAAGGAAAACAGCAGAACACCACTGGCTTTCACACACAGACCCCCCTAAAACCTCTCCAGCAAATCAAAGATTTACAACCTATCCCAAATGATGATCCCCTCACTCTCACAAACCTTGAGTGGCAAACTTCACCTAGACCTCACACAGAACTCGCTTACAGATGGTCCCCCCACCCCCCAACCTGAAGCAAATACTCACAAACAACTGCATATCATACAACAAAAAACTAAATCAGGAACCTATCCCTGCAACAAACCCCCTCGCCAATTCTGCCTGAATATCTACTCAAAGGACACCATCATAGGTCCTAACCATGTCAGTCACATCATCAGGAGCTCATCTGCCTGTACATCTACAAATGTGATATATGCCATCATGTGCCAGTAATGCCCCTCTGCCATATATGTTGGCCAAGCCAGACCGTCTTCACGTAAAAGAATAAATGGACACAAATAAGACAAAGAATGGTAAAATTCAAAAACCAATAGGGAAGCACTTTGATCTCCCTGGACACTCCATAACAAACTTGAGCGTTGCCTAAAAAGCATATTCTCCCTGCCCCCAAAATTGTTAGTTTCCAAGGTGCCACAGGACTTGTCATTTTGCTGAAAGCAGACTACACAGCTACCCTTCCAAAACTTGATCAGGAATAGAGAAAGCGCATTGCAGATGGATATATGAGAAAATATATCATGATTCTTAAAATTCAAATTGTTAAAATCATCCTGTATCACTAGATGCCTCTGGAAAATTTATAGCACAAAACAGTGAGTATTTCTGAATTCTTTAGTTGTATGTGTATTTTTAGTGAGAACTTACTGTATACAGCCACTAACTGTGATGATACCCCTAGGACTGGTTAATGAACATATTACAGGTACAGAATGGCACACATGTTTATAACATCCTCCTGTGACCAAACCACAAAGGTCTTATGAGACGTATAAGCCCTACTACTAGCAGAGTTAACACAGAGTCTCCTTTCATTTAAATAGTAGGGATCTATGCTTTGGGATCTGAAAGTCTTCTGTTGTATTCTGCTGTCTACTGAAGTCTAAATGGCCATGCTGCGTAGCTGACGAAGTTGTCCTATTGTAAAGAATTAGCATGCTCTGAACAGGATGACCTCCCAACCTACACGGGACAGAGTTCAAGCCCCAGTACCACATTAAATGACTCTAGGGCAGAATTTGTCTTGGATTTCCTTCAGTGCTGCTCCACACCTACCTGAGGCTCACAAGCGAAGTCAGGTTCTTCCCAGTTTGGGGGAGTCCAGGCTGCTGAGGAGAGGCCCAGATGCTCCTCCTATCCCAGGCAGCATGCCCTGGGGCAAAATGACACATGCTGAGGGCTGCACTCAGTCCCCCAACCCCCTGCCCAGGGCAGGTAGAGGATACAAGGCTCACTGCGGTGATCTGGTAATCTCTTACCACAGCCCAGCTTTGGGCCTGGCCAGAGGGAGCAGCCACAGAGGGGAGAAGAGAAGGAACAGAGGTGGAGTCTTGGGGCTAGCAGGCCTCCTGCACATGTGTGGTGTTTGCCTTTTGAAAAGGTAGTCACCCTCAGCCAGTACTATATAAAAACTCATAGACATGAAGGGGTCCTACAGTCTCCTCCCCTCACACACACAGTTTGGGCATGTCTTCATTGATGGGAGCAAATTCACCACCATCAGACTGATTCTTCAGAATTGGTTGAGCGGAAGTGGAGACCTGCTCAATCAATCTGGAAATTGATTTAATAAATCTACCCCCAGAAAAAGAGTGGCGCTGTATAGATGGGAGGGCATTTTTCCATTGGTATAACATAATGGGGAAACGAACAAGGAGGCTGGTGGCACTTTTAAAGATTAACAAATATATTTATCACATGAGCTTTCGTGGGAGAAAATGCCACTTCATCAGATGCTTTGAAGAGGGGAACTTACAAAATGGGAAAAAAATAAATGCAGGGAAGTGTTAGTCATAGGATCAGATCAGACTGTTACAGCAAATCAATGGGGAAGTCATGCTCATCAGAATTTACAAAGTCAATGGGGCATACACAAGCTATTCTACATAGACTACCATCTACTGCCAATGAACAGAGCAGGCCTCTCTCTTGCCACAATCTTGCTGTAATAATAATGACTGGCATCTACCTAGACAAAGAAAGGTTGTTTTGTTCATATGGTTGATTCACAAGGATTTGATTTAGCTAGCAAGCACAAATAAGTTGGCTCAAAGCTGTTCAGGATTCACTAGCACTACGAGAAATGTTGCAGATAAAAGCATAGCAAGCACCAATGGTTCAAAGTTAAAGTCAAATTCAAATGAGAAATAAAGCACACATTTTTAAGGAAGAAGATGCTTACCACCGGCACAAGCTATGAAGAGAAGTGGTATACTCTCCATATCCTGTCTTCAAAGAAAGACTGGGTGCCTTACTGGAAATTAAACTTTTGCCCAATACAAGTTATTGGGTTTAGTACAGGGGTCACTAGGTGAAATTCTATGGCTTGTGTTATTCTGGAGTTCAAACTAGATGATCATAATGCTCTCTTCTTGGTCTTAAAATTTATGCACATGGATCAAGAAGAGACACACAAGTTTCAGGATGCCTGTGTTTGAAGGAAATTTGACATATTTCCAGACTTAGTTTAGTTCACTGGTGACGACATACAGACACTGTCACCTAGGAAATGAAGTATGTTGCCATAGGAACCTCAAGGCTGCATTATTACACAGCTTCAAAATGTTGACAGTTTGGAAAAAGGTCTCGTCTGATATCAAAACCCCAAAGTTTTTCTTAATAAATATTACTAACAAATAACACATTTTATGTGGATATTAACCTAAAATACTTCTGTGGCATTAAACCTTTGGGAAAAAAGTGCACAGCCAGTTTTAAACTGAAATAGGCCACTGCCTCCTAAGATAGTTGTATAGCCTGTGAAGGTAATTTTATTGAAGTGAATTGCACTCTACTGGACTTGAATTTCATGAGTTGCTGGATCCTCTTACATAGTGTTTTCAGATACAGGGTCTCACACCACACTAAAACTCAAGCTTCACCAATGTCATATGATATGTTTTGTACAATGTGTTCTTTGTATGATGTTATTTTAAAAGTCTTTATCTGCTAAACATTAATACCTATTGGACTGCATGTGCTAGCATAGTATGTGAAGTTCTAAAATATTGTTATAAATGCAACTAGAACATGATTGAAAGTGGTCTGGGAAGGTCCCATAACTGATTTTCAGATACAACAATGATGTGGCTGTATGTGCCAATAGCCCATCAAGGGAAGATTTAACTATCAAGGATTGTTCAAAGTGAAGTCTCTGCTGGGGGATGCATGTTTGCAATGGAGTCGTTTGAACAATGGGAAGCAGCTGCCATATCACACGCATGGACTGTTCTCGTAAGCTGAAACAGACTATAAAAGGAGGAACACGGCATCACCGCGGAGCTCACTCTCACTGAATGGAAGACTTGAAGGGTGGTCTGGAAGGAAGGTCTCAGAAAGGATGGAGGGGAGTCCCAGACTGGGAAGATGCCCAGTCTGCATTTAAGAAATTTTTTGTATCAGCTAAAGAAATTGTTTGTATCAGTTAACAAGGGTGAGATATTGCTAATTCAAGAGCTTGTTAGTGTGCAGAACTTAGACTGTGACCTTATGTTTATTTTGCTTGGTAACTACTTTTAATCTCTTTACATTTGCCACTTATAATCACTTAAAATCTATTTTTCTGTAGTTAATAAACTTGTTTAATGCTTTACGTTAATCAGTGTCTTTGTGTGAGGTATCAGACAAATCACTCAGCAACAAAAGCCATTGCACATTTTTTCCACTTTGAGGGACCGACAGACTGGATCCCCCACTGATCCGACTTTTTGACCAGGGCAGACTGTTTGAGCCTTGTGTGGTTCTGAGCTGAGGAGCCAGCTGAAATTTCTCTATTGTTGGTTAGTGAGTGGCTGGAAGAATTAATAGAATTGAGCTGGGTATAATGCCGGTGGAAGGGCAAAACCATCACGGGGTTTTGTGACCTGCCACAGCATCACAGTGTGAGAAGGAGCCCAAGGCGGTCAGGCAGAGGGCTCACTTGTACCCCAGCTAGTATGTGCTACCCCAGGGGTTCTGCATACTGTTACACATCATTGGACAGGTGTCTCACAAGTACCCCTAGGCCTCTTTTGTTAGTATACACATATCTGGGAAAGAAACCCCTTGCTTGATATTATATGAATTGCTACATTTACTGTGTGTTGTCTTTGGAATTCTATCACTATTTCTTTATACCACAATATACTTCCAATTACTGTGTAACAGCATAAAGGCTCTATCCTGCCTTCCATAATCATGCATACACAAACTTTTAAAACAGCTGCAAAATCACTGATTGCTCAAGAGCAATGGTCACATGTAATATGCATGCTATTAACTTGGTTAGTAGTGGCAAAAATCTGGAAACATTTGTAGAAAAACAAGCTGCACCAGGATGGATAAATTTTTTTAAAAACTGGATTTTTTTTAAACACCAGATTTTTATTTAAATTAAATAATACAGGTTTATTTAAAAATAACTATTTGTCAGTTTCAAATTTAAGGACTAAATTTAGTGAAAATCATTTAATTACAAAAATATTAAACAGTATGTGTTTACTAGCAAATTTTTAAGAAAGCCAAAGCCACTAAACTGCTGAAGTCACTAGCTAAGCACCTGCAACCAGAGTTTGCTGATGTGCTAAACCAGCAAGTAGAGAGAGAATATTGTCATCATTTCGGATGATTGAACTAGTTCAGTGCAATCACTTGTTTGATCAATGTTAAAAAAAACAACAATCTGCTAGGGGAATCCAGACTCTTCCTCTCCACTGGACGCTGGCCCAGGGACCTTTCAGCAGGCATTCAGCACCTGGCTAAACAGACCCTGTGCTGTCTCTTTGAGCCAGTTCCTACTTCACCCTGGCCTGTCTTGGCCTTTTGTTTCCATCAGACTGGGAGCCTGGGAACAATCAGTTCTACTCTCTCTAAGCCTCTTCCACCAGCTCATTGCAGAGCTTCTTAGTCCTTTCTGTTACCTGGCAGCTCCTACTGAAAGACACTTTTCTCTACTTCTGCAAGGCAGCTCCTGACTCAGAAGCAATCTTCTCCTCCCCTACAGGCCTCTCCACCAGTTCACAGAATCCTGAACAGACTCACTATCTGCCACCTTTCTCAGCTGCCTGGAGTTCCCTGTTGCAGCCCTACCTTCCTACAGGGATGCTTTGTCCACCAGCTGTCACACTCAGTTCCCTGGCTAGCTAGGCTTTTCTCCCTGAGCCAGTGCCACAGAGCTGTTCTCCTTCCAAGTCAGGACCTAATCTAACTCCTCCCTCCAGGCTTGACACCTACTGCAGGTGTATCAGAGAGTCCAGGTTGCATCCTGCCCACAGGCTTTCTTTAACCTTCTCAAACACCAAGGCCAGGCCAACCATATAGGTGATCTAGGTGGTCGCCTTGGGCGGCAGGCATTAAGGGGTGACAAATTAGATAGAAGTTATTTTTTTCTATATTTGAAAAAAAAAATGTTCTCTCATAAAATGGGGGTAGCACCAAAGTCATAGTTTGCATAGGGTAGCAAAAACCCATAGGCTAGCCCTGCCCATCATAACTTCCAGCTTTAAAATTCAAAATACATTTTGAAAACTTTTTCTTTATGTGTCCAACTCTTCAGTTTTATTTAATAAGACAGTTTTAAATGACCTATTATGTACATTTTAGTTGAATTTCCAACCAACCAGTTTAACAAGAAAAAAAATGAATGACCATGTATGAAATAAGAAATTCATCATTCAGCATTCTCCAACAGTGTAAAATGCAAAAATTAAAATCTGAATAAATGCAAGTTAAATTACATAACTACTTTAATACACATATATAGATATAATGTAGCCTCCTTGGTAGCAAAAAGAAGCACCAAATTTAGTGTAAAGGCTTTACTTAGTTGCAAATCAACATGTTTTAATAGCAACCAACCAATGAGAATCAACCTCTCTTTAGGAACATAAATAAGGAATATAAATGTAAAACAATTAAAGCAGATTTTAATCATGATTTAAATTAGTAAGCAGAAAAGATTTAAATTGGTTACTTAAATTGTTTGATCTAAATCAATCCACTGTGCCAGCAGTATTAAAATACTTATTCAGAAAGGAACTTTGCCAGCCTGCCATCTATGAAAAATAAATAGAAAAGCAACTTTTCCCATCCTTTCATCATGTGAACAGCATATCCTCAACCCTATCAAAAATCCTTATCAACAGATTTCTTTAGCAATGTGCAACACCAAATTCAGGGTCTTTTGGACCAAGAAAGAGAGCTACTTTTAGAGTCCTGGAGTCACATGTTAGAGAAGTGTCATTACAAAAACTCTGTGCAATGATAGTGTAAAATCCTCCAATGCAATCAAGTCTCCACTGTGATATTCCACTCTCCTTACACATTTGGAATTGTACTGACTTCAGGAGAATTCCCATAATTTATATGGAGAGCAGAATATCAGCATGGAAACAAGCCATGTGGTTCCAAGGGACCCCAAGTGGATTGTCTGAGGTAATTCTGATTTCTTGACAGTTACAAGGCAACATCACTGGCACGTTTTTTTGAGACTCATAAGATTATACAGCAATTTAACTGAAGGTAACAAAGTGGACATGGTTTAAATAAAAGGTTTTATTACTGACTCTATTGCTATTCCCTACAAATTCAAACAGAGCAGAGCATCTCCTACTGGAATAATTAAAAAAAAAGTGCAAGAAAAACTTTTAGTCCACTGTATATAATTAACGATTCTCTCATTGATTACATACAGAGAGAGAGAGAGAGAGAGAGAGAGAGAGAGAGAGAGTCCTAGTATTTCTGTTTATGGAATATACAATCCACTTAAAGTGCATTTAAATAAAACCTGGCCTGCCATAGCAAATGAATTTGCACCCCCACCCTAAACAAATTATTTTTTGTTTAGGGGAAGTGAGGATCCAGACAAATAAATTTGCAGAAAACTGTGAGCAGCATCAGAATGTAAAATATGTATTTAAACTTCATTTTTGTAAGATTAAAATATTTTAATCTTTTGTTTTTCAGACAAACATGTATTGCAATGTCAAGATATTTGCCATAATCTCTGAATGAATGGTATGCTGTGTGTAAGTAAGCAAATTTCTGTGCTGGTCTATACTATTATGGTCAGCACTTTTACAAGACTGTGATAAATTCTGTATCAAGTATGCATCATGAAGCATCATTTGAAACATCATAATCTGCTGAACACTGTTGTCCTGGTAAAATACACGTAGGGCCCCTAGCTAATTCACAGTCTATTTTGGTCAATGTCATGGTTGTTGGATTTTTAAAATAATCATTTTCACATATTCAGATACTTACACCTGAAATTTTTCAGTGTTATAAACATGTGCGTCCTTACCCAAAAAGAAGACAGGGAGGAGGGCATGGCATTGCCACCCTTACCTCTGTGCTGCTGTGATCAAGACACTGCATTCAAAGCTGGGCAGTTGAAAAGTAGCATGGTATGAAAAGCATGGTATGGAGGTGTCATCATTTTTGGGGGTGGCAGGGCTGGCTTTATGAGTGAGTGACTGCCCAAGGGCCCATGGTCAGGAGGGTATTCTGGTGCCTCCATATATTGCTAGCTGAAGGCTCCTTTAACCCCCAAGCCACCAACACTGGAATGGGGAAAGGTAGGGCCCATGCTCCCTACTTTTTAAGATGGATGTAGTTTGAGTGGACCCCACCACGAAATGCAGACCTTACTGGTACTGCTCCACACTTGCCTAAGGCTTGCAGTTGGCGGGAGGAGAGGGCATGCCATCCCTTGACCCCCCCCCCAAACTATACCCATTTAAAAAGTGGAAGCATGCTGTAGCCCTCCCCCCTTCTGATGCTATTGGAGGGGGTCCCCCATCCAGAGGCTCTACCCCACACTGGACTCCAACTGCTAGGCCCAGCCATGTGGGAGAGAGATGAGACTTCTTCTCTTACAGATCCATTCCCTGAGGACTCCTCCCTGCCCCATTCCTCCCACACACAGCTGCAAGAAGCTCCATGGCTGTAGTGGTCCATAGCGAACCATCCCCCTGTGGCTGGGGAGCAATGGGGGGTAATATATGGGCCATAACACAGAAACCATTCAGGACTATCTAGAGTGCAGTCAAGTTTTCCACCCCACATTTAGTTTAATTACAGATTTCTGCCTCAAAGACAGACACCCAGCTCCCTACTTTTCACATTGGGGAAGAAATGGGACCAACAGCAGGTCCTGGTGATGGCAAATGACCTTAAATTCTTTGAGATGATATTTCAGAGGTTAGGAATAGATGTAGCAAAACAGCAGACACAATGACCTTTTTGTCCTCAAGTTTATACCTGGTTATCATACACTCAGTAAGCAAATGGAAGCCATTCCAGAAGGACCTTTGGTTGCTCAGGTTCACTGGGGCAGGGCTGTAATGCGGTGTTCTGCCATCTGGGGCACGTTCCAATTGGAACGCATCCCTTGCCATTAGCACTGCTTAGAGCCAGAGCCACAAAAGCCGCTCTTTAATAGAGCGGCTCCATTGAGCTGCTCCATGCTGCCCGGGGCTTTGCCCTGTTGGCCCTGCCATAGTCACGGCTCTGCACCAGAGGTAGCAATGGTAAAGAGAGGCACTAGGACAACCTGTCCCATTCAGCTTAATTAAAGTTTGGAGTCTATTTTTCTTCTTCCTGAGATGAGAGACCAGAGCATTAAAAATTCTCTAAAGGGCTGAAGAGTTATGCAGAGGCTAGCTGCTGAGTGAGTTAAGATTCAGCCAAGGGCCTGCAGCAAGCGTAGATAAGAGCTGATGGCCAATTATGATTAACAGTTAAAATATTTTTGTATCATTGGGTAGTTGGCACTGGTCCTGCCTTCAGCTGAAGGTTGGGCTAGAGGACCTCCTGAGGTCCCCTCCAATCCTAATCTTCTGTGATGCTCCCCACTGTTTCTCATACATACTAAAACCCATCTGCCCCCAACAATTGGGTCTGCTGCTCTAAGGAATAGTAATTAAGTAGGGAGAAGCTGTCTAAAGCAATCACCCTGAAAAGCTGTATCATCATCATACACACATCGGCCCTGCAACCTGACACAAACAAAACAGAGGATATTTGGTGGCAGCGTAATTCATTTTAAATGTCCCCCTCTCTAAAATTAAAAGCACACCAATTCCATGCAACAGTCACCTATGACAGGCAAGTTAAGCTATGCTAAAGTCGTACTTGGTCAACATTTATCGTCCCTTGAGCTGAAGTCAACATTTCCTTCTCAAAAGATTCATTTCTGTATTCAAATCAAATCATAGGGTTGGAAGGGACCTCATGAGATCATTGAGTCCAACCCCCCAGGGCTTGAACCCAGGACCTTCTGCATATTAAGCAGAGGTGCTAGCCACTACAGAACTGAAGTCAATGGTCAAGATTCAGTTGCAGGCTATGGTAGCACTTACAGGGCCTCTACAGTGGGATGTTTACTCCAAAGACAGGTATGACAGTGCAACTCCCACTCCAGAAGGGGTCTCACAGGTGGCCAGCACATTCTCAAGGACTGGTGGTATGGCCTGTGCGAACAGTGACTTGGCCAAAGCAACATGAGGATGGGCTCCTGATTCAGACAAAGGGACCCCAGCATCTCCTGTGAAGTTAATTCACAGGTTAAAGCTGCCCCTGGCAAAATTTGAAAGGAAGGGTGGTGTTACAAACATTGCTTACCCTCTCTCCAGAAGTGCAGACTCCTCCACACAGAATGCTGTAGCCCCTGTTGTCACAAGAGATGCAATCTGAGCCTACCAGCCTGCACCAGCCAGCAGCAGTGAACAAAGCCCAGTAACTGCTTAATACTGAACTACTTAAAGTCTTTGGGAACATTTCTTTAAAAGATGCTATGTAAAACAAAAGGCCTGATGCTGCCCCCATTGAATAATTAAGTGGTTTGCCATTGACTTCAATGGGATTATGATGAGGACCTAAATTGTAAGGTCCTGTGACAGCAGCCTGACATTTGCATTTAATTTATGTGTACATTATAATCCTGTTTATTATTATTACAGGAAAATTTTTTCAAAGTTTTGCATCATTTTTAAAAGGACACTCAGGGCAGTGACCTCACAGCCATGAATTACTATTACTATACAAACATTTCTAACTGCCCATCGGTAAAGTATCTACATCACTGATGTCATTTTTATAGCCCCTCTCAAGCTGTGGAGTAATTGGTTTCACTCCCTAGCAATGGGAGGTTTTGTTATGTCCATTATGTATAAATAATTGCTCATCAGATAATAAGCAGTTTTACCCGACATGCCTTCTATGCCCTTCCAACCACTGAGAAATATGGGCATCCAGCATAGCAACAGGCCTTTGAAGCATTAATTTTAAAAATGTTTTTTGTTATATATTAAAAACAGACTCTGTTCTATGGTCAAAAAGACAACTGTGTCCATCTTTCAATCTAATGTATCAGAACTTCTTAAATACCTGCAATGCCAAAAACATAGTGAGGTGAAATAACAGTTCCAGAATCTCAGCAAGTAGAGAAAATTACACGATTACTTCTTAATCTGCCCAGAAGAGGGCAATGGTACACACATAGAGAAATAAGGTATATTTTCAAAGATATTTATAAAACTGAGGAATAGGCATAAGAATGCTTACAACACAGGTTTAGTACCTTGTATATTGTCTACTATATATTTTAACTCAAAATGTTTGCTCCTCTAGTATTTTAAGTTTTCCCTTCTCCAACAAAAACAAGACACTGATCTTAAAAACAATTGAACCAAAAAAAAAAAAAAATCCACACATGAAGCAATTTAGTCCCCGTTTTTGGGAACTGGAAACTAACCACTAATACAAGTACAGAACTGTGACTTTTCACCTTCAGTAGAATTAGGATGCCTCATGATTTCAATACTGGCCACAGAGAAAGTGCTAGAACTATTTCCCCCCACCAAAACAGCACATATTTCATTTGCTAAAAAAGCATTTCATTCCAATTTTGAAAACAAAAACAATTGTCACTTTGGTTCAGAAGAATACAGCATATGGACATGTTACACAAGGAAAATGTCTTTTCTTTAAAGGAGACCAATATTTATTAAATAAGATTTGAAAATCTTGTCATTTAGATGCACATATTTTCAGGTAGACTTCTTGCAGCAACCAAATTGATCTTGCTATTCTCAAAGATTATTTATACATTGTTTTAGCATATTCTCTCATCTGTTGGAAGTTATTACCATATCAACACTTCTCTGTGCTGTTGGCCTTCTTGGTGTTCAGGTATTAGCTATGGAAAGGTGGTGATGAGTTCAGTTATCTCTGATGTCACAATGACTGCACTTACATCACTTGAACTGTTGACCCACTCTAGTCTGTAGCTTAATATATGATGATCATTAATCATTTGGTTTAATTACCATCTCATTTCTTCAACTATAGACAGGGGTCAGATTAAGGGTAAACCTGATGGTGCTATCACAGTATTCCACTCATTGCTGGAGTGCCCCTTCATGGACGCATCTGGGAAACAGCTGTGCCAGCTTGAATGCCCCCTTTTGTCTTCAATTTGTGGTGCAGCCCCTCTCAAGCATTCTTCCAGGAGTTGCAGTGCTGCTTTTTTTGCAAGCCCTCTTTTTGGCCTGGCCCTTCAGCCAAGTCACTGTGTGGTTTCCCCTTTCTGGGATATCAATAGCTATTCACCTGGGTTTCCAAAGTCTCCTAGGTCAAACATACACCCCTTCCCACAATGGCCAGAGGGAAACTGAGGCCCACCCACTCTTCAAGGTTCCACCTCAGTGACCCCTTGAATCAATAGCCAAGGTCTACAATGCCACAAACTTGCTACCATTTCCCAAAGCCTTTTTCTCCTCTACCCTTCAAGTTTTCTTCTCTACCATCTCTTGGGGCACACACATCCCTCAGGGACAGAATCCCAGGCCTTCTACTATCCCCTAGCTCTTCTCCTTTTTTCCTGCTCTAAGCCCAAAAAGTGACAGCAGAATTTTATACTGCGGCACCTTCCATCCTCACTGCTTGGTCTTTTATCAGTCCTGCCCTGATGGGCTTCAGCCTCAATTAGAGACTGCTTATCAAGCCAAATTTTCCCTCAGGAGTGGCTTAGCTGGTTACTTAACTCCTCCTCTGCAGCACATTAACCTTCTCCAGTCTGATGAGGCGGGGATGGGAGGATACACATCACAGGGTCACTCCCAAGTTTCCCAAACAAGATCAGCCCATCTGAGTCACCATGATGAGACACATGATTATATGTGCCGCTTAGCTCCTTGGGTTTTGCGCTCTCTCAGTGGGGTTTGAACATACCTTTGTGCTATGGTAGGCTCCTTTGGTTTGCTCCTTCTCAATGCAAGTGGAGTGGGAAACCAAAAATTGGTGGGTTCTCACATATACCAACCACCTGTGGTATCAAAATGAGAGATCACTCACAGAATGTCTTGCAAGCTTGTTACTCTCCCTCTTCTTTCTTGCATGATCCATTTAATGCCTCATGTTGATATTGAAAATCATCATCATTGGGCACTTATATTAACACTGTGCTGAGATGAATGGGATGGTCCACACCTCTTAGAGCTGTTATTTTAGGCTACCAGCAGACTCATTCTTGCCTCAATTTACACCCTGTATATATTGACACAGCAAATGAAGGTGCCACAGTTAGGACAGCTAGTGACCCTCATCGCATACTCAGAGTAGGCTTGGGGCGAGAGCCTCAGCCCATGGAATGACTGCTCCAATCTGGCGGCGAGGAAAGGGGGCCCTGGGTGGGGTAGGGTTGGGGATTGGCAGCTGCCAGGAAAAGGCACCAGGCGAGCAGGCAGCAGGGTGGGCGTGTTAGGGTCAGATTGGGGAGCAGTTGAGCCAAAGTGGTGGGGTGGAGCAGGCAGTGCATTGGCCCCACGCAAGGCCTTGTAGCCACTTTGGAGCTGAGGAGCAGTGCAGCCTTGGGCCTGGCAGCGAGACAATGGGGGACTGGAGTTCTGGGGGGCAGTAGATGCGGTGGGTGGGGGCAGGGATTTAGGGCAGATGGTGGGAAATAGCTGGGAAGCAGGATTGGGAGCTTGTGCCCAGCTACAGGATAAGCAGATGCAAAAACTTGCAAATGACTACCTGGGCTGGGGTCCACGCATGCATGCAGGGGGCCTGGACAATATGGGAAGGGGGCCTGGAGATTTAGGAGGGTTCCAGGGCACATCAAATTATACTTTATCCACCTTTCAAGTTTAGACATCATGGAAAGGCCAGGGTCCTGTTCTCAAAAGGAACGGTGGTGTCCACCATGAGGATCTTCTTCAGTTCCTGCAGCTCTGTGATGTCCAAAAGTGAATAGTTTTTGAATTCCAATGGATTAATCTGCTCCTCTGGTATAACGCCCTTTCACTTAGTCAGGATTCTCTCTTCCTATTCAGACCCTAGTGGATCCCTTACCTGAAGCAAAGTTAGACTTTAAGGTGTTTTAATTACAGCAGGAGAGTCTCTGTCTGGGCAGCTAAATTTTCATTCAACTAAAGCTACCCACCTAGAAAAGAAACTATTCACACCATTGCCCTCAGAAGGTCAGTTATACTAGGACAAACTTTGTAATTCTGTTCATGTTCAAGCAGAACGAACATCCTTTAATTCACCTAAATAGCCCTCTCTCCTGTGAGTAACTGTACTGAACTGTGCATGCATGGCTCATAGGTAACATTTTGCAGGATCAGGCCTCATTTGCACTCACTTTCATGGTGACACTTGATTAAGGCAAAGACATGTGTCTAAGGCCCAGCAACACTTATTTATAAATACATCTACTGCCTAGATATCAATATATAGATATCCGAGCTCCTTCTTGGTTGCAAGGAACAACCTTGAAAATGTGAAGTATTCCTGATGCAGTGATGATAGACTGTCAAGACTGAGAAGAGATTGACCAATCCAGTCATTCAAAAGGGTTATGTATGCAAATTTATGGCTCTTAGGTGGCTCATAGACATAACTCCAGAAGAGAAGTCTCCAGGAAGTAGGAACTCCCACTCTATCCCAGCTTGGCAGGGGTGGGTCAGCAAATCCCCATTACCACAGAATACTTGTCTCCACTTACTTTAGTTATCTCCATGGAGACAGACCCAACTCACCTTAAGTGAGGGAACAGAAAGCCAGGAGGTAGGGGAAAAACAAGCTTTCTTAAATAGTGCCAGACACTGTCTCCCCACCTCAGAAGATATTAAGCTAAGATCCTGGCACCTCAGGGATAGCAAAGGCTATGGGGTGTAGGGCCAAAAGCTGGCTCTTTCTGGAGCTTGCCTAAGGCTCTGAAATGCCTTAATCTGGCCCTGCTGTTAAAAAAGATTGAACTTGTTCCATTACGTACACATCATCTTCTACACAAAAGAAGTTTTAATTTCTACTTCTGCAAATAGCATTCACTATTTTGGAAATCTTGTTCTGAAAGTTTATAGCACCAAAGTCTATTCTTTCTCTTTTCCCCTGCCGCTGAAATCAAATGAATGGGACTACACAGGTATGATTGACAAGGAAGCAAGTCAGGGCTGAATTTGGTACAGTAATATTTTTCCCCAAGGTAAAAATATAATACGGAAACCACTGTGATTTTTTTTTGTTTTTGTTTTTTTTTGTTTCAAGTTCGAGGTGTTATCACTGGACCGAAGCTAAATTAGTTAATTAAGTTCTACAAAAGCATACTTCTCAGGTGCATTGAGAGAAGGAAACTTAAGCAGACCATCTGAAGATTTCTTTAATAAACATTTATCTTCTGACCAGATGTAAAAATTCTACTGCTAGCTAGCAAAATCAAAGGTGGAACCAAAAGATATTCCAGTTACAAATCCAGATGCTCCTTTCCCTCAAAAATCCCCAAATGAAACAAAACTCATAGATTACAGATAAAGTTGCCAAATGCAATTCTAACAAAGTCATATTATTGAATTATCCATTTAAAAAACACCCAAACTTTTAATATCAGTTTAAAAACCAGTATTCCAAAGTTATAGAAATCACAATCTAAAGTTACAAAAACAGATCTTATGCCATGCCAACCATAACACTTAAGAATCAGTTCTTAAAGACCCATTCCCAAAAAGGCCTTAACTATGTCCCTTGTTTTTTTAATCTTACTATTTTAGGACTTGATCAGTCTTTCCCTGAAGGCCCTGACAGTCTATTGCCTAATGGAAATAGGATGAGACCTTTGAATGCCTTTTTAAAATTATAAATGAGGAAAACCTAGTATTTGTTCTGTACTGCTAAGGTTAATGATTTGCTGTAACTGGAACAGTTCCTGTTTTAATGTAATGGCCCTAGTTTTATGGTCTGGTATTAGTTACACTGATTTATTTTTAAACAGCAGTTTTGTCTTTACTGATACTTGGTTAATTAGAAGTTGACTGAATTATTTTCAGTAGGAAAATTCTTCCTTTCGGATATGCTTATATATTAAGATCACAGATGCTAGAGAGAAAGAGTAACACTTCTGCAAAAAAAGCAAACGTCATTCTGGGATGTATTAATAGGAGTATTGCATTAACATGAGTATTGTAAATAAGACATGAGAAGTAATTCTTCCACTCTACTCAGCCCTGATTAGGTGTCAACTGGAGTACCTTGTTCAGTTTTGGGTGCCTCATTTCAGAAAAGATGTGGACAAATTCGAGAAAGTCCAAAGAAGAGCAACAAAAATTATTAAGGTCTGGAACACTTGACTTATAATGGAAGATTGAAAGAACTGGGTTTGCTTAGGCTGAAAAGGAGAAGACAGAGGGGACATGGTAACAATTTTTAAGTACCTAAAAGTTGTTGTGAAGAAGAGGGAGAAAAATTGTTCTCCTTAGCTGCTGGTGATATGACAAGAAGCAGTGGGCTTAAATTACAGTGGTTTAGGTTGGACACTGGGAAAAAATTCCTACCTGTCAGAGTGATTAACCACTGGAATAAGTTGCCTAGGGAAGTTAGACAAACACCTATCAGGGATGTTTTAAGATGGTACTTGGTCCTGCCATGAGTGCAGGGGACTGGACTCGATGACCTCTCATGGTGCTTTCCAGTTCTATGAATCAGATTAGATATTCCGGTAGTCGTGACTTCTTAGTCTCTTTTATTCTGTGGATTGCATCTGTTTGTATTGAATGCAAGGCTTAAAAAGAGTATTTCAGGTAGAATTAATTGAAATTTTTCTCATCCAGATGTGGTTTTTTCACACCCATACCCACACCCTGCCCCAACACACCTACCCATCCCTGCCCCAACATCATCATCAGATTTGGATGTTTCTCCTCCCTCCTCCTTTCTCTCCATTTTTCCTCGACCAAAACAGATGCACAGAGAGGGAAAAGTGGAGATTTTTTTAGCTTTCAGAAATCAAAACAATTTTTTCCATTTTCTTTCATTTGCAATTTCAGTGTTTCAGCTAAAATGTTGAACAAATCAAAAACATTTAATATTATTCAACGTTTTCACAGAAAATATGCCTTTTATTTGACCTGTTCTACTTTTGGCTTGGATCTTGCAACTGGATGTGTATAAGTGCAGGGCCCCTCCATGAGAGTTTTTATAAAGA
Organism: Podocnemis expansa; assembly: GCA_007922195.1. NCBI lineage: Eukaryota > Metazoa > Chordata > Testudines > Podocnemididae > Podocnemis > Podocnemis expansa. Next base: position 33,101,383 of record ML681972.1, on the reverse strand, counting down.
ATCTAGTCCTTTATAAACAAAAGCATGGTATTTAAGTGTTAATATTCGGTTCTAAAAGGAACTAATATGAATATGCTTTTGTAGTTACTGTGTCTTGTAGCAACAAACAGCATGGCTACTATTCAGAGTTTTTCCAGTTTCATGGAATTTGTGCACTAACTGGGTATTAACTTTGGCTGACCATTTCCATAGTTCTTTCATGTTCGGGTTTTTTGTTGGATGTTTTTAATGGATTTCCCTCTTGGATTGTACTTACCAACCTTACCTCTAATTTAATGAAGAACCTTGCACTGGAATCCCATCTGATCCTGCGTACTATGTGAAATGAGGCTCAGTCAGTCTTTACATCAGAAATCTTCAAGCAATCACACTGCCAGCTGTTACAGGAAAGGCCTGATATTGGCTAGTCAGTGGGATGTATGTACTCTTTTACTCTGAAGAGATACTGAATCTAGACTCCAAACATGGTGTTTGGTGTTTCAGCATTTTGGAAGATGTTGACCAAACATTTCTAAATAAGACACTTAAAGGTAGGCTCCTAAATCCATATCTGGGAATCTAGCAGTGGGATTTGCACAAGCAAATAAGTTGATTAGATGCACAAGTCCCATTGATTTCAAGATGCTTTTAAAAATCCCATTCTTAGAAACCTAAAGCTAGGCTATTTTAGACAATTTTGGCCACTGTCTTTTGGCTGACATATAAAATAGAGGTTCTGGCTGCTTATGCTGACATCAGCGTCTCAGCTAATCCAAGTGCCCAATACTCAAAGAGAAAGACAACCATATCACTAAAACCACCCTCAAAATTGGCACTATGCAGCTTCCTTGTTGGCAAACCCAAATCTGGATAGTCACTGGCTGAATTGTCCTGTCACTCCAAGGTGGGCCTCTCCTAAACCAGCTCTAAGTAGGGTGACCAGATCGCAAGCATGCAAAATGAGGACAGAGGTGGGAAGTAATAGATGCCCATATATGAAAAAACTCTGAATATTGGTATTGTCCCTGTAAAATCAGGACATCTGGTCACTCTAGCATGTGCCAAGAAGACTGAAGGGAAACTAAGACAAACACATCATGCTAGGGCTGAACAATTTCAAAATGCCTTGTGTCTTTGGACATCTCATAGAATGCATCTAATACAAGAGCCAAATGGCCTTCCAAGCCCAAAGGCACTGGACTTGTACTGGCAGTTGCCAGAACTTCCTTGATGTAAACTCTTCAGTAGGCTGCATTTCAGGTTATATGGAAAAGCAAAAGTTAATCTGTCCTTTTACTACTTAGTTCACTTAATCTCAGAAACAGGGGCAGTCAAATTAGGCTTTGCTATAGCTAAGACTTCAGCATTTCTTATTGTCAGGGGCTTAGAGAGTCAAGATAAAAATTTTCTCAGTGTTGAAAAATTGGCATAAAAATACACCACCTAACCAGCTGAGGTTTCTAATTAATTCCAAAATAATACCAGATGGACTGGAACAGAGCACTTCTAACTACAAGAGAAATGGTGGGCAATTACAACTTCTAAAATATTGTTTTGTGTCCAGTTTTGGTTGGCTCTCTAACAAAAGATGCTGTCGGTTGAAAAGACGAGCGAGCATTATCAGATGTGTAATGAATTGTGGACAGTAGGCCTAAATTTTTCAAAAATGCCTCTTTTGAAAATTAGATTTAGCCTAAAAAGAACAGTTAAAGAGGACATGAACAAAGAATTCAAAGTTATAGAGAAGACTGGTTTTCTTTTCCTGCTCATAATACAATCCTGTCTCATAACAGAAACACTTCATGGTCCTTTAGGCAAATTTAGAATACATATAGGCAATGATATTGATTGTCAAAAAAAAAGGCTATTGATACAAATGTGGCTATATTTTAAAATGGACATACCAGTACTGGTCATTTGTGACTGTGATTTTAGTCATGCTGCTTGGCATATAAGAACTCAGTGACATCAGTTGAATGTCATACTTGGGTGAATGCTGGACACATTCTATAATTCTGTATTTAGTTATGAATTTAATTATGGATGTGTCAGACACAAGCCTGCAGAGACCCAGCACTTAAGTTATTTCTGTATTTTTGCAACTGGATTTAAAAAAAAAGACCCACTTATTTGGGGATTTATAGTCAAAGAGCACACATTCACCTTGCAGAAGTTGAATGCAAAAGAGGGAAAAAAAGGCATCCATGTGCACTTGATAAAAGAAACAGAGACAGGTAGTTATTAATATGGTAAAAGGCAAGATTGACAGCCTATCATTTGTATTGGAAAGATCTTAATTATACTGAGGTTCCCTCTCCAAGAGGGAGCCCACTTGCTCAAACTTGTTATTGGTTTTTAGCTTTTGCTACAAGCTTGGAGAAACATTCCCTCCTCCCACCCCCACAACCTAAACAACAACAAAAACATGAGTTAACTCTAGGTGGAATAAATTACTCCAATGTGCCCTTCTTTCCTCCAAAATGCTCTACAATAACATAAAATGCTTTAAGAAGCACATGAAATTCTAATTCATTAATAAATACTTAGAAAGTTTTAGAGAAAGTCTCAAAAACAAAAGCATCAAAATATTTATATATTTTTTCCTCCCCAGTTGAAAATTCAAGTTAGAGTTAACGACCAAGATAAACTTCATCTGAGTAGGAATCTGCTTGTAAGCTGGTTAGCTTTTCCATTCAGATATTTGCAGTCAAGTTCTGAAAGACATGTCTTTGTCCTGCAACTCCCCTTTTCAAATAACTCTGATGCAAGACACAAAAGAACGTCATGCGCTTCCTATCTGACTGAGTGCCAGCATTTCTGAATTAGCTATTAACCTTATTAGTAAAAAGTTACATGGACTTTAGATTTGCCGAGACAAACCCAGAGGGAAAGCTAGGATAATGTGGAAAAGCTGAGGGGTATTTTAGAAGAAACATGGCAACCCTTATGAGGAAAATCCTATGTACTGTAATTCCTGAAAAATTATTTCCTCACTATGAAACTCTATGGGTTAGTTGAGAAAAGAGGAAACCTACGAAAAGGAAAGTATTATCTGTACATTGCTGAGAAACCTGTGTGAAATTCTATCACTTATATCCTTAATGAATGATATAGGGATTTTTCTTAAGGGAAATGACATCTTTCAAAGTTCCCTTCCTCTTGCCCCAAAGGATATGCCCTCCTGCAATTTCACTTTCATTAACTATTCACCCAGCACCAAAGCGTGTTAAAAAAAAAAAAAAGCCACGTGTGTTTCCTGCTCCCAAAAACTTATCCAAAAGTAGAACACAACCGAAAAAAAAAAAAAGCCTCAGATTTTGTGGGTAGGAGGAGAATGTACAACTGATCATTCTGGCCATGTGTACTACAGAAGATTGCAGCAGCAGGGAAGGACTTCCCTGGGGGAAATGACACTCTAAAGAAGCGTAGGTGGAGACGGGGCAATTAAGTGCATTCAGAGCACCTTCGAAAAGGAGATAGCCTGCTTTCATTATGCAATTGACAAAGCAGGGAGTCAACCGTTCACAGGCCCCTTTCCCACTCCACAACATGTGAAGTTATTCTATTCTTTAGGTCTCCTCCGCTTCACCTACTGCTTAGTGAGATAAGAACAGATGGGACTGAATCAGTGGGCAGCTGCTGTTGCCAACACAGCACGCTCCTGCATATGACATATTACCAAGCCAACCGCTATTCGTCAGTGAGGTGACCTGTTTGATAGCTTACAAACCTTCCCCTGTTGGTGAATATTTTCCACCTGTCCAAAAAAATTAAGTGCTTGAAATAAAGGCTCTCGAACCTTATCCTAAGAGAGTTTAGATTGTTCCCCAGGCATCTCTCCTCCCAATCACACAAACTACCTCTGCTCTCCTTCATATGTCCCTGTTTCAACAGCAGTTTGGAACAAATTAAACAACTATTAACTTCTTGTTGCATTAAAAAACATTTGCACTAAACTAAGAGGTGCAGCCTTGGTCCCATCAAAGTCATTGGTACAACTCCCATTGACATCAGTGGGGTGAGGATCTCATTCCCAGTAGTTTTCAAGGAAAGGGTATGTGTGGGGAAATGAAGATTGATCTATCCAACAAGTGCTCACTTAACACTGATATCAATGTGGGTGTGAGAGAAATATCACATACAGAGTACATTTATAAATACAGTATGCCATTTGTGTCTACACAAAAGGTAATGTCATTTCCTCATCCCTACAGATTATTTTTTTCTGCACTACTATGGGTGCAGAAAAATGCAGGTGGAGCTGCTATAAAATGGGTACAAAACTGGTTGGATATGTGTTCCCAGAGAGTAATTATCAATGGTTCACAGTCATGCTGGAAAAGTATAACAAGCAGGGTGCCATAGGGATCAGTTCTGCATCCAGTTCTGTTCAATATTTTCATCAATGATTTATATGCTGGTATCAAGACTACACTTATAAAGTTTGCTGATGATACCAATCTGACAGATGTTCCAAATACTTTGGAGACTCAGATCACAATACAAAAGGATTTGGACAAACTGGTGAAATGGTCTGAGGCAAATAGAATGAAATTTAATAAAGACAAATGCAAAGTACTCCACTTAGGAAAGAACATTCAGTTGCACACATACAAAATGGACAAAGACTGCCTAGGAAGGAGTACTGTGGAAAGGGATCTGAGTATGATAGTGGACCACAAACTAAATATGATTCAACAGTGTAACACTGATGCAAAACAAACAAACAAACAAATGAAAGCAAATACCATTTTGGGATGTACTGACAGCAGCATTATAAGAAAAACACAAGAATTAATACTTTCACTCTACGGGAGACTGATTAGGCCTCAGCTGGAGTATTGTGTCCAGTTCTTGGTGCCTCATTTCAGCGAGATGTGGACAAATTGGAGAAAGTCCAGAGAAGGGCAATAAGAATGATTAAAGGTCTGGAACACTTGACTTATAAGGGAAGATTGAAAGAGCTGGGTTTGTTTAGTCTGGAAAAGAGAAGACGGGGATGGGGAGGATGACATGATAACCGTTTTCAAGTACCTAAAAGGTTGTTGTCAAGAGGAGGGAGAAAAACTGTTCTCCTTGACTGCCGATGATAGGACAAGAAGCAATGTGCTTAAGTTACAGCAAGGGAGATTTAGGTCGGACATAAAGGAAGACATTCCTAACTGTCAGGGTGATTTACCACTGAAATAAGCAGCCTAGACAGGTTGTGGTTTAAAAGGGTACTTGGCTCCTGCCATGAGTGCAGGGGACTGACTTGACCCAATGACCTCTCATGGTCCCTTCTAGTTTCTATGATTCTATGATAAGTGTTCCTCTGTAGTAATCTCATTTGGCTGTGATTTTTTAAAAAACAAAACATTAAAGGTTGGCTTATTCTTAACACATTTGAAAATCCCACATTCTGAACATATGACAGGTCTCCCCTCCCTCAACTGCATTTCTTTCTGTATTTAAATTCCCAACACCAAACCTGAGATTTGATTAAAAGGTACAATGGTCACCTTCCATAGATCAAAAATTACCACACAGCAGTGTCTCTGAAACAAGTGTTTTCCCCTGTTCCTACAGAAGTTTCAACTTTTGGCAAATTCAAACATTTGTGTGGCAACTGCAGTAAAGAAGATCATGCTTTGAAAGCTTTTGTCCTTTCCAAAACATTGTAACAGTCTGAGAGACATTCCCTATATTAAAAAATGAGGACTACCAGAGGAACTAGTAATATTGCTCAGAAAAGAAAATGCATTTTTATTATATATCAGAAGGAAACTTATTAGGTTTCATGTGATCTCTCAATTTGCAAGGCTATGGAGTATTGGCAGCTGGGAGTCAAAAAAAGACCAACATTTGAAGGTGGATGGACTTTCAGTCATCTACTAGTTTAAGTCACAAAGGACCGTATTTAGATACCCTTATTCACAACAAGCTGTAGCATCTTTCTTTGCATTTACCCATTGGAACTACACCTGACACAAAATGTGATGAACTGTGAACTAAGGCATTGGAATCTGGCCTCTGCAGGATTCCTCTGTATTGACACATACCAGTACCCTTTATTTTCTTCTGAACTGTGGACTAAAATATTGGTTTAGATGCAAGAATATTCTTCATATTGCTGGTTATAATGGGAGTTTGCTCATGCTCTTCGCATAACAGAGCCTGATCAAAGACCGCAAAGGCAAGCCCTTAGAATTTTGCATGAGTCATAGTCTTACTCTAGTCTTAGAGTATACTCAAGCAGTCAGCTTTTACTCTGCATTCCATGGAAGAATAAGGTTTTTTCTGCTTTGTTTCTAGTATTTTATGCTGACAGCACTGATGTTTTATTACTTTCTCTGTCTTCCTGTAAACTCTCACCATTTTAGGAATTACTGAAATTCTGAAATCTGTAACTGATTAATTCTAACTATGTTTAAAATCATTAGGTTTTTAAAAATTTGGCTAATTAGACCTAATTGTGAGAAAGAAATAGAGGCCTGTGGGAGACATGCTTTTGCTTATGTGAGTAGTTCACATCCTTTTCCATGCCATGACACTACATTGCAAAAGAAAAAAAAATTCTGGATCCTCCTTTCCCACCTAGCCATTAAGGACTACAGTTCTGATACCCCTTTACTTTTCCATAACTTTCCTACAGGTCACTATCCCAGACTGAGAACCATAGTTTAGTCAACTAACTGTGGCAACAATCACTGGTCTGTTTCTGGTCCTCTAGAAGATTGTGTTAGTCTTGACAGACACAAAAGGAGAAGCAGTTCAATTAGAAATGGAAAATGAAAACACTTGTTTCCCAGGATTTGGGATGAATGCATGATGGAAAGCCTCATGTACCAGAGGAAACAGTCAGGTAACCAATTATCAACAGCTAAAATAAATACAACTGCCATTTATTGAATGCACAAAGCAGGAAACATTGGCCCCATTTCAGTCAAGCATTTTAGAAGTGTTTAAAGCACTTGGAGATGGTGGGTCTTGAAGCTCATGCTCAAAAGTGTTTTATTAAATAGGGATTTGGGAAAGCAAGTGTGGGAGGGGAGAGCTATCAACTTTTCCAATATGGGGCTAAAAAGACAGAGGAAATCCAGAAGGTATAGATTCTCTAAGGGTGCTTATCATAACAATAAAGCAAATGGAAGAACACAATTGCCACCAGTTTAAAAGTTTGATGGTCTTCAAATCACATCTCCCCAAACTGGAAGAGTTCCAATCCAGATCAGAACTTTTGCCATGCTGACCCATCTGCATGCATACAGAGATGTTTCGATAAATAAATCTGTTAGTCTTTAAATGCCACAGGTCTCCTTGCTTTTTTTGATAGCACAATAGAAATTAAGTCTTGGGATTCTACAGAAATCACTCTAAAAACATATAGAATAGAGAATGATACACTTTCTATCGTTATAAGTCAACAGAGAATGCTATAAAAAGAGACAGAATTAGCTAAATTCCAAAGGATGGTTAAAAAGCTGTTGAAAGAATATATAGAAAAAGTATAATACAAATAAGCTATTGGAAATTTTCCATAAGGACCAATGACCTAAAGTGATTTGAAAATAAGGAAGAAATTGAGGACTGTTTGATATTCCCTGTTTTGTATGATTCTCTCGATGCCTGGAGTAGCTGATAACTGCAAGAATATCTTCTACGTATGTGTCACAACAGCTCTATATTTCAATTATAAAATGACATTGGCTTCACTACAAGCCTCCCACTTTATAAAAAGAGTCAGTCAATATGCAGACAGTGCTTCTACTACAATTTCATCCAGGCTATGAAAACATTGCTTTGGGTTCACAACTCCCAAGTCTCACTTTAAAAATAAGATTTGAATGAACCCTGAAGTTAGTTAAAACTATGAATTTCATTTAGCTTGGAAGAAAAGCTTTAAATATAGGCCCATGTTTACTTCATACAGACTCAGGTTTGTCAATAAGTTTTGTGAAATTCATCTACAAACAGTCAAACAAACTAGGATAGAGTTTAAGGTTTGTAGCAAAAATGAGCACTTAGATTAGTCTAGTGTAGTTTTTATATTTCATTGCAATCACCTTGCAAAGCAGTACTTTACATGACCGAAATTAGAAATCCTAAGATTGCAATAGTATATACATATCTTTCTTATACATAGAGCCCTGCAAATCCGTGGATATCCGCGAATATCCCGCATTATATCCACATCCACGGATACAACACGGATATCTGTGGACCATTTCTTGTGGATGCAGATCGGATACGGATCCACATATTTTTATCTGCACAGAGCTAGAGCCCTACAAATATGTGGATATCTGCAGACATCTGCATTATATCCGCATCTGCGGATACAACACGGATATCCACAGACCATTTCTTGCAGATGCAGTTCGGATACGGATCCACATATTTGTATCCATGCAGGGCTCTACTTATATGATAAATCAGGATGGAATAATCCTAATGTGTTCACACCTAAACAGAAACCAAGAGTCATATATAGTAAAATAGTTTAATACTTTGCTATTTGTTCCAGAACTTTTTCAGGACAGCCTGCAAAAACCGAGAAACTTTCTGCAAATACCACCTTTTCTATATTTAAATCAATATTTTTTACAATATAAAACACTTCCTCCTCCAATCACTGAATTCTAAAATGTATAGTGGGCCTGATCCACAGCTGTATGATAGAGTCAGTTAGAACCTTTCCATTCTCTTCAGTGGGCCTTGTATCAGACCCAACAACCATACAGTGTTCATTTCAGATCTTCAGAAGATATACCTTATGGACTCACGGTGCACATGAGTTTTCATGAGACATTGTTTCTTTTCTCTTTTTTTTGCACCTTATTTTTGTATCTGCACAGAAGTGATTTTCAAAACCCACCTAACACAACACATTTATTTCATTAGTGCTTTAGAGCCCATGTCTTTAGAGCCAGTAGGGAAAAAAAGCCTGCCAGTACAGGAAAATTTAATAAATCAAGTGTGAAAACAAAAAAATTTCTTCCCTCCCTTGGGTACAGCTAGGAAACTCATAAATATATCTATAAAGATGTTTACGGTGTGACTTATCCCTTACGTAATTAAAACAAGTAAATATAGGCTGGTGCGTAACTGCTTTTCACTACATGTACTCTCAACCAGCGTTCAAGCTCGTATAAAACTCTTCCTTTAAATGACTTTTTTTTTTGCACGATATTCAATGCTAGACCAAATTCTGCTCTAGTTACACTGATGCCCAGCCACTGACTACAGTGAGGCTGCCCTGGCGTGGCATGGTACAATTTGGTTCATAGCAGAGAAAAGATAACAATATAAGCAAAGACTTTAACCAAAACCTGCACAATGGTTAACTCTGATTATTTATATGTTCTACCCAGAGAAGCCAACTGCAATGCCTATTACTGCACTGGGATATGGAAATAACCTCAAAAAATGTGGAAAAAGAAGGCTCAAATTAAGGACTAGTGGGAGAAGAATGTACATAACACATTTTTTCCTCTTACAGAATGGGGCTATATAGATAGATTTACCAACAAGACCATCTGAAATTCTTGTAAGAAAGAGGCATTCAAAATAATGAAAGTTACAAAGCAGCAAGGTCACCCCTAGGGTATGTCCACACATATCTTTTAAATCAAAATAACACTGGTTAGTTTGAGTTAAAAAAGATTAGGTCCACATGATGTTTTCTTATTTTGAAATGACAAGCTCCATCATTTCAAAATAAGAGACGTTATTTTGAAATAGCTTAAAACTGCTTTAATTCACATAATCTGTTAAAGCGAAATGTTTCTTTTGAAATAACACTTTTGCTCTCCTACTTCCCAGGGTGCCTTCCTTTTTCAATATATTGGTTGGGGATATGGCCCAGGGAGGGGGCCATGTTGCCACACCTCCCATGGTGCCCCTCTCCTGATTCAAAATAGCAAGTCCTGTGTCTGGACTTGCTATTTCGATTTGAGGTTTTTGCTTATTTTGATTTAAGTTAATTCGAAATAATGATTTTATTTCAAATTAGCTTATTTCAAATTAACTTATTTTGAAATAAGCATCTACATGTGGACATAGCCCTATTTATTTTCTCTCTCTCATAATACAAGAGGAAGCGGACATGCAATGAAAGAATATTTTTAAGGTCATTTCTTTTTATTAGAATGCATAACTAGCCTCAGGAACTCATTGCCACTACATATAATTGAGGTCAAGAGTTTAGTAGCATTAAAAGAGAGACTGATTGATTGATTGATTGATTGATTGATTTCGACCACAACATTTACATCCACTGTTTCATGGTCTATGACATTAAGCATAAACTGACCAGCTGTTCCATATGGGCAGGTTATCCACTACAGAGTTCCCCATATTTTCTTCTGAAGCATTTGGTTTTGGCCATTGCCAGAGATAACACTTGACGACTGAACTGATGACATAAGATCCAGGCATTCAGGACCTAGTTTTATGTCTCATCTAAAAGCCAATATTTCCAGAAGCTCAGAATCCCTAGCACCATAGTGGGACACTGGTTCAATAATGACTCAGAGGGAAGAGTGCCATTTATTGAATCATCAATACCAGTGCCTAGCCGTTCCTTGGCAGTCTCCCCTGCATATATTTGTCTTACTTAGTACAACAGATCTGACGGGAGCACAAGTCAAGGCAGTATGGCTGCAGCGGACTGCATAAGCAGTAACATGTGTCAGACTACCTAATAAGTTAAATAAAGAAAAGCCTAGCTTCATGCTCAACACCTCTCTTTGGCTGTTCTTGGCAGATATTTTTATACATATTAGAATAAAAAAGTTTACAACATGTTCAGTAGAGCTGAGAGCCAAAGTGAGGCCACCCTTAAAAAATGTTCAGTTTCCTACTCCCAACCAACAGTTCCTAAACTAATCTCTCCCGATTTTTGCTTGAAGGAGAGAGTTTTAACTTCTCTGAGACTTCTTTTTTAGTTCCAACCACGCTAATATTTACCAGGAGTAAATACACAAAAGATACATTTAAAAAAAACACGAACCGCTTTTTAAAGTTTGAGCACAGTACACTTGGAGAACGTGTTGAATCATATTCAGGAATTGCATACATAGAAGACTATCTGGCAGAGTTCACAGTGTCTGTATGATCTGCTTTGGGGAATGGAAAGGGTAGTTCCAAAGACAAGGAGGCCCAAAGAAATGACAAAGTTTCACAAAACTACATATCTCAACTGGTATTAATACAGCATACCTACAGCTCCTGCACATCTTCCGTTACCAGCTGCTGAACAGCTTTTGATCTTTCAACTGTATTCTGTTTAAACTGCACAGACTGGTGGATCATAACTGGGGACCAACAGCAGATCTGATTCAGTTATGACTGTAATGTTGTCCAAGTCTCTGTTTTTTTCCCCCAATACACTTTCATCTATTTCAGTGTAATGCTATTAGACACTTATTTGTACTTTATGGTTATGTCTACACTAGCAAATTAGTTCGAATTAAGGAGTCTTAATCCGAACTAATTTGAGCCCTGTCTATGCTCAGTTTTGCCTATTTTGAACTAAAAAATTTTTTAGCTCTAACTAAAGAAATCTTAATTCGAACTAGTTAGTTCGGCTGGTTAGCCCAAATTAACTGCTTAGTTCAAACTTAGTTTGAACTTTAGTTGGAACGAGCATGATGTAATTGTGCTAGTTCGAACTAAATAAGTTTGAACTAGCAGTCAGTTCAAACTAAGTGCATTTTGTTTAGTTCAAACTAACCATGCTTTTTAAGTTTGAACTAAAAAAAGTGTGGTTAGCTCAAACTAAAATAACATGCTTAGTTCAAACTAACTTTGAAATAGTTTGGACTAAGCAAGGACGAACTAAGATTTTAGGTGCAGATGTAGCCTGTAATGTCACTGCAGAATTCTGGATGCAACTGAGATTTTCTGATTGACTGTCAAGAATGTCAACTTCATAGCTATAAGGCAACACACACACACACACACACACACACACACACACAGCAATAAGGCAGTTTACAGACTGCATTTCAGTGAAGTTATTGCATTTCTTGGGTCACCCCTTTGGCCATACCTCAGCCCCACGTATGTTGCTATGGGCAACAAAATTGTTTCCATGTCTTATCATTTAGGTATGCACTATAAAACTTGGCTTTAATAGACTTTAAATTACAAAAAAAGATGAATAATTACTTTTTAAACTCCCCTTATTTCTTATAGAAAGCATTTAAACATAGAAGAGGGCACTGCAGTTATACAAAATAAAATTTTCTTAGGTTTGCTGCATTCATAAAATAATTATTTAAAAAAACACTGAGAAAAATCAAGAAAAATATTTATCAGCCTATATGAAGTCTTCTAGCACTCCCTTACTATAAGCGTGTACCTCGCCCACATGAACCACCAAAACAGACTCTCCCATTCACACATCCCACAATACAAAACTCTCTCTCATTGTCTGCATGCACACTCTTTGAGTCTTGGGCCTACTCTAAACTAGAAAATTAAGTCGGTTTAACTACATCAGAAAGCAGTGTGAAAAAACACACATCCATAAGAGATGCTGACCTAACCCCAGTGTAGAGAAGGGCAGTTTGCTTATCTGAATTTTTGTAGCAGATGGTTAGGAATAAGTCACTCTACAATTTACTGAAATAATGTACATTTCCATAGTTTTCATTAGTTTCTTCTTGATACCAAGTATGCTCCCCATAACCAGCATGTGTTCCAGTAAAGGGATCAAGAGCAAGTTATGATACTCCTATACTCAAATGATCCAGTAATCAGTACTATGAGAAGCCACCGTAATGGCCCCCTCTTCCTCCAAGGCAGTGGTTCCCAACCTTTTTTGGCTGAAGGGCCACAAATGTAATTTTTACACCCTGAAGGGCCACCACACTATCAACGTACAAAAGAAATGTATTGACATACACACCATTAAAGACTACAAATCACTACATATTGAAAGTAAACATTTTGATGCTATTGTGCTCATTAGTATGTTCACTGTTTTACACTTGTGAATTATCCACAGTATGTCACCCACTCACAGACAAATTTCTAGTGTAGATGACTGACCAGCACTACATGGTGAAGCACAAGGCCTGGCAGCTAAGTCATAGCAGACGACAAACCAGAAGGTACTGATTTTTCCAGACCTGTCCTTCCTCAAGCATGGTGGGGCCTGGCTACTCTGCCAGCAGCCGTCCACACACCATCCCCCACTGCAGCCTGATGGAAGGAGTTCAGAGAGGCGGCTGCTTCCTATCTGCTTTCCAGTGCTCCTGGCTGCAGCAGAGAAACTATTTGCATCCTTTAGCTCTGTGCACTCCACCCAGGTCCCTAGGGGTTGTCTGCCTTCTGCATCCAGGGGGATGGGAGATCAGTGTCCCCTTCTTCTGCCATCAGCAGACCCCCCCCCCAGTACCTAAAGACCCAGGCAGAGTGCTTCGCCATGCTCCCTGCTACAGCCAGAGCAAAGGATTGCTGATTCCAACCCTATGATTCTATTCTATTTTATTCCCCTTCACCTCAGCTGCAGCAAGAAGCATGCACCAGTCAGGTAGTCCTATGGCAATGCACTCTACCTCGGTCCTTAGGCAGAAGCTCCATTCTGCAGCCAGAAGAAGGGGAGTGGAGGACCACTCTGAATGACTCCACGTATGTGCCATTTTTTGGACCCCAGGCTAGAGGTTGGGAACCACTGGTCTAAGGGCTTGCTTACACTTGCCGTTATGCCAACAAAGTTTGTCGTTCATGGGTGCAGGGAAGAAAAATAATGCACACACAGACAGACACACACCCAGAAGCGCCACTGGCCCTGGAACAGACCCAGGGCTTGGTGCACCGGGACTGGGGGCTCATGCGCTGCTGCTGCTGCAGCCACTGCCACGGGCAGCCCCCAGCAGCAGACCTGGGACTTGGGCACAGGGACTCAGGGCTTGAGCCCGGTAAGCCTGGCGCCAGTGATGCCTTTGCACACATCCCAGGAACATAAGTTTTGCCAGGATAAACATGAATGTAGCTGCATTATGGTGGCAGGAGAGGGCTCGCTTGCTGACATAATAAAGACACCTATATGAGTGGTGAGCACTGTCAGAAGAGGGCATCTTCTGCTGACATAGTGCTGTCCACATTCCCCTTATGCTGGCAAAATGTATGTCACCTGGGATAGGAGGTGTGTGCATACAGGTTTTTTCCATACCCCAGAATAACAAAGCTTTGCTGGTATTGCCACGATGTATATAAGCCTTTAAAGGTTCAGCACAGAATCTCACTCTAGACTTTAGTGTACATTCCTCCTTAAATCTGCATCAATAATTGCAGCATAATCCTCTCTGTGTTCTTGGGGAGCCAGCGCTCAGTACCCAGTCTGCCTGACTCACAAAGAACTTTGCTCCTTCCCCCTGCCTCTGCTTGAACCAGAACTGATCAGAAGAAAAGACTAAGCAGTAAACGAGGGAGTGGGAGACACACCTAAACCCTTTCAGATCAGGTGAAAGGATTAAGGCAACTCCCTTAGCCTTAATTGCATTGAAGATGGCGATAGAGAGGCATCTGCATTAGCACATCGAATGGAAAGCCAAGATTCCAAGGCACAGACCAGACTGAACTGTGGGACCAGAGAAACAAGGAATCACAGAATCATATGTTTGGAAGGGACCTCATGAGGTCATCTAGTCCAACTCCCTGCTAAAAGCACAACTGCCCCAACTATATCATCCCAGGCAGGGTTTTGTCTATCCAAGACTTAAATATTTCCAAAGATGGAAGTTTCACCACCTCCCTAGATAACCCATTCCAATGCTTCACCACCCTTGTAGTGAGAAAGTTTTTTCTATTATCCAACCTCGACCACCCCAGCTGCAGCTTGAAACCATTGCTCCTTGTTCTGTCCTTTGTTACTCCTGAGAACAGCCTAGCTCCCTCCTCTTTGGAGCACCCCTTCAAGTAGTTGAAGGTTGCTATCAAATCCCCCCTCAGTCTTCTCTTCTACAAGCTAAATAAGCCTAGTTCCTTCAGCCTCTCCTCATAAGTCATATGCCCCAACCCCCTAATCATTTTCATTGCCCTCCGCTTGACTCCTTCTAATCCTTTCTATAGTTGGAGTCCAAAATTGGTCACAGCATTCCAAATGTGGCCTCACCAGCACCGAATTAAATAGAATAATCACATCCTTAGATCTGCTGGCAACACTCCTACTGACGCAGCCCAATATGCTACTGGCCTTTTTGACAGCAAGAGCACATTGCTGACTCATATCCAGCTTCCCACCCACCATAACCCTCAGGTCCTTTTCTACAGTGCTGCTACTTAGCTGATCAGTCCCCGGCCTGTAGTAGTACGTGGGATTTTTCCATCCTAAAAGCAGGACTTTACACTTGTCCTTGTTGAACCTCATGAGATTTCATTTGGCCTAGTACTCCAATTTCTCCAGGTCTCCCTGAATCCCATCCCTGCCCTCCAGCATGTTCACCATTCCCTTCAGCTTGGTGTTGTCCACGAATTTACTGAGCATGTAACCTATCCGATCATCCAGATCATTAGTGAAGATATTGAACAGAACCGACCCCTGGGGCACTCCACTAGGTACTGGTTGCAAACTAGATGCTGAGCCCTTGATCCCTACCCACTGAGCCCAATGATCTCGCCAGCTTTCTATCCACCTTATGGTCTATTCATCCAAACCATACTTCTTTAACTTGCTGACAAGAATGCCGTGGGAAACCAGATAAAAAAGTTTGCTAAAGTCAATGTATATCACATTAACGGCTATTGTCACAGCCACATATCTAGTCATCTCATCACAGAAGGCCATTAGGTCGGTCAGGCATGATTTGCCCTTGGTGAATCCATGCAGACTGTTCCTGATCACTCTATTTTCCTCCAAGTGTTTCAGAATGGATTCTCTGAGGACCTATTTCATGAGTTTTCCAGGGACTGAGATGAGGCTGATTGGTCTGTAGTTCCCCAGCTCTTCCTTTTTCCCTTTCTTGAAGATAGATACTATATTTGCCTCTTTCCACTCATCCAGGACCTCTCCTGTTCACCACGAGTTTTCAAAGCTAATGGCCAGTAGCTCTGCAATCACATTGGCTAATTCCCTCAGCACCCTCTGGTGCATTTCATCTGGCCCCATAGACTTGTGCACATCCAACTTCTCTAAGTAGCCCCTAACCCAACCTTCCATCACCAAGGGCCGCTCTCCTTCTCTCCATTCTGTGTTACTCAGTGTCGTAGCCTGGGAGCTGACCCTGCCTATGAAGACTGAGGTAAAATAAGCACTGAGTACTTCAGCCTTTCCTGCATCATCCACCACAAAGATACCTACCCCATTCAGAAAGGGGTCTGCACCACCCTTGATCCTCCTGTTTCTGAAATACTTGAAGAACCCCTTCTTGTTATCCTTCAAATCCCTTGCTAGTTGCAACTCCAATTACCCTTTGCCCTTTCTGATTTTATCCCTGCAGGCCCAAGCAATATCTTTATACGCCTCCCTCGTCATTTGTCCAAGCTTCCACTTCTTGTAAGCTTCCCTTTTCTGTTTCAGCTCACTGTAGAGTTCTCTGCTAAGCCACGCTGGGCACCTTCCACATTTGCTGTTCTTTCTACACATCAGAATGGTATTTTGCTGTGCCCTTAGTAGGGTTTCTTTAAAATACAGCCAGCTCTCTTGGATGCCTTTCCCCTTCAGATTAGCCTCCCAAGAAATCCTGCCCATCAGGAGCACTGCATGATAGGGAATCTCTGCACCTGATGTTAATGAATTCATGTCTGCACAACACCAGCTCAGTAGTTATCAGACTCTTGTAGGGAGCCCTCTGTTGACATCCAAATATTGAATCAGCCTGATTGCAATGTGAGCTCCCTTGAAGGAACACTGTCCATAGCTAGGAGTGACCAGTCCCTATTGTCCAGCCTTAACAAAACAACTCTGGTATGCTCCCTGAGTCATTGTTTACCCATAAACTAATCTAGTGTTCTACTGTGAGCCATTGTTGTTTTCCAACAAAAAACCCAGTCAAGCTCAAGTTCCAAAGAAGCAGCCATGTTAGTCTAGTTCAGTAAAATAAACAAGGAATCCTGTGGCACTTAAAGACTAACAAATTTATTTAGTGCATGAGCCTTTGTGGGAGTGGGGATTTTCTCCCATAAAATCTCATCCAATAAATAAATTTGTCAGTCTTTAAGTGCCACAGGACACCTTGTTTGTTTTACTCAAGCTCAAGTTTCTGTCCTGATGCATGGATCCAAAAGCTGCATCAGCTCCACTGGGACTTAATCTTTTCCTGATTCATCATGTTGGCAGCTTTGCCTGGCCCTAGCACTCCAAACCCTCAGCTATGACAACCAGCAGGGAACCTCAACTGGTTCAAGCTGCACTGAGTGATAAGATGTCAACCCTCTTTGTCTCTGATTAAGGTCACTTTTTCCCTAGACCTAATTTGAATTCTCTCTCTCATTCAAGGTATAACTTTTTAAACCTGACTTTGGTAATCAAACTTGGGCTAGATTTCCTCAATACCCCAACTGAAGCCTTGTATTAGTATGACTGTTTGGTTTGTTTGTTCCTTTCTCTCCTTGTATGGTATGGCAAAGTACCCCTAGCTTGTGCCACGTGGTGGCTGTTCCCCTTGCGTGCTAGGCCTGTGGTAGATCTGCCCCTGTCCTGCCGCAGCCTCACCCCTCATTGGTCCAGGGTGACTCTCCTGTTCTCACACTTGGGGTGGGCTCTGGCCCATGGGCTGCCCTCCTGGAGTACAGTCTGAGTGCATGGCCCTTGGCGTCTCTCCCCTGAGGGCTACCTTTGGGTAGTTCCTTTATCTGGGCCTTGGCTTCTGGGCTCCTGCGGAGCTGGAGAAGCTCCTCTCCCCAGCTGGTACTTGGGCCTTCCTACTTTCCATTGCTACCCCTCTGGAGTGGTCTCTGGCTTCTGGTTTGGGCGGCAGCTGAGATCAACCTTCTAGGATTTGTCTCTTCCTTTCCCCTCTGGTGCTCGCAAAGGTGCTGTTTTTATTAGTCCTGAGGTAGCTACTGATTACCCTCAGTGCCCTGCAGCTCTCTTTTCTCTGCCTGCTGGAAACACGGCCTTTAGTATTCTAGGGTTGGCATATCTTCCCTCAACTACTCTTCTGTAGCTGTCTAGCCTAACTTTATCACAATGGCATTTACTACTCATATTGTAAGTGTTATATATTTGGCAATAAAATACCTTTTATAATCAAGCTGGTCGGCAGACTCTCTCTGAACTTCATTTACTCTTTCATTTTCTCGGTTTCCGTATTTTGTTCTGTGGCAACGCTCTTCTTACTTAAGCCAAACATACCTGCAGCACCCCAAAACCCTGTGGGGTTTGCTCATCAAGGAGGCTACTACTAGAAGAATTGTAGCATGAAAGTGGAGGTCAGGAAGTGCTAAATCTGTGGCACATGAGGGTGGCAGTGTAGAAGTACAGCTTGACCCAGACTGCTGTGTCCAGGGACATATAAGGAGTCAGCTTGGGAGTGCTGATCAACCCAATCTGTTGAGATGTGCTCTATTAAATTGAGAGAGAAAGAGAGTGAGAGTGAGAGTATGTGTGTGTGCGCGCGCACGCGCGCGCTTTGGAGAATCCCAGCCCTGGGAAACCTACATACTGTGGAGTGGCTTCATTGGGAAGGGACTTGCAGAAGGGAGAACAAATGCTCCATGTGGACACAAGTGACACAAGCAGTAGTACATTCTCAGAATTACAGAACACGCCCCCCCATCCCCCAAACCAGGAATGTAACCCTAATAAATGAACACACCCCAAGGTGAAGGGCAAATCTGGTAACAGCATAAACACATATGCCACAAGTAATAAAGGAAAAGAAGACTGAGGGGGGATTTGATAGCAACCTTCAACTACTTGAAGGGATGCTCCAAGGAGGATGGAGCTCAGTTATTCTCAGTAGTAATAGAGGACAGCACATGGAGCAATGGTTTCAAGTTGCAGCTGGAGAGGTCGAGGTTGGATATTAAGAAAAACTTTCTTACTAGGAGGGTGGTGAAGCATTGGAATGGGCTACCTAGGGAAGTGGTGGAATCTCCATCCTTAGAGATATTTAAGGCTCGGTTAGACAAAACCCTGGCTGGGATGATTTAGTGAGAGTAGTCCTGCTTTTTTTGGCAGAGGGTTGGAATAGATGACTTCATGAGGTCCCTTCTAACCCTATGATTCTATAAATTATATACAGGGAAAAGTTTTCATTCTTGGCAGACAAAGGTGGACCAGAACTGAACACCTATCTCTAAACATGCCAAAATTTTGTGGAAAGCTTGAATCCAAGTAGAATCTTTATGTGGCTAACCTGTTTTTAGAATGGGCTGGACCTAAATCTTAGCTATGAATCATCACAAACTGGGAAAAGCTCCTCCTCATTCTGTACTTTTAGTTGCACTACTATCATAGCAAAGTCGCTTGGCCAGAATTTTAAGGAGCAAGATCTGGGCACATTCAAAACCTTATTCTCCTCAGTGCTTAATATTTTATCATCAGGATTGGTTTTTTCTTTGTGTGAGGGGTGGGCACTAAGAGCTTAGGGGAAGGGGCTGTCAAGTATTTTCCAACACTCAGCACAATGGGATTCCACCTGATAGCAGCCTTTCACTATCACAACATCTTATAAATCAACAAGCAGTTTTGGTACAGTGTAAGACAGTTTACACACCACAGCCTCAAATGAAGTGCCCTCATAACAATTACCTGGGTCCGAAACATAATTCATACAGCACTAGAGAGACACTGGGCATACAGGAACATGCCATGTTCAGCAAGAGTCAGTCCCAAGGGGCATTAGACATAAGTGCTACTCCATGTTCTTTACACGTGATTTTAATGTTTTTGAAATTTTTGCACAAACTGAAAAATGTTAGTTCAAACACACAATTCTGACTCACCATGTTGACCACCTTCTCTCCAAACCTGCAGAAACTGAGAGGATCATGACTACCCATAGAGCAAAATAATAATTTAGATCAACAAGTCTGCTCATATGAAGTTTTACTTAAAGAATAAAGCATGGATGGAAGAAAGAAAGAGTGAGGAATCCACAGGAGGCAGCTACAGCACAGAATGTTTTCCTTTGCAAACTTCAGCTTTTAACATTGCTAGATTTTATTGCATGAGCTTTTGTGGGAGATTTTGTCCATGAAAGTTTATGTGATAAATAAATTTGTTAGTCTTTAAAGTGACTTTAAAGGACTCCGCGTTTGTTTTGCTGAACTAGACTAACACAGCTACCCCTTTAGAGTTTATTGGCCACTGATAGAGGGATGGAATCAGTGGCAAAAGCTTTCACTGACTTCACTGGAGCCAGGTGTGACAGATCAACAATTTCCTGTAATACCCTGAAAAGGCTTAATCTTAACCCCATAAACTTTACTGGATTAGGGGTAATATCTTTTGGGTCCATTGGGTTAAAAATGCAAATGTGCTGGTGTTACTGTGGCTTTTTATGATCCTTCTCTAACAGTGAGGGGGATCCAAATGTACCCCCTCTGTTACTAGCCCCTTTAAGCCACCCCTCTGGAGTGGTCCACACATATTAGTCCAAACTGGATTCTCCAGGAGTCAAGAGAGAGAGAAGGTGGGTTTTGGGATACATAGCAAGGTTTTAAGCAGGCTCTTGGCCTTTTTTCCAAACATATAGGACCTTCGAGGTTGCCCATGGTCCATACATTGTCCATCAAGGACCCCAAATCCTTTGGAAGGATTGGCATGATTTGGTCTACTGAGTCCCCATAAAACTGGGTGATTGTTCTGATTGTAAGCTGTGATGAATTTGAAATCACTGGGACATCCGTTGTGTGGGGATTTTAACAACAGCTCCTGCCAAAATCTAGATTAGGGTTGAGGTGATTGCTAGTAAATCACTGGCATGTGTATTTTGTACTGTTTTTAATTTTAATTTTTGTATTGTTTTTAATACATCTTCCTTTTACTTTAAGAATTAAACCACCTTTGACAATCACTGTTTTCAGTTTCTGAAGAGAAAGTGAACAGGAGTCCTTGCATCACCCATCTGCGCAGGGTCTGACAGTGTCAGTGGGAAACTGTGCAGCCTAGGAGTGCCATGGACAGAAGGGAGAGAGATGCATGTCTCCACACAGAAAAGCAAAGGCTGTGAAGCTGGAAGCCCAAGTGTGTGTGTGCCTGCTGGACCACTGAGGGGAAATAAGAGTGCAGTTGGGGTGTACTGACACACCAGGATTTCATCTCTGGTTTCACCCCTCCAAAATTTCTTGAAGATTTTACAGGCACTTCTTCAGCTGCCACATAAGCAGTTTCTCAACTGAATTCTGACCAGTATCAAACAGGGGCGCAAAATAATTTCTTAGGCTACTGGTTTGTAAGATAGCAACATTATCAATGTAGCAGGAAAATGTTACTAACATGGCCAATGAAATGAAGTGAATTGGAAGAAAGAAATAAGAAATCTATCAAGGAAATGTTACTAAACAGGACTGATGAATGAACATGGCCCACATACTGATCCATCTACCTCACAGAGGGATATATGTCAATCAATATGACAAGAGGCAGGAATGGGCCTTCTGCTTATGGGCCATATATCAAGGTAATCTAGAGTACTCACTCTGTATGATGCATAATCCTAAAGAGACAGAAAAGTTTTAAAAGAATAGTGTCATATTAGCTGGCAGTCTGCCAGCAAATCAGAAACAAGCAGGATATGTCATTTTAGTAGAATACCCTCTCAAGCGTACCCATTTTATAGGATGCTGCCAGACAAGCTTAGGGTTTTATAGAGAGGGGCTGTTTTGCTTATACAGTATGCTTATGTTATTACAATCTGTTCAGAAGAAGCAAGAGAGATGCAAACATCTAGCAAGGCTACTATAAAGATTACTCACAGCTGGAGGACCAGGGCAAAGGACTCAGACAAAAGATGACATTGCTAGGGAGAAATTAAAAGGCAGATATTGGCACACTATCCTATTCCAAAATTATCTGAAGGCAGTCAGTACAGAAAACATGGCTATCTGCAATTCATGGTGAGGAAAGCAGCTGAGTCATTGCAGAAGCAAGTTAAAAAGGAGATGTCACGTAAGGTCTTACCTCACCCTAACTGTATAAAGCGAGAAAGTGAGATAAAAAATAATGGAAATGTATTATGGGAAAAACACAAGTCAGACATGTCAGAAATACTACACTTCGGGCAAGCAGATTTTAAAAATATTTATTAAACAACATATACAGAAGTGATCATCTCTTCAAATAATGATTTTGGACAATCATAAACAGCATTCAGTTCAGTCACCTAACATAGATTCTATACCTTGAAGATTCATTCTAGCCTTTCAGCCAGCTTAGATGAAGGAGAGTGACAGTCAAAGGCGCTTTACCTCCAACCTCATCTTCAGCAGCAGCACTGAAGAGGTCCCTCTGGAGTAGCTAAGCAGTTTATGGGACAAATCCATTCACTTCAGCGGAGATACACTGACTTACACAAGCCAAAGTTGTGGCCCAATATGGATACCAGTGAAGGCATCTTGAGGCTCCAAAAGCAAAATTCAGCTCCCACCCCCTTCTGCATCTGAAGTATTGTTCTTAACAAGCTTGCATTTGTTTACAAGGCTAAATATCTGAACAATATTTCTTAATGTCCAGGACCACCTGTTTGGGCCAGTTCTGGTATGCTGGTAGAGACTTCTTAGACACAGAGAATCTCTGAGGATTCTCATGGTAAGGTGCGCATACTCTGCCAGATGGAGAAAACTGCACCAACAGGTGATACTCCTCTGAGGCAAGAGAATACCAACAGCAATTACTCATGAAGCTAGAAGCAACAGAGATAGCAAGTACAGCATCTCATCCTTCTCTTGGATCCAGCACCATTTTCACTCCTTTTGAGCACACAACTCTCAGTGAGACAACACAGGCATCTGCTCCAACTAGACAATTCTTCCAGATGACAAACAATTATCTAAGGAAAAAGCATCCCAGTTTGAGTAGATCTAAAATGTTATATGCGACAAGAGAACTGAAGCAAGTCTATAGAATGGAGAGGTCTCCAAATGATCAACCTGTAACACACCATCTCTTCTTTTCCTCTCCAGTGCCTACTGCTGCCCCCTGCTCAAGAGTCATGTCTGAAAAGATGAGTTCCAAAGGGGTAGATATGAAAAGATGGTCATTTCAGCCACCTGAACCTTGAGCAAAGGAAAGAAGCTGCAGAGCGAAGAACCCTAGGAGGGACAAGATGTTTTGCCAGGATGTGCAGCTGGAGAAGAGAAGGAAGAACAAAGCCAAAGAACAGAGAATAGCTTTTGTATAGTGCTGTATGATTTTTTTTTTTAAATTTGTGGAGCATTGACAATACAAGCAGTGCTGCAGAGAGCACAAAGTACACAGGACATGTCAGGATATTTGTTGTTACAGACCTTGCCAAACTAGCACGGCATCCAGTGAAACTGATGTTTCGTACTTTCATGTAAAGATGGGAACAAAAAAAGCCACTTAAAAACAGAGAAAGAAAACAAAACTATTAATACAGTATAAAGTTAAGATAGTATTTTTAGTGATTTGCTATATTCCAAGTTAAGAATTTATGTAAGGCTTTGGTAATAACTCTTTTGAAGTTTCGCAAATCTTTTTCCTGCTCTAGACCAAATCCAACACTAACATTGCTGTGTTGTAGATTTCAGCAGCATTTCACTGATAACAGTACCAGCATTTCACTAACTTTTTACTGAAGAGGAAAAAGAAACAACCCTAGACCAGAAATTAAGCACTTGCTTGTAAGAATAAAGAGTCAAAGGGTGGGTGTCAGTAAAGGCAAATGTTACTGGAAGTGCCAGCAGTTAGCCATGATAACCTGACATTTTTCTCTAACCAGCAGCCAGGCAACCATGGTTGTTAATGGCATTTTACATATATCTAAACCAGTACTCATTTAAAAATATAATTCTGGAACACTATATATGGTACTCATTGAGAGAGGTGGGAGGAAAGGGAAAAAAGGTTAAGTGAAATAATTAAGTTACACACTGACAAAGAACTAGTTTAAGATTTTTTTCCCCCTAAATCTAATTCATGTGAGGGGAGTAAATGACCATTCTGTAGCAAGAGAATTAAGAGATTCCTTCTGAAGACTGGAAATAAATCAATCAATTTAAAAAATTATAAAATCACTTTAATATCTTCAGATACAATATGTATTTACGGGCTGGCACTGCTGTAAGAAGAGGCTATCAAAACAGCATCCTGAAGTTTCTTGTATACAGTCTCTCCAGGATTTCCATATTAAAATGAGCTCTTTTTAAATGTAAAATCCAGTTATTCTAATTGTTAGCCCTATAAACTCAGCCTGAGCTCCAAGACATAAACTTGATTTGTTTCCACCTCATATTCAGCACAGCCAGTAACAGAGGTACCATAGGCCAAACTATGTCTAGACAGATGGCTCTCAACCTTTCCAAACTACTGTACCCCTTGAAGGAGTCTAGTTTTTCTTGTGTGCCCCCAAGTTTCACCTTACTTAAAAATTCCCCGCTTACAAAATCAGACATAAAAATGCATGTGTTCCAGCACACAACCACTAAATAATAGCTTAGTTTTTCATTTTTTATGTTATAATTATAAAATAAATCAATTGGAATATAAGCATTATGTTTACATTTCAAGGTACAGTATATAAAGCAGTACAATAAAAAATCATTGTCTGTATGAAATTTTAGTAGCTGTTATAAAATAAGGCAAACAGCTAGATGAGTTGATGTGCCCCCCCGGCAGACCTCTGTGTACCCCTGGTTGAGAATCAGGGCTCTAAATAAGGGGTTCCCATAGTGTTGTACACATACCCATAGGTCATGCAAGAGACCTCTGAAAGGATACATAAGAAAAATTGTGTAATGGTGGATTTTTTTTATTAAATTGTTTTATTTATTGTATTTTCATAGTAGGTTACTCAGACAAAGTTTTAAAGCACTGTGTGAATTTGTTATATAAAATATGGTAGTTAATTTACTTCAAGATATACCAATGAGAACACAGATACACAGAGAGGTTGAAGAACAGAGCCCTCACCTCCAATCATTGTACAGCGTGGGCTCTGTTGCCCAGCAACAATCCAGTCTGAGCTCAGAACTTAATCGGGATTTTTTTTTTTTTGGTTGTATATGTCGCACTATAACTATATCTGTATGTAACAGTGAAATATGGACACACGACTAAAGACAGGCAGTGTTAAGAATAGCACACTATGTATTAGTGATGAGAAGGATATAGTTATGCAGGCAGCTGGTAAATCTGGAAAGGGGTATGCAAGAAGAAAAGTTTGGGAATCTCTGCTCTAAATTAACCTTACTGCTGGAAGTAGTGCAATTGCACGCTTGTTCAAACCCATTGTCTTCAGTAGGTTTCCACAGTCATTAGCAAGAAGATGACAGTAATCCATCTTATGGAGGATACACAAGATGGATTCTATTTCCCGTCAGCTGTATTGAATTTGTAGGGCTAAAAGAAGTAATAAAATTAAAAAACAAAAGTTTATTATTTATCTCTAAGACAGAAGATGCACCTCTGACTACACACAGAGAACAGACCTGATGAGTGAGGCAATGTCTTCATTATTAACACATAACAATCACTTTTCAGAGTAGGAGGAAACTTTAAGAGCCTTCTTTTTTTCCTGATAATTGAAATAAAAAAAAAAAGATCAAAAGGAAGTGAAGTTGGTTTAAAATTTGCTACTTTTAAGAAAATACTGACTTGTTTCATTTTAATGGAAACATATTAGGCTCAGTAAAAAGGAATCAATTTTCATAATGGCAATTTCACTGATTGGGTTGTCAGTTACATAACATAAGGATTTCATAATCTTGTATCTATACCAGCTTATGTAAACTGAGCGGTAAGGTAGCAAACCTACAGTGTCTTTTCCAAATCCCTAGGAATTGGAGACCTTTTGTACCAAAAAGTTTTTACATACCACACTTCAGCGTAACTAGTTTTGATACTGCACCCATAAGCATGATGTCAAAGCACCTAATGCTACATTTTGGGAATATTTTCCTTCTTTTGTGGGACAATAATATCTTCCTCCCCCTCATCCCACCAAAAAGTTCCTTGAGGAATATCAGAATGATATATTGGCCATCTAACAAACTACCTCTTTGGATTTATTTCTTTTGTCTCTCTCCTCTAACCATTTTGGCGGGTGGTGGGGGGGGAAGAATAGCAATGTTACAAACAATCAAAGTCTCCACAGCCCCAAAGGACTAACATAAAGAATGAGTGCTGAAGACAAGTCATCTCTAAGAGCATTCAAAATTGTAGAAGAAAACTGGAAACAAGGAGAGGAATGGGAATGAGTGGGTGTAGGCAGGAGTGCCCCTGGCCCGGAAAAAGATTTGGGGCTCGGGTACTTTAAGTGCACGCCTGTTGCAGCCATCGTGGTGGCAGATCTGGGGCTCTGTTGGCGACATACGGCGCT
Organism: Podocnemis expansa; assembly: GCA_007922195.1. NCBI lineage: Eukaryota > Metazoa > Chordata > Testudines > Podocnemididae > Podocnemis > Podocnemis expansa. The sequence goes on along the minus strand of ML681972.1, from coordinate 33,074,966 downwards.
CGAACCCTGTAAGCCCAGCGCCAGAGACACACCTGGGTAGAGGCTCTGCCCTGCCTTCTCCCCTTATAAACCTGCTTGCATGTGCAGCTGGCTGGTTTATTGCTAACTTATTTCCCCTTTTTTGCCAGACAGCTCAATGTTATGAGGTGTGCTGAGTGAAAACAGGCCAGAAATGGCAGTCTTGTTGGTTGGAGAATCCTTACGGGGAGGAGAAACTAGAGGATAATTTGATAACTTCTAAAAAACTGGTACCTATTATGCCTCCAATTTTTGCTTTGGTGTTGTCTACCTTGTTGATTTACCCTATAAACTCATTGGGGCAAAGATTATGTCCTATTCTGGCCCAGCAAAACAATTCCCCAATCTGGATTATGGCCTTTGATCACAATCTCAATATAAAAATGTTAAATTATAGTGGTCGCCTCTTGGGAGATGAGTCCTTAGTGCAGCCTTCACTATAAATGCAGAACATAACTGTGTACATCTCTTTATAAAGGGAAGACATGTCTAAAGAAAGGAGCTGATCTCTGCATCTTCATGGTCTTCCACTGATAGAAACAACCCACTTCTGCTTCTACTGGTCCATCATTCCCTGGAAAGAACTCCTCTAAAGTGTGAATTTTCCCCTGTGTGAGTTAGTGTTATAGAATGTGTTTGAAACCACTTAGGGCTAATAGACTTCCAGCAAGCTTTATTGTACTTCTGGCACTATGTAAGGCACCCCTCTTGAATCAGGGTCCTTTCAGGGGAACCCAGAAGTCAATTCATGACTTAATGTATGCTGTTACTGTCTTGGTTTCACGTATATTTTGAGAATTCAGATGGTGCACTCAAAGAGGATGCCATTATCCCCTAGAAGGTTAAGTAGTAAGTTTTGAAGGAAAAAGCAGGTAATGAAGCATTTTATTTAAAACTCACCTTGGCAGATCCTTAGAGATCTGGCTGAAATTAGACAGCCATGATCTCAGCACCTGGTGGGGTAGACATCTCAGCTATGTAGGTGGCATTTGTGAATCCAAGAATTTTTGGCCAAAACATTTAATGAATAAAATATGATGTTCCTTCATTTAAATGATTTAGGATTCTCTTCCTCCCTACCTGCCCCCATTCTCTGTACAAATCCCATCCTAATCCTGAATTAAAAATATGTAGCATTATGACTAGTAGTGTTGATCCAAAGAATTACTAGCAAAAAACTGATTCAGTCATTATTTATAGTGGTTGAAAGAGAAAAACAAAAAGGTTAATAAACATGGACTTGCCATTAAAAATAAATAAATGAAATCACACACTATCTGCTTCCGAAAACTGAGACATTACTTCCTATTCCTATAGACCTTCTGCTTACCTTGTGGCACTGCAATAAGAAGAGCTCACATATTCATTTTCAGGACACTGGAATAACTAATTGCAATGCACAAGCTTCCATGACTTTCAGTTATTGTTTGGAGCGGATGGAAACTGTTAAGAGCTACATGCAAGAATACATTTGCAGTGCTAAACAAGATGTATTGGCCCTACAAAACTCTTGAGCAATAGCACCTTATTAACTAACTATTTACATATGCACAGATATCGCTCTTTTATAGAGAACTCCTGTAACAGCAGCTGAATGGCCAAATACATTTCAGAACAGAATTCATCTCCAATAACCTTCTCCAAAGGTCCAGTACCTCGTAGTGAAAGTTGAGTAGAATTCTTTTCTCGGAGTAAAAAATAATGGACTTTAGCTTGTGTCCTGTCTCCCAGCTATCCCAAGACAGTAGCTCTGCTGTGGGTCTTCTACCCAAAAATTAGCATTAAATACAGTGGTTAGCAGTCATTCTCAAGTCATCTGTTTATGGGCTCCAATTTCTTAATATTTTGGAGTACAGCCCATTGCTGCTTAGGACTGTAAACAATCTGGTCATTCCTTTCTCCTGCCACCTAAATCAGACATCTGATATTTTTCAATGTTAAGCTAACTCAAACCCCAATGAAGGTTGCTTATCTGCCATGTGGAACAGTGAGGGTGTCCTGTGTATATGTGGATGCTACATGTGTGAGTGCATGTGCGCACACACACATGTAATGAGAGAGAAGAGCTGATACTCTCTTTCCCCTGTAAGTAGACACAGAATGACTGGAGCCTTTGCTTGCCCTTTCCTTCTACTGCTGTCCCCTCCCCAAATGCTCAAGACAGCCCTACTGAAGCAGCAGAGTAATCTACCAGTATAGACGTGAAGCAAGGTTGAAGGGATCCAGAGAGAGGGGGTGTGGCCAAGTGACAAGTCCTCCTCCAGTCTTCTCTTGAGGACATGTAGCTATGCAGCATTGCTGGATATGGGCCAATAGTAAACTCTCAGTCTAGCACTCATTCTTCTGGCCTAACACACATTTTTCTCTCTCATCCTACATTTCAGCATTTCATTTCTCTGCCTGGTGTTTAAATCTTTCCTAAATAAATTATCTGAAGCTTCTTCATCCTAAGGGATGTTTATCCACAACTTACCATGAGAGAGAACATAATGTGTACTAATTGTCGTATGCATGCCAATGGACAAATGGTGTGTTAAAAAAAGAACATGAGTACAGGGGCAAACTGGGAAGAAGCAGCTCTATTAAGAATCAGTTTACTTTACATGGTGTTATTATAGTCCCTTGAACTCTGATTCTCCAAAATGGGCCACAGAACCCACCCCTGGATGCAGAACTGTGTTCCAGCATTTAAAATTTCACTGAGAAAAATACATTTGTAGTCTTTATGGTTGAAAAAAACCCTAGGCTCACATTTGCAGGGTTAAATCAAAGCTGTTGTGTCATCCTGAATCTGCAGACAGTCTGAAAGAACACCTCTGGAAGGGAGAACTGCTCCAGTGGCCTGTTAAAAAAATTATCTTTAAGTTTCATCCTTAACTATCAACATTAAAAATAACAAACAGTGAAATAATAATCAGATACCTACAACTAATGTGCTTAACTCCTCAATCCCAGGTAGCTTCCCTCTCCTCCCAAGGTATATAAAGCCCCAGCTATGCCCTATCCAGTTGCCAAGATTTCCAGCAATGTCCCTAGCAACTTCTATAACATAGCTATACTTAGTACAAAAATTTTTGGAATACTGAAAAATGTGAGAACCACAAAATACAACTCTAATGTCAAATAAATAATTGGTGCCCCTCTAATGCTGATTATATTCTTTATTTTCATGATTAATTTATTTAAAAACTCCATTGTTTAAATGTAAACGGAGCTGCTTCCATACGATCAGCTTGCCACAGGATTTAGGACTCTGGAATACATGATGCCTTGATTATTTTATACATTAAAGCATCAGATAAACTGTCTCCCTCTCAACCTCGTTTCCACCTCTGCCTGATCCTGCAATGAAATGATAAGCCTGTTTTTAATGACATCACAACATGCCACCATCATTTTGAGCACATCATTAGCACAACACTCTGCAGGATTAGGAAGGACGCAAGAAGGCAGGAGTTGTTTAAATGCAAACATACCGGACAATGAGCAAAATGGCATAGGGGAAATGAATATGGAAAAGGTCTAATGAACTGTGCTCAGGTCAGAGATTTTTAAGACACTTCCTAGAAGTAACCACTACACTTTAAATGGATACTCCACTACTTTTTCCATTATTTTATAATAGGCTCCTACAGTTGCTGTACATTTTGCCTTGGTTATATTCCTATGTCTTCAAAGATCTGAATTCCTCACTTAATCACTTACTGACATATTTAGGAAGCATCCTTAGTAAAACACACAGAATTCTCTGAATCATCTTTAAAAATGCATGGGGCCAAATTCTCAACTAGCTTAAATCATTATAATACTACCAAAATCAATGGAGCTACACTTATTTTCACTAGCTAAGAACCTAACTCCTGGCTGTCAACTTCTGAGTGAACCCTCATTTTGCTAGTAGTTGCTACTACAGGGTCAGTAAATACTTGTATGTTAAAGACAGATCTATCCAGAGAAAAACAGAATGAAGACTTTAGTCTTACACCCACCATCTCATGAAAACTGAACAGGACAATGTAAAGCTAAACACCTTCATTACTAACTCTCCAACTAATGTAAAACAAAGTCTTATATGGGTACTACTGGAATCCTAGGGGAATACTTCAAAAGTGCTTAGTAACTTTGAAAGCCAAAGAGCCTTCAGCTCCTAAATCACTACATGCTTTTGAAAATGTTACCTCAAGTACTTATGTGGCCCATATCACTGAAGGACCCAAGTGCCACAAAAAGAAAATTTCTTCTCATCACACCCCTCTAGTTAAGAAGTTATCCCCAATTTTATTTACAGAGAAAATAAATGATTTGCCTAGGTTTACATCCTCCAATCAAGGAACAAATGACTGTCAAATATTCAAAATGTCATCACTTCCCAGTAGCCCTCCTCATAACAAGAGGTGACCAAATTATTTCTCTCTCTAGAATGTGGACTTCAGTCTTTCCTCTCACGCTCTACATTTCCTCCTCACAGTCCTTCAAAACCAAACGTATTGATCAGATCTAGATTCAGTTAACCAACTACAGTGTATTTTAGAAATATAATCCTAGTGATCAGTCTCTTAGAAGTGGCCATGACAAGTGGTGCAAGCATAACCTTCCCACCCTCGAAGCCCTGGTTCAGTAAGTTACTAATTTAGCGCACACTTAGCTCTCATTTGACTTCAGAGCGGCTACTCACTTGCTTAAAGACAGGTATACGATAAAGAATCTTTTTATACTGGGATCTAAATTACTGAAATGGAAGGTTTCAATAGTTATGGAGACTCAACAAGAACCATTACAGAGACAACACTTGGAGTTACTTTTCTCTTGGGAGTTTCCACAAAGCATTATTCCATTATCCATAAATCTTACTTATCAAGACATAACATCTCTCTTCCCAAACATCCATACTTCTCCTTACCTTTTCTCCCCTCCTCTTTTTCTTAACTTTATGTGCCCAGTACATCACCATAGGAAACACCAAGGCCATATTCAGCCTTGCTGAAGATGAACACAACTCCTCTGAAGTTGCCCTCACTTTCATCAGGCCCATAAAATCAACAGTTGGCTAAGACACCTTACCCCATGGATTTGTTACATTTATATTTTGCTTGCATAAACAACACCCTTTATCCTTCCAGAACACTCAGAATGAATTAGTTTGCCAGTAATTGTAGTTACTCCAACTGACCTTTGGTTGTTCCTAAGAAGGCCTTTACATCACAGTGATCATCAACAAAGCACAAAAGCTGGATGTTACTCTTTCAATTGATTGGAAATGTGTATACAGAGAAGGCTGACACATTCATGAGAAGCAAACCTAGGTAACCGAACCCATGCCTGACAGAGGACTCTGGAGCTGTCTGTTCTAACTCATCAGCCCACTAGCCAGTCTCATTTTTAAGTATTGTTTATTTTTCAGGTTTTGTCATGTCCCCTGGAAATTATGTACTGAGCTACTTTTCATTTGGTACAGATAAACACCAGCTTCTACAGCTAAAGCAAACAGGGGCTCCCCTTTGTTGGTCTCATTACATTATGTAACAGGGTTCACACTCACGCCTTTGGTGCCTGTCCTCTGTGCCCACGAGCTACACTCAGATGTCCGTGTAATGTTTCCCACAGTTCTCTTCATTTTTAAGTGTTCAATCCGTCTGCTATACACAGTTCCTTCGGACTCAGGGGCCTCACAGTTACAGCCCTTACACTGGGCAGCCTCCTTTCCGAGAGACTTCCACACCCCTTCTGGGCCAGTTACTCGCTCCCTTTCCAGCAGCCTCAGGCTCAAACGGCCACTCCCTGGCTTCTTGCCAGTCAGCTTCCTTCCTCTGAGCATTTCCCTGGGAGCTTCCTTAGGACTTCACTCAGGGAGATGCCCAACTGCTCCTCATTAGTGCTCTTTCCAGTAGGCTTTCCCAGGTGGTTTCACTCCATTGCCTGTTATGCCTCAAGTAATAGAGCAGGGGAAGCCTACACCCAGCTACACCATACATGTGTAGTTCCTAACTGCTCACAATGCTTTACAGACAGATAAGCTCTTTCTCACACACACATCTCCTCCCAGCCCATTCAAAGAATCTGTCCCAGAATGTCTAGGCTGAGAGAATAAACACGGATTACACAACAAGGTTGTATTATGAGCTGTACACATCATGGATAAGGTATATGAAATGAAATTAATAGGCAGCATTTAAAACAAACAAAAGGAAGTATTTCTTCACAAAACATGAAGTCAATCTGAGGACGACTTTAATAGAGGATGTTGTGAAGGCCAAGGCTATAATGGGATTCAAAAAAGAACTAAATAAGTGCATAGAGAATAAGTTTATCAGTGGCTATTAGCCATAGGCAGGGATTGCTGTTCACCATAGTCTAAGAACAGCCAACAGCATGGATCACTTGATGATTAACCTGTTCTATTCATTGCCTCTGAAGCACCTGGCATTGGCTATCATCAGAAGACAGGATACTGAACTAGACGGACCTTTGGTCTGACCCCCTATTGTTGTTCTTATTTAGGGTGAAGGAGGAGAGTGGCTGGCTTATTAATGTAATTAATTAATCAGAACAACTGTTTGAAATACAAGGTTTGAAGTCACAAGTAGCAGGAAAAGACAAATGGAAAGAATGGCCATAATGGGTCAGACCAAAGGATCATCTAGCCCAGAACCCTGTCTTTTGACAGTGGCCAGTGGCAGATGTTTCAGAAGGAGTAAACATAAAGGACGATTATTTACTGATCCATCTTTTGTCACCCCAATTTCTGACAGTCAGAGGTTTAAGGAGCCCCAGAGAATAGGATGGCATCCCTGACCGTTTTGGCTAATAGCCAATGAGGGACTTATTATCCACGAACTTATCTAATTCTTTTTTGAACACTTATGCTCTTGACCTTCACAGAATCCCCTAGCAATGAGTTCCACGGACTTCCTTATGTTAATTTTAAACCTGTTTTCCATTACTGTGAACTCACTGAATGAATCCTGGTTCTCTCATTGCACGAAGGGGTACATAACACTTCCCTATTCACTTTCTCCATATGATTCATGATATTACAGATCTCTGTCATATCCCTATTTATGTCTCTTTTCTAAGCTGAACAATCTCAGTCTTTTTAATGTCACCTTGAATGGAAGCTTCTCCATATGCAGAACCACTTTTGTTGCCCTTCTTTGTACTTCTTCCAACAAGAAGGCGAAAAGGTTGAGCTGAGCATACAGAGAGGAAGAAGAACGCAAGTGCAGAGACAGGAATGTTCTGTAAGGAAGAGGCAGCCTAAATTTACAGACTGACTGTGACAAGGAGCCAAGTTACTGCCATATGTACACAGAAGAGTCATGACACCAGCATGAATGCACACATTTGTAGAAATCCAGATGTTTGTTCATGGGAGGAGACAATGAATGGAGTGAACAGTGGCTAACTGTAACTGCTCCTACCAAGTGAAAGGGAGAGAATGAAGAAGTAGTGTAAGGCAAACAATAGGTCAAACTCTTAGCTAAGTTACACCAGTGTAAAGCTGGAGTAAGAACAAAATTTGGCCTCCTATATTTTGATGTGCCCACATCAAGCTTACAGCACTTCTTTAAATTTCTACATGATTTAATCTACAATATTTCATACTGATCAAAATCCAAGGCACGTGAATGAATTTTCAGAAGATTCTCACACAACTAGACTATTTTTAGACAGAGAAAAATGTGTCCCAACTGTCCCTTTTAACTTGAGTATCTTTGTACAAGAATGACGTTTAAGAGGACTTGGTTAATATTAACCAACACCTTTTTATTCTGCAAACATGCCCGTGATAACTTTATGCACAAGAGTAGTGCCACTGACCACAGTAGAACTACTCACTGTTGCGCATGTGCGTAAGTGTCTGTTGGACTGGAGCTCGAGTCTACCTCTGAAAAAAAACAGGATTTAAGCAATTTTTAAAAAGCTATGCCACAGGAGCCTGGGTTTGCTGCACGATTGAGAGCCCTCATCGATCACTGCTTTCTATGAAAGACAAAAATATTCAACACCATACAGAACTAGACCCAAAGAAAAAGAAATGTATCTGCTTCACAGACAGTCAAAATAGAGATTGTAAAAAGGAACATGTATCAGGTTAAATTCTATTCTTAGTTAGAGATGTGTAAGAAAGCAGCTTAAAGTCAAGCAAGGATTCCTCAGAGAATAAGTCAAGCCGCCAGTCCCCAAACCAACAAATCTCCCATCCCCATTAAAAGTTGTCTGTAATATTGCAGAGATTGTTGGATAATGGTAAAAGTAAGAGCTGTGAACAGGATTACTAAATATATTTAAGTTTATTGTTTCATTGTGTGTTCCATTGTTTTTGTAAGTGACGCCTAGTATTTTGAGAGCACAAAATCCATTCAAACTTGCAAACATGTAAGGCTTTGGCTACAAAAGAGCATCTTCTCCACCAGTTTTCAATGGATCTGATCAAAGAGAGGTAAACAAGTTGTTAGGTCTTAGAGGGAAAAATAAGGACACAGTTGCCACCACAGGCTTTCAATTTATGCCTCAAGATCATTAAAAGAAACCCAAAACAGAGAGAGGCAGTCAAAGGTTCTGCTAGCAACCTGCCAAGGAGACATACAATGACTGACCAGTTGCACATTCTCACAGGGCTCAGTTCTGAGGTTCCTTACTCTGGAGGGACACCACTAACTTCACTGGAGATACTCCTAATTTAGACAGATGTAAGCACTATCAAGATCTGGTCTGTTTGATGTCCATACTTCACTACTAAGGATCTGCTAGTGGAAGGTACAGAATACCCTCTACCCCCACTCAAGTCAATGCAATATGCTGGCTGTTCAAAACTCACAATGTCAGGCCCTATTTTAGCAGGAGCAGTTAGAAAGATGTCTGGCAAGGCCTTCATAAAATGCCTTGTGCAAGACTAAAAATGTCACCTCCCAAAGAAGCTAGAAATTTCATGGCCTGACCTACACAGGGTCCACCAGCCTATCCTTTTGATACTGAACATAAACAATCAAAGAATAACGCTCCAAAAGCATGAATTTCATTTGGCCAAAGCACTGGCGTGCAGTGCAGTGGTTTGGAATTAGTCTGTGTTCACTAGATGTCGTAAAGCCACCACAATGCACACTCAAAGTAAGGATGTGTCTTCGTATAGCGTGCCCCTGATTTACCGAATAATGCACAGAATTACAGTGGCAGAACTAGAACAAGTCTCTCTATCATCCATATCTGTGCCACTGAAAGAAGTCCACAGAGTTGTATTTGCATTCTGCATGGATACTTGGATTTGGTAGTGTCCAAAACTCGGAGCTTTTGGGGTTTTTTTTGGTGGCTGGTTGTTGGTAAACCAGAATCTGTGAATTAAAAAAACACCCCCCTGCACATTGTAGAAGTAAATCTTAGGAGTTACATGGCTTTTTCACACTTCTGAGCAAACATTATACCCCTCTCTCATCTAATAAGTATGTTCTCTCTTCGGAGGTAGAAAACCTGCTATAAGCACACACAGCATGTAAATCATCATTTTAGATTAATCCAAAAATAACTATACATCTGATGTCAAAAAAAAAAAAAAAAGATCACATCCACCATTTTACACAAAATAAGATCACTACAGTATTGTGGTACATTGAACACTCTTAATGGTTTCTACAGTTACGTATTCATACAGACAATATAATTAGCAAGCAGCATTCTTTTCTGTGAAATACAGGGAAGAAAAAATAAAACTCATATGTTCATAAAAATACACTTGATCTCATTAACTATAACTATATTTTAAACTAAATTCCATAATTTACAATGCCAAAGTCTGTATTAAACTGGATTATATAGGTATAGCATAGGTTCACATCCAGTTTGATTTAGAAAATACCTTGTGTGTTTTCCAACTATATATTTGTTTGCTCCTCTACTTTATTTGCTCTCTTAATACAAGCAGATCCGTGCTCTGCTAAATATTTTTCTACTTTCATTTTATTTCTTATGCAGTGTATTTGCAAAACAAGAAGAATCTCTGTATGAAGTTAAAGGTTGTTTTCTGTTCCTCATTACATAACCAGAGATCTTGTAGGAAGTACCATTGTGGAGTTTTTAAAAATTAGCGCACGCATGCGCGCGTGCACGCGCACACACACACACACACACACACTGCATTACAATAATCTTCACTGTGTTTTCATACATACCACTGGTAACCCAATTATATGAAAATGATATCGAACCCATACACCAACTCTCAGGTCAATGCTGAATATCCTTTCTGAGTCTGACATCATCTATAGCTGGTAAAGAGGTAAGATTTTCTGGGGTAGTGAGAGCAAAACCACATTTTTCCCTACTGATCGCAGAAATACTGTATGCTATCATGCAAATAAAGTCATCCGCAGTGATAAAAATGTTCCTCAGGTGATTGGATTGGTTTTAACAGGCAAATGGTTTTAGGAAATGATGGACATGGAAATTATTTTATTGTGGGAGAGCCAAGCAATCTAAAAGAACAGCCATGTAAACCCTAAACAATCCCTTTCGAGATAAATGGTGCATCACTATGACTTCTTCTTCCTAACGAAGCTAAAAAGGCACGCCAGGAACCGGATTCGAGATATTTCACTTCAAAAACCACAAAACCAATGCAAAAAATATCCCTGGTGAAGACTGAATTTCATGATTTTTTATTACTTTTGTGACACTGTGATCCTTATCATTCTTTATAAAAAAGACCATTGACTCCATATTGGAGAACACTCATTCCATTCCTATCAGCTCTATGTTCAGGTTTGCACCTGCTAAGACAAAAGCACCATATTTTTTAATTGTAGCATGGTAAGAAATAAATTTACATTTTCTTCTTACTTTACCATACACACCATTGTCTCCCACCTGAGTCTTCATAGCCATTGTAAACAGCTTTAAACACTGCTTTTAATCCAGCTGGTATTTTTTTCTCTCCTCTGCATTATAGCCACAACCCTGAAACACTGTAGCTTGACTTGGTTCATCTGGGCCCACTTAGTCAAAATAAACACAAAGGAAACGAACAACCGAGCTTACTGAAACAAACAAACAAACAAACCGGCTGCAGAAGTCCCTAGTACTCGTGTGCATAGCTGGTTTTACACCAGCTCAGCTTCTACATTGATATTATCTTGTCAAAAAGTGCAGAACAGCTTTCATCACAAATACTTAGAGCTCAAAAATTACAGCAGAGCACCAAAGCTGTTGAAAAACCCAACTTTAGCCAGATGCGAAGTAGGCTCGGCAAGTGCAGCATTTGAAGCCTCAACATGACGCAACTGAAATCATGTCAGGGACGGGGGGCTTATTGATTAAAATGGAGCCCCCCTTCCCCCATCAACACATCCACATCCCCCCTCAGAAATACACCACCGGTTGCCCAAACTCAGAGCACCTTGTAAGCAGAGATGTACAGGAGCCCATGACACAGTGTGAATATACCAATGCATCCGACAAACAGCAAGTGGGGAAGGGAATCTGGACTGATCAGCAAGCCTGCAATTCCCCCTCAGGGATGGATGGATAGCCCCTTCTCTCTTTTTCTTGGCCCCCTTCCTCCCTTCAGGCACAAAACTCAGTGGTGGCGCAGTCACAGCAGCCCTGCTCTTTTAGTGCCCTTATTGGAAGCAATCTGGCCTAATTATTAAAGTCACCTCTATAGCTCCCTATAGTCAGGCAGCTAATCCAGGCTCATGCATTCCTGTGCTGGGATCCCCCTGGACACCCAGTGCCTCCCCTCCACTTGAATACTCCCTCCGCCCTACCTTGCTCTTCGCTGCCCTCAGAGCAGGCTCCAGGTTCCTCCTGGGGGAGCCCGCATCCTCTGCCCTCCAGGGTTTTGCGTTTCTTCGACATCTGGCCGGGGTTTGGGAGTTGAGTTTCTCCCCTCTCCCTCTCCGGGGAGATGAGTGTATGTGGAGGGAGAGCCAGACACACACACACAGGGGGAGAGAGCGAGATTGAAAGAAATCGCTGCTTAAAGAGAGGGGAAGAGACTTTGGAGTGGCTGGAGAGCAAGTAGGAGGCAGGGACTAAGTGGAGAAATCCTACAAATCACAATCCCATCAATTCAACCCCACGTCTAAGGGGGCTGCTTCTCCCTCCCTCCAGCTGGGGGAGAGAGGTGGCTTGAAAGGGGCGGGCAATGCACACCTCTGCTGGCTTTTCCCCCAGTGTTGGTGGTCAGCTTTGGGGGGGCTGATGGATGTTTCCTTGCAAGGGACGGAGGGAAGAGAAGGGGGGGCAATGCCAGCTGCGGGGCATGTGCTGGGAGCCTCAATTTTGGGCGGGGGGAGCAGGGCTGTGTCTGCTCTGCCGGCACCAGGCGGCTTTGGAGACATTGCTGCAGGCGGGCATCTGGCTGGGGGATCCCCGCAAACTCCGCTCGGAGCTCGCCCCCCGGTAACCCCTTCACCGCTGGAGGGGCTCAGGGCTGGCCGGGGGGTGCAAGCAACTTACCCTGGCAGCGGGGCCGGCTGCTCTCCGCCTTCCCCTCCGGGTGAAGTTTCGGGAGCAGCCGCACACGCCGCCGGCCGGCGAGCAAAGGGGGGCGCCGCTGCCAACTTCGGGGTGCTCCTCGCGGGCCCGATCCCGGCTCCGGCCTCTGCAGAAAGCGGCGCTCAGCGAGTCCTCCTCGCCCCCCCAAATGAAAAAGCCCGGGGCTGCCTGCCCGGCCGGGGGCATTTAACCTCTGGCCACCGCTGGCCCCGGCTCGGGGGGTGCCAGGAGGCGCCGTGTGCCTGGGCGTCGGGATCGCGGAAAATCCCGCCCGCCGCCTGCAAGTTCAAGAGTTTTTCTCGAGCAAAAGGGGGCTGCTTCTTGGCCACATCTCACGTCCAACAGGAGGCAATGACGTCTGTAGCTTCATTGCTATAACAGCACCAAGGCTGCAGTTGCCATTCATTGAAATGATAAGGGGCGCTCAGACGTAAGCAGCCCGGACCTTTTGCAAGAGAAGATGATCCCCCCTCCCCAGACAAATAAATAATCGCAGGCAGCCGCGAGGGGAGAGGCGATCGGGAGCTCGTCTCAGCCCCACAAATACCCTGCGACTGCCTGCACTTGGGGAGATTGCCACGTTTGCCCCCTTGAATGGCTCGTCGCCCTCCGAGCAGGCAGGGGAAAGTGCTCTCCCCCCCCCCCCCCGCGCGCCCGGGCGTTTTAAAGCGGGCACCCACCCCCGGCTCAGCCTGAAGGAGAAATGTATTTATTTGCTCTACACACGGCAGCGAGCTTTTCCTGCAGCCCTGCAAAGCAAGGGGCTTCAAAAAAGGCGAGGCGAAGCAAGCGCTTGGTTTCCGCGTGGGCTCACGAAATTGTCATCCTCCTGGCCACCTCCAGAGCCGGTTTCCTCCCTGCATGCCAGGCTCTGCTAAACCCAGGGGTGTGGGGACAGGCTAAAAATACCCCGTGCTCCCAATCCTCACAGCCACTCTTTGGAGCTGCAAAATTATCAGAAGGGGGGGCGAGAGCAGGAGCCCCCTCCCCTCCGTGATCTAGTGTCCTAGAAATGACAGCTCGGGTGTTAAATAACCAAAGAAACTGCCTGCCAACAACACCCTGCTCCAGGATAGGACCAAGTGTATTAGCATCAGCGTCGAGCAGCGCTCTCATTGCATGCAGCAGAATCAAAACACACGCCTAGGCAGAGTTGCAAAGTAAGGTAGTGGGTGAGGGGAACAGGCTTGCAGCTCTGGACACCGCACCCAGAGCCAGCACTAAGTTCCCTGGGAAAACAGGAGGGAGGGGATCACAGCAGATGCAGGCCCACTGAAGTGGATGGGCATTTTGCCATGGAAGTCCACGGGAGCAGGTTCCTGGAACCCCAGCACCGCAGGGTTTGAAGGGGAAACAAGCAAGGAGTCCTGGGGCACCTAAAGACTAACAGATTTATTTATCGCATGAGCTTTCCTGGGAGAAAATCCCACTTCATCAGGCGCTTACAAAGGGGGATCTTCTCCCACGAAAGCTCACGCAATAAATAAATAAATCTGTTAGTCCTTACGTGCCACAAGACTCCTTGCTTTTTTTTGCTTTACTAGACTAACACAGTTGCCTCTTTGGAACAGGGTTTGAAGGGACCACCAGGGTCATCCTGTGCAAGCCCCGGCCAAGCTGCACGATTTATTGTGTCCAAACCATCCTCGACAGTGACATTCACCACTTCGGTGCTGTGCCAGTGAAACTGTGTTCACTAGCCAGAGGAGGAAAGCCACTCAGCTTAAACAGCCACTCGGTTACACAGCTCCCCCAGCCCATTTCTCTTTCATTTCAAAGCTCCAAGGAGAAGGAAGAGGATATGGCTACCCTAGCTGGCTGGGCTTTAGCTGACCTGAGTTCTAGTCCTTGCCCTACCAAAGTCCTTAAAGGAGTTGGTCACTGTGCTGCATCTCCAGCTGTAAAATGAGGATGGTGATACTTCATTACCCCATCCCTGATAGATGCATTCAGTCCCGCAGCTGAGAGTTGCTAGGTATGGGCTATTCAGTCTTACTCCAAGGAAGCCATTACAGCATTGTGCCCCACACCCCAGCAGTGGTTGATACCACCTGCTATTGTTGTTTCACAATATGTACAGTCTTTAAACTTCATGAAAAACGAAGTGACGTTGCTGCATAAAATATCACCTTATGAATAAATCAGTTCCTCCACCTAACCTAAAGAAAAGAACGGGCCCAAACAGTACGCCCCATGTACAGGGCTATCTGGCTCCTGGGTGTTTGGTTTTTACAACTAGCCCAGACAATTCAGAATTAATGAGGTTGTGTTATGGAACGCTCGGAGACAAAGCTGTCCATTTCTCCAACAATGCTAATAACCTTTTAGAACAGACCCCAGTTTTGAGGCCAAGTCAAAACTATTGCTGTTCCCACATATCTCTTCATTCTTGCCGCTAAACCACTATAAGATGTTTCTGCACATCTCCACCTCTTGAGCTTGGTTTGACTGAACTGCTGTTCAAACAAACAAAAGTACCCAAACAAGGCCTAATTCTCCAAGTCATTACACCAATTTAATGCTGATGCAATTGTACATTAGTGACACCAATGGAGTGACACCACAGTAAACCTGGTGTAAGAGAATAGTGAATTTGCCCTCTACTAGATGCAAGAGGTTTAGTTCTTATCAACTTCTTGCTCTTTTCAAGGTCCATTGATAGGGAAGAAGGCAATAATCATGCAAGACAACGAGCATGTAGATGATGCTTGAAGAAACACATGCCAGAACAAATTTTAAGATCGGTGTGACCCATCGTTTTATTACACAGGCTCCAAAGGGCTTTCAATGTCCCTGTCAAGGTAAAATGGATAGTCTTCCATGGGAAACTTTTGAGGGATTTTGCAACCAAGTGAACGTGGAAGCTTTTCAAGTGATTAGGATGTATTTTATTTGTTATGTATTCTGGATTTTATACGTTGTCTGAATGTGGGGAGATCCCTTTTTTAGGGACCCAGTAACACTATCTTCTCTGTTATATAACTGTCCTAGAGTATTTGATAGGGATAAAACTGCTAGAGTAAGATATTCTGTCTGGATGGTTTTCTTTTCATCATTCAATACTATTCTATAGAAGGGACATAATTTTCCATTACATTTTATATTAATCTCCCCCTCCAAGTATATACATGTTATTTTATGTAACATACTGTAAGACTTCTGTTCATAATGTAGGAAGTTACTGCCTTGCTCTGGTTTTTTAACAAGTGCTGCTACTAATACCAATATCATGCTGCCAGGCCCTGTTCTTTATTAGAAAACCACAGAAATTAGAGATGGAAACATGGATTAGGTCATGTATTGTGATCCTGGCAAAGGATGAATGGAGTTGTTCCATAAAATACAGTATATTCTGTGAAGCTTTGTCCAGTCAAACATTAATTCATTCCACCTCCCTCAGAAGTTTATTCATCCTCTATTAGATTGCACCAGTGGGAAGGTTTCCCTACTGTTCATTCTATATATTCCTCCGCTTAATTTCTTTCCACCACTTTGGGCCATGTTAAGCAACTTCTCTTGCTATTTCTTTAAGGTATTTGACTTGCGCAATAAAAGAGGAGAAAGAAAATGGGACAACATCCCAGGGCCATTATGGTTAGCATTCCAGACCAAGGCGGATTTTCTAAGCTGAGGGAGTAGTCCTAACTTAATACTGTTCTTTAAAAGGTGCTCACAGAAATTGAGGAAGCGGGAAATTAGGCCAGACTGCATGTCACACAAGAGTTGGAGATCATTTTCCAGTGAAGAACAGTGGGGTGAGGTTGCTTTGGAGATGGGAATGCAGCCAACTTGGAATAATTTATCAGCGGCAGTATTTGCAATTTTTTTGCAAATAAAAAACATAGGTCTCACTCCTTCCCCTCCAAAATAAATTTTGCCTTTTTTCTGTGCTTGGTAACAGTGTGAGCTGTAGATCAGACAGGCCTTTAGGAGTAAAGAGTGTACTTAACCATTTTCTTATTTCCTGATATATGTTAAACTCTTTTATGAAGTTATTTAATGTTCATTTTCCAAAAGGTTTCGATCAACTCTGTTAAAGAGAATTCCGAGTGTTGTTTTCACATCATTGATAGAGATCACTAATAGCAGTGGGGATGATTCTGCACAAATCTCTTCTTCCAATAAGGAATTCGAACTCTATGGGCCTAAATATAAAGTCTTTCCATTATTCAGGAAAACCACTGAAGCTGCAGAGGGCCTGGGCAAAAGCCCATTACTGTCCGTCAATGAAAATCTTTATATTGACTTCAGTGGTCTTTAGAGCAGGCTTCTAAATTAAGAGTTTTAGGATTAGGCCCTATGCCATGGAAGTAAAGGCTCTGCTAAATTGATTCCCCATACGAGGTTGACTTCTACTGCTTTCAGCCTGATGCATTTATACTGGATATTTGCCTCATCTGAGGCGGTAGTGAAATCACCAAGCGAAAGGCCTTCAATAAAAACAGCCCAATTTGCAAACACTTTACTTTATACTTTATTTTTAATCTAAGGAGGTGTTACCAACTGAATCTGTCAATCCATGCTGCCAAAGAAGCATTCATGATCCATTTTACTGCCTAAGGGGAATGGCTGCAGCTTATTTTCAAGGGTATAAAATTAAAAGTCTAGAGGAGAGAGAAAGAGCAGTTGTAGATGAGCCCTGTTCTACACTTTATCCAGTACACAGATAGACAAGATTCAGTTGAACTCCAGTGCAGACAGACCATATCACCAAACTCAGGAGTCATAAAACCAAAAGAAGAAAAATATTTTGTGAAAAGTTCTTTTCTCCTTTACCTCAGTCAGTCAAAACACTAGAGCTTTCCACTCTCCTCCCTTTGGGGGGGGGGGGGAAATAGTATGCAGCATCAGATATGCACAGTGCTTTTCAGGCCTAAATTGTGATTCTAACCCTACAAAAAAAAATTTTTTTTTTTTTTGGTTTTAAGATTTAATCCTGGAACATGCCAAATGTTTCTAAATATATTGGGTACAACTCCCATTGAAGTTAATGGGAAGATGCTCTAGTTTGAGACAATACAGAAAGCAGGCCTGATTTTCAGTCACACTTTAAAGTGGTGCAAATGTAATTATTTACACATTTAGACCCACCTAAAGGCCACTTTACACTGTCAAAGAGGTATATAGCAGCTCTGGCATACATGAGAATCAGGTGCAGAGGTTCGATGTCTGCCTGTGTTAAAAACAATGGGAATTTTGCCATTAACTTTAAGAGAAATAGGAATGAATCCATAGGAAAGAAGGAAAAGACGTGAAAAGACTCTAAAATACAGTGAGCTATATTTTAAGCAATATTACGTTAATCTGAGGGGGTGGTTGACAGCACTAAAGCCAGTGGCTGTTTCTAAGGGTTTATCTTCTCTACCACATTAAATCGGCACCTCTGCCCTCAATGCAGCAGCATCAATTTAGAGGGTCTGGCGAAGACACAAAGTCAATGGGAAAGCCCTCTTCTCTTGGTGTCTGTAATCTACCTAAACAAGATGCAGAAGCTATGCGTTGCTAACAGGAGATTGTCTCCCATCGACATAGTATGGCGTATAAACCAGTGCAAGTCAAGCTAAGCTTCATCAAGTTCATTTACATAACCTATGTAACTTAACTAGCATAACAGATTGACTTAGTGCTATAGTGAAGACAAGCCCAGAGATGCTGAAGTATGGCGGTACCCACAGGAGTTGGAATGCATAAAGAGGTTGCCTCAGGAAGAAGGACTCCAGAGACAAGGAAGAGTGATATGTTAAGGTAAACTCTTTCAATAGCCCAGATTAGCCAAACTGTCCCCAAAGGTAGTAAAATCTTTCAATAGCCAAGGATATGCCACAGGTAAAGTTAATGCTTATTACACATTTCTGATATATGATCTAATACTGTGCAACAGCCACCACAGCACGAGAGTCAGTTCTGTTTCAGCCTTCTAGTGACATGTTAGTTTTCTCAAGCAGACAAACATTTTTTCTTAGTAGATCTTTATGAGGTCATTGAAAATATATTTCTCTGGATATTGTAGATATCTGTAGCAGTATGGCCTAATCTTTGCAAAACACTTCTGTGAAATTCATACCAAAACAACTGCTTTATGTCCCTGAGCAGTGAATATATTCTTTCATATTTTTGAAAGAATGATACTTAGCATTTATATCACATTTTTCATATTCAGAGATATTTGCAAACATTAACTATTTATCTTCGCAACACCCACAGAAGTAGGTACATTTTATTATCCTTATTTTATAGAATAGGAAACAGAAGAAGGAAAGGATCCGCCTTTATTCATATTGAGTAGTGCTTTAATCCCTAAGAAGTTCCATCACTTTCAACAGGAATATTCATAGAGTAAGGTACTATTTAACATGTGCAATGCTGACAGAATCTGGCCCTCCATGATTTGACTGAGGCCATGAAAGGGAATTAGAGGCAGACTTAGAATTTAAGTGCAGAGTTGAACAAATAATTGATTTTTTTTTTTCAGTTCAGTGACAGAGCTGCAAAATCTGGGGAAAAAAAATGTTTTGTTTCTAATTAGGGCTGAATATTTTTTGTTTTTCTCACCACAATTAAAAACTGAAAAGCAGAAAAATGTATTGACATTTTTGGAAATTTTCCCCCAGCCAAAACTTCTCACCAAATTTGATCCATATTCATAAATAATTTTGCTGACCCCAAAATTGCAATTGAAGGAGAGGGGTGGAATTTTCAGTCCACCAAATCAAAATTGCTCAGCTCCATTCAGGAGTCTCTGGTTCCCACAATTTTGCTGAGACCACTTCTCTCCTTGAAAAATGGTAATCTACACACACCTGTACGATTTTTCTGTCCCACGAGTTAATTTATGATTCAGTATCCCTATGTGGCTGACGCCACGTACAGTACAAACTAATACATAAAACAAAGAAAACCCGGAACACTGATTCAGTTTCCACTTTCTTATGCTAGAAAATAGCCACCTTCATAGATTTTTTTTTATCTCATAGCTCAACAATTTGTATGGGATGAAATATATATTTGTAAATGTCACATGAGACTCAAAGTCCCTAGTGAGCCTGTTTGCAGAAACAAACTGTGTACCTATAAAATAAATAAATAAATACATAAAAATGCTATTTCAGTATACAAACTATGCAATTTCATTAAATTAATTTCCATTTCCTCATATAACAGAGCAGGAGAAGAACCGTGATCATAAGCTAAAGGCGTAATTTAAATTTGTTCCTTTATACTTATAATACCTTCTTCCTGTATTATGTTTACTCCTCTATGAATGAAGTTTGGTTGGTGTTTTGGTGGGTTTTTGTGGTGGTGGTGGGGGCGGGGAGCGGACAAACCCTTCAGATGTGCCTAATATATACTGCCATTGCCAACCTTATCCAACTCTGGTCATCAATGCTAGCATAATTATGCAACAATAATGGTCTTACTTGTAAAACTGTGTTAATTCATTTTGCATACAGCTGATCTTAAATTGACAAGGATACCAATTTCTAAGCGCTCTGTCAAATGGTAGAGGACATTTCCACACTAAACTCAGAAGAATTTTGAATGATGCCATAGCGGGGGGAGGAGGAGATGATATCACAGTAGGTCCAAGACTCATTTGTAATTGTGGAAGGAGGCTTCTGTAAAGCCAGGTAACAGCAGGCAGAAAGAGGCTGCAGGGTGGAGGTCTGCAGTTACTTGCTCTCAGACTAAGGAAGGAAGGAAACTTAACCTGGAGGGAAAGGCATACCCAAAGAAGAGTGGAGAAGGTGCGAAGCAGTCCAAAAAAACAGCAGCAAAGTGTGGGACAATGTAGACCTTAGCTGTTGGTTGTAGGATCTCTGGGGTGGAAACTGGAGACGAAGGTGGGCTTGGGTTCCACCACCAGTCACTGGGGAGTGGCACACTGAGGGGCAGTGATTTTGAAGACTGCCTGGGACAACTTGCAGGCACAGAAAGACTTGGGTACTCAAGACTTCCCCAGATGAGCAAAACTATAACAACATGGCTGGAGGGTCAAGCCATGATGAGGCAGTAATCTAATCAGGCCCTAAGAGGAAGCGCTGGAGAGACTACCTGCAGGAAGAGGTGTCAGACAGGTAGAGCTAGTTCCACACCATAGCCACAAGGAGCCATCAGGAGAGTAAAGTACCCTGTGACATGCACACGTTTCAATTAATTCTTTTCAGCATCTCTGGCAATGATATGAAATCAGAATCAGTACATTGTACGTTGCAAAAAACAGAACATCCACCTATCTAGTCCTTACTCTTAAGGTACTGGCAAGCTGTTTAGACAGGGCAATATACAGACACCCACAAGCAAACCTGTCACTGTTATAAAAAGTTAATATTGATTAACAGTTACCACCATCTAGTCATGAGACACCTTACACTTAAAAGAGTGAAATCACAGCACCTCAGACAGAAAAGTAAGGTTTGAAGGAGGAAGAACCACCATCACAGGCATCTTACCCTGGAGCTTGTCAGTTTGTGCTCTTCCATCTTCCTCAAGAATTCTTCTTCTGAAGAACCAGGACAAGGTTTCCTATGATCAAGGGCTACTAAAGCCTCACCATTTACACAGGCTCCCTTTTGTGGCATGACTATAGGGCAAATTTTTGTACCCATCCCAGACCCTATGACCTGTTCTGGCAGATAACTGAAGGTGTAAAGGAGCTTGCAAGGGACTTGGGAAAATTCCCCAGTGCAGAAGCAGTGTAGGGACAACATAAGCAGCCATATCTCATTCACTTTCATAGTTACCTGTCCCTGACAGACCCCCGATTGTGGTATATCCACATGCAGCTGAAGCGAGACTACTTTAAAATCAAGCAGTTCTGTTATAGGCAGTACCTAGGGCTCCACCGGAAGCAGAGGGTATTGCTACAAATCCCATCTCATGAAAGGCCTGAAGTGATGTGCTTAACCTCTGGCTGCTTATAACACCACTGTTCACTGGCTGGGGTGGGGGTCCAAACAATCCATCCAGATTAAACAGGAGGCTGTCCCAAACCATCAACACCCCCCCCCCAGGCATGGAAGGGCTCAGCAAACAGCAATGCTGAGCAGTAAAGCAATCCTAAAGCCCCTCTAGGAATAAATCTCTCTCCTCTACTTTCCTGCCCCACACACTGAAGCCTCTGCTTGGCTTTTAAGTCCCACAACCTGGCAAGTTGTGCAGAGTGAGTGACAAGGAGGGGCAGGTTTGGCCCCTGAGGAAACTAAGGACTTCCCCTCAGGCAGAGAGGCTGGTATACAAGCCCCAGGGGGTGGCTGCTCTACATCACAAACCTCAAGGTGTGGCTGCTCTTTATACCAGTGGCCATGTTGACTTCTGCAGCATTCTGGGTAGCATAAAAATGGCTTAAAACAGACATCTTTATCCCCATTCCGCATGGGGTGTGCCTTGTGCTAACATTTCTCTGCAGGAGCAGCACAGTCCTAATGTCTTTTTAATTCAGATTTTTGAACCACAGAGAGGGATGGTCAAAAAATTGTGTCAATTATTTTCAGTAGAAAAATTGGTTTTCAACTAAATGAAATTTATTGTGGAGTATGTCTGCTTTCCATGGAAAAAGTTTCATTTTTCACACAAGCAGACATCCAAACACTAGAAAGTTTTCAGCCAAAATGCAAAACTTCAAATTTGAGGCTGTCAAAACATTTCATTTAGGCATTTTTAATCTCAATGAATGAGTCAGCATTTCCTGAATCAACACATTTCATTTCAGCTTCGTTCAACTTTAAAACTATGCCTTCCGGAGCCATGGTAGTGTCTCATAGGAGTTGTAGTTCTGGTGATTTATTGTCCCTGAATCTGTATATGAAGGGCGTTCCCCAGCTGGACTACATCTCCCATGATGCACTGCAGTTGGTATGCCACAGTGTAAAGCATGCTGCATCATAGAAGAAGTAGTCCATCTAACAAATCTTTTTCATTTTCATTAATTTTTTTTTTCTGTGGAGGGAGGGGAAGGAACACTCGTACACCACTTGATAGTCACAGCTACTTTCAACTCTTATTTTAAAAACTTAGGGTATAATTCAGCCCAGTCATAAACAGGTGTAATTCCTATTGCAATTTCAACTCTACATCAAGCCAAGGAATATTTGGCCCTTAATGGATAGTTTCTATTACACCTTCTTCGGACTGTTTTGTTTGGTAGAACAAAGAAAAATAAAATAGCTCCTTACGTGTAGAGCGATCAGAACAGAGCATAACAACTCATTCAGAGGTAGAAAGAAGTGCTCATAAACCTTTAAGCCTGCAAAGTAAGTACTAAGCAGTTGGGTTTTTTCTTAGAAGGTGTATTTAACTCAAGAACTGGATTCTCCTCTCATTTATATTTATTGATTTTACACCAGTGAGACTCCAATGACTTTGATTACATTAATCTTGATTTACGCCAGTGTGTGAGAAAGAACTGGCTCTCACTGCCCAAACCTACTCTCCTTGGGCCTGAATCTCCTGTCAATTTTACTGGTGAGACAAGGTGGTTGAGGCAATGTCTTTGATTGGATCAGCTTCTCCTGTTGGTGAAAGAGAAAAGCTTTAGAGCTCACCAAGAGTTCTTCTTCAGTTCTGACTTGGCAATTAACTGAAATCAGTGGAATTACACTGCTGTGAAATCACTGTAAGTGAAATTAGACCCAATTTACCATCAGCCTCTTGTGCTCTTCCATCTGTAAAAATATAGTTCGGGGGTCAGCAACAGTTGCCAGCCCAACCGCCCTGAACCCTCAGCAGGTGCCAGGAGCAGGGCCAGCAAGGAACAGGAGTCACACGGTGGGGCCAGCAGGGAGGAGCAGTCATGGCACCGCAAGGCTGGGAGCCCTGTGTGCTGCTGTGCATAGGCATGCATGCTGGGGGTTGCTGACCCCTGACATAGTCCTTTCCCCCTGCCTGCCCCACCACCACCACTCACACATGCAATATAAGTGAACGTAGTAAGTGCTAGTGTTATTCAAACTCTGAAGCAAAAGTATTTTATTAATGTAGGAAACAGTATTTTGAATTTATTTCCATTACATTCAGAACTTAGCTTACTATATTAAAGGTCTGTCTCGTACATCAAGACTGCACAGGAGGCATCAGCTGGCTCATCAGGAAGAGGGATTCTCTCTAGAGAGAGACTGGGTCAATAGCAGTCTCCACACAACATGATTCAAAGCTGTTGTCACCAGAAGGGAAGCAAGTAACCATCAGATTCTTCCCACAGTCCTGCTGGATGTGTGCATGTTGTGTTTTGGGGGTTGGTTTGTTTGCTTTTGAAAGGAAAAGCAGGCTGCTGCCTCCTCCAAAAAGTCCTGCATGGCCCAGGAGCAGGGGACGGGGGGTGGGGGGGGGGATTAAAATTCATACTGGAATATAGTTCTAGACAGTAGCCCAGGGAGATTGTCTGGACTGCAATAAAAGACAAGTGGCATGACTGTGGCTGGCCCTGGTCAGCTGACTGAGGCTTGCAGGGTGCAGTCCTTGGGGCTATAAAACTGCAGCGTAGATTTTCCAGCTTAGGCTATGAGATCCCACAAGAGGAGAGGGTCTCGGGCTCCAGCCCAAATCTAAATGTCAATGCTGTTAGTTTTAGCGTTGCAGCCCCATGAGCCTGAGTCATCTGACCTGTGATTCAGTGACACAGGTTTGTTTTTTTTAAATCACAGTATAGAATGCGGTCTTCCTATTTATACCAATGTCATTCCATTGACTTTAATGGAGATACTTCCACAAGAGTAATTCAAGGGTGAGACAAGAATTGGCCTTAAGAAATATTCATGGTGCATATTCTTAAAGAGAAATCCATGTGCATATTTTAAAAAATTCACCACCTGTTATAAGTACTACCTGGGACAGCAGCCATGAATGGCCTACTTTGAAGGCAGATATTGCAGCAGGATCTGTCACCTCTTCTGTACCTTATTTTTAAGTGTGTGGGGGGGGGCTTTTCATTACTTTTCTCAAGAATTATCCTTGCAAAAGACGAAGATCGGCCACTTCTGCACTACAAGCTTTTTTCCACCTATCAGGAATGGTATTACTGGAAGAGATGGGACTGACTACTCTGGAAAACAGTATCCTTTCTAAACATGGCAGTCAACCTTAGCTATAATATCCTCATCAGCATGCCTCAGTCGTGATCAGTTTTCAGTGTAAAGATCTGAAAGCAGGAAGGGATTTTCAACATCGCTTGGCCTGATAACTTGTATGCTGAACATCAGCAGGCATGGGACTCAATCTTGCCAATTCATGCAATTTCATCGTGCATTCCATACTATTTGGTGGTTTATGTCAAGCCTGAACTCCTGAAGACAAGTGAGTGCATAATAGTGATGGAGAAAAGCTTGAAAATGTGACCCAAGAGCACCCTGATGGTGCATAAGCCAGAGAAAATAAAGGCAACCAGGAAGGTACTGGCAATTTTGGGGGTTTTTTAAATCTCTTATTTTGAGCGTTTGAGGTTGGTGACACAGGAAAAGTTTTGTGACATTTACGGAAAGTATCAATTACCCAACCCTGCCCCAATTATAAAGCTTCCCATAACATGTTTGAAAAAAGCAAAAGGATGACTGGGGTGTTAAGCATTATACAATTTAATTTCCAAATTCCAGCACATGAAGAGATATCTACCACCAAAAAAACCCAAACAAACAAAAAAACACCACCAACAACAAAAACCCAATAACCAGATGACTTTCTATGAAAGTTCCAAAGGGACAGCCATGTTGATCTAGTAAAGCAAAAAAAAGCAAGGAGTCTTGTGGCACTTAAAGACTAATAGATTTGTTTATTGCATGAGCTTTCGTCGGAGAAAATCCCACTTCCTCAGATGCTTTGAAGAGAGGGAACTTACAGAACGGGATGAAAATAAATGCAAGGGAGTGTGTTTGTTCATTATTAGTAGTCTGTCGTCAGAGCTCTGGTTCACCACTTCTGTTGCTGGGCAGTTAAACAGGTAGTCAGGCAACTGTGCTTCTCCTCTCAGAGGTAAAGAGACAGAGCACCTCAGACGTGTTAGCAACTACAGCCTGCGAGAGACACGCATCCCTAGGCCCACAGATCTGCTGGCTGCTAGCAGGTTGAGGGAGGGGTGATATAACACTGCACCCCCAGACGTGCTGGCAGCTAACGGGGCTTGACTGTGGGGTGACACTACAGCTACTGGCAGCTAGCAAGGCACACTGAAGCTACAGACTTCCATGTGGAGTGTAGAACGGGACTGATACGTCATGACACCTCCACACCTGCCAGCAGCCATAGGCTGCAGGGGACAGTGCACCCACAGAGCTGCATAGAGGAGTTCTGACAGCTATTACATTACGACACCCCCACAGCTGCTAGAAGCAATGGGCTGCAGGGGACACGAAGCTGGAAATATTACTGCACCTCTCCTGCTGGCAGCTATGAGGGTGGGCTTGCAGGACAACACTGCAGGAAGCCCTGACAGAACAGTGCTGAGAACCGTATGGACCAGGGGAGCTCTGCAAAACTTGGTGCCAGAGCTGCATGCAGCTCTCTGTCTGCTTGTGGCTCCTGGCTCCCCCTCTCCCCCAAGGCACCTTGTGGGCACTCCACTTTTGGCTCTGGCCCCCCACTCCTGCCACAGGTGAAGCCTGCAGGTGGCCCATGCCTATGGCTACCAGATACCAAAGCCTGGAGGACAGGGAAGTACAAAAAGGACATTGGAGGACACATGGAGAAAATGTAGTATTAATGGAATATTCTTGTTTTTAGGCGGCCCTGGAATGCTTTCCCCTAATAATAGGGTGTTTGGGTGGGGGTTTCCAGCATATTTTAACCCGTAAAAGCCTGACAAAGCCATATTTTTTAAAATGCTTGCTGGATGGCAGCTGTGAAGGTAAAAAGGAGGACACGTCCTGCTTTTGCCTGCCATCTAGTAACCCTGCCCATGCCAGGCTCAGTGCCACACAACTCCTTGTTGTTTTTTCACTGGACTAGACTAACACGGCTATCCCTTTTAAAATCAACACTCTCCGCCATCACCAGGGGACCTGCTCCTCGTCCCCCCCTCACCACAGGACCCACGGCAGGTGCCCTGGCCCAGCTCGCCCCACCAGGAGCTGACACTCATTGCACCTCTCCGAACACTTCCTTATCCAAGAAATCTTTGCAACGCCTCTTCTGATCTTTTGGGTTGCCAGCCCCTGGCACAGAGTCAACTTCCAAAGGGATAGCCGTGTCAGTCTAGTTCAGCCAAAAACCCCAAGGAGTCGTGTGGCACTTGAAGCCTAAGAGTGGGAGAAAATCCCACTTGGTCAGAGGCTGTGAAGATGGGGGGAACTCACAGAAAGAAGCTGCCCCCTCTTCGGAGCATCTGAGCAAGTGGGATTTTCTCCCACACCAAATCAAGCTGTTAGTCTTCAAGTGCCACACGCCTCCTTGGCTGGTTTTTTCTCTGCACAAAGCGGCGGCTGCCCTGCCCTGCCCTGCGCCGGCTTTGCAGAGCCGCAGTTCCCGCCACACCTCCAGCAGCGGGAGCGCCCCGCGCGCCGCTCCCCCCCCCCCCCGGCCGGGAGCAGCTGGCCCCGCGCGCGGCTCCGTGCCTGGCACACTGATGAGGCTGCCGCAGAGGCTCGCATCATGTGCGCGGGGCGGCGGCGGCGGCGCGCGGCAAGGAGCCGAGCGCAGGAGTGAATGAAGCGCGCGCCGCTCGCTTCGCCCTCGGCGCCCCCCGCCTGTTCCATTCAGCCGGCCCGGGCCCCGCCGCTGCTGCTGACGTCAGAGCTGCCTGCGTCAATGCTGCCTCAGTGACACGCACGGGGGCTCTCTCCCCCCCCCCCCTCCGCCGCTTTTTTTTTCTCAATGAGCAGCCTAATGGGATTTTTATGAGCCTGCTTATAAATCAAGCCATTAGGGCGACTCGCTGCGGCTGGCACGTTTGCAGTGAATGATCCCTTTGTCCTTTTCATCCCCCCCCACCCCATATTTTTAACCCCGGTTTCCATGCACCGGCTGAGCAGAATGGGCCTGCCACAGCCTTGTGTTTGCACAGCTACCTGCCCACGGCGGCTCCCTCCCACCAGCCGGGGCGATGCAGAATAAAAAGACAGCCAGGGTGCGGGAGGTAGGAGTCCACGCACGGCCCTGCCAAGAAACCACCCCCTACTTTTCCTGACTGTAAGATCAGATCAAATCATAGGGCTGGAAGGGACCTCATGAGATCATCCAGTCCAACCCCCTGGGAATTGAACCCAGGACCTTCTGCAGGTTAAGCAGAGGTGCTAGCCACTACGCTATTTGCAGGGCTGCCAGACTGGCCCAGGCTTTGCGCAGGTTTGCACACAGGGCCCTACCAAAGTCACAGTCCATTTTGGTCAATCTCAGGGGCTCAAGCTTTTTAGCACAGAATTGCAGGTGCCTACGTATGAAATTTCAGGGTGTTGGCACCATGGTGGCCTGGCGCAAAAGACAGTCAAGGGTGGGGTTGCAAGGCTATTTGGAGAGAGGTCACGGGAGTGCCACTCCTACTTCTGCACAGCTCTGGGCGGGGGTGCTGCCTTCAGAGCAGGGCAGCTGGAGAGCAGTGGCTGCTGCCAGGGCACCACGCTCAAAGCCGGTGCCACCCCCACCACCACCAGCACAGAAGGGAGGATCAGAGTATGGGGATGTGGGCTACCCAACAGCTGGGTCAGGGGCTGACACTTCTGTTCTGCTGCCTGCCTTCAAAGCTGAGCTCCTAGCTAGATATGCAGCTACAGAGCTTCTTGCAGCCAGAAGAGGAGGTGGGTCTAAGCTGGCCCCTTCAGGGGCAGAGGAAGACCCATCCCATTCCACCTCAGCTAAGGCTGGGTCTAGCAATTGACCCCAGTATATGGCAGGAGCCCCTGGCTAGGGCAGCCCAAGCCCCATCCCTTCCTTGCCATAGCTAGCCAGATTTAACAGTGTGGGGGACAAATCTGGTTAGGCTCCATCCATGTAGTATGGAAACAGTCTGCTGCGCTCCCACTCACCCGCTCAATGGCAGTGACATGACCAAGAGGGGGCAGAACCACACCCTCAGGTGCCAGACTGAGGGAGGGTGCAGGCTAGGTTCTTAGAGGAGGAGCCACCCCTCATTGTTGAAGAGGTCAACAGGCACCCGCTGGCTACTGAGACAGCTCAGACCTGCTGGCAGCTGAAGGCTCCAGCTGTGGGGAAAGCCATGTTCTTCTGGCCCCTCTACCAATGCTCCCTGTTATTTTTCATAGGATGTGTGCAAAAAATTTGTGTGTGCACTAATATTAGCACTGTTGAATTTTTTGTGTGTGCTTTATTTTGTTGTGTGGGTGAGTTTCATGATCTGTGTGCATGTGCACAGCTTAGAGGGAACAGCACCCTCCACCCCTGCACTGGGTGCAAAGAGGGAGCCACAAGGATCCCAGCTCAGCCACACAGAGACCAGGCAGCTAAAAGTGGGGTTCTAGGGCAAAGCCTCTCATACCTACCCCACCGTATTTACATTGCACACCCTTCCTGTCAATGGCACCAGAAGCAGGAGCAGCACCTCATGGAGGTGTCTGCAAATCCATTTCCCACTCTCCCATGCTTCCACTCCTCACTGTGCCCACTGTCCCAGCTGCCAGCAATGGGAAGGGCAAATGTAAGTATTGCCCCCCCAAGCACTGGTTACCCACAGTATGCCACTGAGCAGGGGGGGGAGTGGCATGCACCAGGAATGTACCATTGAACCTATACTGGGTGCATGGATAGGTCTGTTTATCTAAATTGAGGCATGATCCCCTCTCCTCATTGAAACTTATGGCAGATTTCTCACTGATTTCAGTGGTGCAGCATCAGGCAGTGCCTTTAAAGTGTACCTATTCTTAGATAGGCATACCAGATTACATCCTGGTTCTCCCACAGCCAATGGGACTCACTGAATGTAATGGTCCCCAAGTTCAGCTCATAAAGAACAAACACACACACACGCATGCATTTGCCCACATCCTGCTCTCTGTTAGTTCAGCTTCACTAGAACAATCCCAAACTGTTCTCAAACTGGCTTAGTCCTTAGGGACATGGAGCAGCTCCTAACCCACGATGCAGGGTTGTCCCTAAGGTAGGGCAAGAGGGACAGGCACCCAGGGCCATGCGCTTTGGAGGGCCCCGGGGGGCCAGCACCACTGCCCTCCCCATACCAGGGACCGGGCGACCCAGCCAAAAGTGGCAGCCCCGTTCAGCACTGCTGGTCCGCACCCCCTCCCCTGGCCATGTGCACTCTTTTTGGCTCTGTGTGGGGGCAGCAGGGAGGGAGGTGAGAGACAGTACAGGGCCCATACTGCTGCCCTCCCAAGCCATGCTGCCTCCTCCCTGCTGCTCCAGCACAGAGCTAAAAGCAGCGCGTGTGGCTGGGGTGGCGGAAGGGGACCAGCAGCACTGAATCGGGCCAGCACTTTTGGCCAGCTCACCCAGTCTCTAACATGGACCAGCCAGAGCAGAGCACTGCCCCTGCCCTGGGCTGGCTTGTCCTGGCCCCCAGTGCTGGAGGGGTGAGTGGGGGCCCCAGAGAGGGTGATTTGCCCAGGGCCCCGCACCCATCTAGGGACAGCCGTGCTACAATGCCCCCGTGCAGAAAGGATATGGACAAGGCTCTCTCAGGAAGGGGTTAAAGTAGGCCGGAATATGGCAAATGGCATTCCGGGGACCACTATTTTTAGGGGCTCAGCATTCTGGGGCCCCTAAAAAATAGAAAATGGAGCCAGAATGCTACATTCTGGAGCCCACTATTTAAAAATAGCGGGTCCTGGAACACAGCATTCCAGCTCCATTTTCTATTTTGAGGGACCCCGATGCTGAGCCTCTAAAAATAGCAGGCCCCAGAACACCATTCTGCCATGTTCTGGGAGGGCAGGGAGCTGCCCTGGCCTGGGGCTCCAGCCTGAGCCTGCTCTGACTGAGAGTCTCTGAGCATGCTCAGTCAGAGCAGGTTCAGACCAGAGCCTCAGACCAGGTCAGGGCCACTCCAGTGACATGGTGGCCAGGTAAAGGGGCCCTGGGGTGCATCGGGCCAGTATTCTCCCCAGGACTTGAAATTGGGGGGTTGTAGGGGGGAGATTTACAGGGGTGCTCACTAATTTGGTGTAACACTGTTACTAGCTGACAAGTGGGGAGGTGTGGGGAAATTTGAAGGGGCTATGGGGGGATGCAGGGAGTGTTAGGGAAATCCCTGGTTTGAGGACAGGTGAGTCAGCTCAGCAGGGAAAGGGCGCAGGGGAGGGGGCTGGTCCAGGACAGCAAGGGAAGACTGTGTGGTACAGTGGCGACACAGGGGCCAGAGGCAGTTGCTGGAGTGGGGGGTAGGTGTTTGGGGAACAGTAGCTAGGGTTTGTGAGTGGGGCCACACCAGCATGGGGGGCCACAAATTTAGGAGGATTCTGGGGCCCACCAAATTATACTTTAACCTCTGCTCTCAGGCATGATCTATATCTAAACCATAGGTTGACTTAGCACCTGTCTCAGGGGTGTGAAAAAATTCACACCTAAGACATAATTATGCCAACCTAAGCCCTGGTGTAGACACTTCTGGGTCAGCAAAAGAATTCTTCTGTTGACCTGGCTCCTGGCTCTCAAGGGGGTAGACTGACTACAGCAATGAAAAAAACCTCTTCCATCACTGCATTTAGTGTCTATGCTACAGTGGCATAGCTGCAGTACTGCAACCATGCTATTGACATGCAGACATAGCCTTGCATCTTGTCTCAGATCCCAGCTGCTGAAGGGGCTCCTGAGGCCACAGGTAGCTAGTGTAAATTAGAGCAGGCCTTAGGCTCTGGGCCATTATAATAGTATAGCTTTTCCTACGGATACAAAAGACAACAGCTTTATAAAACACCCATCCCATATTACCAACTGTTCTGAATGTTAAAAAGCAACAACAGCTTTGAGTTGAAAAACCAGAAAAGAAATTTTTTAAAAAGTGCAAGCAATTAGACCACAAAACAGAATTTTGGAGAGAAAAAGAAT
Source organism: Podocnemis expansa (assembly GCA_007922195.1). NCBI lineage: Eukaryota > Metazoa > Chordata > Testudines > Podocnemididae > Podocnemis > Podocnemis expansa. Next base: position 33,043,523 of record ML681972.1, on the reverse strand, counting down.
TCCAGCAACAGAATGAGTCATGCACAGCAAGGCTTATACTGTTCATTTTAAAATTATACTGTTATTTGCATTTTTAACACAAAAAGGGAAACATAAACCCAATATCTTAACAACAATGTGCTGTGGGGCAATAGGAGTCATTAATGAATATGTATTTTCATACCAAGATACATACATTAAACCTGAGTTTACCGTACCTATTTGTTGATATGCATTTTATTCAAGTGTATTAAGGTGAATTCAAATTTATAAACACCTGTGTAGCAGATAGATCAAAGAGCTACAGATTTTTTACCAGACAGGGGACAGTCAAAGTGGATTGGGGGCTCATTATGGATCTGGATATCAGCATACAAGGACATGAGCAACAAGAATCTATTCTACCCTACCCAGCATGTGGCAGAGGAATGCAGACACCTGGGAAATCTCTGGGAGCCATGGTGGACCAGTTTAACATTACTTGAAAGGCTGTTTCTGATTCTAGAGGTGCAGATTAATGGACACACATTCAAAGATGGCATGAAAATCATTTAGGTCTTGTCACTGAGATCAGGGCTCATCATCCTTACTCAAGGAGGTGCGGAGGGAGGCAGAGAAGAGAGAATCAACCTCGTTACTTGTTCTTTCATATTCTTCACACTATGGAGGACACACATGTTCATGCAATACCATATGACATGGTAATCTGAGCATATATACTGCATATTAGCAATAGTGATCTGACACTCTTCCACTTGCATCTCCAAAACTAAGATCGCCTTTTTTTTTTTTGAAGCCACCATCACTCCTGCAGTATCTGGACTGGGCAAAGTGCTTTTCTGCCAATCACAAGCAATGTCCTCATCTCTTCCTTGCTCATGATCAACACAGGCAGCTGGGCCTGAATATTCCTATGACTCCAGGACAGTGCTTGGTCATTACAGAAAACCTTAAGATTAGACACAAGGGCCAGATCAAGCAAGGCCAGAAGGCACTGCATAGCACTGAATGGGGACTAATGGACATGGAACTGGTCTAAGCCTGTCCTCCACCAAATAGTTCCTCATCTCTGACAGTGCAATAAAGAGAAACAATATCTGCACAATGAATGGACAGATGGCTCCATCTCTCTATCCTGAATACAGAGATATGTTTTACTGCATTCTAAAGAAGCATGCTTGGAAGGAGTGAATCTTTGCCTCTCTCAGGAAGTCCTTACGAGGGCCCTAACTATGACAGGGCTGATGAGGCTTTGCCCCGGACGTGCCAGAGCAGCTCAATGGAGCCGTTCTATTAAAGGGCACATTTCATGGTGCCAGCCCCAAGCAGAAGTGTTGCTGGCGCTGAGCACCCCAGGGCATGTGCCCCGAACCCTAGCGCCGGTGCCCCGGATCCCTGGCCCAATTGGGCCGGGGATCCGGGACCTGGCCGCCTGCGGCAGCGGATAGCACACCCCGGCCGCGGGCAGCCGAGCCCTGGATCCCAGGCCTAGCAGCACGTGCCGGCGGCAGCCCCATCCCCAGCCAGGGAAGCAGGACCCCGCCACCCGTGGCCGCTTCCAGCCGCCCTCCCCAGCCAGGGATGCGGGGCCCAGCCTCCTGCAGCCACTTCAGGCCCCGTCCCTGGCTGGGGATGCGGAGCCTAGCCGCCTGTGGCGGTGCGGCGGCTTCTGTCCCTGTCCCTGGCCAGGGGGCGGGGCCTGCAGGGCGGGGGTGGGGCCTGCGGGCCATGACCCGGGTCCCTCCCCCAGCCAGCGACGCCTCTGGCCCCAAGCACCACGAATGGCAAGGGGTGTGTTCTGATCAGAATGCACCCTGGGTGCCAGATCGCCATGTTACGGCTCTGGTACTTAGATGTGCAAGTCGTAGACCCTAACTGCAAAGCCTATTATCGTGTAATTAGATTCTTTCATTTCATCCCAAAGTGCTCTACAAACTTAACATATATGCAGGCTATGCAATATACCAACAAAAATCACTTCATCCACTAATGAAATACAGATTCCTCTTAAGACAATGTCAGCAACCCAAAAGAGGCATTTTAAAAAATTCCTTAAACAAACAATTGTTAAGAGAATCACAGTGGGTTTCCCAGTGGTGGTGGTGGTGGCAGCGGGGAGCCTGGCATGGGCTACCTGCAGGGTCCCCCACACTGGGGGGGGGCGCGAGCCAGAAATGGACTGCCTATATGGTCCCTTGGTGGTGGGGTGGGGGGCCTCAAGCCAGGACCCCAGAGCTGCAAGGAAGCAGCTAAAGAGATGCATGAGGCTCTGGAGCCACACGTTATAGACCCCTGTCTCATGAAGGGCAGTTCTGCCTAGTCCCAGGAGGTAACAACATCTAGAAAATATTTTGGTTTTTTCCAGATGAGCAAATCCAGCATATACAGATTAGAAGTGAGTCCAGTAAACTAGGTTCAAATCTGGGTTTTAAACCCCCCCCTCCCCTTCCCCCAACATTAGAGCTAATCCAATTTGGAGCTTTTGTTTAGGTCTCATATCAGATAAGGCCTTTTTTTTTTTAAACCCACATTTAAAAAAAAATGTAGCAGACTTAATTGCTTAGGGGGCTTATAATGAGATGCACAGCCTTTCACCACTAAATCCTAGTCTATACTTGCTGCACTTTTTGGCAGCAGTCAATGGGAGATCCACAAGATATGTAGAATACCTTGCGTATCTCCTGTCACCGTACTAATGCCCACTCACCTCCCCTTACACATTGCACCAAGGTGAACAGCAATGCCATCCGTTTGCCTTAGCCCTATGCCACTTCCGGGGCTGGAGTTATTATTGTGAACTCTAGAGTGATTGACAGGCCCCTCAATCACACCTGGAAGAGCGCACTGATGGCGGCGATTTTGCCACTGTCAGTATAGACATAGCCTGAGATGCTAGTTCAAATGCAGCCTTGCTGGATAGGACATGAGGGTTAGGATGATCTGGTGGCCGCATGGTGGTCTATGTATAAAATGAGTTAGTGGTTTCATTGTAGTTTCTTGGAGGTAAGTGTGTATGTCATTCAAGCCCTGCACAACAGCCATTAAATAGCACTGGATGGTTTCAAAGGGATCCCAGGGTAGAACAGATATGAAAACTGAACTATACTCTTGCTTCCAAAGAAAGCCCCTCTGGTTTATGGTTGAGACCCTAACCAGTCACAGCAGGGTAGCTTGCACCTTTTCTGTGGATTGTGGACTTCTGTCTCAGTGGCTGTCCAGTCTCCCACTAAATTCATTTTAAAATGTAGAAGTGAAATATAAAGTGTTCATAGAGACCGCTCATATTCTGTTAGATACAAACAACATAATATATACATCTTTGTATATAGAGTACACATACCGCATTTAATAACCAGGTCTCCCTGTCTCTGGTTAGTGAAGAGAGGGAACTGTGTGGTGGAAAACGTAATTTGTACATTAGGAAGCCTCTGCTGCCAGATCAGCAGCAGCACCACTGACGTCTGTACTCTCTCGCTTTGTTCCTGCTGCTATAAATCAAAATGACTACAGTCCAAATGCCTCGCTTGTTTAACTACAAATGCACTGCTCGTCAGGAAAAATCAACACTGGGATGTTTCTAGATAATCTGAATATATTTCAGTCAGATTAACCACAGACTGTCCTAAAACAGGATGAAAGAAAGATTTTTAAATTCATGTTTTAAAAAATAGCTTTTAAATGATGGTATCCAGCAGAGCTGTAGAGATTGTACTTCTATAGACACTGTTGTCTTTGCTAAATGAACTATCAAATTTGCTTTTCTTAATATGCACTGGGATTTCTTTCTGATTAACAGAGGCTCTTCAGAAACCTTTTTCCCTGTGTCCTTACGTATTTTCTTTATGATGTAAACTACTAACAGCAAATTGAAACAGCAGAGAGGCAGTAGATCAGGTTTTTCTTTGCCTCGCTCTCCACACACACACACACACACACACACACACACACACACACACACTTGTTGTTGAGGATTTGCCATACTTAGTTGAAATTTTACAAGGGATAATTTCTCTGCATAGCCAGAGTTCTTAAAATTGAAACCCCTGTGTACAGCACCAAGGCCTAATATACCATAAGTCCCACCAAAGTTCTCAAAAGATTACTTTAATGTGATATAAAAATGGTGCTGAGAGCTTGTGCTGGCTCTCTGCACAGAAGTCAAGGTCACCCTGAGAGTTATTGGGAGCGTGGAGTCATGTTACTATAGAGGAAATGCAACAAACATTGATGCAATGGGTACCAATACAGCCACAGAAAGTAAGAAATTAAGTTTCCAAAAGAAACATTAATACAGCTGAATTGTAAATCTCACACTTTCAGTGGTATGCATTTTATGACAAACTATATGTCAAGAAAAAAAAAAAAAAAAAAAAAGACAGCATGTGAGTACAACATAGCCAAGTTGTCATTGCTGTTGGACCCTTTACATTGCATTTCCTGACCCTGCTAACAGAGCTTTTTACATTTAACTTGCAAAAGTTTTTTAAAACAAGAAGCATAGAGTTACTTGGTTTGCAGATCTGTGCAGATTCATTTAACCCTACTTATGTTCCAGATTCATTTAACCCTACTTAGGGCCTAATCCAAAACTCTTCAACTGTTGCTCGGCAACTTTCTGATGCAAGAAAAATTGCATGCAAAACTTCAATCCAAGAAATGCTTTCTTCCACCTACCAGATACATCTCTAGCTAACCTGTCTTCAATTAAAGCAATGTAGGCATAAGGATGAGCCTGTTCACATGAGTGAGCATAAATTCCCTGAAATCTGTTCAGTACAAGAATGTGAGCCAAGAATCAGTTGCTCCGACCAGAGCCGTAACTAAGGCGGGGCAATTGGGGCAAAGCCCCAAGTGCTGAATTTTAGAGGGCACCATTCAGCCAGCAACTGCAGCCCCTACCTGGCCATGTAGGTACATTCCTTTGGGCACCAGGCTGGGGCTGGGGCTCCAGGAGTTTAAAATCTCCTGCCCCGCCCCTGAGCACGCTCAGATGCATGATTGGGGGCGTGGGTGGGGGAAGCCTGCAACCAGTGGCCATGCAGCCAGTGTATCCCCAGCCAGGTAAGGGGGAGCCAGATTCATTCTCAGCTGCTGCAGGAAGGTGGCTAGAGTTGGATCCAGCGCTGGCTGGAGCGGAATCCAGCTCCAGATGGATCGAGCCCCAGGACAGATTGGGGCTAGGTCGGGGGGAGAGTGCATTTGGGGCTGCTTGCCCTGAGCACCACAACTCCTAGTTCCAGCACTGCTCTGAACCTTTGACAGAGTAGTCACAGGTGAACAGTGAGCCCAAGTTAGCCCAATCTTAATCCATGGTTGGAAAGTTTAAGCAAGGCTCATGGTTTCCCCACTTACATACATTGCCTTTTACATGGTTTGCTCTCAGTGCATTAAGAACTGCTTAGCAGATCATGCCATGTCTCTGTGTCTTGATTGTGGGTGTTAGATATCTGGCATAAAATCAATCTACAGTTGTGGGGGAAGGGACTGAGGCATTGTCCAATGGTCCCATCCATACATGTGCATGCACACTGGATTCATGCAGAGAGAGAGAATTAAAACCTGTTCCTAACAAGCAAAAACCCATGCAAATGCTGGTGGAATTGCAGTGGAATGGAGCCATCTAGCTGCCTGCAACCTACTAACAAGAGTTTATGGATCAAAGAGATTTCTATGGAGGAATGCAAACAAGCTACTCCTTACCCTAGCAGGAATATCAATCAGAGCAGGGATGAAGAGGAGATTATTTTATATATGCATTTTCTTTTGCTTATTCTAGGACCTCCCTGAACAAAATCAATTTCCTTATATTTATTTGGTTCTTAAGAATGGCTTTTTACTTTGGTGGTGTGACCAAAGAGGTTTAAAACAGGCAGTGCATTAGTTTCTTATTTACTCCTTGTACTGCAACAGACCATTTCTAACCTAGCAAAATCTGCTGTAGCGGAGCCTCAGTTAGAGAACATCCTTCAAAGGAAGCCTGTATTGTGCCCATATTTGCTTCTTACTCCTCCAGTCCATACAAGGAGGGATTGAGCAAGCTGCACTGCATGCAGCCTGGTGGAGATACACTTGGTCCCTAAAAAGCATCCGAGTCCACAAGCCAAGACTTCTTGAACTATTATGTAGGCAAGGCACGTTAGTGTCTGTATGCTCTCTTACCTTATTGGCTGCTTTTTCCACCTTGCACACTTGGCCAGGGATCTCCAGCTGCTGCTTGACTGCTCTAAACTCCCAGCTGTGGCTACAACTCCAGGCTGTAAACAATGCCTCTGCCTACACTGCCAGCCTGCCTGTGCATCGCCTTCCCTTTTCACCACGGACTGCATGGGAGTGTGGAATCAAGATGCAGGTGGTCCACTAAAATACCCCAGGAAGTCCAGAACATTCTTGAACACCATCCCAGACTAGACTGTCCTGTTACTGCACAGTCCTTTAGTCCCAGCAGCATCAAGCATCAGGCCTGCCTAAGCCTATCCACTATAGCACCTACCATTACCGCTCAGAGGACAGGATGGGGGGGGAGATTCGGGCAGAGCCGTAACTACTATTTACATCACCCCTTACAATAGTCAGCACCTGGGGCGAGTGCGACAGAACGTACCCTTTAATAGAGCAGCTGAATGGAGCCACTCTGGTGTTTCTGGGGCAAAGCCCCACTTGCCCCACCATAGTTACAGCCCATGATTCAGTGGTGCAGCAGAAGCACCAGGTTCTGAAATTAAGCTAAAAATAAGGCCATACTTGGATTCTTTGCATTAAAGTTTATTTTTTCAAAGCCCTGCTTTTCTCTTAAGACCAGCCCAAGAATCCCTCTCGATTCTGGATTTCAATTCAGATTTGATTTAATCCACAACCTCAAACCCACATTTTGCCTGGATATTTCAGAGGTGAACACGCTCATGGCTGGAAGCTGAAACTCGATATTCAGAGTAGTATTAAATTCAGTTATTTCCGAGAGAGCATAGTTAACCATTTGAACAAGGGATCTGGTGGCTCCTCATCATTTGCAGTCTTTAAATGAAGATGGGATCATTTTGTAAACTATATGCTGTAGTTCCAATAGAAGAGAGAGGCTCGATAATGGAATTATTGGGTCAGCATCTTTGGCCTGTCCTGTGCAGGATGTCAGACTAGATGTTCATAGGAGGTCCCTTCTAGAGTAAGAAAAACCCCAATGAATGGAAAAGCAGCAAGGATTCCTGTGGCACTTAAAGACCAACAAATTTATTTAGGAGTGTTCCTATGCGAAGGTCCAGCTGGCTCCTGCTTCCCTCCTCCCTTCCCATCTTGAACAGTCTTTTTGGTACCACCGTCTGTATGCAAGATGACTACATAAACATCAGTCATGTGGAGCACTACACTGGCTGAGAGACCCCTCCCCCCCAGCGCCAGCTAGGCCATAGGCCCCAGCCAACCCCCACACCCTACAGCAGTGGTTGTCAAACTTAGGGTTGGGACCCAGTACTGGGTCACAGACCCTCAAGCACTGGGTCACGGCACCCCTTGCTGCCACCACCAAAAGACTGGAGTGCATTGCTCAAAGATGTAATTGCTAGGTTGTGGGCATAAATGATTTTTTCAACTGGGTCCCAAGGAAAACAGTTTGAAAAGCACTGCCCTACAGCACCACTAGGCTGCAGGGCCCAGAGCCTGCTCAGTCCTGAACCACCCCCACAAAGCCAGCAAGCAGCATGCCCCAACCAAACTCTCTTCCTCCCCACAGGGCCACCATGCTGTGGAGCCCGCTCATCCCCAAAGCCCCCACCACCTCCCCACTGCCAGCTAGGCTGCAGATCCTGGACCCCATCCTCCAGTGGTGGTGGGGCTGCACTGCCCACTTTCAGGCAGGTGCCCCCAGAAGTGGGCAACCTTGGGCCCCACAAGGCCTTAATCTGGGCCTGCAGTTAGGCCAAGATTCAAACAGTGATTCATAGCTAGAATTAGGCCTGCAGGATAGGAAGCAAGACTTCTGGCTTTGGTTTAAGCGCTAAATGCATACCAAACATCCAATACTTTCTAAGAATGTGTTGATTTTTCTTGGGAGAGGATTTTCAGTGACGGGAAGTTCACAGAAAACATTATGAAAGATATGGTGCCTAGGAATTGATCATACTCTCAATCAGGGGTGAAGCTCCCATTAATGTCAATGGAAGCAGAATCAGGTCCCTAGTGGTCAGGGATCCCTTCTATCTACCAAATAAACATTGGTCAAGACCAGTATCTTGGAACAACAAAAGCCAAGAAAAGCTTGAAAAATCCACCACAGAATTTTGTAAGACTCATCTCATCCTTGGATGGGACAGTTTGGAAGTGTTTAGTCAGCTCCATGTAGATATCTGGCCAGGATGCATGTATTAAATAAAGGCTGCAAGTTATTTGCTATCCTGAAGTGGTTTTGTTAGTTCTTTACTTAGTGCCAGAATTTCAAAGGTCAGTTATCTAGATCACAAACCCAACCCATTCTCTTTTCAGAGGCCAAACACTTGGGAATCCATGAATTTGCACATTTCCCAATATTTATGAAATCCTAATTCATTAAAAACCTAACAGCTTTGGGCTTTGCTATTCTCCAGCTGCAAACAAAATTATCTCAAACCCTAATGTATCTATCACAGAGGAAATAAGTCCGGTATAGTTCTCCAGAAAGAACTTAATACTTGGGAATATTGAGAACTGCTTTAATAGGATTTGGGACACTAGACACCATTCATGTGGGCAGAAAAATAAGGTCATACTGAAGGTTTTGAAACCACCTCAAAAATAACTGAATGACATGAAGAGTTCTCAGAAGAAAAAATTCACAATTTTTCAAGACAGATATGTTTTCCAGTTCTCTTAATGAAGGAGGACTACAAGTTAAATTCAGATAGGGTTTCTACAGAATCCTCAACAGCAATCTAAAACTCAGCCTTAGACTGTTGTGCTGTGATATCCTCAGATTTCACAATCTAAGCAGAATTGGGTTGGGTCAGCGCTGGACAGGACAGTTCCATGGAAACTAACGCCTCTCAGAATTAAGATGGTACTTCAGGCTGATGGTTGGGACAACATACTGCTCTTTAACCTTGCATTAAGATATAATATACAGACTGCAACACCTATGTTCTGTGTGGCTGCTCTTGTGCTGACAGTTTTAGGAAAATCTCCTCCCACACCTAGAACACATAGACCAGGGGTCTCAAACTCAAATCACCATTTGGACTGCATGATGACTAGTAGAGGGCCATATGAGTATTAGCACATCGGCCCGAAGGCCGCACCACTGGAACCTTTCCATTAAAGGACATTGCAAATATTGGTAACGATTGTGTCATTGCGGGCTGCAGGAAATAGCTTTAGGGGCTGCATGCAGCCCATGGGCCATGTGTTTGAGACCCCTGACATAGACCAATGCATGGTAGAAGCTAGCTGGCATAGCACAGGGGGTGTTCTAGTAACCAGAGGTCAGCTTTTATTAAATTTTGTAAAACTAGAGCTGGTCAAGAGGTTGGAATTGCTGCCATCTGAGAAATTCTATTATTTTGCTGTTTGATTTTGTGCTAAATTGGAACAGTGAAAACAGCAAAGTTTTCACTAAAGAGAAAGTTCTGGAAAAAAAATTCAAACAAAACATGAAAACCTTTCATTTCACTTGGGCATTGCACTGCATGCTCCTCAGCTGCCATGATGCTTCCTGGGAACAACACTGTGGTGTTTTATGTCCATTCCCCACCATTGACTGGGCTCTCAGAGTAGACAGTGCATCCCCAGCTGCATTGTGGTGTCCTCCCTGGCACTTAAGCCACAAAGGAAACCACAAAAACTCATGGGATAAATAAAGTTGTCAGTCAGTCTTTAAAAGTGCCACAAGACTCCTTATTTGTTTCAAAGGAAACCACAATGCATTATGGGGAATGTAATCTGGTAAGGGAGTCCTGCCCACAAAGTAGACTGCGCACCTAAAGCACCAGACTGGTGGGCTCGAGACACTATGGAAACTCAGGGGGATAAATGCAGAACTAACATTATTTTGATTGTTAACCAGCTCAGAAACATTTGTATTCAGGATAACACAGCCCCCAAAATAAAATATTTTGTTTCACTCACTCAAAAAATTCAGACATTGCATTTTTTTAAAATCAAAAACATATTTCAACAGAAAATTCCAGCCAGCACTAGTTTTTACTATTATGTTCTTTCAACAGGAGTAGTGACACATTGATAACAGTGCCAGGACCTGGCCTGACTTTGTGCTTCCACCATTGTGAAGACCAGGGCTAGAGAAATTACAGGAGAATGGTTAAAAATTCTCATGAGAAATGCAGCCATAAAGCCCGATTCCACAATAAACTCCATGAGAGTGGGATTCTTTGGCCTTTGTGGAGGCCATTTAAAATCAGCAGGGCTTCATCATCATAAATAATCTCATCCATGTAGCATGCAAAACAGGATTAAGGATCAGCTGGTCGACTGTAGTTTGTAAAACCCCATAGTTGCTAAATTAGGATTTGACCCCACTACCACTAGACCCATGCACTAGCACAGTTGTCCACAATGATTGTATGGTTGCAGTCTAATTCTTCTTTTTTTACTCCTGATGAGGATGGGAGGATGCAGTATTAGAACCATGTTAATCATAAAGCCACCTTTGGAGGCCTGAAAATGTAGAAAAGCAGCTATTAAGCTATATTTGTGTCTCAGATTAGAGCATATTATGATTTATCCCTTCAGGGGAGGGGATAGGAGCTAACAAAGTGTTCCATTGTAGAGGCACCAACAGCCTTAGCCATCATTTCTGCATTTGAAAACTTGTGAAGCAGGATGTGAAAAACATGCTGACTCTTGGGAAATAAGTTGGGCTGTTAAAAATAAATAGGTTCCAGCTTTTCAGGAAAAACAGATTGACAATAGTGACGTATAAACACCCAGCAGCTTGTTGTCCATTTCCCACGAGACTCTGGTGATTTAGTAAGAAACTGCAGCTCATGCAGATGGTTGCCTAGAAATGTAAATGGTAGTATGTTCCTAAATTCTTCAATCTCTGTTTTCCACAAGTCACCTTTGACATAGTCACACCTGGTACAGCGCCTTAGATAAAGGAATATTTGATGTTTTTGCAAAGATTAACTTAGAGGAGATGTAATAAAAGTTTCTCTTCCCATGTGCCTGCCTGTCTCACAGAGACAAGATGGTGTCAGTGCCAGATATGGGCATCTTAGTACCAACAGAAGCCCATCAGTTCTGAAGCAGGGTTTCAGCAGAAATCAATTTCATGGATCAGCCTTTATTTGGAAGTGAAAGTTATCAAACAGTCCTGCTTATTATATTTTGGATGCCAGGCTACTGGGAAAATGTGACTGTATGTTCTCAACTGGCAAAAGGCATGAGGGGTTTACAGACATCCCTTAGGTCTGTCATCAACATAACAAGGGTGACACAGAAAGGCTGCATCAACAGCCAATGACAGATTAAGGGGATGGCAGGCTGAAGAGGTAACCTCAAGAGCACTGCTCTCTGATCACACCAGGAAGCCAATAAACTATGAGACCTTCACCTTAAAATAAAAGCCAGAATAAAATAGAATGTCACACCACCTTTCTGGAGGGGTAAATCAGTGTCAGAGACAAGCCCTTCATGGAAATCACCTTGCTTCCAGCCCTCCACATTCAGCTTCGGGGATTCTTTAGGAAGAGCTCCACTCCTGATTTCTCTTCAGGAAGTACTTCAGGAGTTGAAATTGAGACTTTAAGGCAGCTAGGCCCCAAACTAAATGGAGCTTCATTGGTTTGCAATCACATAGAAACTCAAGTGGCTTGTACATTCAACACAGGAAAAAGGTGTAACATGTTTCATGCTAGAAGCATGGCCTCACACGTGCAACCAATTTGAGAGGGTGATTGAATACAATCCTTGGGACCCCATGCAAAAGAGCAATAATCTGATCCCACCCCCTTAGGGCTTCTCAGAGAAGCAGTAAGAAAGCCACTTAAATGCAAACCTATCCATCCCTGTTAGAGTCTACAGACAGACAACACTGTCACTGGTATTGAAGAGTGACAATAAATTTATGAGAAGCAGCAGGAACATCCTGGGTGAAATCATGCCATTTTTGAAGTCAGTTGGAACTTTGGCATCAACTTCAATGGGATCAAGATTTCACCACTTATCTTTTTCCAGCACCAAAGGAACTACTGACCAATGCAGTCCCTATCAAGGCCTAAAACCAAGCCAAAAGAGAAGGGAAGGAGACCGCTTTCTCAGTAACTTCTCATAAGAAAGGAAGGTTATAGATAATGTAATAAGATACCTACCCTGCATCACAGTGTTCACTCACCATTGGGGCACCGCCTCCTAGTTGCTCTGGAGGTTAACTCTTTGCAGGTTTGACACCCTCTTCTAGCACTCACGTGCATACCCTCCCACCCCTCTCTGTGACTCAGGGGGCTCTTTCTTCTTGACTTGGCATTCCAGCCAGATCCCTACAGTCCTTCCCCTCCATGGTCCCAAAGTCCACTATAGACAGCCATCCTATGCAGCCTCTGCTTCACTGTGCTACCGTACTACTTCCCCCTGTGGCTGGTAGAGGCACCGGGCTCACTCTCTACTTTAGGGTCCCCAGGCTGAAACCTACAACCAGCAACCACAGTTAGCAATCCCAAACCTATCTCCTGTTTCCCTGGGCTGCTCCTACTTCACTTCTAGCAGTCTGTCTTTCCTCACTGTCCTATGCGTACATTCTTCCCTCAGCCACAGGACTTCAATTCTACTACTGATTTCTTTTTCTCCCTTGCTACAACTAGAAAGTGACTGCAAGTCTCCACACTGTCACCCTCTACTACTGCCATCTTCCTGGCTTTGCCATAACCCCACCTGTTTTTCTCAACTGGGCTCCATATCCAATCAGGGGGGATAAAACTTAATTCCCCCAGCTGTGGCCTGTCAAATTAACTGGCCCCCTTCTCAGCCTCATTAACCCTTTCAAGGCTGGTATGAATTGAACACTGTTACACCCTGGCTCAAAAAACAAAATTTTACTTGAAGAAAGTTGGCCTATTTCCTTCTTGTCTGCATTCTCACTTTTACTGGCCATTCAGGGGATGATTTCATATTACAAGTTGTAGGTCACCATTCTCCAAGTACCTGCATGAACTCTGTAAAAGCAGCCAGCTGAATTCAACTAGGAATTGTTTTCGCCTGTGTTGACGGCTTTTACCATGGTAATGGAGAATCTAGTTTAATCTGAGTATTCTTGCCAGTGAAGAAGGAAAATTCCACACTATTAGAAAGTATAAATTCTTTTTCCAAAGGGGAAACATTCCAAATTCACCAGACTGACCAATAAATTGAACAGCTTTGCTGAAAAGGACTTCATAGTCTCTTGAAGTTAAAGACAAAATATTCCCCAAGATCTCCAGAACTGCCAGGGGACAGAGTTTTTAAAACTCTTTGTGCAACCAGTTTCTTTGTGCTCTTTTTTCAGCTCCCTCTCTGGTGAGAATTATACATTTAGGCTTATAGCTCCTCATTGGAGAGGCACACAAGCAGTTCCCATGCTCCTCTGGGGTCTCTCAGAGTGGGTATCTGGCTTTCTGACTAGGCATTGACTTTTATCAGGGTCCTGTCCTCAGTCCTCCAGCTGTCACCCTAGCCCCTTTTCCTGTTGTGTCTGCACAAACCCTCTCCCATGCACCAGCGCTTTGCCTTGGCTCATATAGAAAAGTGCCATGCACCAAGTCTTGCCTCATCTTTAGTCTCTCACCTACTGGCAAAAGGTTGCTTCACTGTAGTCCTGCTAATCTTGTTTTCCCTGTCTGTAGACACATGCCGTAGGGATGACAGTACCCAAAATGTCCATTCTTAAAGACCACCCCGGCCTTCCCTTAAAAGGGACAGCATGCTGCAACCCAACGCTATAGCATTCTACCACAGAGACACTGTTAAGTTCTACATGATGGTTACAAAAAGAAAAAAGCCCAAACACTGTATAGAATAATTTTTCTATTGAATTCTATTGAGTGTTTCATAAGGAAAGGACCAGTAAAATAGGTCCATACTACTGATAGGCAAGAATGAGATCCTCAATCTAGAGAAGGTAATGATCTCACCATGATAAAGTTGTTGATCCTCCCTCATTCCTTCATTCTACAATTGTGTCCAAAAAATGAGATCCAAAACATGCTCACCTATGAGCTCAGCCAGAAGCCCCCTAGAATATGGCTTTCACAGAAGCTGTAAGAACACAAATCAAAGCTATAAAAGTATTATTTAAGAGGACATCACTGAAGTCCTCGGTGACTTCAGACAACACAAGATCCACAAAAGCAACTTGCAATCCCGTACTATTTCATTACTGCTTAAGGGTATCCCTTTATTCCTACAAGGGAAAGGTCAAAAACTGATATAAATACAAAGATATATAACTTTGGGTAATGGAGAAGAACACATACTTGATACAGTTCAGGATCCTCCAAGAACAATAATTGAGAAGTATTTGAAAATATGTTTGTTGCAAAGCAGATGTCTCCTGTGAATATCAAATTTATAATAGAGTGTTCAGAATGAATCCAAGTCTTCAGAATCACATAGATTAGTAGATGGTATCACAGCTATTATAGACTATCATGTAAAGCAAGATTCTTTCAAAAATTAAGGATCACTTTGAATCCAATATACCTGAAGAGTCAGGCCAGTTCATTTGGGGCCAGTCATGTTTTTTGTATTCCAGTTACCTAATGTGCTAGAGCTGAGTTGTCCCTGTTTAAAGACAGTAACACCAAGCATCCTTTTCTTTCACATAAGCATGTTGAGACAGGTTGATCAGGTAGCATGCCTGATAAATTCAAGTGTGAGATCACTTACTAACAAAGAAATGTTGAAAATTGACTTCCCTAGTATAATAAGATTACTCGTCAAGAGAATGGATGTATTAAAAATGAGCACATTGTCATTATACTGAGGTTGTAGGTCAAAAACAAAAGCAAATCTAGAGCCTATTAACTTTCCAGTGTCAATAGGTATGACCTTTGCCTCTGACAAGTCCTCCATGAGCAGCTGAAGTTGAACCACTGGGAAGTCGAATCCAGAATTATATTGCAACCCATAACTTTCACCGCCTAATAGTCTGGGAGGCTGCATCCAACATTTTATGCAAACATGGAAGATTAAACAAAGTATAATATCAAGAGCTGATAGGTTAAGACCTTTTTGACTTAGCTTTTCCTTCCCTTCCATTCCCAACCAAGAATTGCAGGAGCTCAGCAGTATACAGAGCATGAGTCAGGAACCCATAGCATTATGTGGTTTGGTTACGTGGTTTATAAATGGAGAAGCTGGTGACAGGGATCTATTTCCCTTTATAGCCAGAAATAAGTATTGAAGTGGTCAGCACTTACAGGTCTTGCAAGCAAGTAATACTTAATTGCTTTGTGGTTTAAAGATCAACTGCTGTCCCCACCAGCCCATCCCACCCCCCCTGAGCTAGATGGCTCAGACCACACCTGTCAGAATATTTATTCATAAACATTTAGTTTAACTCTCCCACTTTGCAGTCATGTCTTTAGCTAGTTTCTGTGGAGACTTGCACCTTCCTACAAAAAGAAGTTGCTTTTATGGGTGCACTCTTATGGAACAGGGAATGGGAGACTTGCCACCATCAGTAAGTCTAAATCGTAAGAATTCCTGGGTTAAACTCCAGAGCTGCTACAAGTTGTTTTAGTTTAGTCCTAGGTGACCTGCCACACTGGAATTCCAAGAGACAAATCTTTTCACAATGTATTGGGAGTGGGGGGGATTTTAATAAATTAAATAAATAAAAAACAAAACAAGAAGATTATACAGATATAATAAGGCCTGATTTTCCCATTTGTCAACAATTCCACCAAGAGTCAAGAACTTCTACAGGTCAGGCCCAGACTTGAGTAGCTTTATTCTAGGAAATACAGAGCAAATTTCATCCTCTGATATGCTACTTCAAACCCATTGAATTAAATAGGGTGGCAGAGGTTTAAGTGAGATCAGAGTCTGGTTCAGTGTGTCTAATGAATAGAGACTGGGATTCTTTCAGTCAAAAGTGGGTTCCATCCCTGGTTCTGACAGCATGGGACTTGAGCAAGCCACTTAATTTTCATGCTGCAATTTCCCTATTTATAAAATGGGGCTACATAAAGCATCTCGAGGTCTCCTGGGAAGAAGTACTGTATGAAGGCAAGTAAATGTTATTGTCCCATCTTTGATATTTACCAGTAAAAGAAAGACAGCACCCAACTGTTGGCTGTTTTCAGTTAAGATACATTTAACAGCAAATGGCATTTTGAGCATTCTGCATCAATTAGTACTTCATTAAAAATTGTTTTGTGAACAATCATCCCATCTCAGTGTGAATTTGAACTTCAAAGTGCCCTGGGATATTTTGCACAAAAGGCACTCAGGAAATGCAAGATCTGCTGTATTGTGTTACAACTGCAGTGTTACCTAGCTCAGTTTTCCTTCCATATTATATTGTCAATAAATCTGCCTCGGGAAGAGACCACCTGCTGTTTTCACACTGCATTTTAGGATTTACAAACAGAAATTGATGCCAAGCACTGATGCTTCAGACCTCATTTCTATCCTTGGAACTCACATACCAGGGTGAAGGGCATTGTATGAATACCTAGATTCTGGAGATGAAATCTATAGGAGTCTTTTATGCTTATGTAAAAAGAACAAACATACATTACAGTAGAATAAATACTGGTTATGTGCAAATCCACCTTCCTTTGCCCAGCAGAACTGGTGAGATTTCATTTGGACTCTGTCTTTTGAGTAAGTATGAAAATGGAGAGTGTTAATTTAGTTTAAGCACAAAATTAAAAAGGCATTTGTAATTAAAAGAAAGCTTGGGGAATATCAAAATTGCTCCCCCAGATCAGACTAATGATCAATACTGGACATTTCAGAAGAAGGTAAGAGAGAATCCACAGTAAACTTCTGTAGAATAACTTTTCATAGGGAGTATTTCATTCTATCTCCCTATTACTTAATGTTTGGCTTGTCCGTGAAATGGGAGTTTATATGCCTTCTAAATCACTTTCTCTTTTTTAAACCCTTACCCTGGTAAAGCCCAAGATGAAGAACAAATATTTGCAAGATTAAAAACACAATTTAATTCAAAACAAGTTTAAAAATGAAACTCAGGGTGGTGGTGGTCATCCTCACTGCCTGATTCCCAGAGGATAAGTGTTTGTTACGGCCTAGCTCACACTGTAGCTACTCCCAGAGGTCCCTGGTTCAGCCCCTGATGATGATCAAAAGGGTGGCTATCTTCATATAAAAACAACAAGGAGTTGCGTGGCACTTTAAGACTAACAGATTTATTTTTTGCATGAGCTTTCGTGGGAGAAGATCCCACTTCCTCAGATGCTTGTGGTAAATTCTAACATGGGAACCACAAGAGAACTCCCTTTTTATATTTGTCTGCACTGACTGATTTTTTTTAAAAAATGAAGAGTTATGGGGAAGAATTGAACAACAAATCTAAGTCTTTCCATCTGCATAATCTAGGATCAGATTCTCAGCTGTCAATTGTGTTAGCTGGCATAGCTCCACCAAACTCAGTGGAACTACATCAGCTTACACAAAGTGAAGATCTGACCTCTAATGTGTTATTACAAGGTTAGGACAGTGTGTGTATAAATACGATCTTACATTAAAAAATCTTGCTACATCAGGTCTTCATATATGGTACTTGTTCATACACACTTACCTGAAATCCTAGAGCAAATCAAGTGATGAGGTGTATAATTACTACAATTTTACACCTGCAATTTAGTGCTTAGCTACTACCCTCATGGGTGTTAAAGAGCATCTTGTGATAGCTAGTAGCTTTTGTGGGTGCAATAAAGGAAGTGCAAGTTACACCAGCCCACAGGCAGCTAGATTTCCCTCTTTTAAAAACGGGCCCAAACATACCTATACATATGTTTATTGTGTTAGAAGAATCTTCCCCTTACCTTTCTTAATGACTGCAAGAGTTTGGGGTGGAGGGCATTAAACTGTTAATGAAATAGGATGTTCATGAAAGTACATGAATTTATCAGTACTGTACAATATTTATCAGTCTATTTTAGGGTACGTCGTTACACCATACTACACACAAAATTATTAGCTACCAGGGCAGAGCCCTGGGCACCGAAATTTAGAGGGCACCAAAGCATGGCCAGCAGCCACAGACCTTACTTGGTCCTGAAGGCACATTCCTCTGGGTGCCTGGCTGGGGCTGGGGAAGTTTAAAATCTCCCTCATAATATATAAACATATCACTTCCTAAAACCTTTCCAGCAGTGGTGAAAAATGCCTTTTGTTTCTTCTTCTGTTGACTTATATGCATCAACTTCAAACTCCTTCCATATAGTACCATCCAAGATGCACAGTTTAAAACAAAGCAATTTTGTACCGTTGGTTGGGCACAATTAGCATTGAGGGCAGGAAAGCCCTCGTCTGTGCTATGACAAACCTAGGTTCAACTCCTCTGCCACCACAAACCTTCTGTGTGCCAATATAACGGGGATAATACCACACCCCTATCTCCCAGCTACGAGAAATAGGCACATTAAAAATTGTGGGGTAATCAGATCCTGCAGTGATGGAGACCATGTAAGTAGTCAGGATATGGTTTTCTTATTTTAGGACAATTTTAGTATTTAAGTTTGGGACCGTTGGCTTTTTTCTGCAGAGTACAGACTTGACGTAGCTACCACCATTTTATTTTATTTTTAAGGTAAACAGCTAGGGTGGATTATTCATACTACTTGAAGTAAAAAGATAATATCAACACAACAGACATATTAGGTACAGATGTAGGTTTGTAACTGTCATTTACATAGACCTCACATAGGTATTGCTCTAGAAGAAATGAGAGGATTGCAAGCAATTTGGGGGATCACATGGTACAGTCAACGTATTGTGTTACAGAGCATTTCTGCAATTATTGTATACAACAAGGTCTCCAAATCATATCACAATTTATTAGTAAAAGGAGAACAATGAAGAAATTGTTCATTGGTGGTCCAGATACCTTACACTTCTTAAATCACTTTCTCCCCCCTTTAATAGATTATCTGAAGGCAGTATCTTGGCATGATTTTAATCAAATTTAAATATTGCAGAGTGATCTGCCAATATCCATTATGTTTATGAAAAATTATTTCTTTTCTTACACCAGATTATTCTGAAAGTCTGCTATTCATGAAATAGGCAAGTAGCAGTGCTTCTGGCTGCAAATGCAACACTTTCCCCCACAAACAAGATTCCTACTGTTAAGACAGCTCTTGTTTCTCTCTGTAAGCTTCAAAGATGCAGGCTAATGTATGAGTGGGTGGCACTTGTTGTTACTACAGTAATGGACAAACCTCAATGTCTGGGTCAAGATTTTCAAATACAGTTGCCTGGAGTTAGACCATTAATACAGATTTAGATTCCTCATTTGGGCCCCTTTTAAAAAAAACCTTTGATTTGGACTTTTGATTTGGGATAGGCAGGTAAAAAAATTTCTGGAGTTTATTTGAATTACCCTATCCTTTGAGGACTCATCAAGGAATCCCATTATCCTCCTCCTCGTTTCCTCACACAATTCTTACCTCTAGTCCCTCTCTATCTACTGTGTTTCGTTCTTGAGAAATTGATTAAAATCAGCAACTTGATACCCCCTAGGTGTTCTCCTTCTAATCAAAAGGCAGCAAAAGGGCCTGTTATCAAGTTACCTTCTCTGGAGAATGACTAAGAGGCTCAATAGGCATTTTGGTATTAAGTCTTTTTCGGATGTAGACTGATAGCAAACTCCGTCTCCAGGTAGCTTCTTTAAAATTTAAGTGACATTATGTATTTAGACCTCAAAGTGCACCATGGTACTGTAAAATTCTTGAATCCATTCCTGTGGAATTAAAGAGGGGTACATCACTACCCAATCCTAAAAAAATGCTTTGGTTTTGATTCAAGGGACAAGCAGAGTTTTGCGGGTAAGGAGACAAGATATGTGTTTTCTCCAAAAGTACTTGTTTATCAACTACTTGTTTATCAACTACTTGTAATGTATTTCAGATTATGAAAAAGGTTTATAGAGAGGTTCAGTCCATTCTCTATATTGAAAGAAACCACACACATACACAAAAAAATGTTTTTTAGGCCTAGCTCAGGCCCATAGCATGGAAGCTGAACTTTTTAAAATAAAATAAAATAAAGCCTAGACCTGTTGCAGCTTAGATCTCAATATCATACCACACACTCTTTAGCATGCCAAGTTCTGCATTGATTTAATAGTGAGTTACTGGGGCAGTATGTAACATCCCTGCAGTACTGTGTGGGGATTGTGAAACTGCTGCATACCCTTAACAGCTATTTAGCTTGGGGTGAGCGCTCCACCAGATTCTAGCTGGTGATGCACAAGCAGCCTCCATTAGATTCTTGTCACCTGACCCAACAGCAGGTTGCTCCAGGTTTAAGGAGTGTCTACACTCCCAGGGCTGCACAGATCAATGCATCAGGATCAGTTGACCAGACTATGAAGACCCGCACAACTGATCCCAGGCAGAAGCACTCTTCAGTTGACACAATGAATCCATCCTCCCAAAAGAGTAAGGCTGCATCAGCCGAAGGGCATCTCCCGTTGATGCAGCATAGTGAAGACACTGTGGTACAACAACGTAAGTTCATAGGAGATGTGCAAGCTACATTATGTAGCTTGTATATCTCCCATTGATGTCCAGTGGCAGTAAAGACCAGGCCTAAGTTTAGTGAACATTTCCCTCAGTCATTCACAAACCAACAAGGGAGAAGCCAAAGCCCAAGACCAAACCATCCAGTCCCAGTCAAAAAGTCTGACCTGTGATGATTATTAGCCAGTCTACCCTTCCATCAAAGTGGAAGGAACATGTGCCAACTTTTGTTACTGACCAAAGTTTATCTAAAACACATCTCTCAAAAATACACTGGTTAAGATAAACTACTAAACAAGTATACAAACTACTGAAAAATAGATGAAGTGATAAGTAGCAAGAGCAAAGAGATTAAAAATAGCTACCAAAAGGAAAAAAAATCATAAAATTGTTGTCTAAATTATCCACACTAACAAGACTTGAATTTGTGATGTTTCAGCCGTGTTAGCAGTTACATGCTGTTTCTTAAACGCAGGCCGAGCATCCTTACCTGCTTGAGACTCCTGTCCCCACTTTTGCAGTCCTTTTGTCTTCCAGATCACCCATCAGGTGTTCACTCAGTTGAATGGGAGTGGAGTCCCGTGATGTTATCATGCTCCTCCTTTTATTATTTGTTTGAGCTTTCTAGAACAGTCTATGGATGAGACATAGCAGCTGCTTTCCATCGGGGAAACCACCCCCTTGCAAATGTGCATCTTACAGCAAAGCATTAACTATAAGCAATCTCAAATAGTGGAATGTCTCCTTGACGGGCCACTGGCATATTTGGTCACTTCATTGTTGCGCCTAAAAGGAAGTTTTGGTGGTTTCCACTTCATAATATGTTCTAAGATATTGTTCTAAATGCTACTTCATCTGTCACGATAGCACATACAATTCAACAGAATATTAGGCTGTCTACACTTAGATTGTTAAATCGATTTAACTTAAAATCAATCTAACTGAATCTAAATAAAAATCATTAAATTGATTTAAGTTAAATTGATTTAACATGTCCCCACTAGAAACCCAAATCAAACTAGCATGTCCACGGACAAGACTTACTAGTTTGATTTAGGAGAGAGGCACCATGGAAGTGGCAAGATGGCCCTCAAGAAGGGCCATGCCCCTGCCCAATATATAGAAAGAGGAAGGCACCCTGGGAGGGAGAAGGGCAAAAAGTGTTAAATCGAAGTAACAGTTAAATCAAAATAACATGGCTACGCTGCATTATTTAGAAATAATAATTTTCAATTAATCATCATTTCAATAAAAAGTGAGGTTTTATTATTTCAAAATGACCATTCCTTATTTCAAAAGGAGGGAACTCCTCATTTCAAAATAAGGAAAGCTAGTGTAGACATCCACTACTTTAAATCGAAATAAGCATCATTATTTTGATTTAAAGTAGAAGTGTAGACATACCCTTAGTGTTTAGCAGATCAAGATTTTTAAAGTACCACCACACAAAGCACACATTGTACAGAACATATCATAATTACATGCCATTACTGAAGATGGGTCTTTTGGAGGTGTTTTCAGACACAGAGTGTGAGATAAAGGCTCAAGGCCCAAACCTTTGGGAACACTGGGAAGAACTGAAACAACTTTAAAATCATTGTGATACTGAGGAAACTTCTAGCAGTTTAATTCTCCCTGCAGTGAAGTTTTCATTACCCTCTCAGCTCCAGTTTCTGGGGTCTCCTTCCTGCTATTCAGCAAGACATTCTGCCATTAGAACTGCCTCTTTGCTCTCTCATTTCTTTGCATCCTGCTCAGAATACAACAAGAATTATAGCCAATTCATTGTCTGCCATTTAGAATGTTCAATGTCAAAGTCACGGGAATAAACACAAGTAAACAATGTCAGCTGTCTAGCCCTTTTGATCCAAGAGACCTTTTTTTGGAGCTTTCCATTTTATTAAAATGAGATATTAGTAGAGCAGATGCTTTCCAAATACATGGTCCCTTCCTCAGTACTCTGCATTATAAAAACAAACAAGGAGTCCTGTGGCATTTTTAGGCTATGCCTACAACTAAAACTTTAGGTCAGACTTGCTTAGTCCAAACTAAATATTTTGAAGTTAGGTCGAACTAACCACATTTTTTTAGTTCTAACTTCTTAGTTTGAACTAGCCATGCTTTTTTTAGTTCGAACTAAAAAGTTAGTTTGAACTAAAAACTGTCTAGTTCGAACTCAAAGTTAGTTCAAACTAAAAAAAAAAAAATGCAGTTAGTTCGAACTAATTGCTAGTTCGAACTAGCATGTCTGCATTGGGCTATTTTGAAATAAAAATATAAATGAGTTCAAACTAAGCAGTTAGTTCAAACTAAGCAGCCTAACTAGTTCAAACTAAGCTTTGCTAGTGGAAATATTTTTTTTTTAATTTTTTTTAGTTCAAACTAGGCAAAGCCTAGTGTAAACAGGGTTCAAATTAAGGCTCTTAAATTCAAACTAATCTGCTAGTGTAAACATAGCCTTAAAGACTAACACATTTATTTATCGCATGAGCTTTCCTGGGAGAAAATCCCACTTTGTCAGATACTTTGAAGATGGGGAACGAAGTGGGAGTTCTCTCCCAGGAAAGCTCATCCAATAAATAAAAGTGTTAGTCTTTATGTGCCACAGGACTCCTTGTTTGTTTTGCTGAAGTAGACTGACACAGCTACCCCTGTGGAACTTGAATTACAAAGTTGATTTTTACAAGTAGAAAATTGGTTCTTTACTATGCTTCTGGAGTCCTGTTCTTCTTGAAATTACATATCACAAGTTTATTTTATTATTGCATTTATTTTGTTATTTCAGGAAAAAAGTTGCCCTGTCATTGCTAATCTCCTATCTTTCGTTATTATTATAGGCTGGACTAGTAGAATGGCCTGCAATCATCACTGCCTAATACTTTCCATTATAAAATACTGTTTCGGTTCCTTGTAATTTCTCCCAACTTAAACTCTTTGGGACATTTTCCTTACTTCGCATCTCCCTAAGGATGACTCTTTTGGAAAAATTTTAGCCAAAATGGTTCTGAGATTAAGGCAAGGGAAAAATACAGTACAAACTTCTGAAATGCACTAACGTAAAAGAGCTTAATAAAGGAAAAGTACGTACATCTCCATTTCAATCCATTGTGGCTGCACATACAGCAACAGCAGCTCTCACAGGTCTGAATACAAAGCTATGGTTATTCTTAGCATCTCCTGGCAGCCTGGATGCCATGTGGAATGTTGGGGCTGATGGAGGGGTTTTAAGAAAGTTCTTTGACTACAAAGGGAGACAAGTCATGCTGGTTGAACTTGTAGGTCTACAAGAGCCTGCAGCATCTGGGTTTGCTTCCAGAGATACGCCCTTATATCCTGGGGCATCTCCCTCTCCCTTTCCAGTTCATCTGCTTTCCTCCTTACCTCCCTTTCTTCTTTTTCTTTTCTTCCTTTCTTTCTTGGAAGTTCATTGAGATCTCTCAGGAGGATCAAGGTGCATCCCTGTATACATAAACAAACTGCTCTGCATTCTCCCCCTACCCCTCCACGTATGTGCCCCCCTCAACCCCCACTTGGGTTGCCAACTTCCTCTGGATCTATTCTAAGAGGTTTTGTCACATGACACAATGGCATTATGAGCAACCTCTTGCACTCTAAAACTCATCAAGCTCAGAGCCATCATTTTGCCTTCAGTGGTAATAAGGATCATCTGAAATCATAATTTCACATTTTAAGCACATTGCATAAACAAACAGTATTGCAAAATCTCCAGTTGTAATGTGGATCTTATTTTTAAGCAGGAGATTGGATTCAAATTACCTTGCTTGTTAATGCAAATTTAAATGTGTGCATCTGTGCATTAGTTAATTTCAGCATTTAAAAATACAGAAAAAATAGTGTACCATTAGAAAATGACAAATACAGTCAAAACTCATTGATTAGGCTTAAAATCAAATGTTATTGTATTTACTTTGTGGAAGTTAGGTCTCATGTAGTGGAGTGCCTTTGCTTAGTTCCTTTCTTAAATTTGTACTTCTGGTTGCTTTCAGCTACTCCACAGAATTTTGCTGCATTCATAGAAGTCAGCACACAACATACTGCATGCAGCTCAGTTGCACCTGTAACTCAGCTTTCACAATACTTTCACTTAATATGTTTCTTTCTTTGTCCCAAAGCTGAAACATTAAACTGAAAACCCTTTCACAGTAGGCATTTGAGACTGGAAATGAAAGTGTGAAAGACACGAATTTAAACACTTAGCTGTTTCCACTTTCTGGTATTTGTTTGAGAACTTCTACCCATCTTTGATCTATTTTTAGCTTCTTTGAAATGATTTTTCCTCTTATTTGCAATAATATTCAGTAATCATCATATAGCTTGTCAAAATCAATCTCAGAGTGAAGAACTTCAGCCAAC
This sequence comes from Podocnemis expansa, assembly GCA_007922195.1. Taxonomy (NCBI): domain Eukaryota; kingdom Metazoa; phylum Chordata; order Testudines; family Podocnemididae; genus Podocnemis; species Podocnemis expansa. The sequence continues at coordinate 33,018,501 of ML681972.1, read as the reverse complement.
TTCTCAAGATCAGACCACTTTACTTCAGTCCGCAAGAGGACTGACATTTGCTTGAAAACAGTGGAAAAATCATATAATTTCTCAAGGTATTTAGTGCGTCTTGACAATGCTCTTTCTGCTTCCTCCTTAAAATTTTCCTCTTATTAGATGGAGAGACACTGCCCAAAATAACTTGAGCTGATCTTCCATAGAACTTGTCATCTTTTCTTCTTCTTAGTTTAGAACAAAGACCTTCCATAACACAATCTAATTCTGTACAGCTGACTTTGTTACATTCTAGCTTTTTGAGTGCTTCATAAAATACTCATCACATCACACAGAAAGAAAAAAATACGAAGAGGGAGAGACTCCTGCTCATCCTCACTGTATACTTCAACTATATCTTAACACCTTCCCCACCGCCCCTACATAAGAAATATGCTTTTACAGCAAGCCAACATCATAGGACTCATTCTATCCAAGACAGAAGGGACAGGCCCCTAGATGGTACCTGAGGTAGAGGTTCCTTACACTCAATTTCAATGAATTTGAAGACTGAACTGAGGCATTATTAAACTACATAAGAGGAAACAGTTTATACCAGTACTTCCCAACCTGTGGCCCACAGGAGCTTTCAAGACAGCCCATGGCTCCCTTCCTGCTGCCTGCAGAAGGAAGTCACTGCCTAAGAACCCAAGTCGAGCACATTTCTGCAAGGCTAGAAGATCGGTGCAGACTCATTGCTGCAGATGAGAGAATTGGGAGATCAGTGCTTTCCCACCGAACAGCTGCAGCAGAAAGCATGGCAAGCACTCTGCCTGGATTCCTGGGCACTGGGCTGCCTGTTGGATCCAGGAGGACAGCACTGACCACCTGTTTCCCTGACTGCATAAGGAAGCCACTGCCTAGGGTTCCAGGGAGAATGCAAAGGGCTGCAGGACACATGGTTTGCTTGCTGCAGCCAGAGAGATGGGAGATCTGTGAAGAGGTCAGGAGGTTGCCTCCTTGCTGAACTCATTCCATCTGGATGAAGTAGTGGAAGGGCCGGCTGGCAGGGACTGGTGGCCCTTCAGTGTTGTAAAAATATTTGTGGCCCTCAAGCCAGAAATGGCTGGGAAACACTGGTCTATACTAAGGCTGTTTCTTCTATAATATTTGAAATACATACAGCCATGACCTTGTCTCCTTATTATGGTTAAAAGAAAAAAAAAAATCAAGCTAACCATGTTTAATCCCTTGTGTCTTGGAAAAATAAACTGTTCCTGGGGAAAGCTTCCTATTTCCCTTACTAGAGGCTCCAATCTGAATGAGAAAACCATGCTAATTCAAGATCATTAAGCTAAATTTCTTGCAATTTTGAGGCCAAAACATACTCATTAATACTGGTTGCTGTTGTCTGTCCACAAGATATTATTCTTGTTGTTTCTGAAGTTGGTGAAAACCAGGAAGCATTTTGTTACCAGTCTTGGCTAGCATAACAAATGAAGTACACCATCAGAAATTTGTCCAATTTCTGCTGTCATCACTGTGTTTCCCTGCGGTGTGGTTGGTTTGGTAAAGGAGGATGTAATCTGGTGTTCATTTCTGATTCTTCCACAGATTCCTTGTGTTTAGTACACTCTGCATGTATACTAACAGCTTGTCTCCATTCTTATGTAACAGAAAATACTTAATGATGCAATACATTCGTCCATAAATTCATTGACTTTGCTAAATCAGTTTTTAGTCAGGGTCTTTATGCCAGTTGTCACTGTAACACCACCACTTTCTCTTTTATGTTAACATCAGAGCTGCTATGTTTTGAAGAGGCCTCACTATCATCCATGTCTATACTTTATTTTTCATCTCCAAAGTTTGAGGCAATTCCAGTGCAATATAGACTAAAGAGACAAAACAAACATACCTGTGTGTGTGTGTTTCTTTATAGCGTACAGACTTTACCATTGTAACAAAGTCACAAAGTCACAGCTACACAAGATAAAGAAATGCATGCACAGTGGCACTGTTGAGCAGGCAAATACACGTTACTTTGGCATTTTAAACACCAGCTGAGCTTCTGTACAAATTGGAGTCAATATTCATTTTTGGCAAGCCCTATAATTCATCTCCCAGGTTGCTCTCAGCATTCCCCTGGGGTATGCCTACACTTACAATTTAATTTGAATTAATAAGGATTAATTTGAATTAAATTAATGCACAGCTACATTGGCTTTCATTAATTCGAACTAAGGAATTCCTTAGTTCGAATTAATGAAAGCTTACTTCGAAGTTATAAAACCTCACAACTTTGAAGTAAAGTTAATTCAAGTCTATTAATTCAAATTAACCCAATATAGCCATATTAATCCCAACTAACCATTAATTCGAATTAATGCTTTTGACCTTCTTCCTCCCAGGGTGCCTTCTTCTTCCTGTATATTGGCAGGGGGGGGGGCATGGCCCTTCTTGGGCACCATCTTGCCACACTTCCGATGGTGCCCTTCCCCCAATTTGAACTAGCACGTCTTGTCCATGGACATGCTAGTTTGAACTGGTTTTCTTAGTGTGGCCATGTTTTTTGAATTAACTTAATTTGAACTAATCATTATTAGTTCAAATTAAATAGTTTGAATTAAGCTAATTCAAACTAAATCTTCTAAGTGTAGACCAGGGGTCTCAAACTCAAAGCCCAAGGGCCACATACGGCCCCTCAAGTGATCTCTTGTGGTCTGCAAAGACACTATCACTATCAATATTTGCAATGCCGTTGTATGAAAAGGTTTCTGTGGTGTGGCCCTTGGGCTACCATACTAGTTCTCATGTGTGGTGTGGCCTTTGGGCTAATTTCCTCATGCAGCCCTCCTAGTGATTTGCATTTGAAACCCCTAGTGTAGACATAGCCCAGGAGATTTAATTTTAATTCCTGGAAACACAAAGGCAGTCCTGGAGGGGTAGCAATCCTACACTTAACTCTAGAGGGGAATGAAAAGCAAATAATTCTACTTCTCCAAGATGTACCATCACCTCTCCAAACAGCTCCTGGCTCGCAGCTTAGCTTGACTCTCCTGTCTTATGTACCCCATCCTCCTCCTAGGCTGTGTCATGAGTGTTTTGAAAGTATCCATGGAGGTGGGCAAGGTCATGGTGAGGTCTCTGGCAAGTATGGCATACAGCTCTTCATAAAAGCACTAGGTGTGTGACTTGGCACCACAATGACTGTCTTCTGCTATGCCTGCCAGAGAGTTCCTTCTCTTACATGACACAGATGATGATCCCAGTCCTACTCCTTCTTTTACTTCCCCTGTGTGGGCTGGCCCAAGGGTTTTTGGCACCCTAGGCAACATATGACTTTGGTCTCCCCCTCCACATTATATTTTTATATTATTTATTTTAAATGGAGAAAAAAAATCTCTTCCTTTTAATTCAGTGCCTCTTAAAGCCTAGTGCCCTAGGCAAATACCTAGTTCACCTATATGGTTGGGCCAGCCCTGCCCCTTCGCAATCTGCTTGTAGATGGCAATGTTTCTATGACTGCTTGGTCACTGAAGCCTGCATTGCTTCCTCTCCCCACAGGCCCAGGAGATCCAATATCTTCTCTCTCTTCAAGGCAAGAATATGCCTACTTTGTGGAGCTGACCTGAGGGTCCAAGCAGTTGCACATGACAAAGGAGAGTTGCTGGGTGCGCTCACTAAGCTAGGCAATTAGGAAAAGATATTGCAAAAGTTCACAGGCTTTTTAAATGGCAGTTCAGGTATTCGCTCTACATGATCACAGGGCAACAGAGCTCACAACTGTGACCAGAACAGTCAGTGTCAGACATTATAAGACAGCTGCTGGAGGACTGTCATGGACAGGTGATGTACTGTGTCAACATCAGTATGCTGACCACAACTCAGTGCCACTCAGGGAGGTGGTTGTACTACATCACCATAAAGGGTGCTTCCAGTAGTGAGAGATCAGTTAAAATGTAGACTTATACTAGGTTGATGCAAGGTGGTTTACATTGACAAAACTTTGTAGCATAGACCAGGCCTTAGTCTAATTTGAGAACAGTAAGTCGAGTTAGCAAAGCTCAAGTGAGGGTTGTCCCACTGCAAAGTAGCACTCAACCTGCAGTGTTGACTGGTTCTGTACAATGTGTGTCAAAGCCTTCTGAGGCCATAGCTCATTGTTCTTTGCAATGGGGAAAGCTGATGAGCTCTATGAATTTCTTCCTAGCGAATTGAGGGAGAACTGCTCAGTCCTTTCGAGGCACTTAGGAGAAGTTGGGGGATGGTACTGGGGGACTTGTGGCATTCAAGGGAGCTAGGCTACATCCACAAAACCATACCAGCAGCTGATGAGTTGCACTAACTTGAACATTTGCCTTTGCCTCTTTACAAGCCAACCAATTTTAAAAGCACCACTATACTCAAGTTAATTGTATGTAGATGGGACATAGCTTAGAGTAGGGGTCTCAAACATGCAGGCCATGAGCTGCATGTGGCCCCTAAAGCTATTTCCTGCTGCCTGCAATGACACTATCATTACTTACATTTGCAATACTGTTGTATGAAAAGGTTTCAGTGCTGTGGCCCTCAGGCTAACATACTAGTTCTCATGCAGACCTGTACTAGTCCTCATGTAGCCCTCATAGGACTGAGTTTAAGACCGCTGACTTAAAGGTTACAGATCAGTTATTTCTGACCTGTAGACATTCCTTACAAGACTCTTCTCTGTTGGGACTTCAGGTACCTGACTGGAATGAGATTCTTTAGCAAACTGGTCAAAACAAAGTTCTGGGATCCAGAGACCACAGAATAATTTGTACTACAGCAACATTGCAACACAAATGCAACTCATTTGTCTGAGCTAGGAGTTGACTTACAAAACAAATGTCTTATGAGCTTGCACTATTATACACATTACCTCTTGTTAGGGAGTTTTAAGCATTCAGTCATGGGCATCTCTTCCATTTAACTACCACCAATTCTGAGTGTGTGCTTAAGATAATTCTTAGATTCAGAAATCTGGGTTCAGTTCCTGGCCAGCTGTTTGACCTTAGGCAGTTACTTAACCACTTTGTGTCACAGCTCCTCATCTATAAAATATAGAGATAACACTCCTCCTCTCACCCTTCTCTGCCTTGTTTAGGTTGTAAGGTCTTAAGAGACATTGCCTCACACAATGGGACCTAATACTTGACTGAACTCTCCAGGTGCTACCATAATAGTCTGACATTATGTGCTTAAAAAAAAAAAACACAGATACATTAAAAATACATATAAAACCTTAAATGCAGCAGTCTGAGAAAGTTGTATACCACATGTACAAGTAGTAATAAAAACCCAGCAATCCATGTGTATAAATAGCTTAATTCGCAACACTCACTAAGTTGTTCACCTGTCTTGTATCTATGGAAGCTGGCTGCAGTTTCATAGCTGACAGCTAACAGATCATGTACTTATAAGACTGTTTTCTATCACAAATAAATGTCTTCCTCCATCTCCTTATGTTTCTTTCTTCCTCCCTTCTCTGTTGTGGCACTTTCCCAGTGCCAATAAAGCAGAACATAACGACTCCACCCCCCTGCCTAGGAGTGGGTAATGCTACCTTGATAACCAAGTTGTGAACACAGAATAGTGTCATTGAAACTATCCAATGTCAAGGTCTTACCTTAATCAAAGAAGGTTTATTTATTTTTAAAGGCTTATTTAAATAGAATAGCTAAAAAGTTGAGAAAAATGATCCTTTGACATGAGCACAAAACCAGAAACCACAAACTCCAAGTCTAGTCATTGCTGTGCCATTGACACCCTCAGGCTTTCAATAAACCACACGCTTTGTCCCAGATCCCATCCATACCCTGTCTGTGAGACGGGTGATATGAAGACTCGTTAAACTTTGTAGAGTTCTGTAGGTGCTTAGCCTAGTTATCCCATGACCAGAGCAGCTACCTTAAAGTTTGGGATCCTGTGGGTAGTTCCAGAGGGGACAAGAAGCTGATGGAGTCAGGTATTTGAGACAAGTTTCTTTATATACAAAGCATCTACTAAGTCCTGTTTCCCTGAACAGAGGAAGACTCAAAACAGAATTGCTTTGATCACAGCTTCCAAGATGCTTTCAACTTCATCCAATCCAAAAAGTCATCTCTCTGTGCCACACAACATGCTTGGCAAAGCTGTGTGATATGCTGTCTGGAATACATGAGATCATTTATAATAATATGGATGTCAATACTGAAAAGTTGCAGTGAACCTTAGAAGTTACATTATATCAGGTGTCACTGAAAAGATTATAATTTGCAAAGTATGATACTGTTTATACATCAGTTTTGCATTTCACATTCTAAAAACCAGGTATGATATATTTGTATTTTGAAAATTGTGCTGGGTGTGATATCCCTAGACAGGATAGTGTCCACACTAAGTCTGCTTAATGGCCCATCAAGGAAACAAATGTACAATGAATCCGGTGAAAGAATGCAGGGGCTATACACCATCCTCTTTGCTGTTGGCTGTGTTAGGGGCAAAGGATGTACAAGCTGCAGTGGCAGAAGCTATAAAATGGAGCTGCATCATCTCCATCTTGTCTTCATGCCTGCTTCCCAGTGCTGGATCAACTACTCCTGGAGCTGTGAAACAAAAGGACCAAGACCCATCCAGGTATTGGATTTACTCCAAAGGGATGATGGCAAGCCTGCAAGCTCCGCAGTTGTGCTGAGAAGCTGATGTATACAGACTTGACATTTTTATGCATCTGATGCCTTTGACCATTTAGCAGCTCCCTTATTAGTTTTTCCTTTTTCATTACAAATCTTCAGCTTTAGTTACCCAAAATACCATGCTGCCAGCCCACCCTTTAGTGAGATCCAAACTGACATCGATCAGGTAATGTGACTGACCCTCTGGGGATCAGAAGATAATTTTGGTAAAATGAGTTTTAAATAATTTAGGTCTTTACAGGACCTAGTTGCTAACTGGGACCCAAAATCTGAAATGCAATAAAGGGTGCCATGTTTTTCTTGTTATAGCTTCTTGATCATCGGCATGGGAAATCAGAATCACTGTTCATCACTTATCAGGGAATCCAACAGCAGTATTACCCATTCTGGGAGAATCTACACTCCTTTTTGCAGTTTTCCCTGACTTCGGCATTTTCAGTAGGCAGCACTAGGCATTGATGGCTCATACTTTGTCTGTAGCTTCTTGCTTTGAGTACTTGTCTGCCTCACCTCCACCCCATTCAAACAATGCCTGGCAAAACCCTCCACCCCATCATTCCCTTTGAGTAGCCTTGGATGCACTTGTGTTTTGGGCAGAGACCACTATTATTTTATAAAGGAGCTTAACCATTTCCACTGTCTTATATGAAGAGTGGTAGATATGTCCATCAGCTTCACTTCAACAAGTGTTAACCCAACCCAACCCAGTAGTATTAGACCCTAGTGTGTTAATGGTGTTCTCCTCTCCTATAAAGCTACCTGCATATGGAGGGTTATTTTGCAACTCTTCCTTCTTCTTCACTCCACACTTACAAGCCACTTCTGTGTTCACATACAGTAATGGTTGCCAGGGTACCACAAAATTTATGTTATCAACTTCTTCACTTCAGAAAACTGCTGCTCAGTTCAACTGAACCAACCCAGACATTTTGGAATTGACTTCAATTATCTGTCTGTGAGCTAACAATTGGTTGGCAAGAGTAGAAACTGAATATGGATGCCCATAGTTGAAATCAGAAACATATACTTCCACCACATCTTGAACTTCTGCTAGTTTGGATTTGTTCAAGAGGTTTCAGATTTGGAATAAAATTTTCCAAAGTTCTTTGTTTAAAAAAAAAAAAAAAAATCAAGACTTAGACAATGACCTGTATTCAATTACATCAGAATAGATGTACTTATAAAATACCTTTGCTGAATTGTGATAGCTTGGTTCACTTTCCCATATTTGCATTTTCTTAGGAACTTGTCACTTCCTGGGAAGCTCAGGTATTCCAAGAACCTCCCACTTGAAGTTTTCCTAGTGGACTTGCACCCAGAATAAGTTGTTGCTTTCATCTGATCAGATAAACTGAAGTGGATTAAATATCACTTTCATTAGAGAATGGCCTATGGTTGCTGAAAATGTTTGATCCCTGCAGCATTTTGGACAGGATCTCTACCATTAGGAGTGGTTGAGCTCAATACCAAAGGAGAAAAGTCAGCTTTACCATCCATTTGTACCTATGCCACCATAGAATCATAGGGTTGGAAGGGACCCCACGAGGTCATCTAGTCCAACCCCCTGCCAAAAAAAGCAGGACCACTCCCATTAGATCATCCCAGTCAGTGTTTTGTCCAGCTGGGACTTGAACACCTCCAGAGATGGAGATTCCACCACCTCCCTAGGCAACTTATTCCAATGCTTCACCACTCGCCTAGTAAGGAAGTTTTTCCTAATATCCAGCCTGGACCGCCCCAGCTGTAACTTTAAGCCATTGCTTCTCGTTCTGCCCTCTGTTACTACCGAGAACAGTCGAGCTCCCTCCTCCTTGGAGCAACCCTTCAAGTAGTTAAAGGTTGCTATCAAATCCCCCCTCAGTCTTCTCTTCTGCAGGCTAAATAAGCCTAGTTCCTTCAGTCTTTCTTCATAGGGCTTGTGCTCCAGCCCTTTGATCATTTTGGTTGCCCTCCTCTGGACTCTCTCTAATTTGTCCATGTCCTTTTTGTAGTGGGGAGCCCAAAACTGGACACAGTATTCCAGATGTGGCCTCACCAGCTCAATCTCAGGATTTTTACTGTAGCCACTGCAACCTCTGAAATTGCACACAGGGCAAGGTGGCTTAGGAACTAAAAACCAGTGCTTCTGCATGATGAGTCCATCATAATAGATAGCAGATAGCAATGTACTCAACACTTCAGACTTTACCCCCACTGAAATGCTGTATTTCAGGATGCTGAGTCTAATTAATTCTGATTTTGTAAGTGGTTTCAGGAGTATTTTAAGATAGGATTTTTAATAGCATCAGGGCATGTCAAATACAAGACATGCTCACACCAATGTGTACATATGGTAGCTACGACTGATTCTAAGCCTGCCACATTGGCAGCATTCCCACAGCATTGTTTGTTACCAGTGTTGATCCACACAGTTAGATGCAATGTTATCTTTACATTACTGATAAGATTAGTTTAGCTGATATACAGTTAACACTGGATTGCATAATGACGCCTTCATGAATATTCATATTGTCCATATAGTGGATGTATAAAACGACTTGCTCTTTATCAAGTCCATTTCATTTATACAGTTGTATACTACTTCCAGAAGTTCAGAAATATTGCACATGATTTTAAGATACATGACTTACATCATCTCATTTTGACTAACCGGACTTATGAATTTGGCTTGGCTCTTGACCAAACCACTTTGAAATAACAGAACAACATTTTGCCTGCAGACAAAGCAGTTGAACAAAGCTGCAGCCAACCTCTCCACTTAAGGGCATATTTTCAGATTATTCAGTTATAATAGCCTAGCACAACTGCCTTGCAGGGCAAGTCCCTGTCTGGCAAAACTGTGCATGGTATTTTATATTTTGCTTACCATCTTCCTGTTTTCTTCTCAGAATACTGAAAATTTGGCATGTCACCAAAATTCTCTGGAGGTCTTTTGAAGACTCAACTGCTTTGTGGTGACAGGAAGAAGCTTAGTGCTTGTTAAATATCTCAAGCCTTTTTCCAGTTATAGAATCCAAATTGCATGAAAGCTTTACCTGTGTACTTGGTCAAAAAGTAGCATGTCCCCAAAAAACTATAAAAACAGTAGAAGTAGAAGACACTATCACTAACTCCAGAATAATGGAGCCATTGAAAAATTGATTCAGGATGAGCAGGAGAGGAAGAATGGCATAGGAGCACAGAATTTTAAAGAAATGCACACACACATGCTGTACTGTCTGGTATTCTGAAAAATTTAGCTGACGTCTTGGTTTTCGTGTAGTCACTGTAGAAGTCTAGAGTTAGATTGAAGAAAAAAATCAGGCTTAACTTGATCTACTGCTTACAGTGGAAAGCAACTGCTTTTATGATTTGCTGTGACAGCGTGACCTTATCCTATGACTTACACTTCCCTGCATTTATTTTGCTCCTATTCTGTAAGTTCCCCATCTTCAAAGTGTCTAATGACAGGCATGCTGTGATTGGGGTCAGGGATTGCAAAAAGGCCAGAAAAAATTATGAGGCCCATGATGTCTAGTCTTCCCTCTCCTGTTGTAAAAAGGAGCACATAGGAATTATACAGTTTGAGGGAAGGGAGGTAGCAAAGACTCAATCAGGGGGTCTGTGCATCAGCCCCAGAGGGGTGGCTACAAGATGAACTTATCCCAGGTCTTTCAAGAAAGAGATCTTTCCTGGAGAAGGATGAAAACAGCCATGCTAGTGCAAGACAATCAGGAGAGGCACAAAACAGGCGAGCATCTCCCAGGTGTACTCAATTCCTTTTTCACAAAAGGAAGATATCCTGCTCAATGAGTCATTTCCACTCAAGGAAGAAAGAAGCCAGAGCCTGCTGCACAGGAGAGACCTTCAGCCCAGCCCTGGCTAGTTAGAACCAGTTAATATCCTGGAGGAAAAAGAGGCAGACTTCAAGTACTCAAGACCAGAGGGCTGTACTCCTATTAAGCTGAAGAGAACAAACTGCAAGTTATATGGTAACTTTCCCTGTCTATGATCATAGCAAACACTGAATATTACTTTTACATTATTTACATGAACTCTAGTTCCTATCTAAACCAACCCCAAATAATGGAGTATTATCTATGCCCCTGCTACCTCAGCATATGCCTGGACTGTAATCAGCTTAAGTTATCCATGCTTCTGTTAGCTCCCTGGAATCTACTTCAGGAACATACATCAGCATAGCCATGTCTCCCAGTGGTATGAAAAATCCAGAATTCATCTGTCAGTTTAGCTACCATCACTCAGGGATGTGGACTACTTATGCCAGTACCAAAACCCCTCTGATAGCATAGATAATGGCCAGACAGAAGCTCTGCCATAGTAGTGGTTCAGGCATAGCTTCCCTTGAGGTTACCTCAAGTGAAAGACCACACAGCAAAACAATAACTTAAGATGCACAGACCTGATGAGATTAGCAACAGTAAGCAATTCTATTAGTAGTAGTGATGTGACATTTTGGCTATGTCTACATTGGAGAACATTTTCAAATCTCAAAAAAAATTCTCCTCTTGAAATTAATTTTTTCAAAAACATTATTTCAGGAGAACACTCCAGGGACCAGCTTCTTGTCCCAAAATACCGTGGCTTTTTTTTCCCCCCCGAAAGTGAGAGTCTACACTGGACTTTCTTTTTCGAAAAAAAAAGAAAGCCAATGGAAGAGATAGGCAGGCTTATCTGAAAAAGCCTTTACCATGTCCAGTGATAATTTTTTTGAAAAAAGCTCTCAAAAAGATTTTTCTTCAAAATATAACCAGGTTTAACACTGGCGAAAAAGTGCACCAGTATTTCAAGATACCAGTGCACTTTTGTGAAAAAGCCAGACCTGAGAGCTTTTTTGAAAGAAAAAGCCTTTTTTGAGATACCTTTTTAAAAAAAAATCCATTGCCAGATGCAGCGAAGGCTTTTTTCGAGAAAGTCTGCCTCTCTCTCCATTGGCTCTTTTTTTTCCGAAAAAGAAAGGCTGGTGTAGATTTTCACTTTTGGGGAAAAAAGCCACAGTATTTCAGGACAAGTAACCATCCTCGGACCGTTCTCCCGAAATAACATTATTGAAAAAAAGTTTGAGATAACTCTTTTGAATGTATTTTGAAATAATTTTTTCAAAAAAGTTTTCTTCAAAAATGCTCTCCAATGTAGATTCAGTCTTACTGATTTTTTTTTTTTTGGTTCACTGGCAGGTCCTGAAAATAAAAAAGATTAATTTTGGGTCAAACAAAAATTCCACTCAACTCAAATCAAAAGCATTCCATTTTAGTTTTTGACATTTTTGTTAAAGAAAATTGAAGGACATTTCAAAACAAAACTTTTTCAATTAAAAACTACTAAGCGTTTGACTTTGAGGACCCTCCCTAATGTGACTAACTGGGTAAGAAACTTGACAAATTCACACAATAATTTGATGAGCTATTTCCACTCAGCTCTAGCTAGCAACAAAGAATAGCTGCATCCCCCCTGAATTACCTACCAGAGCATCAGTGGCATCTGAGCTTCAACTTCCAAGATTGTAGAGGCTTCTGAAGTAGAATGGTAAAGATTTATTGGTGATGGGTCCTACTGTTACTTATGTCTCTGCATTATGTGATATCTCACAGACAGAGGTCTTCCAGGAACTTGGAAATGTGCCCCCCCCCCCAAAGATCCAAATGATCTCTTAAGGTCCTTCCTCTCCCACAAGCAAAGAAAAAAAGAGAAAAGTAGATTATTCTGGACGTGACCCGCTGGCTAAGTGAGTGGTACAGTATGGAGGATTTTGATTTTGCAGAACATGTGTCCACCCTCTCTGGGGAGGGTGGGTGTATAGCATCTCAGTAGAAGGGGAGCCAGGAAAGTCTTCAAGTAATAACAAAAGGGGATGGCTGAAATATGGAAGAAATGAACACTTATGTAGCATAAAAACCTGAGATGCTGAGAACAATTAATTGGGGAACAAGAGAACATGAAGAAATTCTTGAATTGCTCATACATCAGTGCTAGGAACCTGGCTGCTTGATTGTGCACAGTAAAAAGACTGGTAGCACTCTAAGAGCTGCCATAGGAAGGGGCATCAAGATATCAAGCCCTAGTGTCACAAATGCATAAGAATTTGATTTCTTCCCTGAAGACAAGAAGAGTTTCAAGCTGGCACTGTGTTTTTCCTGTTAGAGAATGAGGCAGTCAACCAGAAATGTAAGAGGCTGGTTTCATCTGTGAAGTCTTCCCAGAGAGCAGCAACACTAATGGCATCTCTCAGTTATTGTGGAGTTGTGTGTGCTAGCGCACATGGATGGGGGAATGGTGCATAATTCAGACAGCAGCCAGCCACTAATAATATGACAGCCAAATTGAGCACTATTTCTATGGTGATGCACCCGAGACCACAGAGTTTATCTACTATAAATGTGTGAAAAATAGGTCTGTTTGCCAGGATGGTCATGATTTAAAAAACAAAGAAAATAAACCCAAGTGGTATGGGAAGAGATTTTCATTTTCAGGTGTGGCAGGTGGGGACCACTTTGTCAGGTTACTATAAAGCTTTATTGCCAAGAGTGTGATAATAGTCATCCTTAGACACAGATCAGCATGGGTTTATTGGCAAGACCGTTTTAGAAGGGAAAAAAGTTATCTTGCCTTCATGAAGGATTAATCTCTGTTGCTGGAAGTGAGCAGTTAAAGCATCTATGTCTTGGCTGAGATCCCCTTCAGTCCTGAAGAAGTCACTTCTTAGACTCAAGACATGCTGCATCCAACATGGGAGAATTCTATGTTACATGTCATCCTGACAGACCAAGAGGAACTGATAACAGAGCTAAAAGTTAATGCTAGCTTCGGTTGAAGTGATCCACATTTAAAATGTGTGTTCAAAATGGAGGCTAGATCAGTAATATATATATATACACACACACACACACACACACACACACACGGTGCTTTAAAAAGGACCTATTTCACAAAGTTGAGAACAACTGGTCTTGACCTATCAGAAAAACTAATGATAATTGAATGTTGTTTAAAGACCCTTAAGTGCCCAAAAGCCCATGACTGAGGCAGAGGCCACACCGATTTTTTTTTTAAATGACCTGGCTTAGAAGGGAAGTGAAGCTAGCTATTAAAAACAAAAAACTACACAACAATATGATATACAGAAGACAGATGAAGCAGATAGTAATGATAGATAAGAATTTGATACCCTAACAATGGCTTTTTAAATTACCAAATGGAAATAATAGAATCAACATCAATGCTATGGCAGAAGGTTTCAGTTATTGTATTTCTCATTTGTATCTGGGGAAAAAACAGATTGATAACACACTCACTCTTTCCATTCCACTAATATCACATGAAAATGTTAAGTCTAAATTAGAAGTTCCAGTTTCTTTAAGTTATCTGGTCCAAAACTTGTAAAGAGCTTTAAAAAGAGATGGATGGACTGTTTGTGGTTATTTTCAATATGTCTTCATACACCAGGGAAATTCTAGAAGGAAGGAAGGAAGCTAATATTGTACTAATATTTGAAAAAGGGTAAATAGGACTAACTAGGCAATATATAGGCCTGTCAGTCCAAAACAGATTCCAGGCAAGATAATGGAGTGACTGATAAGGGATTCTATCAATAAAGAGCTAAAAATGGCAATATAATTCTTTTAATCATGGGTTTAAAGAAACTAATTAATAAAGACAGCAAGGTAGTTTGACAATATATGTAGATTTCTGTAAGTCATTTGATTTGATATGTGACTGATTAAAAACTACAATACAAAAAAAATTAACATAGTACATGTTAAACGGATTAAGAACTAGCTACTGCACTAGGACTCAATATAATTCTAATGGGGGAAAAACTGTTGAGCGGCTGTGTTGATAGTGGGGCCCCCCCAAGAATCTGTTCTTCACCCTACACTATTTAACTGGGAAGAACATACAAAGTCATTGAACAAGTTAGCAGATGTCAAAAACTGAAGGACTGGTAAATAATGAAGAGAAGTCACTGATACTGAACCACCCATATCATTTAGTAAGCTAGCCACAAGTAACCAATATACATTTCAACGGGGCAAAATATACACTAGGAACAAAGAATGCAGTCTATATTTACAGTGTGGGGGACTCTATCCTGAGAAGCAGTGATTCTGAAGATGACCTGGGGGTCATGTGAATAATCAGCTGAACAAGAACTCCCAATATGATCTGGGGCCAACAAAACTAGTGCAGTGCTTGCATGTATAAATAGTGGAATCTCAAATTGAGATGATTATCTTGCCTCTGTATCCAGCACTGGTCTACCACTGCTGAAATACTGTGTTCCGTGTTTGTGTCCATAATTTAAGAAAGATGTTGATAAATTAAGGAGAATTCAGAGAAAGAATAATGCATCACTTACAGATAGTGAGATCCTTGAAGGTTAAGGGGCAACCTGAATACAATCTCAAAGAATCTACATGAGGAACAAATATTTGATAATGGGTTTTTCAAACTAGCAGAGAAAGGTTTCACAAAATTGAAATTCTGGAAGTTGAACTAAAATTCAGATTGGAAATCAGGTGCACATTTTTAACAGTGAGGTGGTTAATCACTGCAACAATTTACCAAAAGGCTGGTGGATTCTCTTTCACCGACAATTTCTACATCAAGATTGGATGTTTTTCTAAAGCTATGTCTACACTAGAACATTAGTTCAAATTAAGGAAGCTTAATTCAAACTAATTTGAACCCTGTCTACACTAGGCTTAGTTTGAACTAGTTTGGCTAGTTCAGACTTATTTGCATATTTAGTTCAGTTAGTTCTAACTAAGCATTTTTTTTTTTTTAGTTTAAACTAAAAAACTCATTTAGTTAGAACTAACTTTTGAACTACTTAGTTCAGATTAACAAAGTCCAAACTAAGGTTTTAGGTGTAGACATAGCCTATGAAATCTTCTCTAAGAATTATTTTCAGGGATGCTCCCAACTCTATATAAAAAAGGGTAGGCTATGTGATCACAATGGTTCCTTCTAGCTTCAGAATCTAAGAAACCACCCTTTTGTGGGTCAGCTACATCAAATTCAAAAGTGCCACATAAACTGCAGCTAGATATTTGGTGGGGAAGATGGAACCTGGGTTATGGGCATCTCTTGACTTATACTTGGAGCTGATGCTGCAGTGAAGACAAGCCCTCAGTGGGGTTCAAGAGACTTCACTAGTTCTTTGTAGCTCCCCAGGGGATGCTACACATGTAGGAAGAAACAAGGTACTAAAGGGTCATGAAAGGTTCTAGGTAGAAGTTCTACAGCACACTTCTCTAATCTATGGCTCATAAACCAGACCACCCAGACTCAGCCCCCCACTCTGGAAGGGGAGATGGTGACTCATTAAGCTAGGCAGCCAGAGTACCAAGCCATCATCTCTGCTTCCAGTTCACGGAGCCTGGTTCAGAAAGGTTTTGTTTTTTAATGAAAAAAACAAAAAAACACAAAAAGGACTCAAACACTACTAAAGAGACTCATTCCCAACCATATCCATCTCTGCTTGACAGATTCCTTCCCATGCTTGGTCCTCCCCTTGAGAGAAACATTCACTTACATGATGCAATTACTTTTCTACATTTTGAATGAGGGTATAGTAGTCCTAGATTTGTATTACAATAGCACCTTGGACCATGGAGCCCATGATGTTAGGCAGTGTTTAGACGCAGAATTAAGAGGTGCTTCTGCCCTGAGGATTTTATTGGGAACTAATCTGGAGCTCAGATTAGTTCTCAAACAAAAAATTTTCCAGTTTAACAGAGGTGTTAATAAGTTCACGCTTATGTTAGAGGAATCAGACCAACTTCTCTCCATCTTAAGTGTCTGGTATTTCTGCCTTTTTGGACTTAAAAGTCTGCTTTGGGTAAGGGTTTTCTATATTTATTTCCTTTTTGTACGTGTTTATGAAGTAAAGCGGGCTATCAGTAGCAAGAGGCTCAGTCTTAGGGTGGAAAGGCCTTTTACAAGAGGAAAAAAAAAAAAAAAGTTTGACAACTACATTTCCTGAAGATAGGAGAGCAGGTCAACTCACACTATGGAAGTTCATTCTATAGCCAGATCCACTCCACCAGAAATGCTTTATCCCACCACTTTGTGATCTGCATTATCCCAGGATTGTGCAAGTGGCTCAGTGGTTCATAGACAGAGCTTCTCTTTAATTATGACATGATTGGTTAATTGGTTGGAGGATGCAGACCAAAGCCTAAAAGCTGTTATTGGAAGCCAACTGGAAGATAGTGGAGGAGCTCAAGCACAGGCTCAATGGGCTCATTAGAGTCCAAACCATGGACAAGTCAGGCAATCACATTCTGTACCAGCTGGAGCATTATCTTCACATTCAGCTTCAGGGACAGCAAGTTACAATCATTCAGTCTGGAGGTAACAAATGCATGAAATTGACTCTGGTCAAGCTCTTGTCTTAGACGGAGGCAGGGACAAAGTTTCCTAGTGAGCTGGAGGTGAAAGGCAGAACTTTTAACCTATTAACACTAGCTAGACATACAAGCTTTTGTGAGGAGCATAATAGGATGCAAGACTGAACAGTGCTGATGAATGGTGGTTGTATGCCTGAACCTAGAAGTAGAGATGTCTTGGCTAGTTCCTCAAAGCATTCACCTTTTCCAGCCAACATCATTTAAGTCTTGCCAGGGTTCATGTAATCCAATGGAGTTGTCAGCAGAGAAGTTGGTCCCTTCTAACCATGTATCATCTCCTCGATAAAGTAAAGGAAGAGAGGTAGTACCAAAAAGAGAGTTTCCCCCTTCCCTTCAATTGCAAGTTCTGGGAGCAGGCTTTGTTTTCAATAGCTACATGAAGAAAACATCATAAATTAATGCACATTATGTCAACATCTCCCTCTAGTAACCTCATTCTAAATATCTGAGACAAACAGGCATTTTCTTTTGTTGTTTTAAATAAGCAGAGTGGAAAATATTCTGGGCTTTGAAAAGTCTCCCCACTTCATTTTATAGGTTGAAATTCTTCTCTTGACCTTTCCTCAGGAGCAGCTTCTGTCAGAAAATATGCATTAGGCAACAACAACAACTCATCCTTGAGAAATTTTGTATGAGTTAGTGGTAATGGATTTATTTAGGAATAAAAATAAGTTTTTTTTAAATCTACACTTTTAAAAGTTATACAAAGATGCCTGCAACACATTTTTATATAAATAAGACTCAGAATTGGAAAGAGAATGATTTTTAGTTGAAGCTCATGCTGACACTTGAAAGTTCTAGAAATTCAGGTTACCTACAACTGTTTCCATGCACAAACAACACATCTCAGATACATACAGATGGATCCATAAATGAGAGAACAAAATGTGAAGTTTTTCCAACAGACAGCAGTGTGTGTATGTGTGGGGTCAAATTTTAACAGTTGTGTTCATAAATAGTCAATAAATCATCCATAAATATTACTGGCATGAACAGTACATTGTTAAGCATAAAAAGGTATTCTAAATAATTAGAAGTTATGGTTATAAGCAGCCTATTGACCTGGTGGACTATGAGGTGATTCTCCATTTATTAAAATTCCTGCTAGTCACTTAATATTTTTCCATTATTTATAAACTGATCCTTTGTATATAAAATGTGACCAAAATGGTTACTGAACTCTCCAGAGAGTGGGAGTTCTTAGAAGTTTAAAGTTTCAACATGGAACAACAAAGTCAATGGCTCCATGTCTAGTTGGCAACCAGTAACGAGTGGTGTGCCCCAGGGGTTGGTCCTGGGGCCAGTGCTGTTCAATATTTTCATTAATGATCTGGATGATGGGATTGATTGCACACTCAGTAAGTTTGCAAATGACACCAAGCTAGGGGGAACAGTAGCCACACTGGAGGGCAGGGAGAAGATTCAGGAAGACCTTGACAAATTGGAGCAGTGGGCCGATAGAAATCTTATGAGGTTCAACAAGGACAAGTGCAAAGTCCTGCACTTAGGATGGAAAAACCCCATGCACTGCTACAGGCTTGGGAGCGATCAGCTAAGTAGCAGCACTGTAGAAAAAGACATGGGGGTCCTGGTTGATGGGAAGCTGGATATGAGTCAACAGTGTGCTCTTACTGTCAAAAAGGCCAATGGCATACTGGGCTGCATAAGCAGCAGCATTGCTAAACAGATCAAGGGATGTGATCATTCCCCTCTATTCAGCACTGGTGAGGCCACATCTGGAATATAGTGTGTCCAGTTTTGGGCTCCCCACTACAAAAAGGATGTGGACAAATTAGAATGAGTCCAGCAGAGGGCAACAAAAATGGTGAAGGGGCTGGAGCACAAGACCTGTGAAGAGAGATTGAAGGAACTAGGCTTATTTAGGCTGCAGAAGAGAGGACCGAGGGGGGATTTGATAGCAACCTTCAACTACTTGAAGGGATGCTCCAAGGAAGGCAGAGCTCGACTGTTTTCAGTAGTAACAGAGGACAGAACAAGGAGCAATGGTTTCAAGGTGCAGCTGGGGAGGTCGAGGCTGGATATTAGGAAAAACTCTCTCACTAGGAGGGTGGTAAAGCATTGGAATGGGCTACCTAGGGAGATGGTGGAATCTCCATCTTTGGAGATATTTAAGCCTAGCTGGATAAAACTCTAGCTGGGATAATTTAGTGGGAATGGTCCTGCTTTTTTTTGGCAGGGGGTTGGACTAGATGACCTCAGGAGGTCCCTTCCAACCCTATGGTTCTATGAAAACTATATTTATCAGTTGTGCCTTGATACACCAAGTAGGTCCAGGAAGGACCCAAAATAGAAATGCTAACAAACCACACATTCCAGGATAACAGACCTCTTCCACAATCTCTGCAACATTACCAATCTTCTTCAGAAGACCATCTTTGCTACCTTGGGTGTCACCTCCCTACAGTGCATAGTGACATTACTGCCTACCTCAAATACCCTCTAAACAATGGACAACCCTCTGATTTCTACCCCAAATACATCACCAAAAACTCATCTATTTCATTCTCACCTTAAATGCTTTGTCTAAGCCATGGGAGCAGCTTGGATACCAGCATGGCTTCCCAATATGCCAGCCTTTTCAGGGACCACTTAAAGAATTTCTGGACAAATACACCATGAAACAAATGATATACATCAGTGATATTTTCATCCTCTGGAGATGATATTTTGGACTTCTACAACAACTTCAATTGCCAACCATCCATTAAACTCTCTGAAACACTCCTACAACAAACAACTTCCTGGACACCACAATCAACATCAACAATGGAACTCTACAGCCAACCATATACAAGGAACCCCCAGCTCACCACATCTACTTTCATAGGGTCCAGTAGCCACACTAAGCACACCAACACATCTGGTTGTCAACAGCCAGGGACTCAGATACTACAGAATATGATCCCAGGACAAAGTCCAGACTACACACCTTAAATTCTAAACAAGGATACTCCAGAGAAGTAGGTAATATTGTGGCATGGGCTACCCAGATATCCTGAGAGAAAAAACTGCTTCATTTGCGAAATAGAACCCCCTCCAGCCATTCACCTACCAGCCCACACTGGAACCCGTACAGAATATCAAACAAATATAACCCATACTCAGAGGAAGGAAACCCTCCCCCATCGCAATCACAAATAAAATCTTTCTTGAACCTCCTCTTGTAGTCTTCAAAACATTCATTCAACCTCTCCAATCTCATCATCAAAAGCAAGGTCCCCCCATAGACCAAGACACCAACTCAGTGCAACACCAAATCCTGAAGAACAGGTGCAAATCTTGCAGTCATCTCCATTGCTATAGTAACCAATAGCCCCCCAGCTCACCACACTTACCTTCACAGGTCAAAACAAACACCATTCAAGACACACACCTATCATAAAAACAACATGTGGTGCATCTCATCCAGTGCACTAACAACTGCTATACAAGTAAAACCAGATAGAATCACTACACTCCTGAATCAGCTCACACAGGAAAATGATCAAACAAAGGACACCATAACCCTGGTGGGTGAACAGTTTTCACAAAGCCATCATTCCATATCTGACCTCTTCTCATCTTCCAAGGAAACCTAAACACCACTTTCAAAAGACAAGCCTCAGAGCTTAAAGTCTAACTCTGCTAAACACTAAACTAGACTTAACAGAACACTAGTGTTTAAAAACATGGACTGAACAGAGGCACTGGATTTATGACTTATTACAATGAATGGAACCCATTAATTGTCACTCCCACTTATTTTAAAACTGCAAATATGTGAAAGGGTCATTCTATCTTAAATGTCTTCTTACAATATGTACTAACTAACCACTTATATAGTCCATAAGGCTCTCTTGCTTTTATGATATTCACTTCTTCCCATTACATTCAGCAGAAGTACAAGAAACCAACAGACCTGTGTTCTAAGGCATTCACTTCAGCAAGTTAACGTAAGGCTTTGTGCCCATGAATCTTGAGCAGAAACCTTAAAAAAAACACACAGATTAATGGCTCAGTGGAAAATATTAAGTATTAGGGAGCTTAAAATAAATCTTTTCAGGAGAATTTACAGCCACAGGTATATGGTCCAACCACAAGAGTGTCATGGCAACAAATTGACATGCATAACAAGTACATGAGTTACATTTGCAGATACCTGACCACAAAAGGGCCATGGTAAACTGATCATGTAATTGAAGTCCCTGCAAATAGTGTCTTCCAACCCTGTGATTCTAGTCTATTCAATAAGCTGAGATCATAGATATACTAACAGAGAAGAACACCACTCCAACATTATTGAGGTGAGGAAATATAAACAAGGAAACAGGGGAAATCCTCTGCTCAATATGCATCAAGAATAGTGGCATCTGCATATCATGTTATAAAAGTCACATCACAGCCTTGGAGCAGTAAGATAAGGCAATGTTGTTCCTCCAAGGAGCCAAAATGATGGCCGTTGGTGAGGAGGAGGAAGGAGATGATAATGAAGATGACAGCTAATATTTCAAGTTGTTCTACAAAAGATAATGTGAGTGCAAGGATGTGCAGATATACATTTATAGCATCTATAGCTCTCTTACTAAGCTGGGGTGCTTGAGATGGTGCTATAAGTATTAACAACTACTCATCATTATAGAAAAGTGCCTATAGTGTGACTGCTGCAACAATGCATATCAGGATTTCCCAACTACATCTGGTGATCTTGAGACAAAGATGTGTCATCCATCAAGGTGATAACTGGAGATTCTTAAATTTTCAGTATAATCCATAGATCAAGCTATGCTGATGCTCCATCTTTTCCATCTTGCATTTTGCTCTGATGCTCGGCATAGCTTTACTAGCCGTGAACAGCTGCGTCTTTCTCGCCAACAGAAGTTAGCCCAATAAAATGCTACCTTACCCACCTTGTCTCACTGACACACCCCAAGGAAGTCCTTCTCATGCAGTGGTTCTAGTCTGACTAGAGACCGTGAGGACAACACAGGGGCCATGCACAGAAAAACTTTATTTCTTAGTCCTAAAACACATAATAAGGATGAGGGTTGTAAAAAGTTAATAGCACCTGTCATTGGCAAGAATTAGCATTCATCAAATCCACTGACTCCCATCACAGGATAGTAGTAGTTATTGGGAAAACCTTCAAGAGAAAATGGAGATTGGAAGATCTCTGGTTAGTAAGGTTTAGGGGTTGTTGGGGTGTTGTGTTAGAGATGAGGGTGAAGGAATGAGAGCAAGAGTTAAAACAGTGAACATCAAAGTGGCCATATTACATCAGACCAATAGTACAGCTAGTCCGATGTCTAGTGTCCCAGTTGTGGCCAGCTGTGTGATGAAGGGATCCTACTAAAGTAGTCCACTGTTTGGTTGCTGCTCTCCCCCCCTGTGGAGGTTTTACACCCTCACCTCCTTTAACACAGCATATACTGTAGGGAAATGATGCTATCCTACTTCCTAAAGGAGTGGATGGAGGCCAGGCTACAAGGACATGAAGAGCACTAGTTTGCTTAGTGCTTTGGGGTCTGGGTGACTTAATCCAGTTTTGTATACAAGGTAGTTTGGAGTCCAGGATTAAGGCAATCTTGATCCTGTCCTGTTCTGGGGGAAGAAGAGGACCTTGGTTTCTGGGCTGATAATGTTTCATAGAATATGACATGTTAAGATGTTCACAAAAAATATAAGAAGCTTCTTATTTGAAATTGACACGGTGAGTTGTATATTTTTACTAAGGGGAAAAAATAGTCTAACCTCTATTTCAGGAAAGCAAGAAGTTTACAGTGGCAAATAGTCCTGCACTGTAGGGAGAGAACAAAGCAGTCAGAAGAGCTTTTCTGACTCTACATACCACTGTTCTTAATTACAATAGGCTAACATAGAACAATTTAAACAATATTCCACACCTTTCCTGATTCAACTTAAGTCAAGTCTACTGTACAACCCCTTAGATCAGGAGTCTGCAACCTGTGGCTCTGGAGCTGCGTGCGGTTGTTTAACTTCCCCCTTGTGGCTCCAGGCCCCTCTCCCTGCCACTGCAGGGCCCTGAAGGTGGCCTGCTCCTGGCTCTGGCCCCCTTGCCACTGGGGGACCCTGCAGTGGAGCTTGCTCCTGGTTCTGGGCTTCCTCACCCCCTGCCATGGGACCTTTTGACAGTTGCACTAGCCCAACTCCCTCAAGGAGAGGGAGCTGGCTCTCAAAACATTTGGTTACTGAAGGAATTTTTTAAAAATGGCTCATCTTTTGAGTTGCCGACCCGTCTTTGATCATACGTAACTCAAGGGCAACCTATAATTAGGGCCTGTGTACACATGTATGCAACCACCCCCTTACCAAAAAGAGGCATCAATGGAGCTAAAAATAAGTAAATAGTCATGAGATCAGAAGCAGGCCCCTAGCTTGTCTATCTGTGCAGAAGGAAGGTCCTATGATAGCTGAATTCTTACTCGGGTTCATCACACATATCCACTTTCCTTAAAACATTGTTTTTCCTGTGTGCGCTTTGAAAATGAAGTAGTTTCAATGAAAAGTGAATGAGCTTTGGCCAAGCATTAAAAGAGTTATTTTCTTCCTTTTGCCTTAAGTGCTCATGGAGGATGATGTTCAAATCATGCATCTCTGTTGGATGGAGACCGTTAGTTATAGCTTCTGTGAAATGATCTTAACCAGTAGTTACATCAGAATCTTGCAAGTGGTGGAATCTGACTCTGAGAAAGCATTTTATGCAATAGTCCAAGACACCCTCTAGTGGCCAGTTCAAGCCAATACTGGAATCAGATACAACGGAAAAATCTAGTACTCTTCTAATCTAGCACAAGCAATAGAGAAGTGGGCAGGGACAAAAAAAGGTACAGCCTTGTGGCCAGATGTGACCACCCTTTCCCTGAAACTGCAGGATGTGAACAAAGCTCATGCACTGCAGGATTTTATTTTTAAGAATTCAGAACCTGAAAGATGTTTATCCAGGCAAGCTTGCAAATAGACTCCAGAAGAACAACTTTATAAGGAGAGGAACAATAGAATTACCTTCCCTTTGTACAGATAGGACAGATTATGCTCTAGAGTGCCCTTGCTTGCTAAGAAGTGATGCACTGACTAACATGTATCTGTGCTGCACCGTATTATGGCTTTCTATTGTGTCAGAAGCTGACAGGAATGTACAACTGACATGATTCCCCTCCTCCACCCCAGTCAGTTTTTGCATCTATTGCTCTCAACACATTGACTTTTTTTTTAATTGATAACTACTCTCCATTCAGATCTGTTGTTAGCAGGTTCTTCAAAGTTATCACTATTTATGCCACAGAGTCAGATTCTGTTTAAATGTTTCTTTGAAACATTTTCATTGACCTTTTCTTCTGTGCATTCCAAGTTTTAACTCTATGCACTCAGTTATTATTTAGGAGTCTATCACCACCTCCATTTCTGATATGATCAGTTCAGCAAAGCTCTGCTTTAAATATACTTGCCTTGATGCTAGTTGTTTTTCCTTTCCCCCCCCCCCAAGAATTTTTATGTTCAGTACTTTGTCATACCAGTGGATCTTCAGCATAGAACAAAGACAACATGACATTTTTCAAGTTGCTTGATGTGTCTGGAAAAGTGTTTCACAACCCTGTACAAGGGAAGGTTATTACTTTTGCATTGCATATAACCAGTGTTTGTTTGTGCTAGATTTGTACCCAGTGACAAAAGATCCAAAAGCCCTAGCTTGCTTTTTCTATTTTATATTTCTTGGTCCAGGAAACTGTCACTTGAGAGGCTACCACCAATGTATGTAAACTGATCTGGAAATGAAGTGTGTCAACCATCAATGGGGACATTCAGCTCAATGGTTGCTGTACTCATTTTCTTAAGAATCTTTGATTTTATCACTATCCAAACTAATCACAGTGCCATCTTGGATATTGTCTAGAGTTTTTCCTGAGGCCTGAAGAATATGCATTTGAACATATGCCATACAGAGGGGGGAAAGAAATGAGAGAATTATACCACTACCTAATAACATGCTCAAAGTTTTCACTTAGTTTTTCTGCACAGCATGTTCAGCTAGTTTGCAGGTTATGATGAACACACGCTTAGGTACAGTTATTGGTGTCTGATTATAAAGTCATTGCTTTAGCAAATACCTAACCCTTTTTCTATAAAACGGTGACTTCAGAAAGGTTAGTGTATAATAAATGAATGGTTTTATATATGAGAAGGGACATGATTGCATAATTGAGTGAGTGAGTGAGTGAGTGAATGTGTGTGTGTGTGTATGTATATATATATATATATATATATATATATATATATATATATGGTGACTGGATAGCGTAGTGGTTAAGAGCGCCGTAGTGGTTAATACCGACGCCCTTTGATACGGGAGACCAGGGTTCAAATCCCGGTGGGTTCCTATCTACCTTCCCAGTAGGGGTCCTTGGGCAAAAGACCCCCTAACGCCTCACTTGCCTACCTCGAATATGAGAGTGACACGAACTAGGAGAGTCATGCCGGCTCGGACGTCGCCCGGATTAACAAGGTCCACGCCAGATGTTGGGGAACCAGGACAATCTGACGATAAGTGGGCTACTGGAACAAACCATGCATGGAGGAGACAAGAGAACCTGGAATTGATGGAATGCTACTACAACAGCAGACCTAATGAGAGGGGATATATGAAACGTATGAGGGAACTATGGATGGACAGAAGACCTACATCCACACTAACTGAGAAACAGCTAGTTACCCAACGCTTCAACATAGTAAAGAGGCAGCTGCTCTCACAACTGGAGATAGACCAACTGCACGTTACCTCCCACACTCAAGAAGAAGCCCCAGAAGAACAACTAGATGTGCAGCCACCACCTGAAGCTGGAACTTCACTGCCACCCCCTCCATTACAGAACATAGCAGCTGATATGAGGCATAAGATCATGGATAAACTAGCTACAGTCAACCCTCGAGACCGATTACCAAGGCTCATGGGAGAAGTACCATCAGATAGTATGCTAGAAGATGCCAATAGAGCCCTAATGACAATTCCTACTACCACCATCACTGAAACCAATGAACTGGTATATGCGACAGCCTCTGTAATCCTGGAGATGCTTGGCTACATGATCAAGAAGAACAGCAATACATACCCTCCCTGGAAAATGAGGTTGGAGGATAAGATCAAGGCAACCCGGAGAGAAGTTAGCCGGCTGGTGGAACTACAGAAGGGTGTAGAGATTAAGGATAAGACTCGGCTACTGAGAAAATACAAGGGCCTGACTCCATCTGAAGCCCTAGAGACTGCTAAGCAAAGGCTCACAGCACTGGCCACCAGGCTAAGGAGATACACTAGAGAACCAGAGGCCAAAAAGATAAATGCCCTGTTCTCCAAAGAACCATCCAAGGTGTACTCCCAACTGCAGTGCAACAACACAATAACAGCAGAGCCACCAACAGCAGAAACTGAACAGTATTGGAAGAACATCTGGGAGAAAGAGAAGACTCATAACACCAGTGCAAAGTGGCTGCAGGACCTGAGAACAGACCACAGCAATCTCCCAGAACAGGAACCAGTCACCATCACAATAGCCGACATCCAACAGCGGGTCAAGAACATGAAGAGCTGGACAGCACCTGGCCCGGACATGATCCACACCTACTGGCTAAAGAAATTAACAGCAGTGCATGAACGCCTAGCAGCACAGATGAACCAGCTGCTAGCAGCAGGCTCCCACCCAGACTGGCTAACACAAGGAAGGACAGTGCTGATCATGAAAGACCCCCAAAAGGGAACAGCACCATCCAACTACTGGCCAATAACCTGCCTCCCCACAACATGGAAAGTCCTATCAGGCATCATAGCCGCCAAGCTACAGGACCACGTGGGCCAGTACATGAGCACAGCTCAGAAGGGCATTGGGACCACCACCAGAGGCTCAAAACACCAGCTGCTCATAGATAGAGCAGTCACCCAAGACTCAAAGTCTAGACAGACCAATCTGAGCACAGCCTGGATTGACTACAGGAAAGCCTACGACTCAATGCCGCACACATGGATCTGTGAATGTCTGGCGCTATACAAAGTCAACAGGACACTAAGGACCTTCCTCAAGAACTCAATGGGACTGTGGAAGACAACGCTGGAAGTCAACTCAAGACAGCTTGCACAAGTGGCCATCTAGTGCGGCATATACCAAGGTGATGCGCTGTCCCCGCTGCTGTTCTGCATTGGCTTGAACCCCCTCAGCCAGATAATCACAAGGACTGAATATGGATACAAGTTCAAGAGTGGAACTACCATCAGCCACCTCCTCTACATGGATGACATCAAGCTGTATGCTAAGAATGAACGAGACATTGACTCGCTAATCCACCTGACACGGATCTACAGTGAGGATATTGGGATGTCATTTGGCCTGGAGAAGTGTGGCCGGATGGTAGTAAAGAGAGGAAAGGTAGTCAAGACTGATGGGGTGGAACTACCAGCAGGCCACATAGCAGACATACAGACCAGCTACAAGTACCTTGGCATCCCACAGTCACATGGGACTCACGATGAGGAGGCAAGGAAGACAGCAACTTCCAAGTACCACCAAAGGATAAGACCAGGACCTGAAGAGCCAGCTCAATGGGAAGAACAAGATCCACGCCATCAACAGGTACGCCCTGCCAGTCATCAGATACCCTGCCGGTATAGTAAGCTGGCCAAAGGAGGACATGGAGGCTGCCGATGTGAAGACCCGGAAGCTCCTCACAATGTACGGAGGTTTCCACCCCAAGTCCAACACCCAGAGACTGTACGCCAGCCGGAAAGAAGGTGGGCAGGGTTTGGTCAGTGTCAAAGCCACTGTCCTGGATGAAACCCAGAGCATCCAGGAATACATCAGTAAGATGGCACCCAAAGATGAGCTGCTGAGAGAATGCCTGAGGCAGCAGCAGCAGACATGGGAGGAAGATCAAGCAGAAGAAGTGCCATGGCAAGACAAGACCCTGCATGGAATGTACCATCGACAGATAGCTGAGGTGGCTGACATTGGGAAATCCTACCAGTGGCTGGAAAGGGCTGGACTGAAAGACAGCACTGAGGCACTGATCATAGCAGCACAAGAACAGGCACTGAGCACCAGATCCATTGAAGCAGGGGTCTACCACACTAGACAGGACGCAAGGTGCAGACTGTGCAGAGAGGCCTCAGAGACAGTCCAACACATAGTGGCAGGATGTAAGATGCAGGCAGGAACAGCATACACTGAACGGCACAACCAAGTAGCTGGCATTGTGTACAGCAACATCTGCACAGTGTATGGGCTAGACCCTCCCAAGACCAGATGGGAGATCCCACAGAAGATCGTGGAGAATAACAGGGCTAAGATCCTGTGGGACTTCCAGATCCAGACAGACAGGCAGGTACTGGCCAATCAACCAGACATCGTGCTAATAGACAAGGACCAGAAGACCGCGGTGGTGATAGATGTAGCAGTGCCAAGTGACAGCAACATCAGGAAGAAGGAGTATGAGAAGCTGGAGAAGTACCAGGGCCTGAAAGAGAAACTAGAGTGGATGTGGAAAGTGAAGGCCAAAGTGGTCCCGGTGGTGGTAGGAGCACTCGGGGCTGTGACTTCTAAGCTGGGAGAGTGGCTCCAACAGATCCCAGGAACAACATCAGAGCTCTCTGTCCAGAAGAGTGCAGTGCTAGGAACAGCTAAGATACTGCACAGAACCCTCAAACTCCCAGGCCTCTGGTAGAGGACCCGAGGTTGAGGATGACACATACCACCCATAGGGGTGAGAGAGGAATTTTTTATATATGATAGTTGCAGTAAAATTAGGCAAAATTCATGAAGCTGTCATGGTTGAAAGAAACAGGACGTGGTCATAGTTAAAGTACTGAAGCACTCATGGAATCCATGACATCCCTCACCAAACAACATCCTTAACAATAAGGGATGTGGGAGAAATGCTGAGAAGTCAACTGTGGAGAGTACCTAGGTATAGGAGACCAGTAGTTCCTTAGGCACATTCAAAGAATGATTAATTTATTGCATGATCTTTATGGGTGGAATAGTTTTCTGAAGACCTCTTTGAACCCCTTGCCTTAATTACTGAGACTATGTCTATACCTAAAATCTTAGTTTGGACTTGATTAGTGCGGTTTTTTTTTTTTTTTTGGTTGGTTTTTTTTGTTTTTTTTTAAGTTTGAACTAGCCCTGCTTTTTTCAGTTCAAACTAAAAAAGCATGGTTAATTTGAACTAACCATTAGTTTGAATTTATTTAGTTCAAACTAGTTTGTCTACATTAGGCTAGTTCAAGCTGAATATGGAAGTTAGTTTAAAACAACTAGCCAGAACTAAGCTTTGCTTAGTTGGAACTAAAAAAATTTTTAGTTCCAACTAGGCAAAACCTAGTGTAGACAGGGTTCAAATTAGTTTGAAATTAGGCTCCTTAATTTGAACTATTGAAGAAAATAGAAGAGAGCATGAACTCTGGCAAGTGAAATGAAAAATGCAGTTAGAAAACCAAAAAAGAATTTGAACTACTAAGCCTCAAACACCAGCAAAAAGATTTTTTTTTAAGTACATCAAAAGCAGGAACTCTACTAAACAACTAGTGGAGCCAGTGGATTATCAAGGTGCTAAAGGAGCTCTCAGGGAAGGTGAAGCCATTGCAGAGAAACTAAATTAGTTCTTTGCATTGGTCTTCATGGCTGAGAGGACTTCCCAAACCTGGGTCATTCATTTTAGAGGAACTGTCCCAGATTGAGGCATCAGAAGTGGTTTTGGAACAAACTGATCAATTACAAAGAAATAAATCACCACAACCAGGTGGTATTCACCCAAGATCTCTGAAGGTACTTGGATATGAAATTGCAGAACTACTAATTGTATGTCACCTATCATTTAAATCAGCTTCTGTACCAAATGATTGGAGGGTAACTAAAGTGATGCCAAATTTTTTTTAGAAAGGCTCTGGAGGTAATCCCAGTAATTATGAGCTGGCGAATCTAATTTCAGCACCAGGCAAACTGGTTAAAACTTAAGCAAACAGAAATACAAGATATATAGATGCATATGATTTGCTGGGGAAGAGTCAACATGGTTTTTGTAAAAGGAAAATCATGCCTCACCAGAGTTGTTTGAAGGGGTGCACATGATTATTGACAAGGGTGATCAAGTGGAAACAGCGTAGCTGGACTTTTCAAAAGCCTTTCACAATGGGATAAGAGGAAAGATCCTCTCCTGTATCAGTAACTGGTTAAAAGATAGGAAGTCAGAGGTAGAAATAAATGGTCAATTTTCACAATGCAGGGAGTAAGTGGTAGTGTTTTCCAGTGCTCTGTACTGGTCAACATATTCATAAGCTAGCTAGAAAAAGGGGCAAATAAGCTGGCAAAATCTGCTAATGATACAAAGCTACTCAAGAAAGCTCAGTCCAAAGCAGACTGTAAAGAATTACAAAGGGATCTCAGAAAACAGAGCAACTAGGCAAAAAATGGCAGATGAAATTCAAATGTTGATTACACAGTATAATGCACATTTGAAAATATAGTCCCAACTATACATATGAAATGGAGCAATTAGCCGTTACTACATGGTCTTACTTGAGACTAGTTCTCTGAAAACATCCACTCAATACGCCGCAGCAGTCAAAAAAAAAAGTTAACAGAATATTGGGAATCATTAAGAAACAGATAGATGATAAAGACAATATATCATTGCCTCTTTATCAATCCATGATACACCCACATCTTGAACAACACATGCAGATCTGATCAGGTCCTTTCCTGTAGATTTAAAAACACAATAATATTGAAGGGGGCATTTAAAGTGACTCGGGATATGAACAAGCTTCCATATGAGGAAAAAGAAGCAATAAAATGAGGGATATGATAGAGGTCTATAAAATTATGGCTGGTGTGGAGAAAAGTAACCAAAAGGAATGTTATTTACTCTGTCTCATAACATACAAGCCAGGGTTCACCAAGTGAAGTGAAAAGGAACCAGGTTCAACACAAAGTATTTCTTCACACAAGCCAGTCAACCTGTGGAACTCTTTGCCAGAGAATGTTGTGTAGGTCAAAAACTATAACATGGTTAAAAGTAGGCAAGTTGATGGAGGCTAGGTCCACCAATGACTATTAACCAGGATGAGCCTGGAAGCAAAGCTGTGCTCTGAAGTGACCCTAGCTTCTGTTTTCCTGAAGATGAAAATGGGCAAGTCCGGATAAGGGGTCTGCAACCTGTGGCTCCAGAGTTGCATGCAGCTCTTTGGGCTGCCCCCCTTGCAGCTCTAGGTTCTGCCCCACCACCACCGGGCAGCCCACACCAGGCTTCCCCATCCCACTGGGGAACCATGTGGGTGGCCTGCTCCTGGTTCTGGGGTCCCTTCCCCCTCTCTGCCAGGGGATCCTGAGACAGGTGCCCTGTTCCAACTCCCCCCACCAGGAGGCTACACACATTGTGACTCTCAAAACACTTGGTTATTGAAGAAATTTTTTAAAATGGCTCTTATCTTTTTGGTTGACAACCCCTGTTTTGTATGGATCACTTGGTGATTACCTGTTCTGTTCATTCCCTCTGAAGCACCTGGCATTGGCCACTGTAAGAAGACAGAACACTGAGCTAAGATGGACCATCAGTCTGACTCAACTGGGCCAATTTTAAACAGTTTGGTTGACACTTTAAAATGTTGCCAATATAGCTGTGTTAGTTAGAATGGGAAAGGGAGATACAAAACAAACACACTCCTAGCCAACAAACCTATGTAGGGAAAAGCCTCACTGGAGATGCAAAAGGACTCCAGCTTATAGACGTGCAAGTCCAGGTTATTTCATTTACAGAAGTGGTATAAGGAATACCAGTAAGAGTACTCTTGGTGCCATAAGCTCCATCGCCACAAGATTTTAAAGACCAGAAAAGACTAAGATGATCTAGTTTCTCACAACCTGCCTAACACAGGCCATAGAATTCACTCAATTTCTGAAAAGAAGAAAAAGCTTTCCTCTGTAGCCTTTGGCTATATCTGTATTGAGCTTGCATGCATGTATTATTTTCTATTTTATACAAATATATCGTTCTTTATACAAATTTAAGAAACTATGGTTTTATAGTTTTTCACTTTTTATAGTTAAGCAGTTTGGTACTAGTTCTTTTCATGAGCTGAAATGCATGTATCCTACAGATTTTTACAAAGGATGTGACTTAGTTTTGCAGAGATCTGCAAGTAAGTTTGCTATGCAATAGGATAAGATCTGCAAGTTTTGCAAACTAAGGTTTGCATTTATCTATAGGAGAAGACTAACTGGGTGAAAGGTGAGCATAGGCTGTGTAGAATTTGGCAAGTTGGGTTTTGACTATGTTCTGCAGACAAATAGGCAAAAAAAAAAAAAAAATCTCAAACCCACCACAAAGCCCACAAACTGATAAACAAGGAAATGAAAAAAAAAATAGGCCAGAAGATAGACATCAGAAGACCCCTGAACCAGTAATATGAAGGTGCTCCTAGCAGTTTCTAGAAAATAACCATATTTGGGTCAGGAAGAATGAGGTAATGCAATTTTTTATTGAAAGGGTATTTAAAGCCCTCAAATTTGTAGAGGGGTTGAAGCTCCCATGTTCCAGCTGATGAACCTGAACAATGCAAGAGGAAACTGCACAGGCCTTCAGCAACACTCTACCTAAATTCTTTTAACTAGGTTTCTTATTTTAGCTCGTTAAATTTAGAATTGTTAGCTCAGTACTTCAACTTATCTTCACTTTAAGGGTGAATATAACTTTTGTAACTATCTTAAAGATAAGGAAATCTTAGCAGCAATACTATTAATAGTCATTATGGAAATGCATTATTATAATCCTTTTACCATTGATTTTATGTTGTATTCATCTGTACTCCTATTTGTCACTTGGTTTATGCAACTAGCAATAAAGAATTGTTAGAAGTTTCAATCTGAGTACTCCTTGACGACTTGTTTTCAGGGAGGAAGTCCTATTTGATTAAGCATACCTGTATTCAATCTGGACTAAAAATACTTGCCTTGTAAATTGATCTAGATTAGCTATCCCAAATTCCTAAAGAATAAACAAATTGGCTACACCTCTGAGATGTAAAGAATTTTTTTGATTCTGGCCTTCCTAGTCAATTTGCCAGTCTGCCACCGATCATTCTGAGAGCTGGCTCTAAAGGAGTTTCAAAAGAACTAGCTGTGAACTGGCTATTTGTTTGTCATAATAAAAAATTGACTAGAATCTTGTTTCTCTGACAGAGAAGGGTGGAAAAATTACAATAAAAGCTATTTTGTCTCCTGATATCTAAATGTAATATTTTTCTGATATACCAGCAAAGCATGTCCTTCTTCCGAATGTTGGGACCATAGACCTACCCTTAGGAGAAACTCTTTTGAAGATAATGTAAAAAGTAATAGGAAACTACTTGTTTCCTTCTGCCCACTCCCCCTCCTCCATCCTCACTCTCATTCCCAGGAAAAAGAAATGGCGAGCAAGGTGCATAAACATGCTATTTCAATGAATAAATGAAAAACATCATTAGTGCTTGTAGTGACCATGTCTGGGTGAATGGAATGGTTGCTTGCAGTGAAAGTCAATTATCTAATTCTTCCATTGCTTACAAAATGTCAGAAGAAAAATTGTCATGGGTAGCAGAAAGCCTAGTGTGCTTCAATGACACCTGGTTAGCAAACATCCCTAAGGCAGACAAAATAAAGCAACACAGTAATTCCAACTGCTGGTCCACTTCTTAGCCTCAATGTGCTATCACTCAGCAGGACAGCGATGTTTATTTCCCTTTTCAAAGCAAAGAATTCCTAGCTCCCCTTCAGAAAATGAACAGTGACTAACAAGCTATAGAAAGCTCTCTTAGTTGTCTGGAAGAACAAGCCATCAAAATGGTAGTTTTTCCACTATTGTATCTGTTTCCCACCAAAACTATTTTTAAGTTTTTAGTCAAGTTGTTAACTATCATTCAGTTTTTTTGGAAAGTTATTACTGCAGTAGCTCCCAGAGGTCTCAAACAGGGCACTTTTGTGCAAAAAGCAGTCCTTGCCCAAAGGAGCCTTAAAAGTTCTCCTTTTTGTGAGCTAAGAAAGATGGGAGGCTCTGGACACCACACTTTTTTAAAAAGTTTTATGGAGCTTCCATAATTCATACAGCTCCAGGGTCCCCACTGGATCCAAACACAGCTACATCTTTGCCTGATGTGGAGGCCTTTAAATCTAACTTGGACAAGGAAACATTCACTTTCAAACCTTGCTGTTAGATTACAGAGAAAAAAGGTGAAAGAAAGATCAGTTATCTCACAATTAAGGACTATAAAGTTATCTTCACTGTACATGCTAATTCCTACTTGCTATAATGCTGCAAAGTCTGACCATCTTTGTGCAAAAAGTAGTGATTTATAAGAATTGTGTGAAGAGAAATACAAACTCATTTTAACAGCATTGTTTAAGAGAATGAGAATTTCACTCAGTAAATCCAAAAAGTTACAGTCTCACAACCAAAGCTATTGTAACTCAACCTCCTTGTTTACCTATAGTATTTCGTACACTGCTGTGTTTTGTATATATTTGCAGTGTGGCAGTCCTGATTGCTAGGGAAATTCAAAGTTATGATTCACAAGTTTTATTTAGTCAAATTCTTAGCTATATTTAACAACATTCCCCTGCCACCTACCTCTGCATTACATATATACTGTAAGCTTTACAAAACGAGTATTGGTTGGTCACTTTAGTTCTTAATAGAATATGTATATTGACAGTAAAATGAGGGGAAAGTCACAGACCTAATGTGAAATACTGATTTTAAAATTTTGGATTTATTTTGCCAAATCCAGTCCTGACATCAGTAGCTATAACTGATTTCTTCAATTACACTCATTCATTTGGGCTCCTTTAATTCAGTAAACACTGGATCACAGCAGGGTAATGGAAGCCCATTATGTTTAACGTTCATACATAAAACATGCATGACCAGTAGAAATTCCTTACTCGTTGGCTTTTTTGACCTATACCACAAACTTTCTCCCTGCACGAGCATGTAAAAAAAAAAAAAAAAACCATATTACATCCACAAGGGGGAGCAGAGAGATCAGCAATAGCAACAATTTTTGCCAGAAGTACTTCCTTCAGTGCACTAAATCATAAGTTCCAAAGGGACAGCCATATCAGTCTAGTTCAACAAAAACAAGAAGTCTGGTGGCACCTTTAAAGACAAACAAATTCATCTATCTGCCATGAAAGCTCATGCAAAAATCCTACTTGTCAGATGCTTGAAGATGGGGAACTTACAGAATGGGAAGGAAAAAAAATGCAGGGAAGTTTAACTCTCAGGATCAGGTCATGCTGTAACAGCAAATCAAAGCAGTTTTTTTTGGATTCAAACAGTGAAGAACAGCTTATAGATGGAGGTGATGTAAAAAGAAAAACCAAGATCCCTAACACAAATCTGCATATGAATTCCAATTCTGCAGTTTCTCTTAGAAGCTTTGATTTGTAATCCATTTGTCCAAGAATGGTTAACAACAAATCAATGGAGTGAACAAAATTAAAATGCTCCCCTATTTCTTTAATATTATTTCTTATGTCAGATTTGTCGTATGAATTACAAATGGACTGAGTGTTAGGAACAGGGCAGAGAATCTCAGCTCAGATGAGCAGTGTAAGTGCTAAGCAACATGAACAGGTACCTCAAGTAGCTCCAACCCTTTAATTAAAAAATCGTAAGTTGGTTCAAAGGAAGTTTAGTGCCCAATTTGTGTTTTTCCTTTTCCTTGTTCTTTAACATTGTACTTTCAACCTTAGCTCCACAGCTACAAGGGCTGTAAACTTTCATTTGAAAACAAAGTCAATGGAGATTTTTATGAAATCTCTTGATTCCAGCAGCTAGGACTTCATGAAGGCCACAACTTCACAACAGAAATCATAAGAGGTAGGCTCACTCTTTCTTCCTTTATAGAGAATATGGGCATCTTCCTCTTAGGACAAGGACTGTTTGGATTAGCCTCCTACATGGTGATTGTATTAAGGTGAATGAGGCAAAAGTGACTAAACTAAATCTTTTGCAGAAGTCTGATGCATTCATAAACAACCACAGACTAGATCCGCAAAGGGACCAAGATTGCAACACCTAATATTAGGTGTCATGCTGCCTACTAGCATCCACAGCCCTGAGAGTGAGGCAACTAGGCTGCCCACACTCTGAACAGGAATCGGGTCTTCAATTTGTGGGTTTCTGTGAATCACTGTCTAATAGGAAATTCTGAGGAGAGGCCTAAATCTCATTCCCACCCCTCACAGGGAATTAAGTACCCAATTCCAGGTCAGATGAAGGCACCTCCCTTTCTTAGGCACTCACAGTCGTGAGCCCCCCTGGAGACAGGCAGCTAAGCCCTTTCCAACAAGGACGGAAGGAGGCAGCAGCAGTACCCCCTTGATATTTTAGCCCAGTTGGGAACTCAGGTTCAATTCCTCCTCTCCGTGCTGGGGAACAAGAATTTAAACCTTGGTCTCCATAGCCCATTGATTAAAGCATTCAGTCTTTATTTAGCCCAATGACTCTTTATATATAGAAGAGTAAGATCTGCCTCAGAATATGCATTAGCCCAGCAGTTTAGACATATTCCCACAAACAGAGATGTAGAGCAGGGATTTGAACCTATGTCATCTACAGAGGGCACTGAGCTGGATCTTCCACATCCTGGATGAGTCAGCCAACCCCTGAGCTAAGGGTTACAAGGAGTGGTACCACCTCTTCTGGGAGTTAAAATACAATTTGCTGAGCCCCTGAACCCACCTAATTGGGCAGGGCTCCTCCCCACATGGGTGGGCCCCCTCACACACATCTGGGCCCCCTTCAAGCACACCAGCTGCTGCCCCCAATATCCATTCCCCTGTCCACAAAACCCACCCCCAGCCTCCAATACCCACTCCCCTGTCCCCAAAATCCTCTCCCAATACCTGTCCCCAATATCCACCCCCTGCCCCCAATGCCCCCCCAACGCAAGCTGGGCCACCCCAGTACTTACTGGTGATGATCCAGCTGGGGAGGTGGGGGTGGTAGGCCCCAGGTCGGGGAGGTAGGCCCCACGTCAGGGTGGAGGCGCGGCCTGGGATAGGCTGGGGGTGGGGGAGTTGGGGCAGGTCCCAGGTTGGGACGGGGCCTAGAAGGGGAGAGGTTTAGGGCAAGGCTTGAGCTGGGAGTGGGACCCTACCCAGCCATCTCCCTGCCTGCCAGAACACAGCAGAATACCATTCCAGGCCCCTAAAAATAGAAAATGGAACTGGAACGCTGCATTCTGGGGCCTGCCATTTATAAATGGCGGGCTCCAGAATGCAGCATTCTGGCACCATTTTCTATTTGGGGGGGGGGGGGGGGGCAGAACTCTGAGCCCCAGAACAGCTTTCCAGCACATTCTGGCGTACTTTAACCCGACCTCTTCCTCCCATGTTGTTTCATGTACCATTCCCGGACTAGTAGGCAGCCTAAGCACATCCAAAGAGAAAGAGAGCGCAACTCCTAGCTTGAGGATATTGCCACAGTTTAGGTGTGTCTTAGGTGCCTATCTGCATGCCCAGCAGCAGGTTTTTAGGCTCCTAAAGGACTTCACCGGCAGAAATTTACCCACTTAGGGAATGTAGGCAATTGCATTGGGGTAGTGGAAGATGTCTTACTAAAAAAAAAAAAAAAAAAGTAAGCCAGAACTAACAAGGAGCTCCCTTCCCACTTAAGAATCTCAGTCTGCATGATCTTTGCTAATGGCAGAGGATTTGGACAAACTATTTTGTTAGCTCTGTCTACTTCATTTTAGGTACACTGAACTCCATAAAGCACAGTTTCAACTGAAAGCATGACTAGAGCAAGAATCCCTCTGTGAGATGAGCAGGAAAAACATATTCAGGAGACAGTTTTTCCAGTGTCTATATTCATACATTCCTTTCCAAGTTTTCAAGAGAGAGTGGGTGGTCGAAGTTCCTGCCCCAGCATCCCACAGGCCAAGAAGTGGTTCTTGGAACAGAACTATTTACTGGCTCTAGTTACCAGCCTGAATGTTAAGGAACCAGAAGGTCTAAACTAAGGAAAGGTGAGAGCCACTGTAATTTGAGCCTTTGTCCACCTTCTACATGCAGGTATCACCAACATAGAACACCAAACATCTTTAGAGCAAATGGCAGTATGCTGAACAAAAAATCAGAATATGAGCCTGAATTAAGGTGTGGGGAAGCCTATCACCACCATTGCTCCTACATTTCATTTTCAGCTTGCAGTTTAAAATAAGACCTAAGAGCAGCACTTTGAATTCAGTAAGTATGCACTGCCAGAACAAAACAGCCTGAACTACAAGTCTCAGAGGTCAGGTCTACAGACCCAGACTCATGCTATGGGGATCAAATGAGAGAGAGAGACTGCGCACACGCACGTGCACGCACACACACACACAAAATGGAGACATCCCCACTCTCTAAGTTTCAGAGCCTAGGCTCCAGGCCAACAGTCCTGTAGCATGAAATCCCAGCCTGTAGACTCTGGCTCAGAAACTCGATGCCAAGTTTAGGGGGTGGGGGCACATATGTGCAGTATTGCCATACCCTAAGGCAGTGGTTCTCAACCACTGTGTTGGGACACATCACTGTGTCACCACAGAGTAGTGTGTCTTAGGGTGCGTTCACACAGGCTTCTTATTGCGAAAGAGGTCGTTTCGAGATAAGAAACAGCAGGTCCACACGATGTACTCCCATTTCGAAACAAGGGGTTCCCTTGTTTCGAAATGGCTTAAACCGCCTTCTGTTTTGAAACAACGCCGTGGGGACATGTTTCAGAACAGTTTGTTCCGAAACAACATTTGACCTTCCTCCCAGGGTGCTTAGCACCCTGGGAGGAAGGGCCACCCCCTCAGCACCCTGGCCAGGGTGCTGAGTGGTGTCCCCTGGCTGGCAGAGGGGGACTGCAGACCCCCACGGGGTGAGCACAGCCGGCAGACAGGCTCACCCCGCCAGGGTCTGCAGGGGACTGCAGACCCCAGTGGGGTGAAGCAGAGCCTGGTGAATCACCCCGCCGGCTTTCCAGCAGGGTGAAGCGCCCAGCTCCGCTTCACCCCGCGGGGGTCTGCAGTCCCCCTGCAGACCCCCGCAGGGTGAGGCGCCAGGCGCCTCCCCCCCCGCCGGGGTCTGCCCCCCCCCCCCCCCCGAAGTGAAATAGTATGTCCACACTGTGGACATGCTATTTCGTTTCCCTTATTTTGAAGGCACTTTTGTGTCTTTCAAAATAAGGCGTTTCGAAACAGCTTGTTTTGAAACAAGCACTGTGTGTGTGAACATAGCCTGAGAGAGCTAGGAAAATGGCTGGATTTGGCCTCAGGGAGGTGGGCTGGTACGTTCTGTAGGGTCATGATATGCCACCAAGTGTGCTGCAACTTGCAAAAGGTTGAGAACTGCCCTAAGGAGGGTAACTCAGAAGCCTGCAGGACTTCAGTTCCTGAAGCCCTAGTTGAAAGTTTTAACCCACAGTTCTCTTATTTCTATAGTCATTGTTATGAAAGATCCCCAGGAACAGCTGAGTTGGAGTATTAAAGCTCAATTCCATTTTAGAAGCTTTTTTCCCCCTCCCTTTTTCTTTTTTAAAAGGAAGGGAAAATAGTATGTGATGAAACAATCACTGAAGTCACACCACCAAGGAGAGAAATTCACATAAAGGATTAGGGTTGTCCTATTCCTAGTGGGGGAAGGAGGAGAAAGTAGGTTAAGTTCCTTTGAAATTGACAGATCTATTAGCCAAAGCTATTTTGGATTTTTCACATGTACTTGACATCTCCAAGGCAATGAGAACACATTGAATTGCTTTCCTCAGACTCAGCTACTGCAACATCAGTTTTTGTTCAGAGTGTTGCACAAGTGAATCCCTAAACAGGATTCGCATCCCAACAATAACAATTCCTACCTGCAAACATCTATCCAGAGAGTTTACTGGAGATTTCTATGATGTAATTTGGCAACATTACAAGGGCAGGACTCCTCCTTGTGTTCTTGACAAACTATCAGGCAGGGTCAAGCTCTAAGGTGATGTGGACAAGTCACCTCCATAAGGCCTTGATCCTGCACTCTCCTTGTAAGTGGATACCTGCAGCCCTATGGCCGACAACTGGGAGACAAGGGTCCAGATACATTCCTTAGCGTCCATTCATATCCCCAAGTCTGACAGGTGGAAGTTAGCTGCTCAGCAGCTGTTTTCTGCAGAGATCTCATCCTTTCTTACACCTGCATGTTAGTTTATAACAACTTACACTCCAACCGAAATGTAAATACTTTCAAAGCACTGGCAGCAATTACAGCATGTGAGCCAAGACTTGAGACAAATGGTCTACCAGGCTCTACAGTGCACAAGTTCCCAAGTTCAGTACAGTAATTTTTTTTTTTAAATGCAAGAGAGGCTAAGGTTCATTACCTCACAATTGAAGTTTAACAGTTGAAGAAATGGTGCATCTGTTCACCTTCCTGCCCACCCCCCAGCTATACCAGAATGGGCACAACATATCCCAGAGTTTTAAAAGGCTGTGATCAGTTCTGAGAGAGGAATATCAGATAGGAAAGATCCTAAAAGATAGGATTCCAAAATTAAAGGAAATTATCAAATTTTAAATTATATTGTATAGCATTATTAAAGACATTTACTGTTCAATTATATTTTCTGAATATAAACAAATTCTACAGAATTTTATAGAAGGTTTTGTTTGTTTTTATGGGTTGGTTTTTTTTTTTTTTTTTTTTGGTTGAAGAATGAAAGATAAGAATTTTCACCTGCTTTGTATTTTCTCCATAAGATGCAACTATTAGTAGTGTGTGAGATGATTATTACACAAAAAATATGTAAAATAATCTCAGGCCCTGCAGGAAAGCCAGATTCCCTGTACATTTCAATATATATATTTTTTTAACAGGATTTATCTTGAAATCACCACTGAATTAAAATTAGAGCTAAATGAATGCAGGGGGTGGGGAGGAATGTGTTATTTGTTCAGACTGACAAAATTTAGATCCAACTCAACACTGTTGATAAATGCTGTGTTCACTTTCAGTAAATATTGTTTAAAAAAATAAA
The DNA here is from genome assembly GCA_007922195.1 of Podocnemis expansa. NCBI lineage: Eukaryota > Metazoa > Chordata > Testudines > Podocnemididae > Podocnemis > Podocnemis expansa. The sequence continues at coordinate 32,977,355 of ML681972.1, read as the reverse complement.
AGAGGGGGAAGCAATTTGTGTGTGAATAGTTACCAAAAGGAAATTAAGTTTTATAATGAATGAGAAACAAAATTTGCACTCTAGTTAATTATGAGAAAGGTCTGCCAATGGAGGAATAGAAACAATTTTACATAATTCATGAACACTGCGAGTATGTCCCCACATAGGTTTTAAATCAAAATAACACTGGTTATTTCAATTTAAAAACTTAGGTCCACATGGCATTTTCTTGTTTCCAAATGATGAGCTCCGTCATTTTGAAACAAGAAAAGTTATAGGGAATCAATAAAACCTGGCTTGAGAACAAAAGAAGGGTTAGATCGAAACACTTATATTGAGATAACACTGTACACGTGTTATTTTGATACAAACTGTTTTAACATCTTTTGACGTTCCTCCCCTGGCGCATGGCACCCTAGAAGGAAGGCCAGGGTTCAGAACCCTGGTCGGGGGTGGAAGGGACTCCGCATCCCCTGCTTCCCCAGCCTTAGCTGGGCTGCAGTGGGGGAAGGCACGCCCCATGCCCTGCTCCCAACAAGTAAGCTGGGGGGTGGGGAAAAGGACCTTGTGCACCTGGCACTCCCACTGTTGTTGGGGCAGCAGGGAGAAGAGTCTCCCCCCGCCCCCCCACGGGCTCCCACCACACTTGCCAATGTGGAGGAAGGGAAACCCAGGCAGGCTGGAGCCGCGCTAGCCTGACTGCAGTGGAGAGGCAATGCCCGGGCCCGGTTCTTTCAATGCTGGCCGGGCGGGCGGGGGAAAGGAACCTCCATGCCCAACCTTAGGTGCGGTGTTCACCTAAAGCCAGGCTCAAGGTTTTCCTCTCCTCCACAGCCAAGCGAGCACTGAAAAAGCCGGGCATGGGAGTTCCCTCTCCCTTGCTGCTGGCCATCGCTGAAAAAGCTGGGCACGGGGGGGTCCCTCTCACCCACAGCCAGGCTACCGCAGCTCCAGCCAGCCCAGGGATCCCTTCCCCTGCACTGGCAAGTGCAGTAGGACCCCAGCAGGGGGGACTCTTCCTCCACTGCCCCAACAGCGGTGGGATTGCTGGGCATGCGGGGCCCCTTCCTCACCTCCCAGCTTGCTTGTTGGGAGCTGGGCATAGGGGGTGCCTTCCCCCACCACAGCCCAGCTAAGGCTGGGGAAGCCGGGGGCACAGGGTCCTTTCACCACTGCCTGCTTTCCCGCAGCCCGGCCAGTGCAGGGAAGCCGGGCACATGGGGATCTTTTACCCAGCTGTGGGGATGCTGGGCGCGTGGGGTCCCATCTCCCCCACGGCTGGCTGAGCCTGAAGGCAAAGCCAGTCTGGGGAGATGCCTTTTTCCTACTGGGCTCCAGGTGCCCAGAGCCAGTGGGGGCTTTTTCTCCTCTGCCACTGGCTCCCCTGGTGAACACCAGGCAGGGGATCAGGTGGGTGGCATGGCCCTGCCAGGCAGCCATGTTGTCATACCTCCCATGGTGCTCCTCTCCTGAGTCAAACTAGCACATCCTGTCCCCAGACATGCTAGTTTGATTTCAGGTTTGAATTGATTTAACAATTTTCATAGCAATTTTGTTAAATTGCTGTAAGTCAAATCGATTTTATTGCTTGTGTGGACATAGCCACAAATCAGAATTCACAATTCTGACTAATAAATAGATGTAAGGATGCTACAGAAACAGAAATAGAGGCAAATTTAACAGATAAGCCACTAATCTCAAGATGTTCGATCAGCTTTCAGAGCGTATTAATTTTCTATGAGTGATTAGTTAAGAGTAATCAGGAAGCACATATGATTTCTTCATTAGAAGTTGGGCCTAACTCAGATAGGGATTGGTTTAATTTTCAGACAGATACTTTTTCAAGTACTGTTTAATTGCTGCCCCCCCCCCCGGGGGTTTTTTTTTTTTTTTTTTTTTTTTTTGAGACAGCCAAAGCATTCATGGGTCTGGTTCTTTCTGGCATTCTCTGATGACTGCTGTGTTTTTTCAGGCAGACAGTTAAAAGATGAATGCCATTCCTCACCTAGATAGAAAAATTTGCTCATAAGGAAAAAGCACACAGAAGACAGATTACTGAAGCCAGACTTTCATGTCATACAGTTTCTGAAGCCCATCTCTTCTTAGTCTCAAAAGAGTCTAATTTATTTATTTATTTTTAATTACACAGAAGCTTATACCTCATGTATTCTAGTTTATCACATGCAGCTGGCTTACTGGTTAATGAAAGTAATGGGAGAAGACTTGAACACCCTGCAACAAGTAGGCACCATTTGCACCATTATTTGGTCTGCCATTCTCTCACACTGAGTCAAAGGTTCCCATAAATATTTTAAGAGGAGTAATGTAGCCTTTAAGACTAGGTCTACACAACAGCTTGGGTCAGCAAAACTTATCACTTGGAGGTTGACTATTCTAGCCCCCAAGCAACAGCTAAACCCACATAAGCACTACCATGCACAGCTCTCTTCCCGTAGGCATAAAAAAGGCTTCCCCTGCAAGCAGCATAAGCTATGTTGGTGGGAGACTCTCCCAGACAGACAGACTTTCCCATTGGTGTAAAGTCATCACCACATGTGCTACAGCAGAACAGCCATAGCAGTGCAGTTGTAGCACTGTGCATGGAGGCGTGGCAACAGTCTCTGGTGAAATAAAAAATACACCACTAGAAAACCTGTTCAGGAGAGATCCCTGCAGTTTGATCAGTCTATTTCATCAGTTCTACTGCATCATTTGGAACTCATCATCTGGTTTAAAGTTTAGAATGCAGTTAAAGATCTGGAGACAAGAATATTAAGCAACCCAAATACCTCTCCCTTAAAAGAAGGTTACTTCTTTCTCCTCCCATTGTATGGAAAAATCTTAAAGTCCCATAGAAATATTCTAGTCAGTATACAGATGCAATAAATTCCCCTTTGAATGCAATACTGAAAGTGGAGAGATCTCAAGTTTCTGTTAAACACTCCTTCCATTAGTGTTTAATCCATACCAATGCTCAGGAGGGCTGAGCCCCAGCACCTCTGGGCTTCAGAGTTTATAGTCCCCAGCATTTTTGGGTTTGCTCCATCAGATATAAATGTAAAAGACACTGCTTGAGTCCCAGCATGTTACAAACTAAGCACTATCTTCCATGTCACCCCTTTAACTCAAGAAAACACCTCTGCAATCTCACCTTCACTTTTAATTTAATCCATTTTTGCTGTCAGATGATATTGTCTTTTCTAGGAGTACTCCAACAACATAAAGCCAGCCGCTGCACCAGCGGAGCCCACCTATCACAGAAAAGTAACTGTTTAACATTTTCTCTGTATCCTGAAAGCCAGAATGAGCCATGCTCACTACTGCCTTGCAAATTTGGTAGTCATTTATTTAAAATGGGTTTTGGTTTGTTGTTTTTTTTTTTAAAAAAGACATACACACAACCATTTACTCTCACACAAGTGGTAGGATTTTGCATAGGCATAAAACTACAGAAGGTGCAGTGCAGTGGAGAATCAAACCCACTACACACATACCATAGCATTTTTCATGTGTGGTAGAACTGTCTCTTGCCTAGTCCATACCCTTCAAATATGGATTTAGGCAGAGAGCTCAGAGGCAAGGATTATACTAACATGAAACTGGCTCTTCCATATCAGAACTGAAGTTCTCTCTTTGGATGACTGAGGACAGTTACACAGTCATGGTTACTGAATTTTGAACAAACATGGCAAATAAAGCCGAAATAATGCATATAATTGTATCTCCACAGTGCACTTTAAGGGTACAGCTACACTGGAGCCATAGGTCAACTTAAGGAAGCTTAAGTCGAGCTACAGACCCCTGCAGCCACACTGGGCTTTTATTAAGTCGACTTAAGTGCTTTCTTAAGTTGACTTAAATCGACCTTCAGGAGGTGGTGTTAACACTTAAGTTGACCTTAATAAGTCAACTTAAGACAGTGTAGATGGGGAACAGCCTTTAAGCTGACTTGATTTGCCTCCAGCCCCCTTCCCCAAGTTCCTGGCCACCAAGAAGGGTTGACCTACAACTGCCAGTGTGGATGTAAGTAGTCAACAGGAGTTTCCAGTGTGGACTCTAAGTTGACTTAACAAGGTCAACTTAACAGACCTTCCAGTGTAGACATACCCTAAAAGACTGGACATGTAATATTAGACAAATTGAGTCTTAGAGACATAGTAGACTCCAGATGCACTGCCTGTAAATGTGGCATTTAAAATAAATCAAAAATCTAGTCAGTTAGGTCACTTGAAAGCTAGTAAATAATAGCCCCACAGATGGCTGAGGCTTGGTCTATGTATACTGGCAAATTTGGTGTCAGTCAATGGGAGTTACAAAAGCTACAGAGTAACTTGTATAACTTTCATTGACATCCTAAAGTCTGTTCTTCACACCACCTCCACTACGCTGTGCCAATGGGACTCTGTGCCGTGCTTTTTGTGGAAGAGGTTTTATTAAATCAACTTCTGGATCAACTGAGTGGGTCTTAACTTCTTGCTTAAATCAATCTATTTAAAAACCACACACACACCCCCCACAATCTGACAGTTGCAAATTTCCTGATGTAAGTGAAGACAGTGCATAGTAAATATTCCTTTTCACCCATATTCCAATCCATCAACCAAAAAAATTTTATTAGGCAAGGAATACGTCTCACAAGACATGAAATATGTTTGAGAAAAAAAACAGAGCAAAGAGTACTGTGGCACTTTAAGATCAACACATTTATCTATCGTGTGAGCGTATAGGTATCCAGAAGTCAACTACTATAAGACAATCCCAAGGGGAAAAAACAGCATGCCAGTGGTCATCACCTACAGCCTTCAAGTCAAACCTGTGCAGCACATCATCAAGGGATGTCAAACATGCAGCCAAAGGATCAAGTGCGGCCTGTGAACCTCTTTCCATCCAGCCCACCACTGTGCTCCACAAGCAAGCATTCTCCCTAACACACACACAGTGGACGGATGGCAGGTCTTGCATGTCCAGTGCTCCTCAATGCCACAAGAGTGTCAGGTCTCATGACATCATGGAGTGCTGAGTATACAAGACTGCATTCTGTGAGACCACACTTTCTCCCTGGAGCACGGTTGTACCATGGAGCACAGTGTTGCATACACAGCATTTTGCAATGCTACAGAAATGCCATAGTATTTCAATTTACAGTATGTATGGTGCCCTTGAAGTACATTTAAGTCAGCTCTGGCCCACCATAGCAAATGAGTTTGACACCCCTGTAGATTCTACAACCTATCCTAAAAGATGATTCCTCACTTTCTCAAGCCTCAGGAGCCAGACCTCTCCTTGCTTATGGACAGTGGCCCCCCCCCCCCAAAATATACTTACCAGCAACTACAGACCAGACAGCTGAAACACCAACACAGGCACGCATCCCTACAACAAACCCCATTGCCAACTTCATCCACAGTTACACAAGTGACACCATCATAGGACCTATCAAACCAGCTACTCCATCAAGGGCTCATTTACCTACTCATCTACTAATGCGCTATATGCCATGTGCCAACAAATGCTCCTCTCTCATACATTGGACAAACTACACTGTCTATGCAAAAAGTATAAATGGACACAAATCTGACATCAGAAATAACCACATTCAAAAGCCAATAGGGATCACTTCAATCTTCCTGCTCACACTCTGAAAGACAATTCCATTGCAGTATTTAAACAGGTTAATTCAAAACCTAACTATGCTTTCTCTTTGGAGCTCTGAATTCATATACAAATTTGATACCATTAACTTGGGTTTGAAGAAAGATATGGGCTGGCTTTCTCATTAGAAAAAATTATTTTCACCCTTTTTGGCCTCCCCAACTGTTTATATGTTTAAATTCGAACAGTATGGAACTTGCTTGATTTGCCGAAACAGTCTCACCTGATCCTATCACTCACAATTCACTGGATTTATTTTTCCCCTCACATACTGCAAGTTTTTGATTTTCAAGTGTCTGATGAAGTGGGATTTCTCCCACAACAGTTCATGTGATAAATAAATTTATTAGTCTTTTAAACTGCCACGGGACTCCTTGTTTGTTTTGCTGAACTAGACTAACATAGCTACCCCTTTGAAACATGTTTGAGAAAGATTTTTTTATAATTTGAGTAATTTGGTGGCAGCCATCTTGCTGTTAAAACAGTAATATTTTTAACAGTGATAATACAGCAAGAACTCAGTGACAGTCTGCAGAACAAGTTGCCATCCTTCCTTAGTACCATTTCAAGAAACATCAGAAATGGAGTTAACATCATGTGTTTGATTATTTAAAAGTTTGATCCTCTCAGAGCTAAAAACCCACCACCTCCAAATGCCCTGCAGGTTACATCCCACATTTTGTGCCCTCTCCATCCAAGGTGAAAACAACATCTCTCTGGCTGCTTAAATAGCAGCCAGTTTGACCCATGAATAGGGTTACCAGATGTCAGCCAAAAGGAGGACATGCCCTCCTTTATACCTTCACTTTCTCCATCCAGCAGGCATTTTAAAGATACATGATTTTATCTGGCTTTTTACTTACAGGGGTTACAGTATGCTGGAATGCACCGAAACACCCTATTTTTAGGGAGAAGCATTCCAAGGCCCCCTAAAAACAGAAGAATATTACATTAATACTGTGTTTTCTCCATGTGTCCTCCTTTTCATACTTCCCTGTCCTCTTTTCCATGCTTTGGTATCTGGTAACCTTACCCATGAATTCTTGTAAGTCTCCGTGGCCCTCTGCTTTAAGGTATGCATGTACAGAAGAGGGCTGTTGCTCTATTTCTGTTCAGTTTGAGTCACTGATAACTTGGAAGAAAGTGATCTGAAGTATTTATGGATCAATGTCCTAAAAGATAAAGCATAAGACAAGATACCAGCTTCTGTCTGCACAGACCACATTAGGGAACAAAATGACTGGCTCTATTCATCTATCTAGAATGTGAAGGGATAGAGAGCCCCATGGTCATCAGGGGTCTTAATTTATGCTGGAGATCTCATGCAGCTAAGACTAAAACATCCTTGAAACTCTTAAAAATTGCATATGCCTATTTCCTAACTCAAGAAATGTTGCATATGTATTCAATAAAGGAGAATTCTGTATTAGACCTTGCCCAAACAGATGAGGAACTGATCTTAAGACTGGTAGCTTAAGTTGATATCATTGTGACTTGATTGTATTTATTATGTGTAAACTGAATGGAGTCCAGTTCAGTTTGATTATATAAATTACACACACAACTTTAAGATGGCCAGTTTCAATAAGTAACCAAATAAGCTGTGAGGAAGCATTTAGTGATAAAATGAATTATTGATTACCCTTCATATTTTAGAATTCTTTACCAAAATGCCCAAAAAGCTACATTTAAGAAATAAAGCCCCATGTGTCAGAAAGCTGACCTGGCTTAGGGTCAAGGGTTAAAGAAAAATTTGGTGAGCCCCAGAACCCTCCGAAATTTCGATCCCTCTTCATGCATGTCCGGGACCACTTCACCCACTTCTGGGCCCCAGCCCGTGTAGGCATTTGCAAGCACTTCTCAGTATCACATAGATTGGTTATCACTCTGCTACACCCCCCCCCCAGCTACATACCCCTCAATCCCAGAGGCCAGCAACCCCCTCCCCCCCCCAGAAAGCCCAGCAGCAAGGGCCACCCCCACTGCCAGCTTGCCCTGCTCCCCCAGACACCCCAAGCTCCTCCCTAACCCCAAGTCCTGCTGCTGGCCCCCAAAGTCCCTTGAGCCCCTTTCCCTGCTGGCCCAGCTCACCTGTCTGTGAACCACCCCCCAGAGCCTCCTTACTTGGATGCCATGCAGAGTGGCACTGGCCCAGACTGAGGCTCCCAACCAGAGCCTGGGGAAGCTCTCTGCCCTGCTGGAACAGCATTCCAGGACCTATTATTTCTAGGGGCTCAGCATTCAGCAGGTCCCTGAAAACAGAAAATGGAGCCAGAATGCTGCATTCCAGTGCCCACTATTTTTAAATGGTGGGCCCCAAAATGCAGCAGTCCAGCCCCATTTTCTATTTTTAAGGGCCCTGGAATGCTGAGCTCCTAAAAATAGTGCACCCCAAAATGCTGTTCCGGTGCATTCCAGCTTACTTTAACGCCTACTTAGAGCAGAAGTGAAGGCAGATAAAAAAAATGAAGTTCGTAACAAATGGAAAAAAAGAAAGAGCTGAGTAATAATTATAAGCAAGAAGCTCACTTCATAGAAAATTGATAAAGGAAGCAAAGGGACACAAGAAAGAATCTATGATCAAGGTTAAGGACCATTGCCATTTGCCAGAGGCTGGGAATAGCTGACAGGATACATGACTTGATGTTTACCAGTTCTGTTCATTTCTTTTGAAGCACCTGGTATTGGACACTGTTAGAAGACAGGACACTGGGCTAGGTGGACCATTGGCCTGACCCAATATGGTTGTTCTCATGTTCTAAGGACAATCAGAAAGTATTAGTTCATTACTAGGTGGAAAGAGTAGTATAAACTATAGTGGAGAAAAAGCAGTGTTCAATGAACATTTCTGTTCTGTATTCAGGAGAAAAAGATTATGGGGTCATATTCTTTTCATTCCAGTAGTAACTCATGATCATGTTAAATAGCAACTACTGCAGTTAGATATTAAGTCAGAAAGTGCTGATAGTGCGCATCCAAGATCTTTAAAAGAGTTAGCTGAGGAGCTTGCTGGACAAATAATTGATTTTCAATAAGCCTCAGAATACTGGGGAAGTTCTAGGAGAAAGGTAATGTTGCACCAATATATCAACAGCTAAATGGGGTGACCCAGGTAATTATAGGCCTCTCAGATGGTTATTGATCTTGGGCAAGAAACATTACCCTTTCCAAGACTTGATAGGGAATAAAGAAGGGTAATATGAATCAACTTGGGGTTTTGGAAATAAATTTTAGCTAACTACCTTGATTTCTTTTGTAAGAATGCAGCTTTGGTTGATAAAGGCAATAATGTAAATAGAATATAAACTTCTGTATGGTGTTTGACCTTGGTATCGCATAACATTTTGATTCAAAACTAGACTGATATAAAATTAACATGGCATATTAAATGTATTAAAAGTTGGCAAACTGGGATCCCTAGAATCTAGATATAACTAAACAAGGAATCATCACTGAATGGGTCTATTTCATCAAGCCCTGCAAGGAATGATTCTTGACCCTATGTTAACATTTTATTAATAGCCCAAAAAGAACATAAAACCACCACTAATTAAGTTTCCAGGTGTCACAAAAATCGGGCAAGTAGTAAATACTGTAATGAAGAGGGTTGCTTGGTAAGCTGAGTGTAAGCAGACCATATGCTTTTTAATACAGGTAAACAAGGTCCATACTTCTAGGAACAAAGGACACGGGTCACTCCTTCCCATCACAAAGAACTGGCTATCATGGGAATATTCAGTTGAATGTGAGCTCCCAGTACAACCCAGTGGCCAAAAGGACTGGTGCCATCCTCAGCTGCCAGAGCAGGAGAGTCTTCAGGAGAAGTGCAAAGAACATTTTACCCCCGTATCTGGCACCAGTGCATTTGCTGCTAAAATACTGTTGACACCAGAAGTGTGTACACCTCAAGAAAGAGGTCGATAAATTAGAAAGGTTACAGAGAGAAGTCAGGAGAACAATTCAAAGATTAGAAAACATGCCCTATAATGACTGAGTTCCTTCAGCAAAAAGCACTTAAAGAGACAACTTGATCATAATCTGTAATTATCTACACAGGAAACAAATGTTTAACAGTGAGCTCTTCAGCCCAGTATAGGTAACTATTACATGATCCAATGACTGGAAGCCAAAAGTAGAGGAAGTCAGACTAGAAATGTGGTACAATTTAAACAGCACAGGTAATTAATCATTGGAAGACTAGCCAAGAGTTGTAGTGGCAATATTTCAATCAAGTTTGGATATTTTTCCAAGAAATACCCTCTAGGAATTATTTTGGGGGAAAACTATCATCTGTTAGACAGCAGGTCAGACCACTAGATAATTAGGATCACATCTAGCTTTAAAGTCAATAGATAAAACTGCAAGTAGCTTGGAATTTCACTTGTCTTTAATCAATGTAATGGATCTCAAGCAATTTACATTGTAGGTAATACTGTGAGAGACTGCAAGCCTTTAACACTACTGAAGCACGAGTATATTTTAGTGCTCAAGGAGAAGCATAATTCATCATATTTTAAGTAAGTATCAGGAGATAGAACCACAGTTCAGGATCAAATGACTCCCATGCTATATTAGGACATGAACCACGTGCAGAGCAAAAGCCTTCCTATCGATATGAATATACCTCTAAAAGAAAAATATTTCCTTTTCTCCTTACTTGTTTCCCCAAAAGAATTATGCAGTCAACATTCATCAGCATGCATAGTTGTAGAAAGCAAATGTTATGCTTGCAAGCCTGAATGTAAAGGGAAAGTGACTTTTGTACTTCCTTTGTTGCCGTTTGCACAAGACACCCTATTGTAGGTAGGCAGAACATGGTAAACAGGGCAGCTGCATTGGAAGGAAGGTTGATGGTTCAGCCTTTTCTTGAAAGTGCTTAGCACAACCAAAAGAATTCAAACTGAAAGGGAATTAAAGCATAAGCTTCACAACATTAAAGGAAAACAGTGAAGAGAAAACTCTGACAAAGCCTATGCCATCTGAATATGCCAGACGAACACACACCAGGGCTTATTGCAGGAGAGGGTAGGTGATGGTGTTTGGCCTGCATTGTGCAGGAGTTGGGCCCTTCTGACCTTAGAGTCTGTAACAATCTTTGCTATTACAAGGTAAAGCACCTGACACAGAGGCCATCCTTCTAAACACTGGAATTGAATGTGTATTATGCAAGCCAGTTATATGAGAGGACACCCTAACCACTAAGGAAACAACCTGAGAAACATGTCAGCTCAGACCAGCATTCTGAACAAGGAGAGAAGGGTAAATAATACTAATGAAAAAAATCACTAGCCAGTCTATGCTGAGCCAGCTAGATAAGTGAAAGCAAGGAACTGTCTGCAGTCAGAGATATAACTGTGTAAACAATTAACTCACCTCATGAGCCATCTTGTGATTAGGCATCTGTATAGCAAACTCTCCTCTAAGGCCTCCTACCAATACCCACACCAGCCCTGCAAGGGTCTAGGTCCTTTCACATGTCACTGAGGTCACAGAATTTTATAGCTCTCCCTTTTAGGATAATATCTTGTCAATCTTCCCCTGAAAGATGACCATCCTCCAGGCTGTCTCTTGAGTTCTTCCCTTTCAGAGGGTTGGGGGGGGGGGGGACCACCACAATAATATCCTAAATGTCTTGTCTATTCACCAATGCCCCTCTAGCCCATCTTTCAGATACCAAGTTTTTGGTGTTCCTAGTTACCCTCCTGCCTCCCCAGTCCTAATTACCTGGAGCCTGGCTTCTCCCTCAGGACTTAATTCCATTTAGTCCAAGGCTTCTTTCAAAACTTAAAAAAGAAACAAGAATCCCTGTGGCACTTTTGAAGACTAACAAATGTATTTATCACATGTTTTGCTGAACTAAGCTAAACACAGCTACCCCTTTGAAATTGCCCCAAACCTAACTTTTTTAATCTTCCTTTTTCCTCAAAAGATTAATGCCCTTTCCAAAGCCCTGACCCACTCCTTCCTTTCTGTCTAGAGAAGTTTCTTTGATCTATAACACAGCTTTAACTAACCATTTTCTGAAACTTTCCCCCTCACAAAAGACCTCTAAAACCTACTTTCCTCTCAGACTATCTTCTTTTTTTCCCTCCCTCATATCTTGCTCATTTAGCAGCCACCGTACTCCCCCCCCAGCTGGGTCTCATCCCAAATTAAGCCTGGCTCTTCATCCAGGTGCAAATGAATGCACTAACTGAGCTCGCCAACTCTTAACCCTTTCAGTTCTGGCATGGGGTTTATACCACATCAGAGGTGGCTCAGAAAAAACAATTAAAGAACATGGAGAATCAAATTAGTGCCTAAAATACTCAGATCCTGGGCTTCCCTGACAGTGGATCTAACTGATTTTACTCTTATCATTGGAAAGTTCTTCCATGTAGACACAGAAGAATAAACCCATCAGAGAGATGGTATAAGGTCCTGATCAGAAATACAACATTCGATTCTGGACATAGGGAGTCATTTTTTCTGCTTTAATTTCAGGGACACAATCACAATCAAGGCTCTTCCAAGGGAGGGAGTGCTTACTCCCACAGAATACTGATCCATTAGGGGCCAGTTTGATGGGGTTGAGGCCACAAAGTCGATGGAGCTTCTCTGATCTGGCAGCTGTTCATTATACAGAAAAATACTACTATAGCAATAGCCCCCTACAGAATGCTACGTGTTTTTAAAAGGACCAAGACTATTTTCAGATGGATTAAGCCGTGAGCAATTGGATAGCCTGGAATAAGAACCAGCAGGCTAACATCTTTCTGGCTTGTGTCATGGTGACACTAAATACAAAGAGTATTGAGTCATGTGCTACTGAGCCACACAGCAACTAAGATGGGTCTCACCAGATGGGCTTTCGTCAGAATTTGAAAATGTTCAGCACACTCGTAACTTCATGTCCTATCCCCTAAAACAGGTGAACCCGAAGCCTAAGAGAGGTAAGGGAGTTGGGGGTGGCAGACTAGGGTACAGTTGGTAAATTGCTCTGTTATTGCCTGTCTAACTGTGAGAACATTGTCTCCTGATGAGTGAGACAGATCCATGTATTTTTCATGCCTGCTCAACTATTTGTGGAGTTAACCAGGTCTGCCCTCACAGCTCTTTCAGCAAATACAACAGTCAGTAGCTTTGGAAAGTAAATGTGCACAAATAACAATGTTCCTGTGTTCCAGTGGGTCTTCTTTGACAAATTATCTGCAGTATTAACAAAGTATGAAGAAAACTGTACAACCCGGAAACTGAAAAACTTTAGGGTGGGTATAGAAGAATAATTGCAAAGTGTTCGGTCAGTCCCAATGGCCTGATTTTGAATTTTGTGCCATTTATATTTAGTGGCATGGAAAGTGTTTGTTACTGGAAAATACAAAGGGAAACCCTATAAAATGGAACATGGTATATGAGTTTTTATATCCCATTCCTAGACCAAAACACACAATAATCTATAAAGCAGGCAGCCTGACCAATGCTCCTCTACCAACAACTGCGTAAAGCTATATAATATTTCATGTCTTAATAACTTCAGAGCTGGAGGGCCAGAAAATGGCCAGGTTATCAAGGGCAACAAAAATATATTAGAGCCACTATTGTATATAGTTGCCTTGTAATCACAGAAACCAGTTACTCTATTGATTTAATGGTGAAACCATAGCCCCACATCAGCAGACCTTTGTTATATAATAAATTGTTCAGCATATTTGTATAGCAGAAGGAATCATCAAGAAGACTCAGAGTGCCCATTATGCCCTGTAGGGCAAACAGAAGGAAGACTTTGTAATGGTGTAATAATAGTGGGTAATGGAGGCCCCCAAACAACTTAAGGGTACTTTGCAGCATTATGTAGTAAACAAGTAGTTATCTAGGGGGTAGATCAGAGATTTCCAGTGGTGGGAATCAACATCCCAGAAGACAGTCTACATGACTAGGGGAGGGCCTGATCACCCCTTCCCTAGGAAGCAAAGGACTTCATGGGTTATAATTATGACCCATTCCCTGACTTCTATGGACTTCACCATAAGACCTTGAAGGTGCCTTGGAGGACATCACTCCTCAGCTGAAGCCCGCGGTCGCAAAATGGGGTCCCCACCTACTGATTGCTTTGTAAGCCTGTCTATATTACTTTGTGTTTAACTCTGGGTCTATCACTTTGTCTGGCTATTAGTTAAGTACTCTGTTTAGTTAATAAAACACTCTGTTCCTACTATGTACATCTCAGCGGTTATTGCTGCTGGAATCCCAGACCTGAAACCCACTTGGTAGAGGGGAACACTTGGCGTAGCCAGCAGGATTTCAGAGCAACAAGCTGACACTATGTTTGGGAAACGTAACAAAGGGAGTGATGAGGCGGTTTGGTTCCCAGGTTGCCGCGCCACATCAGCCTGGAGCCGGGTGGCACAAAAGTGGAATCAGAGTGACCCCAGTGGTGTCATTTGATGGGGAGATTGGAAATGGGTCACCCCAAGACATAGAGATGGATGTTCTCCTCATGGTCACAGGTAAGGGTGTCCAACAAGCTGGATGGCTTTTGCTGATTGCTGTTAGGGACAGCCAGGAGTGAGACTGCTGCCTTGAAACAGAACAGAGGCGATTGCAGGAAGAAGTTAGTGGGTTAAAAGCTAGCTGGGATGTTCAAAGCTCTACCTTCACTCTCTCCAGCAGCAGTTGGAGGCAGTGCAGCAAAAGTTAGAAATTTTAGCCCGTCACTATGCAAAAAAGCACCACTCTGTAAACCCTCACCCAGCCCCCTCCACAGTTAAAAGCAGCAATAAGATCTACAGGTTGGGGCCCATAGCCATAGGATGGGGACATTTGGGAACTGGACTCAGAAGAGGATGGGGAGGATGAAATTTTGCAGATGTGCCCTGTCCTGTTCTCCCAAACCCAGACAACTTTACCAGCCCTTGGGGTACAGGGTGCTGTGGGTCACCCAAATACGGTGCAGGAGATGCACAACTATAAGGACACTGAACTAAGAGAGCTAGCCTCCACTTATAAGCAAACCCCATCAGAAACAGTAAGGAAATGGTTTTGTTAGAATCTGGGGTGGAAGTGCTAGGGACATTTTTCTGGATAATAGTGAAATGAGGTGGATGGGACCCTTAACTATCCAACAGGAGGTGGCTGAGGCACTTCAAAGGCGCTCTCAGGGTCCTGTACAAAACCCTGCCCCCTCTCTGTATGAGTGGATTGCTGGGGCAATCCAGGATGTATGGCCAGACACTACATCTTGGACTGAGTCTCCCCGCCCCTGGGATACCCCTTTGAATGCCATATTGGTACTCCAATATCTGGCTGCTCAGCATTCTGTCTATCAAAACCCCATCCTGCCACTGATACTGTGATCCTAAGTCCTGGGATTCGGGTACAGCTTTTAGGACTAGGACCTCCCTGACTGAGAGGGACTATGCTGGCTATATTAAGTGAGGCAATGGGAGCACCCATAAGTGAGGCCTCAGCCATTCTTTCACAGGTGGCAGATCTGGGGGAGATAAAAGCACCAGCTAGACAGGTACATGCTATCCATGAGGGAGGACAAAGCAGAAGTGCCAGACCTTCCAGGAGGGACATGTTTTTAGTCCTTCTGGCGGCTGGTATGCCCAAAGAGGACATTGACAATAAATCCATTCCCAAGTTGGTTAAGCGGTACTGGGCTCTTCAGTGCTCCCAGGAACCTCATCAAGAAGGCCCATCTGAGGGATCTTGGAATGGACAGTCACAACCAGCAAGACCTATTGCCCCTGCAGCTGCTCCTTCACTGGAGCAGTGACAGACACCCCAGCCACAGCAGCAACAGGGGGGCCAGGACGCCGGGCCTCCCCTGCTGCCTCCACCAGGGGACCCCAGGCCTTATGTTCAGTTAACTATTAAGCGGGGAAAAAGGATACAGCGAGTTATGGCATTAGTGAACACTGGGGCAGAGGTCACGGTTATCCATGGCTCTCCCCATGCCTATAGAGGTAATTCAGTGGGTCTGCAAGGTTTTTCGGGGAGAGGAAGTCACTGATAAGCGAACCCAGTTAACTAGGGGAATAGGAGCTTTACCAATGGCCCTTTGCCCAGTGGTAGTAGCAAACACTGGAGGTCAACATATTTTACTAATGATCTGTTTAAGGGGACTGCAGCTCATCCTGCCAGGAGGTCGGTTTAGCTTTGGTGTGTGGGCTATTTCAGTGGGAAGGGGTAAGTGGGAACCCATTACTGTGTCACTGCCCCCTCAACCAGTGTATGTAAAGCAGTAGCATTTGCCTGTGGGACACGCAGAAATAAGTAAAACCATACAAGATATATTATAGGCGGGGGTAATAGAGCATGCCACCTCACCCTTTAACAGCCCTATCTGGCCTGTAAAAATGTCTGATGGGTCCTCAAGACTAACTGTTGATTTTCAACCCCTAAATAAGCATGTCTCCCCACTGGCTACAGCTGTGCCAGACATTGTCACCCTGTCAGAGTGTATTGCTAAGGGGCCACAGGCTTGGAAGGGGGTACTGGGCATTGCCAATGTCTTCTTTAGTATTCCCATAACCCCAGAATCAAGACCACAGTTTGCTTTCACCTGGGAATAAGGTTACCAGATGTCTGGCAAAGGGAGAACATGTCCTCCTTTTTACCTTCATGTCCTCCGTCTGGCAGGCATTTCAAACTAAATGATTTTGTCTGGCTTTTTACTTACAGGGGTTCAAGTATGCTGGAATGCCACGGAATACCCTATTTTTAGGGGGAAGCATTCCAGAGCCCCCTAAAAACAGAATATTACATTAATGCTACATTTTTCTCCATGTGTGCTCCTTTTCATACTTCCCTGTCCTCCTTTATAGGCTTTACAGCCATTGTATTGAGTTAGGAGGAAAAAAGTGGAGTTTAAATGGAAGAAGGAATGAGCAGATGCATGGGAGCTGCCAAAGCAAGTAGTGCCAACTGCCATGGCACTTGGGCTCTGGGGACCAGGCCCAGTGAAGTTGCAGATAGCCATTACCCAGGGGGTGGCAGCAAGAAGCCTGTATCAAACTTATGAGCAGCGCCAAACCCTACTTGGGTTCTGGAGCAAAACCCTACAGGGTGCAGCCACAAATTACACCCCAACTGAGCAAAGGATTTTAGCATGTTACTGGGCTTTACAGGAAACAGAACAAATGACAGACGGATGGGAGGTTGTGCTGAGACCAGAACTCCCTATTATGGCATGCATCCAGAAACAACTGGGGCCCAGAACAGGGCAAGCACTCTCAAGTACAGTGTTAAAGTGAAAGTGATATATACAGAAGTGGGTAAAACTAGGCCCAACAGAAGTTTCAACTCTGCACAAGGAGGTCATTGACCTCCCTGATGCAGAGGAGACCCCATTGCCTTTACCAGTTACTACTGGACTGGCTACCTGGGCCCCATCCTATGGGACACTTAATCCTTTGCAGAGACATGCCTGGTTCACTGATGGCAGTGCCAGATACCGAGGCCCAAACCAGGTGTGGCAGCAGCAGCCATACAAGGCCAGTGAGGCATACAACTCACCCAGGAAGGGCACAATGAATCCAGCCAATATGCTAAAATAAAAGCCATCCAGTTGGCAGTAACCAAAGCAATAGAACTGGGAGACCCCAAGTGTTACATCTATACTGACTCGTGGCTAATGGCTTTTTCTTATGGGCAAGTAAATGGGAACAAAATAATTGGAGCATTCAGGGAAAGGCAGTGTGGGGCCAGGATATATGGAAAGACATCAGTGCCCGAGCTAAACATATCAAGCTTCAGTTAGGGCACACTAATGCACATACCAAAAAGAATACTGAGGAAGCAAAATTAAATGCAGCTGCAAATGCTCTAGCAACTGTTCATAAGGTGTCACAGGAACCAGAAGCCACAGAAGAGGTTCAGCTTTTAACACAGTGGGCTCATGAAAGAGCTCGGCATCTGGGGGCTGGACCGCATAGTACAATGGGCTAAATGACATGAAATTCCAGTGACAGTGTCTGCTGCTCATAGTGTGGTTGCACAGCATCCCATTTACCAAAATGTTAAAGGACACATGGCACCTAGTAGACCTGCTGGTCACATCCGAAAGGTAACCAAGCCAGGAGAAGTGTGGCAGGTAGATTATATAGGTCCCTTACCTATGTCTAAGGAAAGCCAGTATGCTCTGGTAGCAGGGGACGCTTTTTCTGGATTTGTGTTTGCAGTTCCTTTTTGGCAAGCTACCCAACAAAGCACCTTAAAAGCCACGCAGTGATTGTGTCAAATGTATGGTACCCCCTCAGAAATCCACTCAGACAGGGCTACCGAGTTTACAGAAAATTTAATACAGCACTGGTCTCAGAAAACTGAAGTCCACTGACTGCTGCATATTCCCCACTATCCACAAGCCTCAGACTTAGAGGAAAAAGTAAATGGGCTGTTAAAACAGCAAATCAGAAAGTTAACCCTGGATGGTTCTCTTAGGGTATGTCTATACTTAGAGCAGAATTCAGTGACAGTCATCAATTAGAATTCTATTAAGTGCATGGACATACCCGCTTTCATCAATCCAAACTGAGGACCTCCTCAGTTCCAATTGATGAAAGCTGACTTTGAATTAGTCAAACCTCATTTGACATCAAAGTCAGGGTCCATTCAAACCCAGTAGTTCAAATTGACCCAGTGTGGCCATCTCAATTCAAACTCACTGAGTTCAAATTGACAAGGGATGGATGACCTTTCTCCCAGGGTGCCATGCACTCTGACTCCCATCTCTAATTGCAAAATGGCTTCCCAGAGGATTTAAAAACAACTTCCAAGCTCTAGAAGGCATATGAAAGGTATAAACTTTATTAAATCAAACCACCTGGGCAGTTTTAAAAGACTTCCAAAATAAAAGTCAAATGCTTGAGAATGTGTAACCTCTTATTCTAGAATTGTCCACAGGTAACCAGGTATGGAGTCACAATTTGTTTAATATTTCCCAACATACGTGGTGAAACCCCTGCCAGACACCTTGCAGTTTAACCAGTCCTGTTTCTTTTAGTTTTGTACTGGCCTATAATTAATCCACTCCTCTATTATTGTGCAAATTTGTAGTACTCCCACACTTAACGGGTAATAGATTTTGGGAGCCTCAGTTTTCAGAAGAATGGATCAGCCCATATACTAACCATACCTATGATTTGCAAAATTGTAAACAATGGACATCTGGATTGATATGTCCCACTATGACACCCCATCCAGAGCCCTGTACTTTTCAGCAAAAGTCAGGAATCTGCCAATGTCGTAAGCGCCTTTTAAATAAAATGGTGGGTTACTTACCTGTAACCGTCCTTCTTTGAGATGGGCTGCTCGCATACATTCAGTATTAGGTCTCTACGTGCCACAGCGCATGATTGGTCAGAAGTATTTTGTCCTTGCCAGTCAGAGCAGGGTCAGCAGCTTATGCCCCCTCTGGCCACTCCCATGGCTATATATACAGACCTGACCCTGACCCTCCCTAGTCCCCTTAGAGTCGCCAACTCCGAACAGCAGGAACAGTGGGGAGGCCCTGAATGTATGCGAGCATCCCATCTCAAAGAAGGACCGTTACTGGAAAGTAACCCACTGTTCCTCTTCGAGTGCTGCTTGGATACATTCAGTATTTGGTGACTACTAGCCATACTGTGGACAGTAGGCAAAGTTGGAGTTTTCCACCTTCAGCACGGTAATCCCCCTAGGTGATGCTCCAGCAGGACGTCATCCGAGCTAAGCGTAATGCTTACATAAGAGGGGAAAGAGTAACTCCATGAGGCCCCACCGTGAATAGACTGGTGGGGCCCTATCGAGAACTGCAAGTCACCGTGAAGGTGGGTTGGGTCCAATGCTTGGAATGCAAGTCTGGGAGAACCCAATACCAGGTAAAGGCAGTTAGAAGTTAGGGACTCCCTGGCTATGTCCACACAGGGCAGGCTTGTTTCAAAACAAGACGTTTCGAAACAAGCTGTTTCAAAATAACATATTATTTTGAAAGACCTTATTTTGAAGGACAAAAACTTTGTCCTTCGAAATAAGGGAGCGAAATAGCAGGTCCACAGTGTGGACCTGCTATTTTGTTGGGGAGGGGACTGCAGGCACTCACAGGGTGCAGTGCAGATGGGTGC
>ML681972.1:32930335-32957219 GCA_007922195.1 Podocnemis expansa | reverse complement strand
ATCCCCTGGTGATGCCCCCGGCAGGAGCGGGGGCACCGGGGATTCCGGGCCGGCGCTCACTCCAACCTGGCAGCAGCGGGCTCCAGCCGCGTGTCGGGGCCCGTGCCGCCAGGTTTGGGGGCAGCCATGGCTTTAAAGCCCCGGGCTGAGGCGCCCCACTTCGCCTCACCTGGCGCGTGCCTGCAGCCCTCTGCAGACACCAGCAGGATAAAGCGCCCAGCCACACTTTACCCCGCCAGTGTCTGCAGCCCATGCAGGCACCCCTGCCTGAAGAGCTGGGCTGCTTCAGGCGGGGGTGCCTGCAGTCCCCCTCTGCTGGCCAGGGGACCAGGGTGCTGATGGTTCCCTGGCCAGGGTGCTGAGGAAGGGTAAAATGCTGTTTCGAAACAACTGTTGTTTCGAAACAGCATGTCCCGCTGGCATTGTTTTGAAAGAGGTTGTTTCGAAACAACTCCCTTTCGAAACAAAAGTGGGTTTAAGCTGTTTCGACAGAACGGCTGCATTTCGAAACAAGCAGTTTGCTTGTTTCGAAATGGCCGTACGTTGTGTGGCCTTGGCAGTTCTTATTTCGAAACAACAGAGGTTGTTTCGAAATAAGAAGTGTGTGTGGACATACCCCTTGTTCCCAAGCAAAATAGACTCACTTTTCTTCACATCCTAAGAACACTAGACAGGGATAAACTGGCTAAGGAAGAGGGCCACCCCCAGGGCAGACTGAGTAGGAGAACTGCCCCTGAAATTACTAGCACATTAGGATCCTTACTGGTCCCCATGCAACCAAGACCAACCGCTACCCTTGGGGGTTCAAGGTAGGATCATATTTGATGAATGAAATAACATGCTGAACACCTGGAGGGGAAGATCTGTGCTCCTTGGGGAGAACAGGTTGTAGAGATCTTTACTCCCATTGGAGCCTGAACTATGATATCTGGTCACAGTGACCCACTTGCAGGTAGAGGAGAATGGCAAAAATGGGCCCTCCCTAAGATATTTGGTCCATGTGACATTTTCTTATTTTGAAAGGATGGATCCCGTCCTTTTGAAATAAGAACCTTCATTTCGAAACAGTTAAACCCCAGTTGTTTTGAAACAGCTTTTATTTCAAAATGGTTATTTTGAAATAAGGCCGTTTGGACATGTTGTTTTGAAACAACACCACTGTTTTGAAACAACTGTTTTGAAACAACATGTCCAAATGGCCTTATTTCAAAATAACCATTTTGAAATAAGAGCCATTTCGATATCAGGCTTTCCCTTAATTTGAATTAACATTTTCTTAATTCAAATTAACTTATTTCAAAATAAAGACTTTATTTCAAAATAACTCATTTCAAAATACTTATTTCAAAATAACAATGTGTCTGTAGACATAGCCTATGAGTGAGGGGTGAGGGCAATCCAACTGCACCGGCTCACAAGTGGTTTCACTCCCTAGTTTGGATTAACTATAAAAGAATTGAGCAGGTCGTACCCTGGGCTTCTATAAGACTCCACCAGAAACTCATTTTCCCTTGTAACTAATCACTATGGGTCTGACCCATGGCTTGGCTGGATCTTCACCATGCCCACACTAAGCTTACAGGCAAAGCTACAAACCCCTTGGGTTTGAGTGGAGAAAGACTTAGGAACAAAGTGAATAGCTAGAAAGAGCTAGGAGTGGAAGCAGGTCTTGGAGGGCCAGCCCCAAACACCAACAGGGAAGCAGAAAGCAGATGGAGGAGGCGATTTGCCCATATATGCCAGGAAGATGGCAGAGTTTACTGGAAAAAGAGGACTCGGATTAGACATATAGTACTGAGATGAGGCTCCCTTTGACCCTAAGAATACAGAGGCCCCTGGCCCAGCGGTCTGTTATAAAGTGGGGGAGCGGAAGGATGGGGAGATTGTTCAGCCATTCTTACCAAGTTGCAGGCCCCCTTGATAACACTGCAGAAATTGTGTCTAAAGGATGGAGTGAGGCTGTCCAATAATTCTTGGTAGGCTCTCTAAGAGGAAGGTGTGGTAAATGAGGAGCAATAGTCCATGGGACTAAGATGTAGAGCCTTGTAACCATGCTATCTTGGAGCCACTACCGGGTCCTATCTATGCTCAGTCAATCAGGGTGTCTTGCACTCCCTAAGAAGAGGAGGACAAACAGAGTGGCTCGGTATCTGAGAGGGGAGCATTCCCAGGGACCTGAGATCCGACCTGGGGTCCTTAGCACCACTTAGGAGGGCATCTGAGCTCTCCACAAACAAGGACCATTCCTTGAATGGAAGGTCGTGTATGGACTGCTGAGTTAACTGACGTAGGCTGATTTCATTAAGCCATGCCATGCGCCTCATAACAACGGCCATGGCAACTCCACAGCTTGCTGTGTCCGTGGCATCCCAAGCCACTAGGAATGTGTCATGGGATGCCAGGGAGCCTTCCTCAAGAAGGGACTCAAAATCTTCCCTCTGATTTTGTGAGAGGAGGCCTGAGAATCTCTTAAGGGAATCCCAGACATCAGCTATATATTTAGCCACCAGTGCTTGGTGGTTTGCTATGTGCAGTTGGAAGGCTGAGGTTGAATATGCCTTCCTACCCAAGATCTCCAACTGCCTGGCCTCTCTAGACTCTGGCATGGGGTCTGTAGAAGGTTCTACCCCACTCCACAGGGTCACCTCGACTACTCTCAGGCTTCGGCTGGGGTGGCAAGAGAGGAAGGAAAATTCGTCCAGTGGGACCTTGTACCTATGGGCTGCCACGTCAAACACCGGGGAAATCGAGGCAGTGTATTGCCATCGCGATCTGGCACGTCCCAGCACACTAGAGTGCAAAGTCACTGCTACTGCCTCTAGGGGAGATGAAACACCCAGATCAAATAAGGGGTCCTGGGCCCCCCCCCCATTGGTTCTGCCTCTAGGCCTGTGTGTGCAGCAATCCTGTGTAGCAGATCGAAATGGCCCACGATGTCCTCTCTATAGGATCCTGGCCTAGGGTTTAGCTCCCTATCCGGGTTTATGATGATGGGCACCTCAGTACCACTATGGCATTGTCAGAGAGAGACCTCTCTCGGCACTGACCATTCATGAGTATGGTACTGGTAAGGGGCTTTCCTGGATGGGGTAATCTCCTCCATGCTTGGTGAGCGAGAGCTTTCTTGAGGCATGGGAGGTTCAACATCAGGCCGTAAAGAGGGCACTGGAGAAACAGCGGCACTACAGCACCAAGGAGTGACACAGCACTGCCTATTGCGATTCCAGCCTAGGATGGTGCTGTCCAGGGCCTTCAGCGCGGCCTCTTCCCTCGGTGCCGGGGAGCTGGGTGCCATGCTGGGCATTGGAGAGTGGTACAGCTTGTGAAGGAACCATTTCCCCAAGAGATAGGCAGGCTTTCCTCTCTGTTTAAGAGGCTTCAGTAGTATGGACGCAGGCAAAAGCAGCAGGGCTTTTGCCGCCTTGAAGGACTGCAGGGTGGTAGCGACCTGCACCACTTCCTCTTCTCAGTGCCGACAGTAACTCGGTTGGGGTGAGGTGGATCAGTGAGAGAGTTTCGGTGCCGAAGTCGGTGCCAATTGCGTCTTCTGCTCCACAGAGCAGCGGCACCAAATTGGCTGTGGTGCTGACCTGGCACACTATGTCAGCGCTGATGCCAAAGGCAGCCCTGGTTCTTCGGGGAGAGGCTGCTGGGCTTGCTCTAAGACCAGCACATGGCACCTTTGCTCTCTGCCTTTGAGCGTCCTTGGCTTAAAGGACTGACAGATCAAGCAGTCGGTGGTCTGGTGAGACTCCCCCAGGCACCACAGGCACTCCTCGTGGGGATCATCCTGCAGGAAGTGCCTTGCTACAAGATGCACAGGGTTTAAAGCCAGGCATCTGTGGCAGCTGTTAGGAGCAGTGTTCTGGCTCTGGACTCGCACATAGCGTAGCAGATCCAGTTTTTGGTGGAATGATATCCACGAAGAGGTCCTCTAGTTTAAATAGGCAATTCATACAAGGTAGTAATGACAGGCACTTGCAATCACAAAGACTGGACTGTTATGAAACTGTTGCTGAGAGCAGCAAAAGGAAATGGGGAGGGTCAGGGTCAGGGCTGGATATATAGCCACGGGAGTGGCCAGAGGGTGCGTTGGCCACTGACCCCGCTCTGACAGGCTAGGGCAAAATGCTTCTGACCAATCGTGTGCTGTGGCATGTAGACACCTAATACTGAATGTATCCAAGTAGCACTCAAAGAACTGTTATGATAAGGGACATAGTTTTATCTGTGTAGCAACTCCGCACCCTATTGTGTGGAATAACAGTGGGTTACTTACCAGTAACTGTCCTTCTTCGAGATGGGTTGCTTGCTTACATTTAGTATTAGGTGTTTACGTGCCTCAGCGCATGATTGGCCAGAAACTTTTTAGCCCTAGCCTGTCAGAGCAGGGACAGTGGCCAATGCCCCCTCTGGCCGCTCCCCTGGCTATATATACAGGCCTGACCCTTATGCTCCTCAGTTCCCTTTAATTGTCAACTCCAAGTAGCAGGGACGGTGGGAGGGTCCTGAATGTATGCAAGCAGTCCATCTCGAAGAAGGATGGTTATTGGTAAGTAACCCATGGCTCTTCTTTGAGTGGTGGTTGCATCATTCAGTATTAGGTGACTACTAGCCATACTGTTGATGGTGGGTGGAGCCGGGTTTTCCTGCCTTCAGTACAGCTACCCCTGTGATGGCAAACCCAAGGTGTGGAAGAGTGCCTGAATATTAGGCTTTCCAGCCTACCTAGGGGAATGCACTGTTAACACTCAATTTGTTCTGAGAGAACATTGCATGAGAGAACCAGTGAGAGGCTGTGTGTCACCCTGCCTTAGAGGCCTGAAGTATTGATACGGGGTCATCCTGACTCACTTTGGATGCCCTCAATGTTGAGGGTGGCTAAACAAACAAGGAAGACAGAAGAAGGGCCACGTGTTGACTACCCACTGCGTGATGAGTGACTGCCATGTCCCAGGGGATAAGGGGAGGATAAAACCACCCTCTCTGCGTTAGTGGGGTTTTGACACTTCTAAGCATGAGTGTCTAGACTGGTTTGACAGAGCAAAGCACCAATAGCACAAGGATGGTATTTGTTGCACAATCCCATTCTTGCGGGCACAATCCCAACTTGATGAGGGAGACCCTTTTGATGAGCATTAGCCAACCAGGAAGAAGGGAAGTTAGTAAAAGTGAATCACAGGTGCTAGAAGTGGGTATAACTTCTGAGTCCCTTTGGTGAGATAGGAAGGAAAAGTAATACAGACTCACCAATGTTGCTGGTTTGAGATCTGTGACCTCTAAATAGGATCGTGTTTGGACTCTGTTGAGATGGACCCCGGAATGGTCTCCCTCCAGGGTGAGTAAACCGTCCCTGAGGGGAGTGGGCCTGTGGGGACCCCATGAAGATTTAGAGAGGAGGGATGGCCTATATTTATGTTCTGGTATCAAGGAGAAGTTCTTCATTTCAGGACCTCCTTTCAGTGGGGTCCCAAACCTAAGAAAACCCAACCATCAGAAAGTGGGAAGGGAACCTTTAGGGATTGGAACTAGAATAGTAATGAGTAAGAGGTAAGGGTGTTTGTTTCAGCCATAGTCAGTCACTAGCAATTCAGTAGCTGACTACCCTCATTCTCCAGCCTTCTCTTGCCCTGCTTTACAGATACGAGCAAGACTGGGGAGTAGGAAGCGGAAGAGGGATCAAGGGCTATGCTAATAAGATTGCCTCCTTTTCCTCCGTGACAGGTGCTCAGGGTATGTAGGTTTTCCAGTGGCCCTTTTAGTTAAACAGTGGGCTGGCTGTGGGTTGCACGTGGATAAGACCCAGAGGTTGTGGAGCTGTCCTGCACCTGAGTAAGGTTCAGATGCTTGGGTGAATCAGATACCATCTTGTAGTATCTTGTACGTGCCCTCTGGTATGGGGGAATCTCCCCCCGGATGTAAAGGCAGGGTGTATGCTTCTATTTTCCTCTGGTGGGAAAACACTGATGTGTTCCACCACTTTTCTGACAGCAAAGGGCATGGGGAGTACCCAAAAGAACCGTTGAGGGGGCCTACCTTCACAAGGAGGGAGGGAGGAGTTACTGCCCCAAAGAATTAGGCTCTTGTCCACCAAAGGGGACTGGCCTAAAAGCAAACCATGCGGTATATTGTCCACTTTGCTTGAGGACCTCAGTGGTACATACCACCAGGGGATGGGTTCATCCCACCAGGTATGGGCTTTTGGGGTATACAGGACACAGATGAGTCCCTTATGTAGGTTGCCCATGGAGGTGCAGATGTCTCTGCCATCTCTGGGTGAGGGACTTCCTGCAAAGTCCTGGTAACCATCAGTTTTCTTATGGTAAACCAGGGAACTCCTAGCAGGGAGAGGAAGGGAAGGCGTAAAATCCATTACCACCTGGGTGACAGTGGTTAATCCATCTCTTGGAGGGGGCCAAGGTACTAACTCAGACTTGCTTGGAGGGTAAAACGCTCAATGTGGTATAGCATTGCTAATAAGAGCAAAGGGTCATCCCAGCACAGGCCTACAGAGGGGTCAAGGAGCCCCGAGAGATCTGTAGGGCTAGTCTGGAATGAGGAGGGGAGAGGGGAAGGGAAAGAGAGAGAGGGAGACCCCATGGGGAGGAGGGCATCCCTATGGGGACCCAATGGGACTAACGCTAGTGCCCAATGTTCCCTGTTTCCCACCGTTAGATTTGTATGCAGCAGGGTAGGGAAGTATTCCCCATCTCTTTTGCGGGTGATAGAAGGATTCTCTCCACGACCGCACGACGTATAGGTACATCCTGGGGCAGGCCAGCTGAAGAGTGTGGTGACAGGGCAACTCAATCAAGCTGCAAAAAATGGCTAGGAGGGGTTAAGGTGTTTTCTTGCCCCTTCTCTTGTATGTCTCAGCAGCTCCACGAGATGAGGCCCTCAGGTCTCCAGCCATAGAGCTGGGAGAGGTTAGGAGCCTCCTCCCTTGCCCAGCAATGTGGGGATTACCATACCCCAGCTCTGGTGTGAGTGAAGAACAGGACTACACTGAGTAAAGTAGATGCTAATTCCTTCATGGAGAAATAAATTTAGGCAGCTAAATATTAAGTGGATGCAGTACCCCAGTATGCTTCCAAGTGTGAATGGAACTGAGCCAGGATGGAAGGGCTGCAGGAAAGTAAGTCTGAATGCCAAGCCCCAGGAGTGTAATTCAGCTCTAGAGTGGTTGAATTTGGTGCCAAAGGAAGAACTCCATGTGCACTCATATATTTTGGGCTCTAGCATAAGCAAGGCTGGAGAAGAAGCCCTGGATATATCAGCTAAGGGTTGTATAAGACCCTGGGAGAGAGTAGGGGGCGATTTGAGTCAGATGCCAGGAATCAGGCCTGCAGGCCAGAGACTGGCAGCAGTTGGGAGAAAAGAAAATGAGATGGGGCCCCGGACCGTGCAGGAATAGTGTGATGTACCTCCACTGCCTTCTGAGCAAGGTCATGCCTCACTCCAACCTGGGGAAAGAGTTCTTGGACCCCAAGTATAGCGCTCCTCCCCTCCTAACTATGGATGGGGTCCCCTGAAGGCAAGATGAGTGGGTAGAATCTGAGGGGGGTGAGCATGCCATTAGGGGCATCTTTGGTGTGGGGGCCATGGCACTTTAATGGGGAGCCCCAGATGGTGGAAGAGACCTGGAAGCCCTGGAGGGCTGAGCTTGCCTCTCACTCAGCAGGGGAGGCCCTGTGTGGTGCCTCTGCCACCAGCACTCGCACTGCTGTTGAGGGCTAGGGGAGGGACTGGGCATCTGTGGGGGGGGGAGCATGCCCAGTGATCTGAGGGCCATTCTGGGGTCCCTTGCACCACGCAGCAGATGGTCTGTTGCCTCCGCAAACAGAAACCATCCCTCAAAAGGGAGGTCTTGGATGGTTTGCTGCATGTCTTGAGGCAGGCCTGTCTCCTGCAGCCACGCTGTGCATCTCATAATGACAGCTGACACTATACCACGGCTCACGGTGTCTGAGGCATCCCATGCTGCCAAAAGGGCATCCCGGGATGCTAGTGTACCCTCCTCTATGAGGGAGTAATAGTCCACCTGATGTTCCCGGGGAAGGAGATCCCAGAATCTCCTCATGGACTCCCAGATAACTAGTGTGTATCGTCCCACCAGTGCTTGCTGGTTTGCGATGCAGAGCTGGAAGGCGGAGGTTGAGTACACCATCCAGCCCATGAGGTCCAGCCCCCTCCCCTCCCTGGATCTCGGCACGGGGTCTGGGGAAGGTTGGCTCACCCACCCTAAGGTGGCTTCCATCACCTGGGAGCTCAGTACCAGGTGGTCAACTAAGAAGGGGAAACCCGCTGGTGGGACCTGACATTTATGACCTGCTATATCTGAGACTGGAGGAACTGAAGCAGGAGTCTGCCAGTGTACACTGGTGAGGTCATGAACACTATCATGCAATGGAACCATGATTGCATCTGGGGGAGATGCAAGCCCCGGATCGAATAGGGGGTCCTGATTCCCACTGATGGATTCGACCGCCAAGCCCACACATGCTGTCACCTGGTGAAAGAGGACATAGTGGACACTAGTGTCCTCCCTGTAGGACCATGGTCTGGGATTTAAAGCCCTGTCAGGAGTTGCAGGCAATGGTGAAGTGATCCTGGGCCCTTTGTTGCTGCAGGAAGTTTCCACCAAGGAGGCTTCCTGTGGGCAGGGACCACTTGCGAGGTGGGTACTGGGAGGAGGCCAGTGCTGGCGTACCCTCACAGGCCTGTCTGCCCCTGTGTGAGGGGTTACCTCTTCAGGGCTCAGGGAGCATGTTGTTTCCTGGCACCGAGAGGCTGGGCTTGCCCCTGCCCCTGGTGCGAGAAGGGGTCAGGGTGGTCAGCACCAGCAACGAGGCAACGTTACGGTGCTGGGGAGAAGGCGAGCACCCTTTAAGGTGCTTGGCTGTAGGGCCCAGACTGCTACCAGCAGGCCCTTCAGAGGAGGGAGAGACTCCCTCTAACTCCAGTACCAGGGAACTCGGTACCTTTATGGAGGACAGAGACCAGTGCCGCACTGGAGCAGTTCATGTCCCTGAGAGGAAAGCCAGTTTATCTCTCTGTTTCTGAGGTGTGAGAGGTGGAGGTGTATGCAAAAGCAAGAGAGTTTTTGCCACCTTGAAAGTCTCTGGGGTGGAGGGGACCTTCATAGCCTCCTGACCCCAGTCCTGAGAGTGGACCACTCGGGGAGAGCTAGAACGGTGCCTGCACTTCGGCACCGAGGTAGACACTGAGCACATCATCTTGTGCTTCCAAGGGGAGTGGTACCAAGAGAGCTCTGGTGACAATCTGGCACATGGTGCTGGCGGGTCCAAGGAAGATCCCGATTCTCCAGGGGTGTGCTGCCATGCTTGATCTAGGGCCAACGCACGGTGCCTCTGCTCCCTGTCTTTCAGGGTCCTCAGTTTAAAGGACTGACAGATGGAGCAATCAGTAGACTGATGGGATTCACCAGGCACCATAGGCACTTCTCGTGGGGGTCATCCCTCAGGAAGGCCTTGCCACAAGAAGCCCAGGGTTTGAAGGCTGGCATTGCGGGCAGCAGTTGGGAGCACTCTTCCAGCTCGGAGTTTATACGCTTGGTAGCAGCAGCAGTTCTCAGTGGAACGATGTCCACAAACAGATCTTCAAAGCTCAATGGGCAGCTTATACATGGCAGAATAGATAGACACTTGCATAATTGCAAGGAGCAGGATGTTCTGTAACAATTGCTGAGGGCAGAAAAAGGAACTGCGGGGGATCAGGGTCGGGGGCATATATATAGCCACAGGAGGGGTCAGAGGGGGCGTTGGCCACCGACCCTGCTCTGACAGGCTAGGGCTAAAAAGTTTCTGGCCAGTCATGTGCTACAGCATGTAGACACCTAATAATGAATGATGCAAGCAGTGCTTGAAGAATTTTCAGTTTTCCTATTCCCCTGTGGTGAAATGCAAGCAGAATATTTCCTTCCTCACTGATGTGACCACCAATATGACTTGTTATACCTGTATATGTTACCATTTAACTTGAAAACTAAATTTAATATTGTCACATCAATTGCCTGTGTTAATTGTTTTTCCCACCTTGCAGAAGTGTTTAAATCATACCCCTCAATTTACACAGTTTCTTAGAGACACTGCCACCTTCCTTTTACATTACACAGTAAATATAATACACAATGCAGGACAACTGCAGTGTATTGCAGTTCAAGAACATAACTTGACTGTGCATCATTAGTGGAACATTTTCACAGTGTGGTCTACAAAAGCCACCATCTTCCTTAGTTTGTTAATTCAGCCTATTATAATTGTGTTATGTGTTTTCTTTTATTAATTGGTATGTTATTTCTGTTTTTCAAAATATGGAAAATTTGGCAACTTGTTCAGACCCTAACATGTCATTTTAATTCACAATTTGAAGCTAAATATAAAGGTTATGAGGCCCTCCGTCGCCCAAGGGGATGGAGTGTAGGGCAAATGGAAGACTTTGTAATGGTATAATAATAATGGGCAATGGAGGCCCCCAAACACTTAAGGGTACTTTGCAGCGTTACATAGTACACAAGTAGTTATCTAGGGGGTAGATCAGAGAATTCCAGTGGTGGGAATCAACATCCTAGAAGACAGTCTATATGACTAGTGGAGGGCCTGATCACCCCTTCCCTAGGAAGCAAAGGACTTTGTGGGTTATAATTATGACCTATTCCTTGACTTCAGTGGACTCTGCCGTAGGACCTTGAAGGGTGCCTAGAAAGGCATCACTCACCTGCTGAAGCCCATGGTTGCAAAGTGGGGTGCCCAACTGCTGATTGCGTTGGAAGCCTGTCTATATTACTTTGTGTTTTACTCTGGGTCTATCACTTTGTCTGGGTATTAGTTAAGTAATCTGTTTAGTTAACAAAACACTTTATTCCTGCTATGTACATCTCGGTGGTTGTTGCTGCTGGAATCCCGGACCTGAAACCCACTTGGCAGCGGGGAACATGCCCAGAGTGTTCCCTATGCCTATGCAGATCAAGGAGTCATAACGTGTTGCTTTTATTAGGCAGAAAACTCCATGAACTTGTGGGGAGTTGTGCCTTATTACTGGGTCATGATATGGCTGAAAGAGAATTATCCATATATTCAAGAGTTGAATGCCTCCTAAGTGTTTAATTACTATTTTAGGGGTAGAAATCCAGCTTTACTTTTGAATTACTTATCAAAGAATTTAATCTAGGAAGTTCCCAAGTTACAGAATTCCCAAAATGTTCCTATCCTTAGTTTAGTTGTGAAGCAAATTTAATTATTTCACATTGACACATTAGTTTCTAAAAAAGCAAGGAGTCTTGTGGCACAGAAAGACTAACAGATTTATTTATCGCATGAGATTTTGTGGGAGAAAATCCCACTTCTTCAGATGCTTTGACGAAGTGGGATTTTCTCCCATGAAAGCTCATGTGATAAATAAATTTATTAGTCTTTAAGTGCCACAAGACTCCTTGCTTTTTTTGCTTTACTAGACTAACACAGCTGCCCCTTTGGAAATTAGTTTCTAATGGTCTTTTAAATCTTATTTTTAATGTTTTGATATTAGATCTCTTCCCCATGTACAAATTCAAACAACTGCTGCTTCTCTCCCCATCCCTGGGCTTCCTCAGCCTTGGAATGGCAGCTGAGACATGATTTCTTGGGCCAAAGAACTTCTCATGGTGTGTCACAGAAAAGCTTCCCATGAGATGATCCACAGGAACATTTGTTAGACTCTAAGCTTGGTTCATCAACTAGGATTTAAAGGCGTGATGTTAGACTATATCTAGTTTGATCTAACATCTGAAACGCTAGTCAATGCAAAACAATTGTATTTTAGCATATGCTAAGCTGGTCAAGTTAAAGCATAAGGGACAGCCTAGATTTTTAACTCAGCTAGCACACCATGACCTAAAGAACAATTGGTTTGTTATCACTAGAGTTATGAAGGGCTTATTTGTACACACAAGTTGCACTCCTTTAACTATACCAGTGTATTTAAAATGGTACAATGCTGCCCCCTCCTCCCACCCAGTGTGGACACAGCAGTTCTGTGCTTCGTATCACTATAGCTATTCCTCTATAGAAGGGGCACACAATAGTGAGACACCTAAGTGACTGCTTGGACAGCACTTTCCTAAGCCTTGAGGTGAAATAGCTACCATTCTTTACTTAGCCAACTTCCTCCCTATCCTGCCTCCCTGCTAAGCCTGTCCTCCTCCTCCACCCAGTTTCTGCCCCATTCACATTCTGCTTCCGTTGTTCCCCATAGCATTTTGTCTTCCATGTGTCCCTTCCCTCACACAACATCCTACCCCTCAATTTCTTCCTGCTTCCCTGCAGTTCCTGGCTTCCCCTTGGACCCGCCTACATTTCCCTGTGCCAGTATACACAGTTTTTCCCTTCCCCTTCTCATCCCTCTTATTCACTAGCTCCTCTTGGTGACTTCTGTCAGCCTCATGACAGCAGAAAAGGGCAGAAATCTTTCCCTTGGTTCATTCCCACTGGCAATACCGAGAGGCTATGTCCACACGATGCTTTTAAATTGAAACAACAACCATTGTTTCGATTTAAAAGTTGTCATGTCTGAATGACGTTTCGTTATTTCAAAATAACAAGTCCCGTCATTTTGAAATAACGGACCTTATTTCAAAATAGTAAAACCTAGGCTGAAATCGAAATAGCTGTTATTTCAAAATGGTTGTTTCGAAATAATGCCATTCAGACATGTTACTTCGAAATAACCATTATTTTGATTTAACACTTTTGCCCTTCTCCTTCCCAGGGTGCCTTCCTTTTTCTATATATCGGCTGGCAACATGGCCCTGCCAGGGGGCCATGTTGCCACATCTCCCATGCTGCCCCTCTCCGGATTCAAAATAGCAAATCCCGTGTCTGGACTTGCTATTTTGATTTGAGGTTTTTGCTTATTTCGATTTAAGTTCATTCAAAATAACAATTTTATTTCAAATTAACTAACTTATTTTGAATTAAGCATCTACATGTGGACATAGCCAGAGAGATGAAGTGGCCATGTTTGCTAAAGGCAGTCTAAACTTCAATGGCTAAAAGAAAACGGCATCCTCTTAAGGGGCAACCGCTTGTGGCCTCAGCCTCATTGAGGTCCTGGCCATTTTGAAAGAAGGCAGTTTTGGGCAAGTTCCTCCACAAGGTATT
Source organism: Podocnemis expansa (assembly GCA_007922195.1). NCBI lineage: Eukaryota > Metazoa > Chordata > Testudines > Podocnemididae > Podocnemis > Podocnemis expansa. The sequence goes on along the minus strand of ML681972.1, from coordinate 32,944,062 downwards.
TTATATGCCAGCCCTCTGCTGATAGATTAACTTCTCCTTTCCTTTCCTTTTATTCTGAATTGATTTTCCTGACCAAATAGACTATGAAAAATACAAAAAGGTGAAATGACTCACAGCTTGTAAATGTTTCTAAAGACCACGTATTTCATGGTGGCACCAGTAAAATTGTGCAATTATAATTTTACTACTGGTCCAAGATGAAAAACTAGACAACAAAAAAACCTGACACTGCTACATAGACACAACATGTTAGAGTGCAGATAATAGTCATAAAACAGCAGACATACATGAATAGGGAGCAGAAGGAAGGAGGGGACCAGGTGAATAGGCGGACTGACAGTCTAGCATTCTTTCAGCCATCTCAACAATCTTTATCCAAATATTTTGAATGAAAGCCTAGGAAGCTTATGAAGCATTTCCTGGGTTCTCAGTAGCTTTAGAACTCTGACAGTCCTACAGCACCCAGATCAAATTAATATATTAGTGAGTGTCTTAAGCCAGGGCTACACTACCACTGACTTTGATATGCCTACACCACACAGGGGTGTCAAAAATCCACACCCCTAAGCAATGTAGTTGTACCAGTTTTGACCCCTATTTAGATATTGCTGTATTGGCAGGTGCAGCTACAATGATGCAGCGTTTGTAGTATAGACTTGCTGTTGTTTGTAAGTACTGTTTTTGCATTACAAAAGGGGCAAAGCCCTGGACAGGGACTAAGTGGGAAATCCATATGATGGCCTTGCTCATCTAGCTCTTCCAAATTAGAGGCTTGCTCCTAGTTGGCAAGTTTGGACTGACCCTAACAGGTGCTTTTGTATGAAGCTGAGGATAAAATCATTACTTCTGGAAGTAGGATAAGCCAAACATTTTTCTGCCACCAATGTAGACACCATATTTTTCTACATTGGGCCATAAGAGGAACTGAGGAGACCCAGGGGAACTGCATAAAGTTTCTACCCACTTTGGTATAAGGGTGTTAGCATGCTGGAACCAGTTTGATATCTGTGACATGATAAAGATGTGACAGACATTTTGGAGGTCTGGGAACCTAACTCCCACTCTACTTTGCTTATAAGGAGCTAGGGTTTTTGAAATTATAACTGTGAGCATTGACTAAGGCCCCAGAGGAAGTCTCTGATAATGCTATTAAATTTTCTAAAATAAGATGGAGATGAATAGGCGTAGGCTTAGACTATAGAGGAGCCTATTCAAAATAGTCAATTTTGTTGTGTTGATCCATTTGCATAGGCTCAGGGAGAGAAGATGTCACCTCTCTATATCACTAACTAATTGAGAGAGTGCTAGATCTATGGATCAACTGTTAGTTTAAGAAGAATAAGGGTACTAATTTATCTTCAGTCCTAAAGACATTTTTTCCAAACCAACCTGAAGAAGTTCCAAAGGGGCAGCCATGTGAGTCTAGTTCAGCAAAACAAGCAAGGAGTCCTGTGGCACTTTTAAAGACTAACCAATTTATTTATTGCATGAACTTTCATAGGAGAAAATCCCACTTTGTCAGACACTTTGAAGATGTGGAACTTCCATCTTCAAAGCGTCTGACGTAGTGGGATTTTCTCCCATGAAACCTCATGATAAATTGGTTAGTCTTTAAAAGTGCCATGGGACTCCTTGTTTATTATCCTGAAGAAGATTCACTTGTTAAGTTTTGGATAGACAAGGTTTTATGAAAGGATATGGTCATATTTCACACAGACAAACTTAAAACATGTCCTATTTAATATTTATCCAAAATAAACCAAACAAATAGCATGGTCCAAGTAGCAAATTCCTACGGCATAACAACAGCATGGTCCAAGTAGCAAAGTCCTACAGCATAACAACTAACACAGTGAGATTTCACATAGAAAGGCCACCTAAATGTAGAAAAAAATAGGAATTTATATCCCACTTTATCTCTTTCAGAATGCAGACTCAATAATGCAGTCAGAACTAGTGACTATAATACAGAACTAAATTATATATCACTTGGCATAATAGTATATATCCCATAGCTGAATATCAAAGGACAATACATTTGAGCTCATTGTCAAATTGATCTGCGTTAAAAAAAAAAACCCACCATGTAGGATCAAATTGGGAGAAAATATGGTGGTACTCTTCCAAGCTCCACCCACAAATAAACTCTATCTCTCTAAGTTGCTAAAATGAGACATGGCTCAATAGATTTAGCAGATGTTCAGAATATGCTTGTATGTGGACTCTGAGTGCCACCAGATTCCTTGATTTGGCTTCCCTTCATTGAGGCATGATGGTAAATACCTGTGGGCTTCTGCTAGACTGGATGACCCTGGCCCTGTCTTAGTGGTGCTGAGTCCAAAACTAGAATTTCTCTTGCAAGTAAACTTTGAACATTTGGAAATTTGCTTTTGTTCCAAATAAAAATTTCTCACTAAATGAAAATGTAAATGGTATATGCTTTGACCTTACTGACACGAAGCATTTATATTTCAATAAAATTATTACATTATAATATAATATTACATATACATAAACAAACAATTGTGATCTCTCTCACCTTAGCTCAGGTTTTCTTGTGCAGGTATGTGTAGGTTTGCTCTGGCACACTGGGTGAATTTGGGAAACTTCAACTACTAGTTTTATATCACATGCTCTCCTAAGCAACCAGAGCTCCCCGTTGCTCCTATGCATTGATTTCAGCTCTTTTATTAAGACTTCTCTGGCCAAGTACACTGTTTGTCTCCTAGGAAATGGTTAAGGAGACGTTTGATTCTGCAGGAGGCCTTAGTGTACCTGATCTGAGGCCAGGCCTCACATTACAAGGGCAAGTCACTTTGGCAAGAGCAGTTCTGTGACAAAGCAACAATGCTTCTAATCTGATTTCTGTTTGCAGAGTGGCTATGTCTACACTTTGGGATTTAAGTCAATTTATGGAGGCTTAAGTCGACTTGAGCAAAGCCCTGGCCACATCTGTAGTTTATTAAGTTGACTTAAGGGCTTCCTTAAGTCAACTTAATAACTCTCACTCTTTAAGTTGACTTAGGCATTAAGTCCACTTTATTAAGTCAATTTAATGCAATGTGGCCATCTAAGTTGACTTAAGAAGTCCTATGTAAAAACATGCGCCTGCTTAAGTCAACAAAATAAAGTCAAATTAAGCAAACATTTTTATTAGAACACTTCAGTCGACTTAACCAACTTTGTTACGTCAACTTAATAAAGTCAACTTTAAGTAGACTTCATTAAGTCAACTTAACAAAGTTGACTTAGCTTTTGTAGTGTAGACATAGCCTATGAGTGCTCCAAAAGTGGCTTCATTGATCTATGCTCCTGCACCTGCCGTGCTGCCTCACATGTCAGCCTCTTGAGAGAGCACCAGAAAGAACAAAAACTTGGCTGGACTTCAGCTCCAGAGGGAAAGATAGCCCTGTCTCCTGTCCTTCCTACAAGACTTCTTTCCTATCCCTGTTTGATGACACCACTCCCATTCCCTTTGAAACGTCTTTCCCACAGTGATGGATCTGAGAACTGAATAATGAGGACTGATTCCCATACTGCGAGCAAAGGTCGATCTAGTTCATGCCACTACAAGAAGGAAGCCTAATCACTGGCTATGTTAGATTTTCAAAAGTCACGTGTGCAGTACCTAGTTACACCCACTGTGATTGTACTTCACTGTGCGCATGGTCAGACATATATGCAGCCAAAACAAGAGCATATCAGTGGGCAGTTAGGCATGCAGTTAATCTGTTTGTGTAAGTACTAATGCAAGATTTGGAAGCATGCACACACAGATAGGTACATTTATTATCATGGGCGTGCATTTAAAAGCAGGGTTGAAAGTTTTGGTTATCAAGGCTGAAAACAAGGCAGCTGCCATAAATTTATATTCATGTCTACCTTACTCAAGGGATCAGATTTTCATTATGAAAAGCATTGCTCCCTAGCCAGCAACATACTACTCCCAATTTCGATCAAAATGTCTTCCTGGGCATTAACTGTACACATTTCTTTATAATCCTGATGGCTAAGGTTTTAAAATGATAAGCAATTTGGATCATAAAGGCATCTCCACTGCCCATGGTATAAACAACACTACCCAATAAGATGGAAAGTGGGGTAATTTATATTTAAAGCACCTTGCACAGACATTCTATCTTTGGCAGAGGCAAAAGTAGCTTGACTCAATTTTTTTTTCCTGGCATGGCAGGTCTATATGTGCATCCCATAAAGGTTAATTTAGTTATTAGTTCAGTACACATGAAACATGAGCATTGTCATCACTATTGTCTTATTATTTTGTTATACTCTCCCATCAGTCTGCATCCATCGAATCCTTATACTTAAGCCATGTCTACAGTGATGGTGGCAAATTTGCCACCGTCAGATCAATGTTTCTGGATCAACTTAGCAGTCAGCAAAAGCCCACTAAGTCAACCCAGAGATCAACTTACTAAAACCACCACCTCAAGTGGCATAGCTCTGCATCAGCAGGAACACGTTTCCCATCTCTGCAGTACAGATGCAACAGTGAAGGGAAGTAAGGAAGTTGATGGGAGTTATGCAAGCTACTGTTCCTAGCCTGCATAACTCCTACTGACTGCTGCCAAATTTCACCACCAGTGTAAACTTGGCCTTAAAAGGTAAGCTCTTGAGGCAGAGAACATTAGGCTGTGTTTGTACAGCACCTAGCACAGCGGGGCTCTAATCCACAATGAGAGCTCCTAAGTGCTGTGGCAATACAAATAATACATGATAATAGCAAAATTCACTTGTTTAAACTTATTTCCACAAATGGAAAACTAAGGGTTTAGTTTATTAAAGAAACTTTACTAAATTTTTTTTCCAATTTAACTTAATACTTTTCAAATACAAGTACAAAACACAACAAAACATAGTTGGCTAACATCTAAAATTGAGTCTAAACAACAATGCACTTACATCATTTACATGATTCATTTTCGCAATAAAACAAGAGCACTTAGATCAATATGTACAATATTGAGAGAGGACATGGTTTGCTGCCATCCAACTCTGGTCTTGCCCTTTGTTGTTACTGCGCATGTGGAGTAACTCCTAAGGCTCAAATTCTGCTGCTGGACCTGCCTGGACAGATCTTGTTGCCTGGCACAGACTCCCCGCTGAAGTCAATGGGGCACTGTCTGAATGCAAGGACCCACCCTCATGGATCCAGTTGCAGGAACAGAGCCTAAGAAATCAAAAGTGCAGCAGGCATTTGCTTTTTCATCTTTAAGCTGCCATTATAGTACATGACTTTTGAATGACTCCTGAGTTAGCACCCTACCTTTCAACCTTTTGCCCTTTATTGAACAGAGGATTGTTATGGTTTATGCATAAAGTTCAGATTCCCAACACTCACGTGTGTCCACCCTCACAGTGGGAGCAACATGCATATCCAAGGGTGCACTTTGACCCAACATCTGCAGTTTATCTTCAGCAAAAGATGTCTTCATCTCCTGGTAGTTAATATGCACCCCCAAGGATGTGAGGCCATTAGCATGGCCTAATCTTCTAACAGAGACAAACAGTTGATATACTTTAAGGCTTACCTCTATATTCCTATCCCAAATGACTGACATTTGAGAACTACCTGGACTCAGGTTATTTCAATGTGCCATGGGGTGGCATGTCCCATGTATGATTGTCTTAAGGTACACAGCATATTGACGGATTATATACACATCTTAAAATGTACAAAATAAAGTCACATCCTAACAAATAATAAATATTGCTCAGAGTACAATATTGAACTAAAATAAATTAGAAAGAACCATTAGGTATTGACATTCTGCTCTCATTTAGAGCCTGGTCCATAGACCATTAATGTCAATGGAAATCTTTCAATTGACTTCAAAGGGCTTTGGATGGGCCCCTCCATTAGATAACAGCTGTCTGAAATGCAGGAGTTTAGTTAGCCTGAAAGCTGTTCTTTGGCTATCTGATCAAACAATGAAACTCACCTTAAAAAGGGGATATTTTAGGTAAACATGACTAGGGCAAAATTTTAATATTGCATTTATTATTTATTATTGCTGATTGTCCTCATCATTTAATTCAGTAGCAAAGAAATAAGCATATAGATGTGCATAAAACTGTTAACTACCAGAAGATCACATATTCTCAAGACAAATATGCATTAGTGCACAGTTTTCCAAATTTCACTCATTAGCTAAATTTCTGAAGCTATGAGAATGATTTTATCCATGCACTTAATAAAATTTCTCTCACAACTATGGCTAAATTCACCAGCAAAATTCAACTGGCAATTGACAGGAAATAGCTTTAAAAAAGCAGTGACAAATTGGTCAAGATGGGCATGAAACATAAGCCTGGTTCCAGACACTCCCAGAACATTTAGAAGTTTGGAATATGGGTCAAATTTTGGTGACTCTGGCCCATCTCTGCCAAATTTAAAAGGATTAAAAGTATTTTTTAAAGAGTAGTGGATCTGCTATATGAGAATTGCACTCTTAAAGTCTATGCTGCCAATGATACACTGTTGTACTACGTAAAATTCAATTGCTTTACACAAAAGCAATGCAGTTTCTTTCTTTGTAATTTACTTCATGCCTCTTTTTTCCCCTCCTCAAGACTTCCACTGTGGATTCAGTAATATAATAGCTAGAAAGTCTTTATCCCAAAGAATGGAATTAGTTTACATTGAAGGTGGTGTGACAGGAGTCCATGTGGATGCAAGCCTAGCATGTGCAGAGGTATCATACTGACTGTCAGAAATGTCTGTTGGCGTGCCAGCATCATACAGTGGAGATCCCGAGGAGGAGGCCGTAACAGAGTGAGGAAGGGGTGGGTAGTGTGCTGGAGACCCTCGCAAAAATTGGGAGCTGAGTCCATTGGACATCCCACCAGACTGAGAAACAGGTGTGATGGTGCTGTTATTCACAGACCACAAGTTGGGATACTGACTGTAAGAGAGAAAAGTGTAGACCAGATGGATTATTAATTAACCCAATTTTCCCTGTGAGCGACGCAGTTTTACATCTCACATAGAACAACCCAGGTGTGTTTTTATATTCAGAAACTTTATGCCCAGTGAAGAACTTTGCAAAAGTCTTGCTACGGAAGTACGCAAGTCTTAGGAATTCCCACTGGCGATCACACTGATTTGCTGCAACCAGCATGCTGTGAAGATTAAGAGCTACCCAATCCTACCAGCTCCCACCCTATCCATAGAGCCTTGACACTCACACATCTACAAAACTGTTCTTTGCCTGGAGCCACAAATAAATATGTTGATCTGTGAGAAAAAATTTAAAGACGATAGATTTAACTTTTCCCTTTATTATTCAGCTCTCACCCGGCACTTTTCACCCATAGAGCCCAAAGCATTCGATATTCCCTGCTATGCCCGTTTTTCAGACAGGTTGTCAGGGTACAGAGGGGATGAAGTCACTTGCTCAGGACACACATCAAATCAATGGCAGAACCAAGAAGACAACCCAGGTCTCTTTATACTCAGTCCAGTACCCTGGAGTTTTCAGGACTTTGTTGAATGCCAAATTTTTGGGAGGGAGAAGTAGTATTTGGGAGTACTTGTCATTTTGATAAATGTATGTTTAGTAAAATAAGTTTCTTGAATTTTACATTAGTAATATATACTTTATGTGAATAGATAAATGCTAACTTGGATATTTCAAAAAAAGTGCATTTTACACAATTCATGTATATTAGCAGAATATTCAGACTACATAGTGGAACTGCAAGTTGATTTTAAAAAAGGCCAACCCCTGAACCTATTGAAGTCAATAGTAAAATCCCATCCGACTCTATCTAGTCACTTCTAGTATATGTTCCTAGGGACTGAGTATAAATTCAACATCTGATCACTGCTTTCAACAGAAGAGCCAATATTTTTTCAGGATAATCACGAGTCTAAATAAGAGACATGAGACATGTCCACGATAAGAAGATGGCTTTCTTTGAGTTCTCTTAAAATTAACAAACAAGGGCTATTATTTAAAAGGGTTCGCTTGACCTGTCACACTTGTCTGAGTATATTTGTACCTACTGTTGTTAGAAATAACACTTAAGATTCCCAGAACTGAAAGATGAGAGAAAAATTGATCCTTACATCTCCAACAAATTTGCATTGTACATTTGGTAGCACTGTGTGCATAGTCAGTTTCACTGTTTCTCCCATAGGGCCAGTCATTTTAATGTTTATAAGGTTCTTCATATATCAACAGGAAAGGGGAAAAAAGCATTAAAATGGAAAATGGAACAAGAAAGCCATAAATTGGCAGAGAATCTAAGGTCTGGTCTACACCAAAAATTTAGGTCAACTTAGCTATATCTCCATGAGAGATATAGTTAGGCTGACCAAAGCCCCTGTTTAGACACCACTAGGTCAATGGAAGAATTATGCCATTGACCAAGCTACCATCGCCTCTCAAGGGGATGGATTTACTAATACAATGGAAAACCCCCCTCCATTGCTGTAGTGGGAGTCTACACTAAGCATATAGCTGCAGGACTGTAACAAAGTCACTGTATCCCTTGTAGTACAGACCTACCCTGAGAGACACATGTGATACTTAAAACTACTTTTAACTCTTTGCTTTAAAACTGACTAGATTTCAAGCTGATGGTGGCCTTGTTCACTCCTTGTTTCAACTAAAAAACCCAACATACTCTAATTCAGTGATTCGCAATCTATTTACCTTTCTGGGCCACATATGTGGCCCACAGTGTCTTAGGAGGGCCGCATCCAACACTACCTGTACAGCCTTGAGGATGTCACATGGGCCACAGCTGTGTGCTGAATGGGTTGCAAGCTGCAGGATGAGAACCACTATCTAATTTATAAAGATTTTGGGGCTGCATTGCAAAGGGACTGAATCCTACCTGGAGCTAGTAGACGTGCCAGTGCTGTGACTCATGGGCAGCATACTAGTATGTGTGGGAACTCCTAGACTGGACCAGTTGTCATGGGATTGGAGCATGGAAAGGCAGGCCGAGGAATTGTCAGCATAAGCTGCTGAGAAAAACAAGCAAGCACTTAACAAGCACCTCAGTAGTTAAAATGAAGCACAATTCTCATTTTCAATGTAGAGCATGGCTTTTTATTACTGATTTATAAAAATATATATATAGGGTGTGTGTGTGTGTGTATATATCATTATATTAAACTATCAGTTTTATTGAGGCTGTTGAGTGGCTGGTGTGCCAAACTATTATATGAGCGCCCAAGTTCAGTTGCCAGAGCGTATTTCACTATCTGCCTCCAGTAGTTCCTTACAGCTAAATGCTCAGCCTCTGATGAGGAGATTGCATTAGGTAGCTCTGTGGGAATCATGTGGTTGAATTAGCAGGGGCACCAGGGGCTTCAAAGGGAGTCCCATACCACCCTCCACAGCCAGAAAAAGTTGCACTGGCATATGAAGTTAAGGGGAGTTGAAAAATCTTTTCTGGAGATGGGGGAAGAAGCAGGGCACACAAAGAAGTCAATTATTGTCACAGAATATTTTATTTTAAATCTGTAAAACCTACGCAAAGATTCAAGATGTAACCAAAATCAGTTACATGCAAATTTTCATCTTTACCATGCTTTACAGAGTTACCTAGTGAAGGAACAGTCAGGCTATGGGCCGTGTCTGGAACAATCTGAAGATGACTGTGCCATCTAGCCTAAGTAATATTTTATTAAATTTAAAATATTAAACTTTTAAAAAAAAAAAACAAATAAAAACAAACAAAAAACCTTTCAGTAGCCTTTATTGGCCAGGAGAAAAAAACCCATACCAAGTCCTGAATAGGTAGTTAGTCTATCATTCCCTCCAGTTCTGTCATCCTTACTTATTTTGAGAAGTAGTTCACTGCATATGCAGTTCCAAAGGGGCAGCCGTGTTAGTCTAGTAAAGCAAAAACAGCAAGGAGTCTTGTTGCACTTAAAGACTAACAGATTTATTTATCACATGAGCTTGACAAATGCTCTGATTTGCTGTTGCAGTATGACCTGATCCCGTGTCTTACACTCCCCTGCATTTATTTTCATCCCATTCTGTAAATTCCCCCCTCTTCAAAGCGTCCAACGAAGTGGGATTTTCTCTCACAAAAGCTCATGTGATAAATAAATCTGTTAATCTTTAAGTGCCACGACACTCCTTGCTTTTTTTTTTTTCTTTTTTACTGTATTTGTAGTCTTGTTGATTTCAAGAGGACTACACACTGATAAAGAGGCTTTTCAATGTGATTAATGGTGATGGAAGTAAGCCCCAAGTTAATACTTAGATATGTAAATGCCACTCAATTCCACTACTGTGACGAGATCTATTTCTTCAATTCACTGCCATTTCTTTAAGCTAGCTCTTCCTAGAATTCTTCCGATACGTATATTCCCTTGTTACTTAAATCAACATCACCAGAATGAACTAAGTTTTCCTAAGCTAAAGTGATTAAAGTATTTCTTCCTTTGAAGATTTCTGTTCTACAGCAGAACACAGGAACAGGGCTAGCACAATTTTGTCAAACATCACTGGATATAGTTATCACACAACCTCACTTCTCCACTGTTTAGAGGATAGGGAAACATGTTTATTTTTCATTATTGTCTTTTAATCATTGTCAAAAGCCCTCAGCACAAACTGGGCTAGATATCGATCTCACTTCTAATGACATTATTCCAGATGTACACTGACTAGTGGATTAGAATTTGGACTACTAGCTTAATTTCCCCTCTTTAAATAACCAGAGAGTAACAAAGACTTACTTGGAGAGTTGTTTCTATGGGCATACGGATTGGGGTAAGGGGCAGAACGGTGATTCCTCAATGATGAGTATCTTTCACAGCTGTGAGCAGAGGGGAGTGCTAGAGGTGCTCCAAATTGAGTGTGAGGATTGGCTGGGGGGCACAGAGGCCCAGTGCCAGGAATAAGCCAGCCACCTACTGTGAGAAAGAGAGAACATTTCAGAACACTGACACATAAAGCCACAGACCATCCAAGAATATTAGGAGACCTCTGAACACTACTACTTTTAAGTTAAATATTAAAAGTGATCATGAATTTTCCAACACCACGTTTTTGCATCAGAAAATACCAAGTGTCAAAAGTGATATATTTTGTGGAAGCATATTGCCTCTCACAAAAATTCATTTTGAGAGGAAAATTGATGAGAGAAAAAAGGCAATTTTAATATGGATGAAAAAACAGGTTCCCTCACAGCACTGTTGAACTTTACTTCTCCCTGCCTTTTGACAGATGCTGTCAAAATAATATAGATTTTTTAAAAGTCTTTACCTGTGTTACTACTTACACTAGATTATTAACGGTGAAATATTTTAAGAACTTGCCTGGCATATGCGGTGTCTGTACATTTTGCATTTCACTCCTTTTGGACAGTAAAATACATTGATTAAATTAATCTTTTCTTTATGGTTTCTCTTTTGGTTCTCCTCTGTTAATACAACATTGTTGGGCTTAGGGTTTCCTATACTGATGTGGGATGACACTTAACTACAAAACAACATTTTCACAGAATTGTTTAAGAATTCTATTCCTATTACAAGGGTTATTTTTTTTAATAACGTCCCTTTCATACAAAAAACTCAATTTAAAATTCTAAAAACAGTGACATTTTAGTCTTCTGAAAGCAAAAGAATTTAGAACTGGTGCCTCCCACTCCTTTCATGTACTTTAAAAATAAAAATAGGCCACCAAGTTTCTTCTCACTAGACTTTTGCTGCCATACGAAATAAAACACTCCTTTTATGATTTTCTCCATGGATATTGCATTCCTCATATCCAAGAACAATTCTCTTATATAAAACCAATGTGATTAGAACATTTCACTACAGAATTTGTAAAGACAGTATTAATATTGCTAATAAAATATACATACACAGTGAGAAACATAGAAAACTACAGATTAGGAATCATAGGAATCAGACTCTAATGTCACACCTAGAAAACTACAGATTAGGAATCACAGGAATCAGACTCTAATGTCACACCTAATCTACAGTGAGAGGTAACCTATACTTACAAACACACATGGGTGCCTGAATGTTACTCAACGACAAGATAGTACTAGATTCAAATGAAAAGGAAACGTAAGAGAAGTTGTGATGAAAGATGAAATATATTTTACTTTATGTGTATTTAATACAGATCGAAGTTAGACATACACTGTGAATACCCAGATTGCTGATTGTCTCCACCTTCATCCATCATATCTTTGTGATCACTTCTGTCAAAGAAGCCACATTTCATTAGTCAAAGAAAAAGGATTGAACGAAATGTATTTTCACAAATATGTAATTTTTCTGCAAATTTTATAAATGGGTTTAGTCAGGAATTCTCACCTTTCTTTTGCATCAAGGAAAGCCTTTGCAAATGGATTGTATTTAATTTTTAAAGCTGTGATCTAAAAACAACAACAAAAATCTTATATTGCAAGTATTACATAACCGTTAACGCACCGTATTTAGGACCTGATCCTGCTTCTCTGAAGTGAGTGGGATTTTACCATTGATTTCAATGGCAGTAGGATTAAGGCCATAGTATGGACTTGTGCAAATTAACTAAACAACATCCAAGCATCTCAGATGTTAACAACAGAAGTTATTCTATCTACAAAAATTTAAAGACATCCACCATCACTGCCTGAGTAAGTTGCCTGGTTTTATTATCCAATTAAGGAAACACATAAGACAGAAGATACACTAATGACAGTTATAAAGAGTTTGGGTTTCTGGACAGACTGAACAACAACAAACCTCAGCTAGAAGAAGCTTAGCAGCTTAAAAGTTAACTTGATTTTAAAAGTGTACATTTTAGTTATTTGAACACAAGTCAGTTTTGAAAATGACACCCGCTATTAGTTTATGCATTATGTCATGTACTTTAAAACAGTGAGTTTATCTTTAGTGATTTTCCCATATTAATAGTTTCTTTAGATACATTCAAAAAAATCCCCCAAAACCACCATGTTTTTCACAAACAAAGTTAGGAAACAGGGACTTGGTGCTACTGTATTTCTGTTGGGCTACTTCATTCCAAACAAACTCATTTTATACACAATTTAAAATGAAACACAAGCAGTGAAGTGGAAAAAAATGTTACATGACAAATATTTTGCTTTGGTATCTTTCACTTTGCTGATTCAAAGGATATCTGTGTATGCAGGTGTCTTTCCCACTTTGGGCGTACCTCCTCATTCTGATAAGCTGTCACCGCTATAAACTGGGTCTCTGGGAAGGAATGGCTGGTTATCATTCGCTGAGGGCCACCAACTCTCACTATATGAATCCTAGGCTCATACTTGTGCAAGGAATTCAACATGATCTGTAAATATATGATAGCAGGGATAAGTGTTGTCACAAATGCCTACAGTTACAGAGCACATTCTGACTTTAAAAAAAGCTAATGCTCAGTTTTTCTAAGGGTGGTGGGGGAAGTGGACAGGCACTAGTAAATTCTAGAGGTGAAGCCTGACAAAAGAAAGATAAGTCAGGCAACTTAAGTATGTGCCTAAATATGATCTGCCATTATATTTGGCTGGCTACTGTATATATAAAGATACTGGGATGGGATTGGGTTATAGATAGATAGATAGATAGATAGATTCTGGGATGGGATGGGATGGGACTGGGTTATAGACAGATAGATAGATTAGATAGATTAGATAGATAGAGATACTGGGATGGGATGGGACTGGGTTATAGATAGATAGATAGATAGATAGATAGATAGATAGATAGATAGATA
>ML681972.1:32908580-32930325 GCA_007922195.1 Podocnemis expansa | reverse complement strand
TAGATAGATAGATAGATAGATAGATAGATAGATAGATAGATAGATAGGCACACTTTGGATTCTCAAATAATTCAAGTTTTAGAGAACTATTTTAAAGAATCTTCCAAAGAACTCAGGATCCCTTTGGAAAGTAAGGCCGCTGGTTAGTTTGTCTACGGCTTGTCCAGCCTGTGGTGGGGCCAGAGTCCCGCCTGCCAAGGGCTCTTACCCCTCAGGTACTTGCGGGGGCTGTGTGGGGTTTGCTCAGGGGCCCCCAGGTGAGAAAAGAATTGCAGTGTGGCCCCTCATCCAGAAAAGTGGACACCCCTGGCAGAGGTAGGGAGGACACCGGCTACAAAACCCACTGGCAAGTGCCAGGGAAAGGGAAAAACTCAACCGCGGTAAGGTGGGGATCAGTCTTCTCCTCAGGACTTGGAATTAGGCGGGGTGTAGGGGCAGGTTTAGGGGGCTCACTGATTTGCTGTAGCGCTGTTATTAGCCGACAAGGGGGTGCTGGGAAATGCGGGGGTGCGAGGGACACCCCGGGGGACCAAGTAAAGGCCGGTGCCGGTCTCCCCTCGCCCCCTCCCCGGACCCCGCCCCCGAGACAAGCCGCCGGGGGAGGTTTCCCGCCTTTGGGGCGCCGAGGCAAGTCACCTGCCCGCCGCCGTTGAGCTTGTTGGTGAGCTTGACTTTGCTGAAGGAGACGGGCGCCTTCATCCAGTGCGCGCCGAAGTTGGGCGAGTCGGGGTGGATGTAGACGCAGCTGGGCGCCTGCGGCTCGGGTTTGCCGCCCGGGACCCACTCCCCGTTGACGTACTTCCAGCGGTGGCTGTCGGCGGCCACGAAGTCCAGCAGGAAGGAGTACATGGCGTTGGGGTCCAGCCCGGCCACGCTGGCCTTCAGCACCGGGAACATCCGCCTGCGGGCGGGACACGGCGGCGCCGGGGAGAGGATCGCGGCCGCGCCCGGAGCCTCCCTCGGGCCCGGCCCCGCCCGCCCGCCCGCCCGCGGGAAAAGCCCCGGGGTCCCCCGCGGGTCTGGCCTCAGCCCGGCCTGGGAGCGGGGCGTCTCCGGGCCGGGCGTGCCCTGTGCAGCGGGGTCCCCAGCCGGCCTGGCCCCGGAGGGAGCGGGCAGCCCGGCCTTGGCTGGGCGCCTCCCTGCCAGGAGCTGGGCCGGCCGGGGGAAGCGGGGACCCCCGCCCCAGATCGGGGAGCCGCCAGGGGTGTGGGCTGGAGGGAGCGGGAGCTCGGGCTGCCCGGGGGCCCTACCTGCCGTTCTTGGTGACGATCATCTCGTTGGTCAGCTCCTTGAAGCGCAGCCACAGCTCGCTCTCCTCCAGCGTGACCCGCAGCTCCCGCTCCGTGGGGTCGCCCTTCTCGCTGCCCGCCTGCAGCTCGCTCTCCACGGCGCTCAGCAGATGGTCCACGCGGTACTTGCCGGCGCTCTCGGTGCCGGGGGAGCCCATCCTCTCCGCCGCCTGCTCTGGGTCCCGCTCCGGGCCCGGGGCTGCTGGGGGCTGCCGGCCGCTCGGGGCGGGAAGGAGCCAGGCTGCTGGCGAGGCGGCGGCGGCGGCGGCGGCGGAAGGGTTAAATCCACTTGACCTCCCCGCTCCGCGCGCCTGCGAGCGGCCGAGGGCGCCCATTATACCCCCCGCGTGACATCACAATGCCCGTGGGGGGCCCGCGCTGATTGGCCGGGAGCCGCTTTGATGTGGCCGCCCGGCCCCGCTGATTGGCTTCCCGCGGCCATATCAGAACGGGGCCCGGGGAAGCCTGTGATGTTAATTGCGGGCAGGGGGATTAAACGCGGCTATTTTATGTAAATCTGCCCCCAAATGTTTGCACCTCTATCAAAGCCGCCGGGCTCGGCGCTGCCGCGGCCCGGGAGGAAATGGCCCATCTCGGCAACAGCCTCATAACCTGCGGGCCGCCTCGGCGCAGGGTGCGGGGACCGCGGGCTGCAGGGGAGCCCGGCCCCAGAAAAGAGACGGCCCCGGGGGTGTTCAAAAGTCACCCCCCCCGTTTTGGAAGGCATTTTTGGGAAGCGTTTACAGCACCCCCTCTTAACGGAGCAACCTCGCCGTCCCGTCGGCACCGGCTGTGGCACTCCTGGGGCTAGGCGCATCTCAGCATCAGCACATTTTAAGTAGTAAAAATAAAAGCAGCTGACCACAAAGCACCTCTCTGAGAAACACCCTCGACCTCAGTCTGATGGGCTCATTGCACTGCTGCTTTCCCACAGCCTCAACACGCCAGAGCTTTTTCTTGCGGGGTCGAAACTCTGGCTCCTACCGCTAACCCCTCCAGCCCGCGTGCATCTGCAAAAAAAAGACACGTTCACAACCATACCCGCAGAGTAGTATTTAAAGTGGAAATATTTGTAAACATTATATGGGGGAGGGAATGAGGGTTAAATCCTCCCCTTTTCTAACAAGGAGAGAAATCGGGTGTTTGGAGCAGGATGAAAGGACCTTATGGGTTTTACATTAAAACGTTTCCAAATCTTCGGAGTTGCTTTCAGTCTGCCAGGCCAAGCCTAAACACAGCGTGAGAGAAGGAATATATTGAAACCTCGTAATGTTTTGGGATGGTTTGAATTCTCAGGAGGTGCTGCGATCTGTGGTGTGAGGGACCAGTTTATTACCTTTCTGTGAGAATCTCTGGAGGGGGGGGGGAGAGGTGACAATGAGCAGGAAATAGTTCAATGGGGTCTCTTTAAACAATAACAATCGCTTTAAACAGGAGCAAAAGAAGGGGAGGGAAGGCAGAGCAGTGTAAAAATAAAGATTTCTCCAAAAAAAGACATAATGCACTTACAAAATAGTGGATATTAGTTTTGTTTGGACGGATGAAGGAGAGTTTTGCTTTTTAAAAGAAAAGCGTCTCTGTCAATGGCAATCTCTTTGGAGGAGCAACAAGTTGAAACCACGTTTAGTGTGGAGAACTATGTTCAAATATAGCTAATCTTGAGGTTAGATAGATAGATAGATAGATAGATAGATAGATAGATAGATAGATATTTGTACATGATTACATATTTTTATCTAAACACTTTTCACATCTATGCAGGTCTCTGGATTTCAGAACTAAAAGTCGCACATTAGTCAAATGTCAAATACATCATACACTTTTTGCACCAGTTTTATTTCCCTCTTAAGATTAGAAACTAAGAATCAATTTTCAAAGGAAAAAAACCGAACTACACAAGGTGATTAAGTTAATGTTATTTTGCTCAGTTGATTTTTAGATTTTTTTTTTAATCGCCAGTGCAAACATTCTCTACTACTTTAGGGAAATACAGTGAAGATACTTTTCCACTTTGGGTCAGTCTTTGCACAAACATTTTAAAACCTTGGTAACATATATGCTTTGCTTACTGAAGGGAGCTGATCCATTCCTGGTGAGGAAAAGATCTTTCTCTCCAAGAAGGTTTTCAAAGATCGGGCAAGAAGTGATGCCCAGGCAGTCACCGCTCTGAATATTTTCACTAGCTCCTTTTCATCAGCAGAACCCGCAGCACACATTGATTTTACCTCCAGTGCTCCATGTAACAAAAAGAAAAAAGAAATTACTGTTACAAGAAATGAGCATTCAAGCTCAGAATATTACTCAAATTTCAAACTCACCATATACAGCAATCTGTGACAACCTGAATTCTTTCTAACCTGTAAGATCACTAATGTCTTATGTAACATTGTAAAATCTTGCATCTCAAGATACACTCCTAAAATGAAACCAAAAGGAAAGAATCTCTTTCACAGCCCCTAATGTTTAGCAGCTCAGTTTATATCTCTAAACAACCAAAACCAGAAAAATCTCTCCCTCTTTTCGACACTTCCTCGTTTTTTCAAGTGTTTTAAAGTGAGTTTTATTCCCGTGGATCCAGCGCCCGACAAATTTCGTTGGAAATTCCGCGGCCGACCTAGTGTATGGCCAAAGGCATGAAGAAGGAAGCCGAAAGGAGGGAGCCAAGCGGAGTGGGAGGCTACAGGTCTGTTTTCTTGGGTCTAGGTATGAAAGGAAAACTGGATTTGATCTGATTATATGTTAAACTATTTTGAAAATTAACAAAAACCTTCTTCTTGATGATTTAGAAAGAAAATATTTCTAAGACGCCTAATTGTAAAGAAGCTCAATACATGCAAGGAGAGCCCAAATACCACTGACAACATAAAGCCCCTGTACCATATTTTAAATTGTGCAGTTAGTATCAGAAGATGTTATCATTTTCCCTAATTCACTATTCAAGAGGAAGGTGAAGTTTATTTCAGTGGTTCTTCTGTTTAGCCCCAAAGTCCATCCGAAGATTTAGCAGACAGCTTAAACACAATCTTCTCGGATTTAAATTAAAAGATGACCGAAAGAATACCTGCAGGTTTGTTTTTTTTTTTTTTAAACCAACATAAAAATGAGTGCAAACTGTGGGAGACGCTGTGTGTGTTTTGGGAGGGACCGAGAAAATGCTAAGATTTAGGAGGGGCCCTCCTCTTTATTATTATTTTCCCCTATCCCCTGTTTCTTCTTTCTGATCTTAATTGCACTTTGGTTCTCAGGAGAGAAAATTCCCCACTTTCACAGCCTTTTCACCGAGAGCTGCAGTGCATGACAGTTTACAGCCAAAAACTTCCTCCAGCCGAACAGCTATAAAGACTCCCAGTTTATAGCAATACTTTCCTTCTTACCCTGGGCGAGTATCAGCCTCCAGCTGTTCCCCAGCTTCATGGGATCCTCTCGAGCTGCTTTAGCATCTTTCTAGACAGAGGGGTCCGTGAAGGAGACTCTGCGAAAGAAATAATCGCAATGGTGAAAATGGAGCATATCATTATTATAACCCTCTTGATACTAACAACTGAAGATATGTCATAGTCCAAGTGGAAGAGTTAAGAACCAGCTAATACACAGATCTGTTAGTCTATAAGGTACCCCAGATCTCTCGTTGTTTTATAGATATTTTTACAGATATTAGGGGCATTTGTTTTGTTATCTTCTAGCTTGCAGTGTAGGGTTATGTAGAATTTGCATGGTTCTTTCCTCCAGATCAGGCTTCATACTACAAAATAGTCGTCGTTGTTCCACAATCCCGGATTGATTTAATACAGATACCCACCCTGATTTAAAAGCAATCAAAAAGAGCAACATGACAAATCAAGCTATTAATTACATCATCAAATTAGAGTGCTAAATCAAATTAGAAGTGCATCACATTAGAAGTGCCAAGATGTTCCAAGACGTTAAAAATAACCTCCTTTCTCCTGTCCAGCCTCAGATTTTTTAAAAGTAATTTCACGTTATCAGTTCAGAGTTACCAATGTAGATCGCATATGCTTATGATATATAATTAGAAACATCCATTTGTTTACTGTTAGTGTCTTGATGTGCCTCTTACTGAACATTTTCTTCACATCAATAAATAATTAATTTTCAATTTAAATCAAGCAAAATTATTTAAACTATTCTGAAATCCCTCAAACTGACTGATGTGTCCACACCAAATTCATAAATATAAGTGTCCTAACTGGGACACACTCCCCTATAAATGTATGTCTAAACTGTAAAAATGACCATATAGAAAAATCACCAGTATCTTGATTATTTATTTTGGATTCATAAAGATGACTAACTATGTTCCATGATCTCTGTTTCTTTAAAAGAAAAAAGACACATGGCTTTTGTTTAGTTTTTAATTTTAAAGGAATGTGACTGCTGCCCTTTTACCTGTCTTTTTTATTTTATTTTATTTTATTTTATTTTATTTTATTTTTAAAACTGCATTTCAAGTGGCCAAATAGAGTGGGAGCCAACATCTTCTAATTTCTTGCTTGGTGTTTTGGATAGTAGGGCCTGTGTCCTGCATTTTTAACTTGGAGTAAAAATCTCAGTGATTCAATCAGAGCTTTCCTCGAGGACAGTAAAGTCCTCTAGGTTTGTTTTTTTTTGTTTTTTTTAAGTCAGTTTTAAATACTTGCAGTCTGATTCTTCTCTCATTCATGCCAATGACAAAACTTTCACTGACTTCAGGGGCACCTGCATGGGCTGGATGGGTTTACAAATATTTCATACTTCTTTTTGCAGAGCATAAAGACTGAATTGACTGAAAGATTAACAGGGCTGGCAAAACAAATATATACAAAATCAATATCAAGATTTCTTTCCTATACTTTTCAGCACCACAATAATGTTGTACAAAAGTGTACTTCTTTTTTAAAGGATTATCATTGCCTAGGTGAACTAGTGCAAATGGTGTGTCAGAATAAGAACCATCCACCAAAGCAGTAGTTTATTTCTTTGAAAAGTGCAAACAGGGGGAGGCAAAATAGTTGTGAAGGCATGTGGGTGGGATGAAGGATTGTTTACTCTTTTAGCCTGGCCGGGCTTATCAAGTGTTAAAAAATATTGGTCTACCCTGCTTGCAGTGAAGATGGAGTTTGGGATACAGACAGTGCAAGGTCACCCTTAAAAATTTACATTTTTAACATATCTTCAGTCTAGATACCTCCAGTGATCCTGGCCTTTAACTCCAATCAGACTGCAAGGTCCTTTTACCTGCAAATTGTCAGTAGAATTCACTGAAAAGCTAGTGTTTCAGAGATGAAAAGAAAATAGCTAAAAATTCAAAATTAATGTTCATCCTCCTTCCATAATAGTTCCTAGAATAAAAACTAATTTTCCAAAATATTTGAAAATTATAGTTAACAGCCAAAATTGCCATAATAATATTAATCTGCATTTATACGGTGCTAATTGATCATTGCCCTGAATTTGATACAGCTATTTACACTAGTGCCAAGTGCGCGTAGGTTACTGAATCAAAAGGATAATAATTAAAACCCACTTTATGTTGACTATGCAAGATGTAGGGGCACAGTGAATTGGAAACAGAGTGCCTCCCTTCCCTGCAAAGGGCACTTCAAAACTAGTGAATTTAATCAATTATGGTCATAAAACTGATTACCAGATTGCATTTAGAGGTCATGTAATATTAAGATTCCTAGGCAGGAATTGGAAGCCTGCTGGCAGAGTTTGTAAAAAATTAATTTTCCTCTCCCTATTCTGTTTCTCCATCCTACTGTCTCAGTACATTTCCCTGTCATCCCAACTCCTCCACCAAAGTAAATGAAAATAGGAAAATTTTAGTTGTGTATTATGCAAACAGCAATAAGACGTATGGCATTTGACAGCCAGCTAAGCCCTGCTTTGACTAGTGTAATCTCCTCCATGACCTTAATGCTCACAAACTTGCCCTCTTCAAATCCCAAAACGTTTGCTAATAAGAGCATTTTCCTGGTTTATTTCTTTGACTGTCACGCAGTTGTGACAAGGTAAGAAGATGCTTCCTAGGCTGCAGCATGGAAGAGGTTATAAGAACTCGCAGGTTCCCTGCCCATCACGTGTGATCAGGGTTGGCACTATTAAAAGGAAAGCGGAACTTGTTGCAAAGTTTTTCTTCTGCCCTTCCCAGTTCGCTGAAAGCTGGGAAGTCCTATGTTGGCTGTTACCAACTGCTCTGCATTATTCTGATACTCTTTTGGAATATTAACTATATTCATAAAGCCAACCCTGAGGAAATGGATTTGAACTGAATTAGAATTTTAACTTTTTTGAACTTTCCAGCTGGTGTTGCTCTGCTTTTCTCCACCTTTAAGTCTCTCCGCTGACTACCTCTTTTCTACCATATCAAACATGTATACTAGTTCCTCCTTTCAATCCCAAATGACTTAGCTCTGACTTACCTGTCCAACATTTTATCTTAGCCACCTTGTGATGCCAGCCTTCATTGTCCAGTTCTTCATGTCTCTTATGCTACCCATTAGGGGTAGGAAAAGCCCACAGTCAAAACCCATCAGCCTACCCTTTTATCCTCATTCAAATTCTTCTTCTCACCTTTCATCTCTTTCTATTGTATAGATTATATTGCAACTTCAGAACAGCTAGGCGACATGGTATGATTATCGCTCAGTTGCACGTCTATTACATTTGGTACCTTTCCAGAGGGGTAGCCGTGTTAGTTTGTGTAAAGCAAAAACAAGGAGAGTCCTGTGGCACCACATAGACTAACAGGTTTCTTCAGGAATAAGCCTTTTGGAGCGCAAAGAAATCTGTTGGTCTGTAAGGTGCCAGAGGACTCTGGTTGTATTTGGTACCTTGTCTACCTGTCTCCTACCCTGAGCTGCTTGTTTGTCTCATCATTTCATTATTTCTTCGCCAGCTATGAGGGATAGGGACTGTCAATATCTTTACGTTTATATGGTACCCAATATAATGAAATCCCTCCTGGGAGACCGCTAGACACTGTGGCAGTATAAATGTTAAGTACATAAATATAATGATAACAACACAACTAAAGGTCCAATCCTGCAAACCTTTAATCAGGTGGCTTACTGAGGGCCTGGAGGCTATGGTCATTGGTGCAGCTCCTGACCCTCAAATGCCTGTCCTTCACCCCAGCTCCTGTCCCCCACCCTATGCCCACCTTAGCTCCTGCCTCCCACGACCTAGCCCCACCCCAACTCCTGCCACCCACACACCTACCCCCTACACTAGCTCCTGCTCTCCAAACACCTACCCCCGACCCCAACTCCTGCCCCTCACATCTACCCCCCACCCCAGCTCCTGCCCCTCCACACCTACCCCCCCCTTTCTGGCCGCCATGGAGAGGGGCCCTGGCACTGGCTGAGGCATTGGCCTAGAACCTGGTCTCAATGCGCATGCTTAGAGGCTCAGTGAGACCAGGCTGGGGGAGTGGAGTTTTTAGAACTCCATGCCCTGCCCAATGTGGCAGAACACTGTTCTGGGGCTTGCTATTTTTAGGGACTCAGCATTCTGGCCCCTAAACTTAGAAAATGGAGCCAGAACTCTGCATTAGGGGACCTACTATTTTTAAATGGTGGGCCCCGGAAGGTAGCATTCTGGTTCCATTTTCTATTTTAGGGGCCCTGGAACGCTGAGCCCCTAAAAATAGTGGGCCCCAAAATGGCCTTCCCATGCATTCTGGCATACTTTAACCCTTGGTCTCTCCTCCCCACACATGGAACTCTGATGGAGTGGCAAATGGAAATAGTGTCTGCTCTTGAAAAAGATGAATTCTCCTTCGGGGGTCAATAAGCATAACTGGCTCTTGGCATTGTATTTTGCCCTACCTTGCACTACACCACTGAAGCAGTGCTATAGGACACAATGGGGTCTGGTGGCAAACGTGAGAGAGTACAAATGAACAGACTGGTGTTCTATTCCTTCTCCACTGACTTGTTATGAAACTTGGGCAAGTCCTTTTGGTAGCCCTTGTGATAATGTTTTCAAACCTTTGTAAAGTGCTTTGAGATGAACAGATACATTTTGCAGTAGAAATAGCACTATAGTGCTATAATATTATTACAATCCAGCCATCCTTCTATTCTTGCAAACCAAAATTTACTTTTCTGTATTTTGGTAAGTGGTTTTTTAGCTTGTCTTTTCTGGATTGATGCAGGCCTGTTTCCCTTAATGTGCTCTGCCCACTGGATGCCCTTAGAACACTTGCCCTTCTCTTTTTTATTCCACTCACTTTACCCTGAAGCCATTTTGATTCATGGGTTTCCTTTAAAAAATCTGCATAGAATATAAAGGTCTATTTAAACTTTGCCTCATCATCTAACAGTTTATACATGTTCTTAGTACCAGATAGGGGCGTTGCTGGCACTGGGCACCCCGGGGCACATGCCCTGAGTCCCAGCGCCAGTGCCCTGGATCTCCGGCCCAATCAGGCTGGGGATCCAGGGCCTGGCCAGCCGGCCGCAGCTACGGCGGCCCTGTCCCCAGCCGGGGATCGGGAGCCTGGCCTCCTGTGGCCGCTTCTGGCCCGGCCCAGCCGCGGCCTAGCCACCCGCGGCGGTGCAGCCCTGCCTGGCCCTATCCCTGGCCAGGGGGCGGGGCCTGCTGGCTGGGGGCGGGGCCTGGGCCCGTGCCCCGGGTCCCTCCCTGCCCCAGCGATGCCCCTGGTACCAGACAACATACCTTGTTTCTGCCAAGAAAAAGACAGATGAAACATAGGAACAAATGTCAACGGCATAGCCATGTCAGTCTAGTTCAGCAAAACAAACAAGGAGTGTGGTGGCACTTTTAAAGACTAACAAATTTATTTATTGCATGAGCTTTTACACTTCTCTGCATTAATCTTCCACTCATTCTGTTAGTTGCCCATCTTCAAGCGTCTGACGAAGTGGCATTTTCTCCCATGAAACTGATGCAATAAATAAATTTGTTAGCCTTCAAAAGTGCCACCAGAGTCCTTGTTTGTTAAAGGAACAAATGTTAGTCTGCTATCTTGTCCTGGAATGACCTGCCAATTATTGCATAGGAAAGTGCAATCCCCTGGCTTCAACAAAGAACTTAGGGTATGTCTATATGGATGGTGGCAAATTCGCCACTGTCAGTGTGCTCTTCTGGGCTCAGCTGAGTGGTCTGTCAAGATGCACACAGTGGTCTACAGCTTGACACTGTAACTCCGGTCCCATAACTGGAGTAGCACTAAGTCAACAGGATGGCATTTCCAGTTGCCTTAGTGCAGCCCGTACAGGGAGGTAAGTGGCAGGTAGTAAGGTGCCTGGAAATATGTACTTATTTGAAGTACCTTATGTATCTCCTGTCAATTGCTCCCAAAAACTGAGCAAGCATAGACTAGAGCTCAATCCTTTAGTGCTATTACCATGACAGACTTTTTATTCCTGATCCAGATGGTGACCTGTTTATGCTCTGATGCATGAAGATTGATAACCATTATCTTTTCCCAAGGTGATTAAACTATAAATGATATTCTTTTTCATATAGGTAGTCAAACATTTTAAAAAATCCTTGCTAAGCTAGTATCCTGACACTATTATCTAGCTCAACCCACTGATTGTTTACCATATTCCTTGCTTAATCTAAACAAGTCTACAGGTTGTTAGAAAAACATATTGCACTCCCTGATTGGCAGACAACCTAGAAATTCCAAAAACTGTGCTAATTGTACATATTTGATGTGTTTACTTTAAATTAGTTGAGTTAATCGGATGAAAGTGCTTCACAACAATACACACTAAACATGTGTTAAGTATTATTATCTTATAGAATCTCCCCATAAGACCACTTCACTTTTGACCTGCAAGTTCTAGACATCAAATTTCTAATTTTTAGGTAAAAACAGTTGAACAACAGTACATTTGACAACTACTGACATTTCTTTTCATTTCTCCAGTCAGAGTTCTTTTCCCATAAGTTTCCTTCAGTTTTTTTGGGGGGGGGTTTATATTTCTGGTAGTTATATAGTTTTTGTGGAGAGTGAATTATTAATTAAAAAGAACAATAAGAATTTCAATGCAACCAATTCTCTAAAGTATAAGACAATAACCTCAGCAGTGGCCATTTCTATCGCTATGTCTACACTGGGAATTCAGTTCAGATTAAGGAGGCTTAATTTGAACTAAATTAGTCTCTGCCCACGATGGCTTTCCTTAGTTCAAACTAAGGAGCTCCTCAGTTCAAACTAAGGAAAGCTTAGTTCAAACTTGTAAAGCCTGCCTTTAGTTCAAACTAATGGTTTCAAACTAACCCAATGGAGCTGTGTTAGTCTGAACTAACCATTAATTCAAACTAATGGCAGTTTGATCTTCTTCCTCCAGGGATGCCTTCCTCTTT
Organism: Podocnemis expansa; assembly: GCA_007922195.1. Lineage (NCBI taxonomy): Eukaryota > Metazoa > Chordata > Testudines > Podocnemididae > Podocnemis > Podocnemis expansa. The sequence goes on along the minus strand of ML681972.1, from coordinate 32,918,692 downwards.
TTATGGATTGGGTGGGGACATGGCACTTCTTGGGTGCCATGTTGCCACACCTCCCATAGTGCCCCCATTCCAAGCCAAACTAGCAAGTCCTGTGCATGGACATGCTAGTTCAATTTACGTTTCTCGTGTGGACATGCTAATTTGAACTAAGTTAGTTCAAATTAATAACAATTAGTTCAAATTAATTAATTCAAACTAAGATTTCAAACTAGCATTCTTTCGTGTAGACACAGCCTACTACTTTTGAACTGTATTATAAGCAAAATGCTTCACTAACCACTCCTTCTCCATTTCCACAGCCCAGACACAATTTTCTGATGATTGGATAGGAAATGTTTTGCTGTGCATTAGAGCTCTGATTCCAAGCTTACTGAAGTCAGAGAGAGTTGACGACCTCAGTGAACTTCAGCTCACACCCTTATTGAAAACCTAATGTCTAAAATTTAAAGATGTGTTTTGTTTTGACATTTTCTTTACAGTTGTGCATGCGAGTTATGCACAGAAAAGGAAGAAGCATTGACTCACAATCATCTCTACATAGCCCAATATTCCTAATAAGTTCAAGTACAAGAGGTGCTGTTGCTAGATGCGTTAGTGTCTTGTGCAACAATGGGGCTTAGGTATGCATGCACCTGCTCTGCACCACCCCCATGGGCCATTTTCCACACTCCTTCCCCAAATGAGCTCTGAAATTCTTTGTAACACCTGTCCTGCAGTAATGGTCTAAACAGGGTAGTGTAAGACTGAAGGATTCGAAAGCACTTAGTTCTAAGTAGGCCTCTCATTATAAAGCACTTCTAAATATTTTAGTTTGATTTAAAATTACATTCTTCCCAGTGGTTGTGGTAAGTGAGATCTGCTAAGCCACTTCAGCGAACAACGCCTTGGTTCAAACAGGAGAGGGCTCTTGGCAAGGAATTTTCAGTGAGCAACTTTACATTGTAGAACTTGCTTCTCCTTTCCTATAACAGAGTTACATGCTGACGGTCCCAATTGTTCTTGCATTTTTTTGAGGAAGGACTGAGTTAAGTGGAGTTATTTATCTGGGACTGAATGAGGTGGATGAGGCAGAATTTTTGAGCTGCTATTGGTTTATTTTGTCCATTTTGTTCTGTATGTGTACCTACAATAAAAAAAATCCACATTAAACAAAAATGAAACAGATGCATAAAATATAAAATATTTGATCACAGGAAGAAACTATACTGACAACTATTTAGATATTCTACCCAAGATGCAGCTATCTACATCATTTGTGTCTAAAACTAGGTCTGATCTCTCAAATGGAGTGAATCAGATTTCTTTTTTTAAAAGAATCTGAGGGAGGTTTTCAATGGTGCTTAAGACTATAATGTAGTGAGCTTTACCACTCTAAAGATTCCTTGAAAGCACATATAGGAAGTCACATTTTATTTTATCTTGCTGAGCTTTAATGGAGGAGATGACTCCAATTTTTGTAAATTTAAGCAGCTTTTCAAAAAAAGGTATAACTTCAACTTTATCTTCATCAGGCTACAGAAGACTTCCTTTCAGAAAGGACTTTACTTAAAGAAATTCTTGCATGAGCATTGCTTTGATAAAAATTAATTCATCAGACTTTAATTCTAGAGTTTCATTCAGAATGGAGATGTCTTGCTGGAAAACATTAACATACACATACAGTAATCAGATTTGTTAATTCCTTTCAAACACAAACTGCAGTGATTTAGGTCTCATTCACACAGCAGGGAAACCTCAAAATCAGCTAAGGTTTGCCCATTATTTTAAAATCTCCTATGAATGTCCTACTTCTCTGACATCCAAAATACAATAAAGTATGAAATAATTTCAAACTACATAAACTAAAATATCACAAGATTATCAAGATCCAAAGGGGTATTCGTGTTAGCCTAGTTCAATAAAACAAACAAACAAACAAGGGAGACCTGGGGCACTTACAGACTAACACATTTATTTTTTGCATGAGCTTTCGTGGGAGAAAATCCCACTTTAAATGCCACAGGACTCCTTCTTTGTTTGTTTTACAAGATTATCCATTCATGGTATATATTTTTAAATCATTAAACTGGGCCTACACTATGTTATCTTGTTAATGAAGTTTGTGCAAAAGCAATACCTGCCTAATGGCTGAATCCTACAGTGTTGCTCAGAAAAAATTCTCCCTTTTCTCACTGGCTATTTTACCTCAATGATCTGAAAGGCTGAAACTGTATCTAAAACAAGCTTTGGTCAATATAAATCCTATAATTTTGTTCTCAGGGCATCAAATGAAGTCTTTAGCTTGTATGAAAATCTTCATATTTGCAAGGCTGTTGACTTTTTGTAGAGGAGATAACATACACAGTTATTGATTGCCATCATAGAACCTGGATAATGGTTTATTTGCTTCTTGATATGCCACCCTGAGATAATCTTTTCTTTTTGTTTAAATTACTTGTGCCAGTGATGTACTGTTCTGTTTCTCAGTATAAAAATAGCAAGATGGCTGTGATTTAGCTATGCCAAGCCTTAAAACTAATCTCTCCTAGAAAGGAATTTATCAAATCTCCATAACTTCTTGGTTTTCTCTTTCTGACTTTTCTTTCCCAAGGGAGGTTTTTGCAAACCTTTTTTTTTTTTTTTTTTTAAAGGAACTTCGAAATCTCCACCTTTTGGCTGTCTCAAGTACATGTCTGCCCTGAAGCTCAATATGATGCAATTAATGAACAGCCACCCTCCTCCCTCAGCTCTTCCTTCCCTTTCTTGGGACAGATGTGCTGACAGTATGGCACCTTCTTTAAAGGAATTCAGTTTTATGGAAGGTGATCTTTGGCAGGAAAGTATAAGTGGCTAAAAGCTTTTGGCTGCCCTTTCTATTCCAACTGTTGTTTGCTGTGTTGTTGTAGCCATATTGGTCCCAGGATATTAAAGAGACAAGGTGGGTGAGGTAATATCTTTTATTGGACCCACTCAGTTGATGAGAGAGACACAAGCTTTGGAGTTTACAGAGCTCTTCTTTATCAAAAGTTTCTCTGTAGTCAAGTGCAGGCTCACCAGCTCTTATTCCAAATATCTATGGAGAATCATAGAAACTAGAGATGGAAAATACTTGCTGTGTCAATCTTCCAGGGACCAGTGCACTAATGTTTCCTATAATATATTCTTTGTCCAGATGACTTTTAAATGTTTTATGAATTCCCTTAAGAAAATATTCTCAAGGCTAATATAGCTCACTATTAGGATTCTTTTTCTGACAACCAGGTAAAGTTTTTCACTGCTTAACTTCATCCCATTGCACCTAATTATATCTCAATGGACCTTCCTTCTTCCACCTCCTACCCCCAGTCAATCATCTCCCTCCTTTGTATGTACAGCCTTCAGAATAATACAATGACATGCTCTCCTCATTCACACCTTAAAACTCATTTTTCCTTAAAGGCTATCAACTTTAGCTTCTTAATTGAAACTGTATTGTAAAGGAGTTAGGGCAACAGACCAAAAGCTTGAATAGCTTTTTAGTTACATATAGCAAGACTTGGTACATTTAAAAAACATACAAGGCCAATATTTTTAAATCTCAGGATCTAAAGTTAGACACCTAACTGAGTTATCTGTTTTCTTGTGAAGTCAAGTGGAACTGAAGATACAGTACTTATGAAAATCAGGCCCCTGAGGCGATGTGTCAAGAAACAAAAAACCTGTGACTGGCCTGGGTCAGCTGATTCAGGCTTGTGAGGCTCAGTCTCCAGGGCTTAAAAATCACTGGGTAGAGTGCAGAGACATTCTGGCACTGGCTGGAGCTCTAACTCTTGGAGCCTCTGAGGGGGAGTGGTTCTCAGAGCTGGGGATGTAGCCCAAGTCCAAATGTCTATACAACAATTTTTAGCTCTGCAGCTCAAGCCTGAGCCAAATGACCTGAGCCAGCTCTAGCCATGCTGCAGATCTTTTTTTCCCTGCATAGGTGTACTTTGACACCCCCTTTCCCCTGCAGATATTTACACATATACTTAACTTTACTCACCTGATCATTCCACTAAATTCACTGGGACTACTCAACTGCACAGTGTTAAGTATATGGGTAAGTATCTATATAGCCAGTGCCTTATTTAAACTTCCAAATACAGACTTAGGTGCCTAACTTCAGACACCCTAGTTTGAATATTTTGGCTTAAGCATGTAAAACTAGAGAAAGGAAAATTTAAGGAAAGATACATAAATATTCTAATCTCATTACATTACACAATAGTTTTAATCACTAGACATATGTTAAAAAACACCTATACAGCACATTCCCAAACCAGCCTTAATTCTGCTCATATAACCTGAAAAATGAAGACTCTAAGAAGTTCATTTACAACTTTCCTATTCTTAAACTATTTTAGGTAGAAAGTGTTCAGCTACCATTGTGATGGATAGCAACAGTAAACTCTAACCACAGATGGCCAGACAGACTAGAATTCTAGTCCTTCTTATGGTGTGCAATGTAAAACTTCACACCAAGAAAGTTATATTATGATTCTTCCCCCTATTATCAGCTGACAGTTGTGAGAAGTTGAGATTTACCAAAATAACCTTTCTCCATCCTGAATACAGAACTGTCCTCTACCAACCACTTTATGCACTTAGATATATCAATGCACGCAGCCAGAAGAGGAAAAATGATGCATAATTACTACAGCAAAAGATGCATATTTTACTAGAGTAAAGAAAAACAATTAAAATTTAATCCAAAATAGGAATCAGTGGAAAATTTTGGATGAAAAGACTTGAAGTGAATATTCGTCCTTTGAACAGCTTCCACTGCCAGTTTTAAAAATCATGGAAACCTTTCCTTTCACGTATGGCTTCTTCATAAAAGCTTGATAAATATATGGAAATAATTTATATACCCATATAACCACCTCCTAGAGAGTAGGAGATTTTTATTCAATTGGTTCTTGAACTGATATAATTAAAATACTACAGACACATTATGTAGACAAGTCCGTGGCATATTATTACTTCTTGGGCTGTCTCCTCTAGAAAAAGTGTATTCTTAACTTGAGTTTGCTAACAAGTGGCAACTAACTTGAAGAAACTTGTGCTGAAGACAAGGCAATTTGTAGTTTTCACACTAGTAAATTTTTAACTCTGTTTACTAACTCACATATAAACTACTGATTGCCTTAGCTTCAGCAGGATTTTACTTCCAGTTGGTTAACTCAACTTGGATAACTTGAATTAAGAACGTACCTACTTTTCCCTAGTGAAGACAAGGTCTTAATCACACACTGTGGGCAGATGCAAAAACTGAATATTACCTGTCAGTGGGTATTTCTTTACAAAGTGCAATTTATTCTGTTAATTAATTCTCCTGAGTTCCAAGGTATTAAAAGATCCTGAGCCAACGTCTTTACATTTACACAGTTCAATTCCTGTTCACATCAGTGAAGCTGAACCCAGGTAATTCCCCAAGCTCTAGTGACAATTTAAAATCATATAGTTTATATATTTTTTCAAATACAACAATGAGAACATAGGGTTAGATGCACAAAGGAGACAGCCCATTGCAAACATTTAGGTGCCCTTCCCCTTGTGAAATGCTCAGCCCCAAATTAGACATCCAGACTCCCTACGCAATGCATGGGGAGAATTAGGCTCCTAGCACTATGTCTTCACTGACAGCGGCAAAATCGCCACCACCAGCTCAGCATTCTGGAAGTGGTTCACGGCGAGTATGAACTCTTCACACTGCTCCCGGAAGTCAGCTCTGGAAGTCTTGTGAGCCAGGGATTGTAGGGGAAAGCCAGCCGCAAGTGATTTGCAGTTGGCTTTCCTCTAAAGTGGACGGCGGCTAAGAAAGTCGCCACCAGTTATGCAAAGAACTTTACGTTCCTTGAGTAACTGGCAGTCGACTGCCGCCAGAAAAGCCCCAAGTGTAGACTAGGGCTAAGACTGGTGTTCACAAAAGCTAGTTCACTAAGTGGAGAACTATGTAAGCTCACCTATAGGAAATGCCAACAAGTTATAATGTGAAACACAAATGAGAAAGTCAAGAGAGTTCAATCATTCAACAAATAAGTATACAGTTGCCCACACTGTAGCATGCTAATGTTATTATAGATCTTTTTATCAGTAACTATTAAAAGACATTTAAATATTTCTTAAAAATGCTTTGCTGCAAATATATTTCTTTTAAATGGCTGATGGCAACTACATGCAACAATAACAGAAAAATGTAGACAAGCAGACTCCTTTGATAGTTTTATTGACTTCTCATAATGATTTTAAATTAATCTGGCGACTTTAATTTTTATGCTTTTTAGTTTTTCTGCCTCTGGTTCCAGACATTAATAGTCAGATTTGATAAGAGCTTTAGCTAAATGTTCAACCCTCCTAATGATCCTGAGCATTTACACCATTTTCTTTCTTTTAGTTCCCTGTCTGCTTCTCTTGAGCAAATAATAAAGCCTGCTTTGGCACCCACAGGAAATTTGTATCGTAGGAGAAAAGACAGTCAAATTACTATAGCTGATTACAAAGTCACTATAAACACTTTAAAACATTTATTAATATATAATAATAAAAGAGGATAACTGCTAGCTAGAAAATTGTAGTTTTGATAATCTGATGATGTAGAGAAGCATATATGGATCATAACTCCCAATAATAGTGAGGGAAATCAGAGGTCTTCAAGAATGTTAAAAAGCATTACAGTTGTTCTAAAGAATTGGTTTAAACACCAGTTATTTTTTAAAAAGGAGATCAACGTTATAGAAAGCATGAAATTATGACAAATATATCTAAAAGCTGTTTTAAAATTTAAAAAGCACTTTGAGGACCTGCACAACAATAATTAATTAGTCATAGTTTACTTATTTTCTTCAGTAAATATCTATTTCTGATGATATAATTATCAGTGGTATGTTAATAAATCTCCTGACCTAAAAGACTGAGCAAGATCTTTGAAAAGACAAACTAATCATGAGAACACTCTCAATGACTCTATTCCAGACAAGAATTGAGGAATTTAGGCAATAGAGCTTCAATATCTTTATTTCTATTTTTGTTAACTGGCTTTAAAATGGAGTTATTGGTGTGGATGAATAGGTGCCATCTTCCTTTCACTGGTGACAGGGAACTGTGTGTGGAGTATTCATGGAGTTCTTGCCCTTGCTGAAACAGAACCCTTGGAGGGAATCTCAGATGGAAATAATGAAGTATGAAAGCGTCACTTGCTAGAAAACAATACTACAGACCTCGTCATGAAACTATTTTTCTCTTTCTAGGAAAAGCATCATCAAGCGCTCTAAAAGGCTAGACAAATTTTGTTGGCAGAGAATTTTTACAGCTTACCTTAAAGAAAACAAGTGTTTTGTCTTTCATTTGCGGCTTCAACACCCACCAAGGTTTCCCTTAGAAGCAGGACTGTCTGAAGAACTTGCATATAAAGGCAGTCACAGCAGGAGCATGATTGCTCTGGCAAGGGAATGCTGACTTAGCCATACATTTTTAAAGTACACTATTCATCTTTAACAAGTAATTTCATCCTTTAATTTTTTTCCCCTCAATCTCCTCCCACCAAACCTGGAAAAAAATAAAAAAAACCTAGAGATATGCTTGCCTGTGTTGCAAATAATTGTGGGAGCTGAAGCTTAAAAGGCCTGGCCCAAAAGCAGTTGTCCAAGTAGCAAAACACACAAAACTTAGTTAACAACAGAAATTGTAAGTATGTAAGTTCCAGAGAGGAACTGTGTTAGCCTAGTTCAGTAAAACAAATAAGGGATCCTGTCAAGTTCCAAAGGAGTCATGTGTTAAGTCTTTAAAGGAGCCACAGGACTCCTGTTGGTAAGTTTATCGGAAGCAGGAAGCCTGCAAAACAATCAGTGAGCCCAATGGATGATGAGATGCTAGAAGAAAAAGGCTATTGCAGAGAAGCTAAATGAATTCTTTGTATAGGTCTTCACTGTAGAGGCTGTGGGGGACAACCCTTCCCCCCCACATACACCTGAGCAAATCTTTTCAGGTGACAAGTTCCAAAGTTGCAGCTGTGCAACTAGTAGAAGACACACACACACACAAAGACACAAAACTCAGTAACAACAGAAATTGCAAGTATATCAAGCTCCAGAGAGAAGCCATGTTAGTCAAGTTCAGCAAAACAAGCAGGGAGTCTTGTGGTGCTTTTAAAGACTAACACATTTATTTATTGTATGAGCTTTCATGGGAGACAATTCCATTTCATCAGATGCATCATCTTCAAGCATTTGACGAAGTGAGATTTTTCTCCCAAGAAAGCTCATGTGACAGATAAATAAATTGGTTAGTCTTTAAAAGTGCCACTAGAGTTGACTCCTTGTTTGTTTTTCAGGTGATAAATCTGAGGAACTGTCCCACACCGAGGTGCCCAGTAGAGGTTTTGTAAAAACTTATAAATTAAATGCTAAAAAGTTACCAGGACCAGATAGCATTCACCCAAGAGTTCTGACAGAACTCAAATATGAAATTGTAGAACTACTTACTGACTGTGGTATAATAAACCAGGAGTCTAGTGGCACTTTTAAAGACTAAGAAATTTATTTATCATGTGTGGTATGTAACTTCTCATTTAAATCAGCCTCTGTACCAGATGACTGGAGAACAGCTACTGTAATGCTGATTTTTAAAAAAGGCTCCAGAGGTGATTCTGGCAATTACAGCCAAGCTTTAACTTCAGTACCAAGCAAATTGGCGAAACTAGAGTAAAGAACAGAATTATCAGACACAAAGATAAACATACTATGTTGGAAAAAAGTCAATATGACTTTGTAACAGGAAATCATGTCTCATCAATCTATTAAAATTCTTGGAAGTTGTCAACAAGCATGCAGACAAGGGTGATCCAGCTGATATAGTATACTGGACTTTGATAAAGTCCCCCATCAAAGACTCTCAACCAAAGTAACCAGTCAGGGGATAAAAGGGAAAGGCCTCTCATTGACAGGTAACTGGTCAAAAGACAGGAAGCAAAGAGTAGGACTAAATGGTCTATTTTCACAATGGAGAGATGTAAACAGCTGTGTCTGCCAAGAATGTGCCCTGGAGCCTATGTTGTTCAACATATTCAGATATGACCAGGCACAGGCAGAGCCATCCTTGGCAGGGTGGAGAGGGGCAATTGCTCTGGGCCACGTGTTTCTGCAGGCCCTCCACTGCTGTACTGTGCCTGTCCCCACCCTGCTGCCATTGACGGAAAGCTGAAGGGAGTTGGGCAGAGCAAGAGTGTGGAACCTGGCCTCTGGGCCAGCCCTCCGTGCCCACTGGCAGAAAAGCTGGCCCAGGGGCAGCGCGGTCCAGCACAGAGGCTGGGCTCCGCTCTCCTGCCCTCCTTCTGCACTAGATGTTCTGCCCTGGGTAGGGTGGGAAGGGGTGGCCCAGAGGTGGGACAGGGGAGTCGAGCCTGGCCTCTGGGCTGGCCCACCCCCCCACAGGGGGGCAGGAAGCCCCCCACAGGCCGACTGGTGTCATCCCCCCCACCCCCCAACAACCCTGGGCACAAGGGATGTTAGAACTGTAAGGTAGCAAACTTTGCAGATGACACTAAATTACCCAAACTAGTTAAGATCAAAGCTGTTACAAAGGAATCTCACAAAACTAAGTGACTTGGCAACAAAATGACATGTGAAATTCAGAGTTGGTAAGTGCAAAGTAATGCACATTGGAAAATGTATTTCCAGTTATACATGCCAAATGGTTGGATCTAAATTAGCTCTTACCACTCCAGAAGGAGCTCTTGGAATCCTCATGGAGAGTTCTCTGAAACCATCATCTCAACATGCAGCATGAAACAAAAAATTTAACAATATTAGGGACCATTAGGAAAGGGATAAATAATAAGACAGAATATCAAAATGTCCCTATATAAATCCATGATATGCCCACAATTTGAATGCTGTGTGCCAGGGGCGTCGCTGCCCCGGGGAATGACCTGGGACACAGTCCCAGGCCCCGCCCCCTGTCTGCAGGCCCCACCCCTGCTGGGGACAGGGTGAGAAGCGGCAGCCGCGGCTGCGGGGTTGTCTGGCCTTTGAAGGGGCCAGAAGTGGCCGCTGCTGCCGTGGGTGGCTAGGCCCCGGATCTCCGGCCAGGGACAGGGCCGGGAGTGGGAGCTGCAG
>ML681972.1:32771883-32906736 GCA_007922195.1 Podocnemis expansa | reverse complement strand
TAATTAGCTATAATTAAACCTAATTGTCCCAATTTATTCTCATATAGGCCCAGAAACCCTTTATCATTCCTATAGTCTTTTACGGGCTCTTTTCTGCTTCTTCAGTTACCCGCCTGAACTAAAACCTCCCAAATTATCTCTGGTACATCATTTGGGGTCCACACTTTCCACTCTGTTCAATGCCCTAATTAAGTCTTTGCACACCTATTTTATTCTCAGCATCACCCCTAAATAAATGAATAATTTCTTAAAGAGACAAGATGAGTGAGATAACAACAAGCTTTTGAGGTTATGCAGAGCTCTTCTTTAACTTCTTAAAGGGCAGTCTGCACCAGAGACTCGATAGAAAGGCACCTTTTCATTTAACACTTCTACTTGCTTTACTGTCAAAAATAGGTTTTGATACAGTTTATTGTTGGTTGTCAGCCCTACCACCCCAATGCAGTTAAGACAGATGAAGACTCTCCTTCTTGCAGCTCACCAACAGAACAGGTCACTTAGTGCCTGCAAATTACAGCTGTGCAACCCACTGGCCACGAGCTTGTATAGTTGTCACTGAAGGCAGAATTTGACAGTGAAATGGTAAAAGTCTAATTGACTCCACAGACCTGTTTTTCTAATCTGTATATGTAAAAGATGTAGCCAGGCATTCATTACATGTTATTGGGCCAGACTGTATCTCATCTGATTAGTTATCCAAGTTTCACTGATGTGGAAAAGAGGCAAAATCTTGGCTACGAGGTAGATATCCTCCAGCATTCACCCGAGATTGCCGCAGATGTTTGAGCTTCTCTCAGTTGTCCATCTGTCCTTCCTGGCCCTGTGTGAGTAACAGATTGGTGACTCCTAGACTAACACTACCTCTGCCAGCTTTTCACCAGCTCACCTGGCCTGGCACTCCCTCCAAAGCCTAGTTCTGACAAAATGGGCAAAAATTTTCTCTCATGTCATAGAATCATAGGGTTGGAAGGAACCTCATGAGGTCATCTAGCCTAACCCCCTGCCAAAAAAAGTAGGACCACTCCCACTAACTCACCCCAGCCAGAGTTTTATCCAGCCAGGCCTTAAACATCTCCAAACATGGCAATTCCACCACCTCCCTAGGTAGCCCATTCCAATGCTTTACCACCCGCCTAGTAAGGAAGTTTTTCCTAATATCCAGCCTCAACCACCCCAGCTGTAACTTGAAACCATTGCTTCTCGTTCTGCCCTCTGTTACTACCGAGAACAGTTGAGCTCCCTCCTCCTTGGAGCAACCCTTCAAGTAGTTGAAGGTTGCTATCAAATCCCCCCTCAGTCTTCTCTTCTGCAGGCTAAATAAGCCTAGTTCCTTCAGTCTTTCTTCATAGGGCTTGTGCTCCAGCCCTTTAATCATTTTGGTTGCCCTCCGCTGGACTCTAATTTGTCCACGTCCTTTTTGTAGTGGGCTCAAAACTGGACACAGTATTCCAGATGTGGCCTCACCAGTGCCGAATAGAGGGGAACTATCATATCCCTCGATCTGCTGACACCACCTGTATTTAAAAGGCTGGGGCAGAAAAGTGGCTCTCTCAAGAGGCTTCCTCCTCCCCCCAGCTGAGCTTCTCCCCTCCAACTACCTGACAACCCGCCCGCCCCATCACAGGCGCAGCCACCCTCCTCCCTGCGCCAGGACACGCCCCACGCAGCAGCCCACGTCACCACGTCACCCCGCGCCCGCTCGCATTCAAATTTTTGGAACGCTGGGCGTGGAGGCGCGCGCTGGGCAGGGCGGTTGAGTGACTAACGGCCCCTCTCCGCCGCTTCTCGCCATGCCGGGCAAGGCGCAGCAGCCGCCGCCGCCCCAGCGGGGGGCACCAGGCGCGAGCTCGAGAGCGGCAGGAGCCCAGGAGGCCGCGCGACTGCAGGTTGGAGCAGAGCCCCGCTGCCGCGCGCGCTGCACAGGCGGCCTCGCGAGCCGTAAGAAGCGGGCGCTGACGGGCGAACCGCCGCTGCGCCTCCCGCGGCGGGAGGAGGGAGTGGTGCATGCTGGGATTGGGGGCGGAGCTTATTATCTCGGCTGCATGGGCGGGGCCTGAGGCTGCCGCGGGGACTAGGGAGCCTGAGCCCGTGGCTGTCAATCAGCTGCGGAGCAGCCGCAGTCGGAGGGTTCGAGTGCAGGCTCCGCCCCCTGAGGGGGCGTGGCGAGAACGGGCCTGGCCCCGCCCACCAGATGTGGGCAGGGGGCTGCTAGTGGCCCAGGGGGGATGCCCCTATTGCCTGCTGCCCTTTGCAGCCCAGGCACCGCAGCAACACGCACCCCCCAGCCTCCCCAAAAACCATTGCAGGGGGCTCGTTTGCAGGAGGGGGAAGCACATAATTTGGTCCAGGTTTCCAAGCGGCAACAGGCCGATGTTCCCTCTAATTCTCTGTAAGCTGTGCGCACCAAAAATTTCTTTTCTGCAAATTTTCAGAAGCAGTGTCCAAATTTGTGCCCACTCCAGTGAGTGTGGTGAAACGCGAGCATGATGAAACAAGTGTGTATGATGCAAAAAATAGCTAAATTTTATTCTGATATGGTAATAGAAATGATTTTATAACTTACAAAACTTTATTTAAGACATGCTACTTGAAACCGCCTTCTTAAAGTAGCATTAAAATATTAGCACTTGAATTTTTTTGTGCACACTTTATTTTGTTGTGTGGGCGGGTTTCACAATCGGTCTGCGTGCACACAGCTTGGGAACATAGCAACAGCTTGAGTAGTGACGAGGAGTCGTGTGGCACGTGAAGACTAACAGATTTATTTCTCGCATCAGCTTTTGCGGGAGAAAATCTGGGAAACATCTGATGAAGTGGGATTTTCTCCCACAAAAGCTGATGCAAAAAATAAACCTGTTAGTCTTTAAGTGCCACAGGACTCCTTGTGAGTTTTCTTGCTTTTTTTGCTGGACTAGACTAACATGGCTGCCCCTTTGGAAATTAGTAGTGAGGGCCCATCACTGCCAGAAAACAAAATCAGCAGTGTGCATTGTGGGCTTAGCCCCTTTTGTTGAAAACACATTGTTATCTGTTGACTCCTCCGTCCCAAAGTAGCGATCTTGTAATGAAAACCTAGCTAGAGATTTGCCAAATTAAAGCTGAATTGTGAAGGCTGCCTATAATATTGGGTGTTTTTGTATATGGTTTGCTGAATGTTGTTAATACTTTCTGCTAACACCATTTACTTTCTTTGTGACCTTGTGCAGATTTTATAGACTTTCTGTGCCTCAATCTTCCACCAGAATAATGGGAATGAGGCAGCCTATTAACAGAAAGGGTTGAGGCTTAATTAACATTTGTCAAGACAGTTGAGATGCTTGGTGCTATAGGAAGCATTAAAACCACAACTGCAACATTTTAAAATGTGCAATTACAATGGAAGTGGACTGGAATTAAGTATGCATATTTTAAGAAGAAATGCATAATCAATGTTAAGACTTTCAATAAAGTGCTGGTGCCAGTCTTTAAAGCAGTGGGGGCTACCTGTGCAGCTCTGTGCGCTATGTGGGCCACATCCACACACATTAGATATACCACCTGTACGGTTCTGAGGCTGTCACATGGGCTGCAGCTGGGTGCTGACTGGGTGCAAATGATCCAGGGGCTGAGAACCATTGGTGTAAAGTTTTTATGGTCTTTTTTTTGTTTGTTTGTTTTTGTTTTTTAAAAAACTTCAACAGGAGGAGCTGAAGTCTCTTCAGCAGATGCATTCATCTTTGAGAGCCCTCCATCAAATGGTTGCTTCTTGCAATGAGGTAAACTGCATACGCACTTACACAGTACAATGAATATAAATTCTCTTTGCCGGTTGGGTGTAATAAAGACTAATCTCATTCTACAGGCATTGTGGATTATGTTGATGCAAAGAGACTTGGTGGGCTTGTATTTCAGGATGATAGTTGAACATATCCTTACTTTAATATTGTAAGGGCCCCATAGGAAAGGAGGAATCAAATGCTCAAAGTTCATAAAAGACTTCAGTGGTAGCTGATAAAGCAATGATTATCAACTTGAGAAGAATATAGGATCACATGACATTTATAGGAATGATATTTTATCAATACAATATTTCTAAATATGTATCTGTTGTTGGTTATTGGCAGTATGTAAAACCACACTCTAATTGCCTCAGACGTTTATTGGTATGCTAGAGCACAAACAAGTATGAAATATGAAAAAAGGGCTGGTGTTTCAGTTATTTGCACTTCTCTCTCTTGCTGGGCACTGATCAGCTGTCCTGCAGGAGCTTCCATACTGCCTGCTGAGCTGGCTGGCAGGAAGGCCTTGCAGAACAGTGGCCAGTTCCCATCCCAGGATCTCAAAGGCTATAAAAGCTGCAGACAGCTACTTTCCCCACTTTTCATATCTGCATCTGATCCGCCATCTGCCAAAAACATGATGTTTGGATATAAAGTTCACTAGGAACTCAGCCAGCCAGTAACCTGTCCTAAATAGTCAGATACAATACTTCCCCACTTCTTTTCATCCCTTCTGAGACACATCCTTCAGCCTTCTCCGCATGCCATGTCAACCAGTTTCTCTTGCAGCATGCCCAGAAGTTCACTGGATGTGGGCTTTTTTTTTTTCTTCTTCTTCTTTCAGGCCAAAGGGGCAAGTTCCAGAGTCCTGCATGTTGCTCATCAGGAATTTAGTTAACTGAAGTTTTGGTTGTGAAATGCTCATTTGTTGAAACCAAAATGCTTTGTGAGCACCTTACTTTTCTCTGGGCCAGTATGGAATTTTTATTTTCAGAGAGAGACTCACTCCAGACTAGTCAAGAAACTAGTGGTTAAGGCACTCACATAGGATGCAGGAGACTCGGGCTCAAGTCTCTGCGCTGAGTCAGGATGACCAGGGACTTAAACCTGGGTCTCTATATCCCAGGTAAATGCCTTAACTAGTGGTTTATTAGCTGTTCTAGGGTGGGTGTCTCTTTCATGAAAAATGGCAAAAGGTCTCTGTTTTGACCTGGTGGGAAATAGGAAACTTTCTGAAATACTGTCAGATTTTGCAGGACAAAAATTTCCCATCCAGTTCTATTCCTGGTGTCCTTACAGCCCAATGCCTTGGCAGTCTCCCTTCTGTCTTGCAACAAGGGATATCTAACTTGTCTGCTGACCATAAATGTGGCAGTATGGCACAAGGTGGGATGCTTATCTAGGGGTTTTTTTAAGTCATAACCCAACCTAAGCTGTACTGTAGACCAGTGGCCCACCAGTACAGGTTCCAGAGTACTGGTGTCAGATCCCAGTGAAACTCCCTGGTCAGTTAGCAAGCAACTGTATTGTGCACCATTGTCAGTCTCCTGGAAGATTTCTATGACATGACTTTAGTGGTCTGAATGCTTTCAGAGTGACAAAACTGCTGCAGAACTCACTACAACTCTAAGCACTGAAAGGGAATCTAGAGCTGGAAAAGATGTACTGTATCAATCACCAGGAAACTGGATAGGATGTTACACCACTATTTTATAAGTTACTAGTGAATTGCAGGTAAGGATGAAAATACTTTGTTAGAACTGAGCCAAGCTGAGAGTTAAAGAGGGCTTTTAGCCCATGCAGATAAGCACCACGCTGCCCTAATTCAAGTAGAATTTCTCTTGACTTCACCAGGAGTTTCTCCCAGGATAAGCCTTCTTGGATTGCTCCCAAACAAGTTGCAGTTCTTATAAAAATTCCTTTCATCCTATAAATGTCTGCTGGTGTTCAGAGTTCACTAGAGATTCTCTGGAACATATGATAACATAACGCAAGAGTTCTTATACAATAACCAACTATTCCAATCTCCATGATATAGTTGTGATGCCTTTTGGAGCCTCTCTAAGTTTCCACAGCACTCACGAGAGCTTGGGTCCAATTGATCTTTTATGGGGTAGTATGCTACTAGACGTGTATTTGCTGATTTGTTTTTATCATATAAACATTAGGAAGCCTTTTGGGGCGGCTGAATTTTAGAACGGCTTGAAGAATGTCTCTTAAAACCAAAATGCCTTTCTTAGGGAAAGTTTGATGGTGCATTAGAGATTAAATCCTATTTACAACATCCAACTGACTCATTTTTTCTTGCTGGTTGAAAGGTTTTGAAGAGTGATCATATAACCGGGGGGGGGGGGGGCGCGGGGGGATAGGCAAGGTTTCCTACTGGGGTCAGGAAAATTGTTGGGATATTTAGCTGGACTTTTCAAAACCTGAGAATTGATGGAATGACTGTTACTATTTTATTTTTTTTAAACAGACTATAAATTCTCTTATCCAGAACAGTGAAACACTAACAGGTTAGTATTATGCTACTGAGATGTTTTGTTAAATGCACAGAGGTGGCATTACATTTCTAAAGACCGGGAAGTTCTTTGTTAAAAGTGTAGGATACATTTATGCTGTAATTAAAAACCCTGTGCCATTGAGCCTCAGAGTCCCAGTCACTTGGCTGCACAACTAAAAATAGAGCACAGGCAGTTGGGCCTAGGCTGGCAGCTGGATTTTGAGACCATATGGGGGGGGGGCCTTAGAACCTGTGCTCCAGCCCAAACCCAAATGTCTCCACTGTGGTTTTTAGCCCTGCAGTCCCAGTTTCTTGATTCTAAGTCAGCTAACGTAGGTGTGCTGCAGATCTTCCTTTTATTGCTAGATGGATGTGCATTTAGCGAATTCATGCTTTTCTTTCCTTTTTAAAAGGCCTGCTAAGGAAGTTCACCTCCCGCTATCTTTTCACTTTTAGAAAACGGGTTTTACAAAACCTAATAGAATGTGCTTTGATTTCTAATGTCAGTAAATAGGTTTTGTTTGATAGGATGTTTAAATACACACATGCAAATGAAACAATGCACCATTGTACCACAACTTTATCTGTGGTTTGTGGGTTTTACGTGATCCCTGGATTGTGTGTCTAGTGGCTCATGTGTCTCCTTCTGCATGGAAACACTGTGTTTCACAGAAGTGCTTTCAGGCAGCATTTGACAATTCCTTCTTTTTTCCCTTTGCTGCCCAGTGCCAATGGGATGTCTGTGGCTCTTGGCTCTACCAGTCAGCAGAAAGCAAAGTTGTGCCTGACTCCTGCTTGCACAGCTAAATTGTGGTCTGGGAATAAAGAACCAAAACTATTGGGTAGGAGGAAGGACAATAGAAGAGCATGGGACAGGGAAACAGTGGTTAGAAATTGTGAGAAGAACAAAAGAATGAATAGTGGAGGGGGGGGGGGATAGTGAGAAAGTGAGTTTTAGGAATGGATGTAAACAGATGAGAGGAACATTGATGCTAGAGACTCAGGAAAGAAGGAAAAAGAGAAGGCAGAAGAGAAGATGGAATAGAGGAAGTAAAAGCATAACTTGCAGGTAAAAAATAAGCTGTATTATTCATGTTCACTTAACACCCATCAGGGGAAGAATTCAAATGGCCCACTAATGTAATATTTCTCTGTATATGCAAAAAAGATATGGCTGTATCACAAAACTGAGTAATTTTTTTTTGCACTTAACTGATCATGGACAAGAACAATAAAAACTAGATTTGAAAATGTTCAGTTTTAATAATCTAAGATATTAATGCTCGGATAAGGACTTCTGTTTAATAAAACCTACCACCTTCCCACAGGCATCTCATAATATGCGCTTCCAGCTGCACTCAATTATTGCTGATTTTCTTGATCTGCAAATGTTCATTCTCTAAATTCTCTCAACAAAGTCCAACTTAAAAATAATCAAATTCTAGTTTTGTGGGAAATTCAATTTGACTGTGCATTTACAGGTGGTAGTTCTGTTACTTCAGTTCTCAGTTGGTACTAGGAATTTAGTGGGGAAAGGGTTCACACTGAGTGTCAAGAGTCCTAAGTTTTGTTTCAATGTGCAATTATGTGGACTTGAATAAAACTTCTCCTTATGGGAATCTGATCATTTCAGAAAATAGGGATGGGGGGGTTTTAAAGTGCTGCTGACAACGTAAACCTCCCTCCCCCTTCTATGTATTTAAAATCTCAAAAGTAACAGTAATCCTTACTGATACTATTCTACAGGGGTAGCTGTGTTAGTTTAATTTAGTTCAGCAAAACAAACAAGGAGTCCTGTGTCACTGTTAAAGACTAACAAATTTATTTATTGCTTGAGATTTTTGTGGGAGAAAATCATCTGAGAAAGTAGGATTTTTCTCCCATGAAAGCTCGTGCAATAAATAAATTTGTTAGTCTTTAACAGTGCCACAGGACTCCTTGTTTTGTTTTGCTGATACTAGTATAGTTCTTTTAATATTCATTTTTTCTTTTCTACTGGTGGGCTTGTTGAATAGTTCCCTCTCCAGATACTGCAGCAGGGTATTACACATTTCAACATAATCTGCATAACAATACTCTAAGTTACTGCAGACAGATACTTCACAACAGGACAAAACACTAATATATCTCTTGTGCCTAACACTTAGTGGTTCACTTGTTAGCAGTCAGCACAAAAATAGACTTTGTTTAAAACAAGTCTAACCTTTGTTCTACAGTTTAGGCACAGTGACGCCTTTGAATAACTTGTTTCTTTACTAATACACGCAAGTTCTCAAAATGGATGGGTGGCAGTAGCATTCTAAATGCTGACTTCCTCTAGTCTTAGTGATTTTGAAAAGAGTATTAGGAAAATAAATATATATACACTTTATTTCCATATTTTTTTTCTCTTTTAGACATGAATAAAGGCTGGCAGATTTTCTTCACTGGACACAAAGGAGATTTAAAATAATCTGAGAGACTCTATATGCTACATTTTGAATGTTTCTTGTTTAAAAGGCACAAGCTGGAAATCCAGATTAGTTATCTCAAAGTGGAACTGTACCAAAAAAATCACAGAATTGTTCCATTGATTTAGCTGGACTGAACATCCTGACAACTGGAGGCCTGCTGACCCACCTTGGACATCTTGGAACTGAAAACATACTCTCAACAACAGAGAAGATAGGAGTGATTTTTATATTAACTTGAAATGGCTTAACAACAAATACACCTTAAAGTAGTGGACTGATTGCAGCCTCATTTTTGTGATTTTTTTTTTTCTGTGTATCTTGTCAGTGCATGCCTCCTTTTCAAACTGGTGTTTTGCAGTCTACTGCTAACATTTTTGTTTAAACAAATGCATATAAATTACCTTTTTGCAATAAAACACTGGGTCTCAACATGTACCCCCTTCTAATTGAAATGTGCAGTGGAGTTGTTTCCCACGCCTATGGGATTGCTTGATAGCTGTGGCGGTTATGGATCCCAGTAGGTTTCTTCAGCATCTTGAGTTTTGTTCTTAGGATGTTCTTTCTGGTGGTGCTCTGTACTAAAGGCAGTGTGCTCTGAATGAATATTCACTTATCCAGATGTGAGTAGTGACCATATCTACATACCATAATATATATAGCCACAACCCCACTTTTGCAAGACTGTAAAGCCATGGCAAGTAATTTTAGTATTCATCCATGCATGAAAGTTGGCTAGTCTGGAAAAGGGGGAGGGAGATATTTGCTATCATAGCTGTCAGATGAATAGGAAGACAAAGATGACAGACTGTCAATTTTATTGATATCACATTTCCTAGGGAATCACAGGAATCATCTACATTTAAGTATGTGAGTCAATAATCAATTTAAAACATTAACTCACTCATTATGGATGATAAAGTTCTCTGGCTATTTCCCTCCTGTTTTCCTCTGATCCTTCAGAGGGGTAGGTCTTCACTGCAGCAATTGGAGGGGACAGAACTGTCAGTCAAGGCAGCAGTGCCTGAGGGGACCCACTCATCAACTGACAGCTTCTGATTATTCTGCTTCCAAATAGGTCTACCCTGACAGCTGTGAGTTGCTTGCCTTCTTTCCATAAAGACACATTATTTAGCTAGCTTTCTGTGTTTTTTCAAGTCTGCTCATGCTCTCTTCTGGTCTCTCCCTCACAGCACTAAGGGTCCTACTCTGTCACAAGAGCTAGTGATGTGTTTGGTTTGCAAAATGGCTGAGAAGTAATGTAAGAGCCCACTTGTATGTGAAGTGCAAAGTCTTCCTTGGTATGACACAAAGTAAGCTTTATGCATCCATTAAAAACAAACATTTGAAATTGAGCACCTTTTAATATAGTGGATGCTTAGAAACTTGCAATATTGATTTACAGGTAGTTTTGTTAGTCATTTCTATATGGAAATTCTGAATGTAAAATCCATGACTTTAAGTGCTTCTAAATTGTTTCCAGTGCATTTCTGACTAATGCCCATAAGCACCCCATCTGCCTTTGATTAACTGAAATCTAGTCTTGCATCCAAGTCAGTACTTAGCATAAACTAGGCTATCTTTTTAATACCTTCCTCCTTTGATCTCATTGCTCTGCTTCAAGGAGCCCACAATGACTGCCTACGTTGTAAAAGCTAAGTCGACTTAATAAAGTCTACTTAAAGTCAATGTTAAGTAGACCTTATTAAGTCGACTTGGTGAGTCCACACTACATAAAGTCACCTTTAACTGGGTGCTCTGGCTTGAGTTGACTTAATGGCCCCACTGCACTAAGTCAACTTTATTATGTTGACTTAGTCCACATTGCCTTAAGTCAACTTAATAAAGTCGACCTAACTGTAAAGTCAACTTTATAAGCGGATGTAATAGTCGACTTTACCTGATTGTAAAGTCGACTTTATTGCCTTGCAATGTAGACAGACCTTTGCTTAAGTTGACTTAAGGGCCCTTAAGTCAACTTAAACACACAGTGTAGACATACCCAATGAGGAAATTGATTGATTTTATCATATCAGTATAAACTGCAGCTACAGCAGGACCAACTAGTTCATTGGGGTCTATTCTAACCACCAACCTTGCTGTTCCCTTAAGATTTAGGAAGCCATTCAAATTGTACAGTAATTTATCTATTTTACTCAGATAAATTTGTTTTTGAACCATTCTGTAATTAAAATGAATGGCAATATTCCCATTGTCTTCAGTGAGATCAAGATTTTGACCTGTAGGAAGTTAAATTACATTCAGTACAGTGATTTCATTTTACAGAGAGATTACACAAAGTATGAAAGTTCCAGAGAGGTCCTCTTTAAATTGCCACAGGACTCCTTGTTTCACAAAGTATGCAGTTTGTTACACAAAGATCTACATAAAGCTGACATTTGATTGCAGTTGTTTTGTATCTTAGTCAACCTTTTCCCACTTTAGAAAATAGATTCTTCTTTGTTGAGATAATTAGTCCAATAAGTAATTGATGATTTAGCTTCCTAAAATTAAAAAAAGAAAGTCATAGATGTATAGGCATGTAACTGTATTGAGGTATTTATACAACAAACATTTCTAGTCTGAGAAATCAGCATTTTTGATTGTAATAACTTGTCACAGTATGCCTTAATACTGATACAAATAAATGTAATTGTTTCCCTATTATGCCACCTCACCTCATAGGATTGTTAGTTTGGATTCCCATTCTCCCTCATCCCAAGAAGGGGTGCTACCTTGTCAAAGTAATATCTCCTATGAGTCAGTGTTGTCACCCCTTTGACCAAATTGTGTGGTGTGCCTTGGGAGTCATAGCACTTCAGTTGCATCATGAGTGATCCAGTCTGGCCAGGGAGCCTGGGCTTTAAGGGAGAATAGTGAGATTAAATTCCCAAACTAGAACTCCCCTGAAGCAATGCAACACAATTAGGAATTCAATGTTGAACTGATTCTAAATGGGGACTGTTGAAATGTTTCATTTTGATCAAAAATTAAGCAAACTGTTTTTCCATTTCCAAATTGAATTTCTTTTTGGAATTTACATTTTTGCAAAAAACTTGACATTTCTGTCCAAATCGGGGAAAGATAAATGATTAAGTATTGGAATTTCCCTCAGGCCAAAAATTCTAAAGTTTTACTTGGCTCTGTTTCTGATGTTCCTGAGTAAACCTATATGTGAGCAAAAGGACTTCTTAACAGATGACCACAGAGCTGCCCTGCAGATCTCTTGGATTGGGACCCTGGCAAGGAAGGCCCATGACGATGCTTGAGCCCTGGTAAAATGGGCTTTAACCATCTCAGGAAGGGGCGTCTTGGACCTTCTGTAGCAGTCTTTGATACAGTTCACTATCCATTTGGAGATACACTGGAAGACCTCTTTTGTGCTCTGCGACCGTCACAAAGTGTTGGGAGGTCTTGCAAAATGATCGTGTGCACTCCAAGGAGCGCTCTCCTCACATCCAGAGTATGCCACCTCCTCTGATTCTCCGTGACCTGAGGATCTGGATAAAATACTGGCAAGCAAATTGCCCGGTTAAGGTGGAAGGGAGTAGCCACCTTGAGAAAGGAAGGGTAGTGATGCAGAACCACCTTTTCAGGGAAGAACCTTGTGCATGGGGGGCTCTGAGGAGAGGGCCTTCAACTTTGAGGCCCATCTGGCACAGGTGTTTGCTGCCAAGAAGGCTACCTTTCAAGAAAGGACAAGCAGGGTTCTTGAGTCTAACATTTCGTAGGGCGGCTCTGTTAACATCTGGAGCACCACGTTTAGGTCCCAGGGAGGGGTGAGGTGATGGGGTTGTGGAAAGTCTTTCAAACCCCTCTTTCAGGAATCTTGTAGAGATAGGGTGAGCGAAGACGGAGATTCCATTTCTTATGGAGGGCTCAGATTGCTGCTAGGTGGACTCTCAGTGAGGAAAGCGAGAGGCCTTTGTTCCTGAGGTCTAGCAGATAATCAAGAATTTGGTGAAGCGGGGCTAGCACAGGGTCTACACCACTGTCTGGAGCCCAGATGGAGAATTGCTTCCATGTGGCTGTATAGGTGGACCTGGCTGATGGTCTCCTACTACTAACCAGGCCCTTCCTAACCTTGTCTGAGCAGAGCTTTTCCTGCTCATTGAGCCAGAGAATTTGCAGGCTGTCAGGTGCAGGTGCCCCGGGTTCGGGTGCCAGAGGTGCCCCAAGTCCTGTGTCAGCAGATCCACCCACTGGGGAAGGCGGAGTGGGGTCTCTACAGACAGGTCCTATAAGTGTGGGAACCAGTGTTGCCAGGGCCAATATGAAGCTATTAGTATTATGTTTGCTCTGTCCAGTCTGATCTTCAGAGGAACCTTGTGTAGCAGAGGGGCTGGTGGGAAGGCATACATCAGGAGCCCCGACCAGCTGATGAGGAAGGCATCCGTTTATGTCCGTTAGAATCTGAACCGACCTGCCCTGTGTTTTGTCCAGAAAGATCATGCAAGCCAGTCTGATAGCCCACAGTTCCTTCACGTTTATGTGGGGAGGAAACTGTCTGTGTGGGACCAGAGCACCTGGGTGGAGAGTCCTCCTGATATGTGGGCTACCCACCCCAAGTCCAAGGCATTGGTTATCAGAGTCACTGAAGGCATTAGTGCTGTGAAGGGAATACCCCCCATGGCAAAGTGGGGGTCCTTCCAAATTTGTAATGTCCCCAGAATATTTTGTGGAATTGACAGTACCTTGGTTAGGGAGTCCCTCCGTGGGTGGAACACGGTGGAGAAGCAGACCTGGAGTGGTCTCATTCCCAGGTGTGCTGTCCAGATCACGGAGGTGGAGGCTGCCATGTGTCTGAGAAGCTGTAGGCAGCAGCAGGCTGTGGTTACCTGAGAGTTCTGCAGCTCTGTAATGATGGTGCAGATGGACCAAAATCTTGAAGGGGGCAGGGAGGCCTGTCCCTTTGTGAGCATCTAAAAGGGCAAAGTTTTGACTTTTCTTGATCTATGCAAACACCCAGGTATCCCCAGAGCTTGGTTACTGCTCTGATGTGGAGCCTTAGCTGGGCCCTCGATTCTCCGAGTATTAGCCAATCGTCTAAGTAGGGGTAGATTTTTATGCCCCGCTGGCGCAGGACCACCGCTACTGGCACCATGCACTTCATGAACACCCTGGGGGCCAGAGAGAACCTGAAGGGGATCTATGTAAAGTGGAAGTTATTTCCCCCCACCACAAACCTTAGGTACTCTCTGTGGTAGGGGCGTATTGCAATATGAAAGTAAGCATCTTTGAGATCGAGGGCTGTGAACCAATTCCCGGGAGACAGAGATGGGATAATCTGTGACAGGGAAACCATGCAGAACTTTATTTTCTTTACATGCTTGTTTAAGGCTCTGAGATCTAGAATGGGGACCAGAAAGTATCAGGAATAAAACCCTTTTCCCCATTCCCATTTTGGAACCTTCTCTATGGCCCCAATAGAGAGGAGCTTTTCATACTCAATCTTGGGGAGGCAATCCAGTTCCTGGTTTCTGAGGCTTGGTCGGGGGGGTGGTTTTCTGACCTGAGGAGTTGAATGAAACTGACTGTGGTACCCCTTTTTTACTGTCCCGAGGACCCACTGGTTGGTTGTGATATTGGCCCAGCAGTGTGCGAAGCGGTGTAGATGGCTGGTGATGATTGGGGTTGAGACTGTGGGCTCACTGCTCTCGTGGTAACCGTCAAAAGTGCTGCTTCCTTCCTGATGAGCAGTCGAAACCTTGTCCACGCCTGGTTGACTGGGAGGTGTGGGGCTTCCCATTCTTGCTCGAGTGGGCCTTGTCCTTGTCTGCGTCCCCAAGGTGATGTTGGGGGTAGAAACGGGAAAGGAAGCTTGCAGCTGAATCTGTTGTTGCAGCTGCTGTTGCAGGGACTGATGTGGTTTCAGGGGGCACCTGGAGAGTTGCGGGGTATACATACCCAGCAACCGAAGGGTGGCTCTCGAGTTCTTCATACCATAAAGCTTGGCGTCTGTAGACTCAGTGAATATGTCAGGGCCTTCAAATGGCAGGTCTTAGATAATGAGCTGCATTTGTGGGGACAAGCCCAAGCCCTGAAACTAAGCAGAGTGACGCATGATCACAGCAGAGGCCATGGTGGGTGAGGCTGTGTCGGACACGTCCCAAGTGGCCACAAGGGTGTCCTTAGAAACCAATGCCCCTTTTTCAATCATTGCCTCAAAGTCCTGTAGGTGATCCTCAAGGATGAGGTCACAGAAGCCTTCCATGGCTTGCCAGAGGTTGAAGGCATATCTATTTATAAGGGCTAACTGATTAGAGATGTGAAGCTGTAGAACTGCCATAGAATAGACCTTCCTCCCCAACAAATCGAGCTTTCTAGCCTCCTTGTTTTTAGGAGTGGAGCTCAGTTGGCCCTCTCTCTCTTTTTGATTGACTGCATTGACTACCAGGGACCCCGGGGTAGGGTGCTTGAAGAGGAAGGAGAACTTGTCTTGGGGAACGTGATATTTATGATCCGTCGCTCTTGACACTGGTAGAATTGAGGTACTGTCAATTCCCCACCTGCCATCACGCCCTTGCAATTCTGTACACCCCTTCATATAGGGGAACAGATACGTTGGCAGGTGGGACACTGTCCCCCACATCAAAGAGGGGTTTGGTTTCCTCCTGGACTACCCTCGGTTCTATATTTGAGTTCGCTGCCATGTGGCGGATCAAGTCCTGCTGGGTGCGGGAATCCTCCTTATAGGCTAGAAGCCTTTCAAAGGTATGTTCGTCCGGGGGAAAGGACGAAGGGGCCTGAGATCTACTATGCTGAGTCGAGTCAGGATCAGGCTCATCATCAGAAAGGTCTGAAGAGTCCAGAATCCAAGGTGGAGACGGTCCCGAACGGTGCCATGAGGTTGGGCTGTCGTCGGCCGTCATGGCTACCTAGTCACGTGACCAGTCGTTGAAGGGAGTTCTGTGTGCAGTCCAGTGAAGGGGAGAGCGGCCCCTGCCTGGCTGAAGGGTCTTGGCAGTACCAGAGGAGCTGGGCCTCGGTGAGCATTGCGGGGCTGATGAAGATGTCTTGCTCCATGGTCTGGGTGTCAGGGAGCGCTTACGGCACCATTTGCTAGGCTGTTCCCCGTCTCTCGAGGTCAGTTTGGGGGAGAGAGGGAGGAGCAGATGGAAGCTGGTGATGATGAGGACAAGGAGCTGGACTTCTGTTCTGCGGAGCCCTGGGAGCACGGTACCAAAAGCTCATGAGATGAGCAACGAGAGGAAGGCACCTCAGAGCAGTTGTTGGCCCCGGTCTGTGATGCCGGAGAAGGGCTGGGCGGTACTGGGCTTGAAGGCGGTGCTGATTCCTGCATTGACCACAGCATGGGTGCTGAGAGCTGCGCTGTTTTGGACTTCGCCTTTTTCGCCAGTACCAGAGCCAGGTCTCGGGGCCAAGCCCCAGTTTTTGTAGGGACCTGTGGTGTCAACAGTACCGAAGATAGCCCCAATCTCGATTGACTGGGGGAGAGGTTTGGCGACTGAGCCAAGTGGTGCCAGGGCTGTACCACAGAGGAGGCTGACCTTGTCTTTACAGGGGCCTGTGGTGTCAACGATACCGGAGGTGGCTCCGATGCCGGTTCAGCAGAGGAAAGGCTTGACGACTGAGGTTAGCAGTGCCGTGGCAGTACTGAGGAGAAAGGTGGCCAAGGCTTTGGATTCTGTACAAGAGGGCAGTACCGAGGCTCCGGTGCAGGAGCTGCTCGGGGTGCTGGCAGAGCACTCATGGCTCAGGCAGCATCAGAGGTGGGCGCACTGCTTTTGGTAAGAGTGCATAGGCGCCACTCTCTTTCCTTGCGAGTCCTCTGTTTAAAGGACTGGCACATGAAGCAGTTTGCAGCAAGGTGCGACTCACCCAGGCATGTGAGGCATGTCTCATGAGGACTGTCGAGAAGGAAAGCTTTGGAACAGGCTGGACACGGATTAAACCCTGGCACTTTAATTTTTGCGCAAAAGACAGGCACTTGCTTGCGCAAGTTTTGGCTAATCCGAAACCATCGCTGAGGGTGGAAAACAGGAACTGGGAGGGTCAGGGTCACAGTCACCTATATAGCCACGGTCTCAGCACAGAGGGGGCGTTGGCCATGTGCCCTGACCTGACAGGCTAAGGCTAAAGGCTTTCCAAGTTACTATGTGCTGTGGCATGTAGACACCTGTAACTGAATGATGTGAGCAGCACTCAAAGAAGAACGTCTGTTGTGACGGCAAGAGGAGTGTCTTTTAGTAAATGGTGAAGAGGAAATGGCTGTTTAACATTAAGAAACAAGTTGTCTTTTGTGAGATGCAAATTTATCCTGAATGTCAGTGACTGTTCAAATATCTCTTAAGCTGGCCTTGAATTACTTGTGAAAGAATGAAGCTATAGTTAATGGTTAGAATTTCATTCACAGATTCCTGATTGCATCCCTTAAATTTCTAATAATATTGCTGAATGTCTTTCCCATAGTAGTTCCAAAGGGGTAGCCGTGTCAGTCGAGTCCAGCAAAACAAACAAGGAGGCTGGGGGGCACTCCTTGTTTGTTTTTCAGATAGTAGGTATCAGTACCCATGTGTGCATATACATGAACATGCATCCACTGGTGTTGGAGGCTCAGTGGTGAATCTAGCAGGTGACCGCCTTAAAACTCTCACATAGAACAGAGTGGTAAATTCCCCTTTCACGGTTTAAAGACTGATTTTAGTCTCCAAATTTGGTACAATAATTTTGCACAGGACACTTTTGTTTTCTATCTGTTTTGGACAAGATATAACAACTTACATGGAACATATTTTAAAATACTCTTTTCAAACTCACAATTTTCTTCACATTTCTATGGCTCCTCTAACTTAAAAAAAGAAATCATTCCAAGTTTTTTATTTCACAGTGCAACTCAGCTTTAATCTTATGTAAGTTAAGTACTTGAAACATTCATGTTATTGCAGTAATTTGTCACAGCCAAATGCAAACTGCTGGACATGATAACCATGTCATCCATCACACACTGTTATAAATCTAAGCTCTCCATCTTCAAGTGTTTGAGGTGGGATTTTCTCCCACAAAAGCTCATGCTACAAATAAATTAGTTAGTGCCACAGGACTCCTTGTTTGTTTTGCTTTACTAGACTAACACAGCTACCCATCCAGAACTTATTATAAATCTGAAGATGCGTGAAAAAGTGTTTTGTGTGTTGAGATAAGAGGGAAGGAGCTGAGGTGGAGAGGAAACAGGTTAACGTGAACATTGAGGAGATAAATAGCTATGCTGGGAGATAGAGGGAATGCAGAAGTATAAAACAGGTGAGCTCTAACACTTTCTGCCTTCTCTGTTTGATAGGGAACCCACTACATTGGGGGTACCACTGCTTTGTGCCCAGTACCTGTGGGCTGATGCCTTCATCAGCTGGCTCGTCTATGAATAACTAATAACCTTGTAGGCTTTCCACCAAGAGAGCTGCTCTGGCTCAGAGCAATGGAATTCTCCAGCTAGCTACAACAGGCCCATCCGGTGGAGAGGACTGGGAAGTGCTAGTATGCCCCTTCTGCCTGATGTGGCTGTTATCTTTCCATGGTCCCCAACTTCCTTTCTCTTTCTGCTCCCAGCAGGCCCATGCTCTCCCTCATTGTCCACATATTCCAACTTGGCCTTGCTCATGCCCACAACTTGATGCCCTGATTAAACCCACTTCCACTACTCCAGTATAGCCTCACTCATTCTGAAGGCTACTGGAGTGGCACCAAAAGTCTGGCTCTGATGAACCTCTTCAAGGTGGAGAAGTTCTCCTGATGGTGAACCCAAGAAATTTGCCAAACCCAGACTATGCATTTGTTGGGACAGGATATGCATGCTGGGCTTGTCAGTGTAAAGGGCTGCAAATTCAACCCTTGCCTCTGCCTGACTTGGCTCAATTTCAAAGGGGAAAGGCAGTGGATGAGTATCCTTAGTTTACAGTACTTTAAGTGAAAAGAAGAATCCCCCAAACAGATAAGTTTCTGCATGCATTTGAGGCTCACCTGGCCAAGTTTCTGTCCTTGCTTCTGTGGTCACTGCTTCCACTGATCTCAAGGGGAGTCCTCTGTGTGCAGGGGAGGAATAGAATTTGACACTATAATAGCTCTACTCTCTCAGAAGTGAGTACTACAAAAAACTTTTATCTAGGGGTTAAAAATGTATGACAGCTCCTTCAGGACATATTGCCATGCATCTTGCCAAGTTCCAAAGGGGCAGCTGTGTTAGTTTAGTTCAGCAAAAAAAGCAAGGAGTCCTGTGGCACTTAAAGACTAACAAATTTATTTATTGCATGTTCCCCCATCTTCAAAGTGTCTGACAAAGAGGGATTTTCTCCCACAAAAGCTCATGCGATAAATAAATCTGTTAGTCTTTACACAGGCCTCCTTGCTTCTTTTTCAGGATTTACAGCACTGATGGATGGGGGCAGAGGGAAGAGAGAGTAAATGAAAGTACCTACCACAACTGGATTGTTCAGAACAACATCTTCCATGGTAAGAGGCACAGTGATCATTTGAGGCGGGGTAAAGGCATCTGTACTGTGTTTATGATCATCCAAACTGTAAGACATCCAAAACTTCTTTGTAACAGCTTACTAGAAATAACCCATATAACTTCAGTGTACAAATCTGTGTTATAGTGCTATGGTAATTACACAAAAATTATGGCTGAGAGAGATTTCAGTTCTAAAAATTTCTGTTTTGGCTTTTGATTTTCTGTAACCATCTCCTTTTGGGGTAGACTATGCAGTCTTTCTCACACTAGGTGTTAACTTTTGGATCTAACTTCAAAATAGGTAGCATGGATTTTAATTACATATGAGAATTGTTGGCTGGTAAGAAGTTTATTTACAAGCACTCCTGTAGTCAAACTCAAAATCAGCTTGAAATCAGCTCCTGTGGTCAGGTGAACTCAAAATCAGCTTGATTTTTAAATTTCCAAGATGGCATGCATGGCACATAGTATTGGATAAGGTATGTGTGCTTTGCTTGAAGAGATCTAGTTTCAAAATAACAAAATTATGGACATTTAAAAGCATACAGCCTTGGTTTACTCAGCAGGTTTATCGTTAACTTCAGAAGCAAGCACCAGGGTGTGATGCTCTCTGAATATTCACCAGTGAGCATATCTGAAAGCTCACACCTAAATGTATTTTAATGTGTGATTGCTGTAAGAGCTGCAGCTTTTCAAGTAAAATTTACAAAAGGAAGAAGGGAATGGGGCCCTTCTTATATATCGTATATGTTTCTACTTCCCATCTAAATTAAAGAGTATAGGCTTAATGCACTGATTCAGGCAAATCATGTGTAGACCAACATACTCACATTTCAGTAGCTCCTGTTTTTCGATGTAGTTTTTCCTTTGAATTATTCTTCATTTCTTTAAAAGCTTGGCCTTTGGAAAAACCCTGGTGACATTGCTCCTGCTGGTTCCCATTCACCAAAACAGGAAATGTACTTTCCTCTGTCCCTCCTTCAGTGGAGCCATTTCCAGGTTGTTCATGATGACTTAGAAACAAGTACTCCATCTTGGGGTAACAGAAGCACAAGTGTAGGTTAAATAAAGCATCCAGGCATTTCAAAAAACCCAATGCAAACTCTAAAAAAAAAAAAAACCACACCACAAACTATATAGGAAACAAAGCATGTAGCAACATAATATGTTCAAGTGAACCTCAGAAATGGGATTCATATCTGTTGTTCAAAGCAACTGATGAAGTGGGATTTTCTCCCACAAAAGCTCATGTGATAAATAAATTTGTTAGCCTTTAAGTAAAAGTATAAGTAAAAGTAAGTACTTTAAGTAAAAGTTTAAGTATACCTTGATTTTAGCAAGGCTTTTGACACAGTTTCCCACAGCATTCTCATTGGCAAATTAAGGAAGTATGGATTGGATAGGTGGACTATAAGGTGGATAGAAAACTGGCTAGATCAACGGTTTCAGCATTTAGGAATCAATGGTTCCATGTCTAGCTGGCAACCAGTAACGAGTGGTGTGCCCCAGGGGTTGGTCCTGGGGCCGGTTCTGTTCAACATTTTCATCAATGATCTGGATGATGGAATAGACTGCACTCTCAGTAAATTTGCAGATGACACCAAGCTGGGGGGACCAGTAGACACATTGAAGGGCAAGGATGGGATTCAGGGAGACCTAGATAAGTTGGAACAGTGGGCCAATAGAAATCTTATGAGGTTCAATAAGGACAAGTGTAAAATCCTGCACTTGGGATGGAAAAACCCCATGCACTGCTACAGGCTGGGGAACATTCAGCTAAGTAGCAGCAGTGTAGAAAAGGACCTGCGGGTCATGGTGGATGGGAAGCTGGATGTGAGTCAGCAGTGTACTCCTGCTGCCAAAAAGGCCAGTGGCATACTGGGCTGCATCAAAAGAAGTGTTACCAGCAGATCAAGGGATGTGATCATTCCCCTTTATTCTGCACTGGTGAGGCCACATCTAGAATACTGTGTTCAGTTTTGGGCCCCCCACTACAAAAAGGACAGGGACATGCTAGAGAGAATTCAGAGAAGGGCAACCAAAATGATCAAAGGGCTGGAGCACAAGCCCTATGAGGAAAGACTGAAAGCATTAGGCTTATTTAGTCTGCAGAAGAGAAGATTGAGGGGGGATTTGATAGCAACCTTCAACTACTTGAAGGGATGCTCCAAGGAGGAGGAAGCTCGACTATTCTTGGTAGTAATGGAGGATAGAACGAGGAGCAATGGTCTCAAGTTACAGTTAGGGAGGTCGAGGCTGGATATTAGAAAAAACTTTTTTACTAGGCGAGTGGTGAAGCATTGGAATGAGCTGCCTAGGGAGGTGGTGGAATCTCCATCTT
Source organism: Podocnemis expansa (assembly GCA_007922195.1). NCBI lineage: Eukaryota > Metazoa > Chordata > Testudines > Podocnemididae > Podocnemis > Podocnemis expansa. The sequence goes on along the minus strand of ML681972.1, from coordinate 32,885,216 downwards.
TGGAGGTGTTTAAGGCCCAGCTGGACAAAACCATGACTGGGATGGTTTAGTGGGAGTGGTCCAGACTAGATGAGCTCATGAGGTCCCTTCCAACCCTATGATTCTATGAAAAGTGCCATCGGAGTCCTTGTTTGTCATATTTGTTAGTTACTAGAAGAGTTGGATGCTTACCTGTAGTAAACTCTGTTCTTTGAGATGTATGTCCTGTGATGCTCCGCCTTAGGTGCAGCAGCATCCCAGCACTGATCAATGGAGTTTTCATAGCAGAGTTCACAGGGCAGTGCTTGCGCAGAAAGCAGCTTGCGAGGGCCTCAGCACAGCTTGGCACAAGTGTACCCCACTCTCCTCAGTTCCTTTTTAACTTCAGTAAACACCTGCAATGAAATGAAGACAAGAGAGGAGGCGGGAGGGTGGTGGAGCATAACAGGACACACATCTCGAAGAACAGAGTTACTACAGGTGAGCAACCAACTCTTCTTCTTCTAGTGCTGTCCTGTGATGCTCCACCTTAGGTGACTATATAGCAGTTAATTAGTTAGGTGGTGGGTTGCCTCATAAAGAGGAGAGAATCTGTGAGCCCATGTTTGCATCATCAGATGCGGCTGTGTCTAATGCATAGTGTATAGCGAAGGTATAACGTGTAGCACAGGTAGCCACTTTACAGATGTCATCAATATGGACGTTCTTTAAGAAGACTGTTGATGCCATGGCTCTGGTTGAATGTTAGTGAATACCAGCAGGAATTCAGTTGTTGATGTCATAACATGAATGAATGCAATCTTTTATCCGTTTGGACAATCTTTGGTTTGAAATCTGTGTACCTTTTTGTCTCTCTGCAAATGAGACAAAGTCTATTTGTCTTCCTAAAGTGTTTGGTTCTATCTATATAGAAGGCCAATGGTCTCCTAACATCTAGGGTATGCAGAGATGTTTCAACTGGAGCATTGTGAAGTTTAGGGTAGAAAGCGGACAGATTTCTAGATTGGTTTATGTGGAAGTCCAGGACTATCTTGGGAAGAATTTGGGGTCTGGGCATAGAGAAACTTTATCTTTGTGGAAAATCATATAGGGAGGGTCCCACCTGAGTGTGTTTATCTCTCCAACCCTCCTTGCAGATGTAAGTGCCACCAAAAATGAAACCTTCACGAAGAGATGGTATAGCAAACAAGTTGCTAAAGGTTCAAAGGGAGGTGTTGTTAATGCTCTGAGTACTAGATTAAAGTTCCACGGAATTGTAGTGAGTCGAATAGGTGGATAAAGCTTCTGTAGTGCTGTGAGGAATCTTTTGACTGTTGGGTGACTGAAAATGGAAGAGTCACTGAGGATGGAATGGAATGCTGAAACTGCCAATAAATGTACTTGGATGGAACTGTTTGACAGCAAGGAGTGCTAAAAATGTAAGAGATAATCCAAGATTTGCGGAACTGATGCTTGTTCAGGAATGATTTCTTTATTGGTACTCCACAGAGTGAAGCGAGTCCATTTTTGAGTGTAGGATTTTCTGGTTGATGGTTTTCTGCTGTTGAACAGGATATATTGGACTTGGTCTGAGCTCGCAGTGTCTGTCATGTGGAACCAGCTAGGAACCACACTGTGAGATGGAGTCTGTGGATGTCCAGATGTTGTGATGTCACATTGTGCTGGTATAAGAGGTTCTTGATTAAGGGTAACCGGATTGGTTTGTGTACCGACAGATCGAGGAGTTGCGGGAACCAGATTTGCCTGGGCCAAGCTGGTGCAATTAATATCACTGTTGCCTAATCCACCTTTATCTTCTGAACTACTCTGAGTATGATAGGAGTTGGTGGGAATGCATAGAGGAGATCCTTCAACCAATCCAGGAGGAAAACATCTCCCAGAGATTGTGGTTCATTTTGGGCTCTGGAATAAAATCGGGGATATTTTTTGTTCAATGCTGTTGCAAAAAGATCTATTATTGGAAAGCCCCATATGCAAAATATATTTTGAAGTACTGAGTCGTTTAACTGCCACTTGTGGGCTATAGGAAACACCCTGCTCAGGGTATCTGCAGTGGTGTTTTCGGCCCCTGGTAAATACGTAGCGGATATATGAATCACATTGTGGATGTACCGATTCCACAATTTTACCACTTCTGCACATAGGGAAGGGGATCTTGCTCCTTCTTCACACAGCATACACAGGCAATGTTGTCTGACACGATTCTCACTGATTTTCCTTGAATTAGTGGTAGAACCTGAACACAAGCATTCCTGACAGCTCTGAGCTTGAGAATGTTTATGTGTAGGGAGGTTTCTGGTTGCATCCATTTCCCTTAAGTAGATTGGGCACCTAGATGTGCTCCCCGTCCCATGAGAGAAGCATCTGTTGTTATTGTCACGGATGGTTGAGGTCTAGAAAAAGGGACACAGTGTAGTAGATTGTTTTGGTTCTGCCACCAATTTAGGGACGTTCTGAAATTTGTGGGGACCAGAACCTCCTTGTCTAATGTATGGATATGAGGTCTGTAGACAGTTGTGAGCCAGGCCTGAAGAGCTCTAATTTTTATTCTTGCATTTGGGACAACTGTGGTGCATGCTGCCACATGCCCCAGCAATTGTAGCACTGTTCTTACTGTAACCAAAAGAGCTATGTGAATGAGCTGTATGAGATTGAGTGTTTGTGAGGTTTTGGTAGGTATGCTCTGCCTGTTCTTGAGTCCAGGATAGCACCTATGAAGTCTTATCGAGTGTATGGGTGTGAGTGTCAATTCTTCTATGTTTATTTTCAGTCCCAGATATTCAAATAATCTCTTTGCTGTTGATATAGCCTGAAGACAAAGGTTGTAAGAAGGAGCTACTAGGCGTAAATCATCTAAATAAGGATATATCTTTATTCCTCATGTCCAGAGGTATGCAATGGCCACTACCAGTACTTTGTAGTGGAAGTGATGGTCTTTGACAGTGAACCTTAAAAAACGCCTGTGGGAAGGATGAATTGTTATGTGAAAATAAGCGTCTTTGAGGTTGAGGGCTGAAAACCAATCCCCTTTCTGCAGCATAGGTATATTATTATTTAGGGTTACCATCTTAAATTTCTCTCGCCTGACAAACTTGTTTAATGGTCTTAGATCTAGTATCAGTCTCCACCCACTGGTCTTTTTCTCTACCATAAAATACCGTGAATAAAAACCTGAATGTACGAATTCAGATGGGACGGGCTCTATAGCCCCTAACTGGATCAAATGAAGGATTTCCTTCCACAGAATCTGTACATGACAGGAGTCCCTAAGAAGGGGCAGGGATGGAGAGTGAAAGGGAAGGGGGGGGGGATAGGAAAGGGATAGAATAACCATATTTAATAATTTCTCAGACCCATTTGTCTGCTGTAATGGCGGACCAGGCTGGAAAATATTTCACCAAGAGAAATTCAAAACTGGAATTGATGCTGACTATGCTGCTAGATGATTGGGGCTTTTCAGACCCTCTACCAAATATTCAGAATTGAGTCTTGGGAGGGGGTGGTTGTTGATTTGAAGTTGATTGGGTTGTTTGTTTATGCTTGTATGTTCTCTGTTTACTCCTCTGGTGTTTGGTTGTATGGTCTAGCACTGGGTTCAGATGAATACTATGGATAATAGAGACGTTGGTACGGTGGTGAATGGGTTTGTCTCCTTTTAAAGTATGGAGCGAATATCCCCAGGGTACGTAAGGTAGCCTGGGAGTCTTTCAAAGAATTTAATACCTCATCTGTTTTGTTAGAGAATAATTGCTGTTTATCAAAAGGTAAGTCTTCTATCTTGTTTTGTAGGTCCTTTGGAAGTGCCGCAGTGTGAAGCCAGGATGCTCAATGTAAGAGGACCACAGCCGTAGCTGTCATTCTGGCAGCTGTGTCGGCTATATTCATGCATGTCTGGAGAAAGGTTCGAGCTACCAGCTGGCCCTCGGTAAGTAAAGATTTACACTGTGGTTTGGTTTTTTTTGTGGTCTGACAAATCAGAGGTAAGTTTTTAGATAATTTTTCAAATATAGTATGATTGTAATTGGATAAAAGGCCTGCATAATTGGCTATTCTGATTAGCAATGTGGAAGAAGAATATACTTTTCTATCCATCAAATCTACTTTTCCAATTTTTATCAGATGGTGTGGATCTGAAATTAGGCTGTTTGTTTCTTTGATTTGCAGCCTCAATTACTAGGGAGCTCAGTGGTGTGTGGGTAAAAAGAAATTCCATGTCTTTGGCAGGAATGTAGTATCTTCTATCTGTGCATCTGTTCGTGGGAGCAATAGACGCTGGGGTTTGCCAAATAAGATTAGCAGGTTCCATAATGGCTTCATTCATTGGAATGACTATTTTAGGTGAGGCTGTTGTGTGAAGAATTTTTAACAATTTATGCTGAGGTTCTGTAACTTCTTCCAAAAGAATTTCCAGGCCTTGAGCCACCCTTTTGAATAGGTCATTAAATTGTTCAGGGTCATCAGATGAGTTAGGAGCTATCCATATAGCAGCAGCATCCTCAGTATGTGAGGAGTCTTGTGCTGGATGGTATGAATCATTAGATCTTAATGGTAGTCGTTGATTGTGCTCTTTGAAAGGTATGAAGTGAGCTATTATGGCTAGCAGCAGAAAGTATGTCCCTATGCGGACGAGGACTATTGTGTGTTTCAGGCAGTCTGTTCACAGAGGAACATGAATGTTTACCACGTGTGTGTGTGGGATGGTGGTGATGTGAAGAGCAATATGAAGGCGCATAATGGGAGTGTTGCCTGTATCTATGGTAATGACCAGGGGTACACGATTGTCAGCACCTTGATGAACGGTGTGGAGAGGAGTGTCTGGAGGAGCACTGGAAATCCAGATATGTGCTAAGAGAGACAGGCTGAGGAGCAGACACTAGGAGATCTCAATGAGTGATCGCAATAACAGGGTGATGGAAAAACGTAGTGCTGCTTATGAGATCTCTTTCTAGGCGGTGACTTATAAGCAGGCTCCTCATTGTTAATATCCCGCACCTGCAATGCTTCTGATGGTGCCGGGGTGTTCAATGTTAAAGTCTGGTCTACAGTTCTGGTTTTATCTTGGGTCGGATCCAAGGGTTGAATCTACCGGCGTATTTTGCACATCTTTGTTCAGCGATGTATTGTTAGGCGCTGCTGTTTTCGGCACCATGATAGGATCCATTGCTGACACACGCTGTAAAGTGCGCTGTTCTAGCTTTGACAGCACTGCAGACTCCGAATGTGCTGAATGCCTCTTATGATGAGGCTTGCCATTGTTCTCTTGGCTCAGCTTTGAGACTCAAGAATTTGAGCACGAATCACCTGAGGAACCTATAGCCTTTGGGGTGTTCTTTTGGGGGATCTTCTCTGTGGAGAGCACCCCTTTCTGGGAGTAGGCTTGTCACTTAGAAGTGATGGTTGTTTGTCATGAGGGTTTACGTGGTCTCGAGAGTGATTAGAAACTGCATCAGCAGGAGGATGAAGAGACTTCTCCATTAAATGAATCTTAAGATGGAGCTCTCTGTCCTTCCTAGCTCTGGCACTTAAATTAGAACAACCTTCACACTTCTGTGGTATGTGGGATTCATCCAAACAGCAAATGCATTGTGAGTGCCCGTCAGAGGTAGGCATGGCTTCGTTACATTTGGTTCCTCTCTTGAAGCCAGGAGAGGAAGGCATGTCCGACAATTGTATGAAATAAAAACTCTCTCCTGTTATGTCATTCTGTTTATCTTAAACAGAAGTAGTAACTTATTATGTGCCTAAGTAACCAAAGCTGACATAAAGCTGAGCGGTTTTTTAATTAATTAATTTATTTTTGGAAACTATCTAACAAACTTAGGAAGAAGAACTATGACTAAACTAATAACTTTCTCTCAAGACAGGGCAGAGCAGAAGGTCTGAGGAGAGCGGAGGAAGAAACACCATTGTGCAGCCGAGGACAGATAAAAAGGAACAGAAGGGAGCAGGGCGCGCTTGTGCCAAACTGTGCTGAGGCCATCGTGAGCTGCTTTCTGCGCAAGCACTGCCCCGTGAACTCTGCTATGAAGACTCCATTGATCAGTGCTGGGATGCTGCTGCACCTAAGGTGGAGCATCACAGGATGGCACTGGAAGAAGAACTAGACGATACTTGTGTGGCAGATACCAGCTTTAGAATCTATCCTATTTAGAAGCACTCCAAGTTGTTTTACGCGTGCTGCTTCAGCTGGAATCATGCTGGCAGGTCATATTCAGACCTAATATCCAGATGAATCATAGAAGATTAGTGTTGGAAAGAACCTCTAGCCCAGCACCCCACTCAAAGAAGGACTGAAGTGCCTATAATATCCAGAACATGATATATCTCAGTGCATCACACGAGAGACACATGGGGCGGGGGGAGTTAATGAAATTCCCTTTTCAATGCAGAGCCATAAGTACTTGAAACCAGTGTAATAACAAAGACCATTATCCAGTGTCAGATATGCAATCTGCTGCTTTTTGACATTTTTCAATAAATGGGCATCTCCAGTCATTTAGAACTAGAGAGACACTGACCTATGTATGGCTTATTTCCTTTTAATGTGATGTGTTTCCAAGAGATGATTTTTAACAGAATTAGATTGGCTTAGTCCCTCAAAGTCTCAGATTTCATATATTTCTATAATTTTTTTTATTATTTAAAATAATAAAAACAAAAGCCACCTTGTGTCACCTTTTTATGACATTTGAGAAACACAGGGCATACTGCTGATTCCACTGAGTTAATAGAAACTTTAGTTTTCACTTCAGTAGAACCAGGACTGGATCCAGAGAAAAAACTTCTCAGCTCTGAAGACCTTTTGTATTATTTTAGCCATAACAAATAGCAAAGTTACAATATAATCTGCCTGAATTATGCATAGCAATAAAGACCAGCCAACCAATTTCATGGGTGGGAGAAATGACTGGTTCCAAAAGGTGCTAAGCATCTTTAGAACATAGACCCCTCCTGCCTCTGAGTTGTTCTGATGCCCATTGGCCAGCCAATTGTCTCCTTGCTTCCCACAACAATTAATTTAAACTGTCAAGGAATTCTTGAATCCAGTACCCCATTTTAGCTGAAACTCTGTCCTCCCCCAACCTCCCTCCACAATTACCTGTGCTTTTAGGATGCTGGGGTCTGATCCATCACCTATTTTAGAAATTAGGAAGGAATTTTTCCCCCATCAGAGTCAAATTGGCTGAGGTCTGTTAGGCTTCTTGGATTCCTCATAGCCTCATGGAGATCCAGTTAGGTGAAACAGGAATAGGACTCAACACTAGAAACTGTCTGACTTCAGTGCACTGCAACTGGTAGCTGGTGTCCAGGATGGATAAAAGGCCAAAAGAGTCCATACATACCCAGAAGTAAGAGACCTGGAAGTTTACTGGTGGACCTCAGGCCTGTGGGGAAAAGGGAGAGCTAAAGTCTTCACAGACTGAGCTCCCTCTTTGGTGCTCTATCCTCTTCACAGGGAGAAGGAGAAGATTCAGTACAACAAGCTGAATCCCAGGGGCAGGCAGAGCAGAGTGCTGTGGCTATGTGACAGCAGTCTTGTAAAACCTGCACTGGACCCCTTTCTGTCCATGGAGTACATGGAGACCGAGTGGATAACACAGGGGAGGGTGCTAGGTTTAGTAAAGTTGTGGTCTGTTTACTTACAATACATACTGATGACTGTCCTCATCCACCTATATGTCCTGATCAATTCATCCAATGAATTCTAGCATATTTGTTCCAACAGATTATTCACTAACTCATTTTTTCATTATTTGAACAGTTCTACAGATAACTGAATAATAATTTGTATATGATTTAGTCTAAATTTCCCTGTTTTTTGTTAAATTATTTATTGGTGAACATCTTCTCGCATTTGACCAGTTGTACTGTCAGAAACAGAGCACCCTGCTTAAAGTGAATTAAAATACAGAGACTCGATTTACAGTGAAGTAGAATGAAAGTTCCTAATAGTTTCTGTGCCATGCAATGTGCAAACTGCAATTCTACTGACAGTGAACCTCTGCTGAGAGAGAAGGTTTTCTATGGAAGAAAAACTTCACTATAAGTGGGCTTTACTAATTATTCAAGATCTTATTGGCAGGTATGGGAAGGAGATGTAAAAAGATTTTTTCACACACAAAGAAGTGTAAGTCACGCCCAGATTTTAAGATTTTACTGTTTACAACCACAAACCCTAAAACTTGTATTTAGGCAGTGAAACAAGAAACTTGATTTTCAAAATCCAAAGGGGCAGCCATTTTAGTCTAGTTCAGTAAAAACAAACAAGGAGTCTAGTGGCACTTAAAGACTAACAAATTTATTTATTGCATGAGCTTTCGTGAGAGAAAATCCCACTTCGTCAGCCGCTTTGAAGACAGGGGAACTGACGAAGTGGGATTTTCTCCCACGGAAGCTCACACAATAAATCTATTTGTTAGTCTTTAAATACCACAGGACTCCTTATTTGATTTTTTCAAAGGTGCTCAGTAGGATTTTCTCCCACAAAAGCTCATGCAGTAAATAAATTTGATAATCTTCAAGCGCCACAAGACTCCTTACTTGTTTTACTGAAAAACAGGTTACTTATTTAGTCATTTAAGACCAATGTTCTCTCTAATTCTTCATAGGCTGTGTACGCAAAAAATTTCTTTTGTGCAAATTTTCAGAACAAGTGTCCAAATTTGTGCACGCTTCAGTGAATGTGGTCAAACTTGTGAGAGCAACAAAATAAGTGTGTATGAAGTAAATAATATCTAAATTTTATTTTGATATGATGATGGAAATGATTTTATAAATTACAAAACCTTATTTGAAACATGCTATTTGAAACCGCTTTCTTAAAGTAGCATAAAAATATTAGTACTGTTTAATTTTTTTGTGCATGCTTCATTTTGTTATGTGCATGGGTTTCACACCCTGTGTGTACTCGCACAGCTTAGAGGGAACATTGTTTAAGACTCTGATCCTGCAAACACTCATGGAAATTTGGAATAGCAAGGGTTAAATATGGATTTTATGTACCTAATTCTCAATCATCCAGATCCAGGAACTATAGCCCTTCTCTTTTTAAACACTTTCAAATATAGCATTAATAATAGTAGGAACCCATGCAAGTAATGTCCGAAAGCCCCAGAAAATGTTTTAGTGAAAACTCTCTCTGATACACAGCAGTATGGAACAAGTTTCTTTTTAAATCTGTTCTGTGTGGCAAATATGCTTCTAACAGAATATATGTCTAGGGGCAGTCAGACAAGCATTATTTTACAATACATTTATATTTTTCTACATCACTGCTCTCATTCTCTTGTTAGCTCTCAACTACATGGTGGGGACACAGGTCATATTTGAATTACAACTTTTTAAACTTGTATGACCAGACTTGAAAGGATTAGATACTTATCATAAATATCAGTAAACATCTATTTTACCATATACATCCCAAAAACACCAAGCACAAAAATGTTTCCAACAATAATAATCAAAACATACAGATAGGCAAAATAAGAAAAATTCTGTTTGAGAACTGATTAGAGTTTGAATTAAGGGTATTTACACTGTAGAATGACGTATCATGTTGATAATTTGTGTATTGCTGGTTATAAAGCTTTAACTTATTGAATCTCAACATTTGGTGTCACTAAATAACTGTTGTCTGACCTCCCTTGTTGTCTGTCCTTCATCTAATTTCCTGCAACTGTGAAACTGGGGTTTAGTTTTAAGTTTATTTTCCCTTTTATGAAAACAGGAAGCTAACAGTACTAGAATGAATCAAGCATAATACTTTACATGCAGGAACTGTGGAAACTTCCATCCACAGTTCTATCAATGACCCTCTGGCCTGATCCTCAGTACTTCAATCCCGGCCTCTCCAGAGACTATCAATTGTAACAAATTGTGTGGTGGTTTTGTAAGATTAAAGGCCACACACTGATCACTGATCTGTCTGATATGCAATATGGACTGTGAAGCATACTGTAAACCTGTAAAATAAAACATGTTCCAGTCTTGTAGTGACAGTCAAGAAAAGCACTTTACCTCTTACTTTGCCTTGGTGAACTATTCAACAAAAAGCAAAAGATATCAATGATAGCCATGACCATTTGACTACTAACCAGATCACGAACACTGTGCTCTCTTTCAGCAACTGCAAACTGGCCATTTTTCTCCAGCAGTCTGTTCCAGGTAGCACCAAACAGAGAAAAGCAAATTTAGAAGAAAGCAGTGGGGATCATCACTCTTTGACTACACAGAAGATGCTATCATTTCTAGAGCTGAACAAATATTTAGTTTTTTAGGTTGGTGGCCATACTGAGGGAGAACTCCACCTCCCTTTGGTTAATTTCAAATCAAAACTGAATTGTTTTGTTTCTTCTCATCAAAATGAAAAACAGAAAAAGATTGATTCAGGTCAATTTAACTTGAAATGAAACATAATTCTGAAATGAAGCATTCTGACTTCATTCAAATTTTTTTTCTCCTCCATTCATTCAACCTGAATTTGCTAAAAATTTCAGTCACTCCAAAACTGCATTTTTTGGCAAATATTACCATTCGCTGAGGAAAAAAAAAAAACCTGCCAAACTCTACTGGTAACTCTTAAACAGTATCCTTTGAGGGTCATCTCTATTCCAATTTATGGATATGGCATCTGGCTATGAGCTGCAGAACCACCTTGAAAACCTGTGTCTGTTGGGAGGGCTCACAAAAGATCTTGCATGAGGATATGTGAGCAGATGGCAAGTGTGAAACATTGGTATGGGGAAGGGGGGGGCAATGATAGGCACCAACATAAAACAAAGTAACAAATAACAGGTCCTTCCCTAAAAAATTAGGACATCTGGTCACCTACGTGAAGATATCATTGCCCAACTTTATATGAAGGACTGAAATCACCTCAGTTTCTTCTCCCTAACTGCAGAGTCTTTATGTTACGTAGAGCTCTCTGCAGAGGGAAAGACAACAGGTAGTGTGAATGCACAGAGACGACTCCTGAAAAATGGCAGATACTGGTAAGTATTTTCTATTTCTTGTTTGAGATGCTCTGTGCATTCCCCTCTTATGAGAGATTAGCAAGTAGTGCCCCACCAGGCTGATGGTGGAAGAGGAGTTCTTAGCTAAATCTGAACTGTAGCCTTGCTTTCCTGAACTGGTCATGGGCATGCAATGCTACATGATCCAGGGAATAATGTTGTAATAGCTGAGCCTTCACAATTTCAGTAACTGTGTTCTTAACTGTAAATGCTGTAAGAAAGTTTAACTGTCATAATAACATATAATCACAAATATTGATGGCAAAATGTGCAGAAGCAAGAGACAAACAGTTCAAACACAAAGCCTACTGACATAAAACTCAAGGACTGTGTTAATATCATGCTGACCCTGCCAGCAGGTTCGAAAATTTGAGGATCTTGGGAGGCAATTACTGCACAAGCGGGGTATACTTTAATCTTTATTAAAATGGGTGTTGGTGTCAAGTGTGTGATGGGGAGTGTATGTGCGCGGTGTTTGTCATGGTTTCTTTACAATGGGGTTTTGTGAAATGCTCGACTTTGTGGGGTGCAGCAGGTTGGGAGGCAATGGGGGTTCTCAGCTAAAACTAACCTAACTTACAGTTATAGACCAACTTATTTAAAGGACATTTCAACACCATATAAGGAAAGAGGGGGGTACCATATAATTTAGCGTGAGGCAGGGACAGTGAAGGGTGAAAACCAGCAGAGAAGGCAGGAGTTTCAAGGTGGGCACAGAGGGGACAAAAGGGGGGCTGTGTGAGCGGGAAGGAACAGGTGGCGGAGCAGTGGCTGGGGGAGCCGCAGGGAGCCGGCAGCCACGGCAGCAGGGGAGCCAGCAGCAGGCAGGGAACAGGGAAAGGAGCGGAGAGGGAAAGGAGCAGAGGTGGAAAGGAGCAGCGGCTGGGGGAGCCGCAGGGAGCTGGCAGCCGTGGGAAGTGGCTGCAAGGGGGGCCGCGGCAGCAGGGGAGCCAGCAGCAGGCAGGGAACAGGGAAAGGAGCGGAGATGGAAAGGGAAAGAGGTGGCGGAGCAGCAGCTGGGGGAGATGCAGGGAGCCGGCAGCCACAAGAAGCGGCTGCAAGGGGGGGGCCGCAGCAGCGGGGGGGGCGAAGCAGGAAGGAGGCAGGGAAAGGAGGAACCATGGGAAAAGGAGTTGGGTGCAGCAGCAAGAGGGGGGCTGCAGGAAAAGGAGGAACCGCGGGGAAAGGAGTTGGGTGCAGAGGGGAAATCGGGGCACACGGGGGGGGGTCGGAAAATAAAGGCGGGCAAGGAAGATTTGAGTAAGAAAAGTTTATTTAGCTCAGGGGAATCACAGGGGGGGAACAAAACAACTTAGCAAAACAACTCTAAGGATTACAAACCAAAGGGAACCTTCTTACAATCTAGCTTAACACTTCTAAGGCTTACCAATTAAACTAACAACAATGTTGCAACTCACAATGATACTCTTTAGACAAGTTCAAACAATTTAGAGGGGAAGAGATACAGTAAGTGATACAAAGCGGCAGCAAACAATTAGAGACACGGGAGCTCCTTTAAACAGCACAGAGTGAAGCAGCAAGTAAAAAAAAGGAAAGGAGAAGGTGGAAGACACAATCAAGCCTGTAGAGCTAGGAGAGGGCAGTGTCAAAACAGCAGCAAAAAGTGGGAGAACTTTATTTCAAAGAGAGCTGCAGGGGCAGGCTCTTACCAATCCCAGCAGCAGCATTACAGGCAGGAGAGAGACTCGTTACTCAGCCGGCAGTTTCAATCGTGGTACGCTCAGGAAAGAACTTGTGAGCGGAGGTGGTCAGTGTCTGGGTGATCAGGCCAGGCAGGATGTCAGAAACCATCCTGCCTGATCACCCCAAGCTCTGAGCTTTTAAACTGTGTTTCCTGCCAGTGGCTATCATTGGCCACAATTACAGGTAAGGGGGAAACTCAGGTGGGCATGACTCATGCCTTCACTATTTTAAAGATCTTGCAATTAGGCAGTGCCTACCTACGCCCAGCCCTGAAAAGATCAATGGAGTGTCAACGGCCATCTAGTTTAGTTTAGGGGGGGCCATCTAGTTGAGTTGAAGGGGCCATCTGCTCCCCTTACATTCTTTACATACCTAAGTGATGGCCCAGGAGGGGCGGCCATCAAATTAATTCAATGAGCAACGGACACATGCCTGGTACGTGTGGGACCAGGAATTTATGAACCAAAATTGGTGTGCTGGAAATTACACCGAGTGAACAAAATAATGAAGGAATGAACCATTCTGCCCATCACTATCTTTTGGGGTCCTAAAAAGAGATTTTGTGGGCCGGAAAACAGCAGAGGCTACTGGAAAGCTGACTGAATGAAAAAAGGGGACAAAACAATCTTCACCATCATCACCCTTGCCTTCTCCTGGGACCCTGGACGTTCTTCACCCTAATCCTAAGAGATGTCCTGAACAGACCAGGCCAAGAAAGAGAGATCTCTCCAGCTGTAGTGGCTATGGCTGAATCCCAAATACCACCATAGATGTGAGACTTTATTTGGCCAACACACCTATTCATTGTATATCCTTTTCCTTCCCTGACTTATTTCCTTTCTTTCCTATCCCTCTCTTTTTCTCCTTTTGTCTAATAAAAGTGTCTTAGCTAGCCAAAACATCATATTATGCAACCCTGTGACTAGTAAGAGGCAGCTAAATTCAGTACCCTGAACTGTTGGTACAAGTTTGTCAGGTTTCAGAAGGTATGTCTATATCGCAATTAAAAACCTGTGGCTGACCTGGGCCATCTGACTTGGGCTCGCAGGGGATGGACTAAGGTAGTGGTTTTCAAACTTAAAGTCAGGACCCAGTAGTGGGTCGTAGACCCTCAGGTACTAGGTCGCGGCATCCCCTGCTGCTGTCACCAAATGACTGGAATCCATTGGTCAAAAATGTAATTGTTGGGTCGCAGGCATAAATAATTTTTTTTTAACTGGGTCCCAAGAAAAAAAAGTTTGAAAATCACTGGACTAAGGGACTGTTTAATGGCTGTGTAGATATTTGGACTCAGGCTGAAGCCTTGGCTTCAGGATGCTGCAACAAGAGGGGCATTCCTGAGCTTGGGCTTGAATGTCTACACTGCAATTAAACAGTTCCTCAACCCAAACTCTGTGAACCTGAGTCAGTTGGCCTGTGCCTCCCATAGGTTTGCAGTGCAGATATGTCCAGAGTAGTTAATCAGACCAAAGTTAAAAAAAAACAAAAAACAAAAAAAAAATGTGTTTGTCATGGTTTCAAGAAGACTAAGTAAGAACTCTCCAAAAACATTGGACAGTGACTGGGTCATGTTATCACATTTAACGCTTTGGGCCCATTTATTCCAATCTAAACAAATAAAACTTAAGTGTCTAGAGAAGGTATGCACTGAACTCCAACCTGCTGATTTGTAGATTTCCATTAGGGGAACTGATAATGCAACACCACTGGTAAGTGGTATTCAGGAACAAGTCTTTAAGCCAAGGAGCACTGCCTTCCTAGCTAAAATACCACAGTGTTTTATGTGTTTTCCAATCCAAAAAGAACATCTGTTTGGGAACGGGTTCACCCTGGCATCTTTCCTGAGATGCTACAAGTCATCTATGAGACTTCCTAAGTGCTAGATCTTTTCCAGGAAAAAGCAAAATACCTTCTTTACATCTAGGGCAAGAAGATGATTTTCCCATTCCTGCTCATGAGATCTGAGAAAGAATGTTGGAAGGGAAATATATCAATATAGGTGAAAATCCAAGACAAGTTAGGGCCTGAACCTGGGATGGGGGTTTGTAGCCATAGCATTAAGCTTACATCCCCTCCTAGCTGATAGAATTGCTATCAAAAAGGTTATTCTGAGTCACAAATGTTCTTGAGAGTATTGAGCAGTTAGGTCCGTTTGCTTTGGTAGGACAAGATTTAGTTTTCATGAATCACTGGGGGAGTGGGAGGGCATTTATCATGCCTTTAAGGAACCAGAGACTGCAGGGTGAGAGAATCTGAGTTTGTCCTTAATGTAAACATGATGAACAAAAATTGTTGCCATACAAACCTTTAAGGAAACATGCTCTTCAAAACCAGGGGCCCTGTATTCCCCCGCCCCCCACCAGCCTGAATGCACAGAAGTGAGACTGGAAGGACAAGTTACCATTGAGTAACTTTTCTGTTTCTCTTTCAGTTTAGGTCAGTGGGACTACACAGCATCTGTGATATATTTCTATCAGTCACGCAAATTCACTGAATGGCTCCTAAATAGTCATCTACATATCCATACATCTACATAAGTTCTTTTGTAGGCATTCTGGGCCAAATTCTGTTCCATGAAATCTCACCAAGCTGAATGGCATTGCCCAGACCGTCAATCAGGCCAGAAGTTGGCCTTCTGGACCTGATTCCAATTTACACAAAAAAACATCTATTTTACATTTTTTTATACGGCTCTGGTACCGTACAGGGACCTTAAAGCAGGGGAAACATTGCTCTGGTCAATATAAATCAAAATTTGACCTCTGTCCTGAAGATATAAGTATATTGTTTATCTACCAGAGAACACAAAACATCAGCTGTAATCTTGTTTTGCACAAATGTTCCATTATGCACAGAGCAATTAATCAAAGCTTCTTCTGTTGGCTTCTTTGATTATTAATCTTCATGAATACAAACATCTGGTTAATCATCTTTTTTGTTTCTTTGTTTTTAAGGCTTGGGGATTTTGCCATTTGGTATGTCTGTACGTATATATGGGATGAAAAGCTGGGCTCACTAAAGTCAATAGAAATTTTTGCCATTGACTTCAGTGGCACCAGGATGTCAAAAGTTCTCCCCAGCTTTGAGGACAAGACAACAAAAACAGGAAGGGATTGTTCAGAGATTCCATGTTTTATGTCTGGTGTAACTCCACTGACTTTAGTGGAGTTACATCAGAGATGTACTGGGTCCAAAATGACAAGGTGCTGTGCTCTTGGGGTATATCCATCAACAGAGAACAAACAACTTTTACATTTCAAATAACATCCCCACACTTTATAATATATTGCCATTTCCCTGTCTACGGGCCTAATTCAACTTTCACTGGAGTCAATGGGAGCCCTACCACTGATATCAAGAGACATTGGACCAGCCCCTATTTGAACTGAATAGGCACACTGGAACATTACTTAAGCCAGGGGTCTCAAACAGACAGCCTGTAGGCTGCATGCAGCCCCTAAAGCTATTTCCTGTGGTCCACAATGACACTATTGTTACCAATATTTGCAATATTGTTGTATGAACAGGTTTCAGTGGTGCAGTCCTCGGGCTAACCTACTAGTCCTCATGCAGCCCTCATGGTGATTTGAGTTTGAGACTCCTGACTTAAGCCCTGACAACAAAGGCTCAGGTTTTCTTCTCACTCAAAACAACACATGCGTCTTGATTTCAATGTTAATAGCCAGGGTCCTGAACTGGGCTTAAAGAGAGTGAGTGACTTTCTCTTGGAACTGGCCATCTGTTTTTTGTGATTCTTATAACCAGTTGAAAAAAGTGCATAATTTTTATAATTGTTTTATACACTACCACACTAAAAATGTTGGTGTTGGGTTAGTTAGATAATGCATGGGGCCAAAGAACTAGTTTCTGAAGACTTCAGTATCCATTTTGGTTGAGGTCAAATCTGAAAAGGTGTTCATTTTCAGTTTCATCTCCTTAATAAGACCACCTCAACCTGGCCACCATTTCTCAGGTACATAAAATGGCATAAACTGATGATAATCTAACCCAAAATTATTTTCTCCTCATGTTCCTGAGGATTAAACTGCATTGGTTTGCAGTTATGAATTTTTTCTAATGGACTTAATATATGGGAACACCCGGAGCAGACAGAGCCTTCATTTCTAAAGTGTGAGCCAAAAGAGCCTTAAGCAGTAAGTTGTTTCATCCTTAGGTCTAAATTCAAGAGAGATTTAGGTGCTGCAATGCTCAGTTTGCTCAAGTTCTCTGTATAATGCATAGGAGAATTAGTGCCTGAGAAAGGACTTCACAAAAACTAGCATGCTGACTGGGAATGCACTAACCAAGCCAACAGAAAAGACTGAGGAGAAGGGTGTGGCCTAAGGCCACCCTTCAAAGGGAATTAGGTGCGTAGGACACATTGGGCCTCCCTCCACTGGGGATTCACAGCAGTAAGTCCCCTCCCGGAGTTAGGAATTTAAGCCAGGATGGTAAGAGAAAATAACTCTACCCCAGTAGTCAGGGCACTCATTTAAAAGGTGGAAGGACTTAGGTTGCAGTCTCCCCCTCCAATGAGTATATAATTATTTACAGTGGAACAACTCCAACAGGAGATACGGAGAGAGACCTGCCCCAGAACACTCCATAGCCCATTGTTCAGTGTATGCTCCCAAGTTCCAGCCTCTGCATCATTTCAGGCAAAGCAGGGATTCAAATCCAGGTCTTGTACAGTCTGGATGAATACTTTAACCACTGGAATACAGGTTATAAGCAGGTGACAGCATCACCTCCTTCTCCTCTGCATTCTTCACCTATTGTGCAGGGATAGGCCTGCTCAGAGGATGTCTACCAGATTGAGTGCTGAAGTGGTGGGAATCACAAGTCTGTGAATCCTGCTGGTGGTTAGGCTTAAGGTAGGCACTCAGACGCCTGGCGGTGTCTGGATATAAGTAGCATTGCACATTTCCAGCACTGAAATTTAGGCACTCCAGGAACTTTAACAGACGAAAATTAGGCAGCTACGGACTTTAGACAACTACAGAGTTAGACAGCAGTTGATTTTGAAGCAGTCAGTGACATATAAATGTGGCAGCTAAAATGGCAGTTGGACACTTGAGTTCCCCTTGGACTCCCATCCTTAATTTATATGCCTTGGAAAGATAAAGCATTCAGTAAACCCTCTTAGGATTTGTACCAATATCTCAAAGTAGACATGGTGTTCAAGTCTCAAGTGTAGACCATTATATGACTTATGAACTATATCATCTATCAAACAACACTGCTATGTGCTGAACCAGAAAAATACAGCACATGCAAACGTCCACACTTCTCTTACGAAACAATCTTCATACAGTTTGTTCATGACATTAACTGACCTCCTGGATGATGTCATATTAAGAAGGGCGAGATGATACATGTGATGCAAGTAAACCACATGTCGTTCAGGACAGAAATGCTTCCTAGTCCTTCTGCAAGTTTTGCTCTGTAAATAAAGAACAGCATGTGACAACTTACGCAAAGTGTGAGTTTACTGAGCAGAAGGTGGAAAACTCAAAAGGAACTGCTACATTCAGGAAGAATGAAAAACAACGATTATTTTTAGGTTTCTGTACTAATTCTTACTACTTACTGACCCCCTGAAATATCTATGCACTTGATTCACTTAGAAAAGTTTTTGAATTTTGCACTCAAGCAATCCTATTACCAGTACTGAAAAAGTCTAATTTATTACAATAACAAACAGTAACAATATTGAAGTCAATTTACACCATATGTCAGCTCAGAATGAGCCTGATGATGTTTAATTTTTAATTTAGTTCAGTTTTTATCATAGGAAATGTAAGTTTCCATATACCATATATTTTAAGTACACTTTTACTTTTAAAATTCAGAGTCACCTGCAACATACTTCCAGCATCATTTAGCTTCTCCTAAACTTCTAGAGCTCTAGATGCTAGTGCAATGCAATGGCTTATCCTAATGGGTAGTGCTTTCCTTTTATATTGATAAAGTCCATTCCTACCATTTTGTGGTTGGTCGTTACCCACGTCCAATCATAAGTACACTTCTCCCAGTCTACATAGCACATAAATGCTTTCTGTATCATTACCTACATCTGAATAACAAGTTTAGCTACAATCATATTTTATTACATGGATCTGTCTTGGCTCATCCTTCTAATTTATTCATAGGTTTGGTCTTCTTTGTGAACTTAACAACTTTAATACTCAGGGATTAAGTTAGCCAATAATACTTTCTAAAAGTAATTAAAATAGAGAAGAGCACTTGCTTTATTTTTACTACAAATTATTTGGTTTCTGCATCCTGTCCAAAGACCATTAAACCAGTTGGGGTTTTTTATTGTCTTCAATAGGTTTTCCATTGGACTCTACAGGCAGGATCAATTTTGAATCAATGACTAATCTAAATAAGTTGCCCACTATACAGTACTTTCCACATTCTATCCTCTCTGCAGCCCTAATAAAAATGAAAAGGATTATATGAGTAAAATGAAGATCAGAACTTGTCCCAGTGTTACTTGTACTGTACAGCCACAGTTGCATAGCACTTGTATATAAAAGACTGGACAAAAAAAGTTATTTTGATTACACGCTCAAAACAGCATATAAAGTTACATACAACAATTTAGCCAGGTGCCCTTTCCAGGGATCAGTCGTAAATACCAAATGGCTAGTGTGGGTGTTTTAAAAATTATTTAAGAAAAATGGACTTAATGTACTATGTTATCAATCCTGTCATAAGTTCTTCATGGACAGACATCTGTGCCTGTGTAGAGCCCTACTGGCTTCACTGATCTACCTGTGTGGACTTTATTACCCACATAAGGGTCAAAACCTTATAAATATGAATAATAAATCTCCATTCTAGGAAGAACATCATAGGGGGACCATACATTTAAAAATGTAGATTCTAAGTTATTTTTAGTAGTGAATCTTTCTTTAATTGTTCTGGAAAGCACTACATCCATTTATAGTGCAATTTAAATAACCATTTATAAAGGCTCTGATCCTACAAAGAATTACACATGTGTAACTTTACACTGACTTCAGTGGGACTACCTGTACAATAAACCTATCCAAGGCTATGTCTACACTACATAACATTTTTTTGAAAAAAGGTTTTTTGAAAAAAATATTTTGAATTTAATTTGAAATAGGTAATTTGAAATAACTTTTTTTCAAAAAATGGTACTTTGGGAAAAGAGTTCAGGGAGTATTGTTTGTCCTGAAAAAAGGCTCCCCCCCCCCCCCCCGCGAGTCCACACTGGACTCTCTCCGTTTTTTTTTTTTTTTTTAAAGGGCAATTAAAAGGATAAGCAGGTTTTATCAAAAAAAGCCACTGCCACATCCAGTGATGGCTTTTTTTTTTTTTTTTTTTAACTTTTTCAAAATGCTGCTCTTCCAAAAAAAGTAAAAGTTTAACTTTTTTGGAAAAAGTGCTTCATTTTTTTTGAAAAAAACAGAGTGCTTTTTTTGAGAAAGCAAAAAGGCTCCCTAGACATGGAAAAGTTTTTCAGGATAAGGAGGCTTGTCCCGAAAAGCTGTGCTGTGTAGACTTGCCTCAAGTGATTACATCTTTGCAGATTTGGAGACTTTGAGACCAAATATGTCAACATTTATCTATGAAATAATTTTAAAAATATTAATTCTTCCACCCTGAAGAAAAATCATTATGGTAAAAAAAAAATACCCCCATCACCAAAAATCATTCCACGTTTTGCTGATTAAATCATTTTAACTGGTATCATGAAAAGGGTGCTACTTTGTCAGTGACATTTCCTTGCTTTTAAAGCCATATAGACAGACACAGATGGACAGACAGATAGGGTTTATTTTTAAAAAAAGCTTTTGAGTGAGAGGAGTTACTGTAACCAAGGGTTTATTGACACGAATGGCAAATAGCTTAATCCTGTTGTAAACTTGCTTAATTGATTAGAAAGCCTGATTGTGTCCCTGAAGGGCTGGATCCCTGAAGTGAATTGCATGGATAGAGGCACCGAATATAAAAGAAAGCTTAGAAGGGACAGAACTGGCTTTGTCATTTGATGGGGGCAGGGGGCTGGCTTGTGAAATAATTTGTCACTGATCACATCACAAATGTCACAGAATCCCATGTACTTTTAGCACACTATTATGCACAGAGTCAGCCTAAAGATTTTGGAGAATGGCAGCAAAATAAATCTTTGGGATACACCCCATATTTAACTGGCATTGCATGATTAGTATGAATGGCCTCCACTTTTACCACAGTCTATCAGAATGTTAAGTTCCAAAAGGGTAGCTGTGTTAGTCTAGTCCAGCTAAACAAACAAGGAGTCTGGTGGCACTTTAAAGACTAACAAATTTATTTATCACATGAAGTTCCCCATCTTCAAAGCATCAAAGGAAGTGTGATTCTCTCCCAGAAAAGCTCATGCAATAAGTAAATTTGTTGGTCTTTAAAGTACCACCAGATTCCTTGTTTGTTTTATCAGAATGTTGAGAGTGCTCAACATCTTGCAGTGTCAGGCGCTACAGAAGCTAAAATGTTACCAGCCCGAACCATCATTTATAATCAATAACCCCCACCCCAAGAACTCATTTGTTTTGAGTTCATCTTGCATTTTTCAGGAACAAAGTGCATGTCCACAGGGCAGCTGTGAATGTCAGAAATGGTTAGTACTGGTGAGCTTCTGACAGAAAGTCAAAACCAGTTTGCTTGGCTCTGTAGTTCTCTAATCAGCCTAACATGCAGAAGGTCCTGGGTTCAATTCCCAGGGGGTTGGACTCAATGATCTCACGAGGTCCCTTCCAGACCTATGATATGATTTGATTAGTAAAGGGGTGCCTTGTGAATTCCAGTGGCAGGAAGCCGTTTATAGTACAGTAACCTAGGCCATTGTCTGGGCTTTTTCTGCTCAGCTTCATTACTATTATAGTACAGTAACCTAGCCCATTGTCTGGGCTTTTTCTGCTCAGCTCCATGACTATTACCATGATAAAGGCAAGTGTTTTTTCTACTTCTCTTTCTTCCCCTTCAAGTCTCTGCTTGTTCTTGACTCTCCTGAATTTCACTTTGATACTTCAACACCTTGGCTCCTCTCCCAGACAAAATAATTACAACAGCTCAAATAACTTGTGTGTGTATGTGGGTGGGTGGGCTGAAGGGAGAATGATGCAGCCATGTTCCAAAGATTTTGCCAAAGGAACTCACCACCTCCGGAGTTCTGGATTGTTCTTCAGTCCTTTTCTGAAATTCAGAAAGCCAAGAAAGCAGCACCTGTGAGGAAAAAAATTCAACACTCAAATTTAGCATGAAACAGAGATAACCAAAGTGGAGCCTGCCAAATTAAGCCTCTGCCTCTAGAAAAGCAGAAACTGATAGTAATTTAAAAAATTAAGGAGGAGAAGAAAAGCCAGTCATGAGATCCCAAAGTGGGAAAGACTGTCCACGTCAGCTGCCATATTCATGTTTCATTCGACTAGAGAAAACTGAGATACAATTTCAATTAAGTATTGTCAACTGCTGTGATGTCGTTCCTGAAATAACTGTTAGTCTGCTCAAGTAGTATGATTCAACCTAGCTGAGCAAAACAGTTAAGAGACAAGCTGCGGATCTAAAATACCAAGCTTCAGGGCAAATATTCTGATTACTTCCTGATAAAACTGGCAGAGTAACTCCATTGACTTCTCTAATGAAACACAGAGTAGAATCTGACCTTACAATCCTATTTTTAATTGAAATTATATAGAATTAAATAAATAATGAGGCCAAATCATGCCCTCACATACAGCCATGCAGCCCCATTCACATAGATAAGGAGAATGAGTGTAAGTAATGGTAGAATTTGGTGCATTGAGTACAGATAGAGCTTTACTGATATAAAGGGAAAATAACAAGAACAACAAAAGTAGTATTCATTGTTAATTTAATGCCATTTGTGACCTTCTTGCCAGTGGTAAAAACTGTATGATTTGATGTCAGGTTAAATGGGAGTCTGTTCCTGGTTCTGACACTGATTCAGTATGTGGCAATGGGCAAATCCTTTGACCTCTCTAAACTTCAGTTTCTCCTTCTGTAAAAGAATGAAAACAAAACATGTATCTCCTGGATATCTGAAGCTATATTTATTGGTGTCTCCAAAATTTGAGGTTTCCTGATTAAAAATACCTCTTTTTTAATCCTCTTGCAAACATGCTACTATTGTCATTTAGCACTTTGTTTCCAAAGCAGAGCAGAAATATGAGCGGCATACTACTTAGTTGTTAATTTAATAGAAAATCCATTATGAAATATTAATAAAGGAAAAATTGTTTTATGGATCTTCAAAGAGCTGCATTCCTAAACAAAATAATCAACCTGCTAGGATAATGGTTCAGTGTTGATACAAAGGAGAAATGTCTCCTATGTCATCAACATAATTTCCTAGAGCACCTGAACATTCTCTAGAGCAGGGGTCTCAAACACATGACCCATGGGCTGCATGCGGCCCTGAAAGCTATTTCCTGCAGCCTGCAATGACACGATCGTTGCCGATATTTGCAATATCATTGAAAGGTTTCAGTGGTGTGGGCCTTGGGCTAACATACTAATCCTCATGCAGCCCTCGTGATTATTTGAGTTTGAGACCCCTGCTCTAGCAATCTTCTAGACAAATCCAGTCCTGCTTAGGTTATGAGGTCCAGTGATCCCATGCTGCTAGGGCTGCAGACATACTACACCCGCAAATAATAAATATAACCTAGTTCACATTATACAAAGGCACGTCCCAGGTTCAGACATCACCGGGCTGTGTTCTCATTTCCTGACATCAGAACAATGAATTGTGACTTCATCAGCAATGCCCACTACAGCAGTTATGAGGGGCACAAAGAAACAGACAGACACACACTGTTCTTTATTTCGGTACAAAACAAAGACAGACACAGCATTCATTCAATCTCCCATCTATACTGAAACAGGAAAAAAACCCACCACACTGAGGAAATCCTATGCTCTGGGTGACATCATAAATCACCTTGATCCAAAATACCTAAGAACTCTAGAGACCAGTTCAAGAGAGGAATTCAGTGGCATATTGATGGGGGGAGGCAGAGTGTGGGAACAACGGGGGGGGGAGGAGCTGAAAGACATGGGATGGCATGGGGCACCCACAGGGGCACAAATGTTGGCTTGGCTCCAAGGCACTGGACACCCTCACCACCGCAATGAAGGAATTTCCTTATTTTCCCTCTCAATACTGAGTTTGTTTCCTAGGAATACTTCCACTTGTTGGGGAACAAGACTTAGTAATTTGATAGAAAATAAGGCTAGTTGCTTTTTCTTTTAAACCGTTTCCCCTCACCTCTGCGCATATTCCATCTTTTCTAGACTCTTTAGGTTCTGATTCTCCTCTTATACTACTGCAGCTCTGCAAACTTCAACAGAGTTAACTCCTGTCTTACAATGCTGTGAGATTAGAATCATGCCATTACGTCCTGATGTTACCAGACTAAGACATCATGTTATATTATCTGTAATGCACCTTAGACCATTATGACAGAGACCAATATAGTTTCTTGGTAAAATATACTACCTTACATTTCTCACTACCTAAAGCAAGAGGTTGTTATACGTTGTTCTAACAACACAGCCAGCCCAGGAATTTTACAGTTAACATTATTGGTAAAGGGCCTCCTCTTCCTACCCACAAAACCTGCAGATGTTGCCAATGCTTTCCATTGGAAGAATTCCTAGAAGTCTTTGTGCCAAGTTGTCAACTCACCAATATTCTGTCATCTTGTAAAAATGAAGTCTTCAATATCTGTTATGCCAGGTTCCCAGAGAAAGGTAGCTCTCAAAGAAAGGTTTCAGCACTACATACAATTTCATATTATTTATAATAATCATAACAAAATCCAGTTTTTGCCAGTCACTTGCTGAGGAAAATAAACCTGATGACACTTGTATAGATTCATAGATCTTGAAAGTCATCAATCTTTACAGGAACTGGGGGGGGGGCGGTCCCTACAAAGTGTCTGATAAATACTGGTTCCTGACAGAACTGTCCTGATAAAATAATATGAATTTGAATGACATACTTGATCTTTAAGAAAAATATCAGCACTCCTATACCTTTTCTCAGATGTATAAGCAACAGGGAGCTATTTGGTTACATGTGTGTTTTGTACATCTTTCAGTAAAACCAGAGACTGAACAGGTACAGAAGGAAACGAATGCAACAGTAAGGAGCATCAAATGGATGCTCTTTTTTCTTCTTTGGAGAAGTTTAGTTAATAAACTATTGAATGGCTTACAGTTGTTCATATAGATATTTTTTATATCTGAAATAAACAATATAGTTAATATCCTTCTTTCTATAAATAAATTAAGTTTAATTGGATACAAATACCAGTAAAATATTCCTTCTGCTTTTCTATTTCTGTGAAAGAATACAATACAATGGAAAATATTTAAACTAAAAATGATGGTGTATGAGCTAATTCAATAAATAATTGTTGAGCTCTCTTTCTATATATTTTCTCCTCCTTTTGAAGTGTTCTTTTACTGTTTAAAAAAAGTTTTTCTCATGCTCCTTTCCTCTCAGATGGGAACCCATGGACTAAATACTGCTCCAGTTTATACTAGTGCAAATCTGAAGTAATTACACTGACTTACAGTACAAGTCTGATATAACTTCTTTTTAATCATAGGACAAAAAAACAAAAGCAAACCTCACTGTTGCAGTTAAAAAATGAAAAGCAGTGTTGGTTAATTCTTAACCAAAACAACTGCCAGAAGAGAGTTGTCTTCATGAGTTTAGCATCAACATAAAGAACATCTATAACATTCTTTTAAAAATGTAGATAGTTATGGGTCTTATCCTTCTTAATCAGGAAGAATTTCTGTTGTCTTCAATGGAAGTTTCACCTGACATACTAATGTAGGATCAGATTCTTGAATACAAAACAAAACAAACAAACTGTATTTACTAGTATAAATCATACACCAAGACACCACTTGTTTTACTCGTCTATTTTTTGACTACTGTAACTTCCCAATTAAGTTATTCTGGGCTTGATTCAACTCCTACTGAAGTTATTATATTGTCTTTCCAATGACTTAACTTAATGGAAACTGACTTGGACCCTTTTTTGGTGAAATCTTCTCATATTTGTTTTCAATCCAGTGGTGATTTTTTCTAAGTTAGCTTAAGAGCTCATTCAAGTATTTAGAAAATATTACAGCATGCTATTTTATTTGTTTATTTTAAGAAATCATTAGTTAAGGCACTAGCCGCTTTCTTGGGCAGCCCTGATCACTTATATTTTTTATCTTTTTCTAAAAATGTTAAACCTCCAGTGTGAAATACACCATAAATGAAGATGAAGGCTTTGCCAAATTTATAGTGACAAAGACATCTGAAAATTTATTGTGCATCTTCCTTATTTTAACTTGTACCCTCGTATATGCAAGAGGAATATGCAGACATTTTAAGTTCTCCACCATGAAAATAAATGGATGATTATTTTAACAGGTACACATTCAAATAAGCACTTGGATCATTTCAAATAAATGTTTGATAAATTTCAAAACATTTCAAAACAACTCAAAAACACACTGTTTGAGAGTTTCCTTACTCTGAGAACCCACATTTGAAAGAACACAATTCTACATATAAAAAATTGAATTTTAAGATAGACCATTGATATCTATGTGGTTATTTCAATTTACATGGTTGTAATAAAATCAAACCCCTAAATGTACAACCATCAAAAACAGGCTTTTTATTTTCTCTTGATCTATCTGTTAATCACGATCAAATGCAAAATAAAAACAAGACAATAAAAACATAAACACAAAATAAAGGCTCAGATCTGAATAAATTCAAAATTGTAGTTGGTACAGTAACTGCAATTTTTCATTGTTATCTCCAAAGTGAGCTCTCAGATATGCTACTGAAAATCTGGAGTAACCACTGGAGCAACTCTGGAAATTCACTGGTGTGACAAGGCCAGAATCTGTGCAAGTTAACACCATATAAAGTAATCCAGAATTCTGCATATGCACAAGGGGGCTGAGTTATTGTTGCTGTGGGAACTGTAACTATGAATTTCCTGGCTTGCATGTGATTCAAATTTCAGCTTTAACGCTGCATTAATGTAGCTTTTCACACTTGACAAATACATATGGTATATTTAGCTCAGAGATTCCCAAATGGAATAAATTGTTTCCTTTAATTCTCAAATTTAAAAAACCCAAAAATATTTTTAAAAGGCAAAAATATATACACCAGACTTCATCATTTAACTACAGTACACTGACTAGTTCCAAGTGATTCCACCCCCACACTTTACATTCAAACTGGTGGCCAATATCTCAATGTACCTGAGACAGCTAATTTAAAAAGGAAGTGGTCAAAGTCATGCTTTTTTGTAAACTTCAAAGGTGATCCCTCTCCTTCCTCCTCTTTACATTTTACTGTCTGGCTTTCTGCCCATCCTGCAGCTGTTAGCTAGGCCTGTGTTTCATGGCGTCAAACCTGCCTCCTCACGGTCCATAAAGTTACAGCAGGGATCGTGATATGCAGGTGTGGAAAAGGGAGAAGTGCAGGATGAGCCTGTTAATGATTTTTCTGGCACCCCATGCTGAGTTACTGAAGAAAGGGAGCAGCTTGCAGAAAAACGATTCTTTGTTTGCGAAGGTGTTCTCAGCCATATTACTTCTCCCACAGCAAAGGTGTTGTCTTTTTGCTTTAAGAGCGGTTTACAGAAATTATTCACCTTTTATACAGCTTTTAAAAAATGCTTTGAGGCTTTAATTAGACACAGTAATTGCATCACACCACTATGAAGACTTTTACTTTCCATTTAACCTCCAATTAGATGATTCAATGATCTTTTTCGGTGATAAGTCTACATAATTGAAGCTGGCGGTTTAACAGAAGAATAAAGACAAAACTCAAAATTTGCCAGAGCTAGTTTATGTCAAAAGCCATGGTCTGGAGTCCTAACACACATTTATAATTTGCTAATGTACATCAAATATCCCAGCTTTAAACATGTTCATTTGCTGTTTTGTTTAAGATATAGTTAATAACTAAGGTTCTGATTAACTTAACTTTAAGCATATGCTTAAGTGATTTCCAAAGTAAAGTCTAATAGATCTGCAGATTTACTACATGTTCCAGAGGGGCAGCCATATTAGTCCAGATCAGTAAAACAAACAAGGAGTCTTGTGGCCCTTTTAAAGAGTAACGAACTTATTTATCACATGAGCTTTCACGGGGAAATCCCACTTCATCAGATGCATTAAATGGAAAATACAACATGATGAGGAATATATAAATGCAAAGAAGGTATGACCTTGAACTTCAGTGCAGGCTAGCAAAGCATGTATATAGTCAGGATCCTCAGCATGTTTGTCACTGGTCTACATGCCCAGGCCACTGCACCTACTTTGCCATATTTAGTTATGCGAGGTCAGATATGTCTATCTGTGTGCTGCAGTGATCCATTAGACTGCAGAGCAGACATACCCAAGTAATTTAGGAGCCTAGCTGCCACTGAAAGCCAATGGGATTTAAGCTCAAGTAATTTAAATGCTTTTGAAAATTCTGCCCCAAAGGCAGTGTTTAGCTGCTACTTAAATGGGAGCTTTTGACATTCAGCATTTTTTAAACTTTTCAGTCCAGTTGTTTAGATGCCTTAGTAGCTGATGTTAATAAATAAAAAATAATTTAGTAAATAGCATTAGGCAAAGTTTGAGAGCTTGCTGGACATTTAGTGGGGCTATTGAGATACGCAAAGAGCACACCACTACTCTCCAAATGTTGTCTATGTCAACTGTAAGATCGTCCAGGCAGGGATCTGTCTCCTTGTAGGTCTAAAAAATAACTATTTTTAATATAATGATCCAAAATTGAAGTAAGGAACAACAGCCTGTCTGCACTGCATAAGGAACTACTAAAGACACATGACCTGATGCTGACCTCAGTTAGGACTATGTGATTGTAGTGCTTTATAAATCTGAAAATAAACATATTACTTTCAAGTTCCAGTATGTCACTCACTCACAACTGGTAATGGAGTTATCTTTCTTTCCAACCCTGGGGCCTCCCCAATCAATCACACCCTCAGATACCCGATACAATTCTCCTGGAAATTAACTGAATCATTGGTGACCTGCTCTCTTAATCCATTATTTTCTTGGATGAGAGAGGGTAGTTCTATCTTCTAAAGCTGCAACTCCAAAAAAAAAAAAAAAAAAGTGACGTTCATCCATATTCAGGACAGCACTTAGGCGTGTAAACTTAGTCATTGAGGTCAAAAGGATTTAAGCACACTTTAAAGTTAATCACAGACTCAATCAAAATCTTGAATAAGAAGTTCTCCAGAATTAGGGCCTACATCAGGCAATAGGAAAATTTAAAACACATACATACATTATCATTATTTGTTTGTATCATCATATCCACAAAAATGACTAGGGGGCTGGAGCACATGACTTATGAGGAGAGGATGAGGGAACAAGGCTTGTTTAGGCTGCAGAAGAGAAGAGGGGGGGGGAATTTGATAGCAGTCTTTTAGCTACCTGAAAGGGGCATTCCAGAGATGATGGAGCTAGGTTGTTCTCAGTGGTACTAGATGACAGAACTAGGAACAATGGTCTCAAGTTGCAATGGGGGAGGTCTAGGTTGGATATTAGGAAAAACTTTTTCACTAGGAGGGTGGTGAAGCACTGGAGTAGGCTGCCTAGGGAGGTGGTGGAATCTCTATCTTTAGAGGCTCTTAAGGTCTGGCTTGACAGATGCCTGGTGGGGATGATTTAGTTGGGGTTGGTCAAACTTTGAGCAAGAGGGTTGGGAACTAGACCTTAAATCCTTTCTAATCATCATCTCCTATGATTCTACATCTCCTAGGGAACTTAATCATGATGAACCAGGACCCCATTGCAATAGAGACAGAACAAAACGACAGTGTCTCTGAAGAGCTACATATTAGCAACATGACCACATGGTCTGTAGTCAGACAGGAACACTTTTTTTCAAGCCACAGAGAAAAGTACATTCCATTGTTATAAAAGCAGAATGGATGATAGATAAGAACATAATAATACATATCTCTGTGGGACAAATTATGATCCTACTAAAATCAATAGGAGTTTTCCATTGATTTCAGTAGGACCAAGATTTGATCTTATATCTGAGCAACAGCAAAGGGACATTTTCTTCCACACGGAAGGATTTCAGTTTACCCCTTTCAATTAGAAATGAAATAACATCAATGAGTGCTCATATGCAGGTTCTACAGTTAAAAAAAGACAGCAGCCAAAGTTCCTGATATTCAAGATTGCCACTGGCAAGCCAGCGTAGTGTAGGTATTGCTCTTCCTGACACTCAGACAGGCACAAAAGAAGACTATTTGGATTCTGATCCTCCAAAGACTTTTGTACGTGTTTAACTTTATCTCACTAAGAGTAGTCCTAGTGGCCTTTGAAGTATCAGTGCTTTATCCCTTCCAGCCCTATGGATTGATTGATTGATTGATTTGTTAATGTTAAAAGTCACAGTTACGCTCTGGCTAACTTTTACCCCGATTTTAACTTGATATCTGATGACAAATTAATAAAAGCCTTTAGGTTGGCAGTGTAGCAATTAAAGACTAACATATTTAGGGTTTGAACCTAACAACTGCTCTGATTTGCTGTTACTATATGACCTGATCCTATGTTTTACACCCCCTTGCATTTATTTTCATTCCATTCTATAAGTTCACCCATTTTCAAAGCATCTGACAAAGTGGGATTTTCTCCCACGAAAGCTCATGCAAAAAATAAATCTGTTAGTCTTTAAGTGCCACATAGCTCCTTGGTTTTTTTTTGCTGGACTAGACTAACATGGCTTTCCCTTTGGAAAGTGTAGTAATTGCAATTCATGGTGGTTGCTTTGCATAATATGGATTACAGGAAATAGTAGCTTTTAAGCCAGTTGTATTTTTTAGGGATGCACCTAATGCCCTGAAAAGACATAAAAAAAGAGCTGGGTTGCAGCAGCAGATTTGAAAGAATTGTAAAAGATGCCACACAGCACTGCTGATCTAAGAGCCTTTCCCCCAGATCTTGAATGAGTCTTTTTTATTTACATTTCATTCCTTTCAAAAAAAAAAGTCTACCCAGATCTTTGAGTCATGTACAAATATTATAAAATCCACAAGTATTTGGGTGAATGCTTTTACTTGGTCTGTTTGTTTTTAATCTTCCAAATGTCAGTGCCTGTGAGAATAAAAAAGCCTCGAAAAGTGTCTTGATAGTCAGAAAAATGCTGTGTTATGCTAATTATTTCACAGTAGTTCTAGAGGTTGGAATTAGGATCTGGCCCCATCGT
Source organism: Podocnemis expansa (assembly GCA_007922195.1). NCBI lineage: Eukaryota > Metazoa > Chordata > Testudines > Podocnemididae > Podocnemis > Podocnemis expansa. Next base: position 32,854,196 of record ML681972.1, on the reverse strand, counting down.
GTTAGGTTCTGCACAAACACATAATAAAAGAGTCTCTGTTCTAATAAGCTTAAAACTATCAGTGCCCTGTCTATGCTGGTATTATCATCACTGCTTGTCTTACTGGAGTTGCTCTGGTAACTGTGCAATGGTGAGAGATTTCTTAAGAAAGGCTAACTCAGACACTTGAGGTTCAACCAGCTACCCCTGGCAATCAACCATGTTCTCTGAAATGGTGCAGAACACAGTTTGGTTCTGTCTACACTTGCAGCAAAATCATTTCCCGCACCAGTTTAACTACACCAATTGTTCACAGCAGGTGTTAACACCAGATACATTTCCAAGCTGGCATAAGGCTCATAATCATTAAGCATTTCAAACTGGCCACAGTTAACAACAGAAATGTAAAGGAAAAAAAAGAAAACGCAGCTATTTGCTCTTGATCATATAAGGACACATCCCAGTTCTGACATCTATGTATGGACTGTCATCAAGTCCTTCTGCCTGGTACTACAGCAAAACTTGCTCTTCCCAGCGTGCCACAGAGATGGGCTGGTGCCAACACTGAAAAGCAAAAACTGCCTAGGTCAGGATCAGGAATGGAATTTATTGTGTGTGTTAGTGTAGAGCAGAAGAAAAGGGAGAAGAGAGGACACTGTGAAGAAAATATTGGCTCTATATTCTTGCTGAGAAATATCCCAAACTGGTTTCTCAGATGTCAGAAGAATAAAATGTGCTCACATGAGTAACTGCCTTTGCCAGCCCCTTGACCATCAGCCTAAGCTTTATTTACCCATCCTGCTACAGTCCATAATGATCCCCCTTTTCTGTTTGAGTGGTCAAATTTTAACAGCAAAGTGTGAGAAACTAAATCTACTTTTAAACCCAGCAAGTGGCAGTAAACTTTGTTCCATACATAGAAGCCACCTGGTTATACCAACTGGCTTCTTTTGGTCACGTCAAAAATGTTTCCCAAACCCTTATTTTACATACCTCGGGAAAAGTAGTATAACCAAACTCTTTTGGGCAGGGACTTTGTTCTTGTGAGTTTGGACAGAAGCTAGTGAACTCTGAATACTATTACAGTAAAAATAATCACTGAAAATGGAGAAGAAATATAGCTCAATGGCTAGGATGTTCGTATGAGCCACAAAAAAGATGAATACAGTTCCCTGCTCTGCCACACACTTCTGATGTGACACTGGGCAAGTCACTTAGTCTCTCTGTGCTTCAGATTCTCATCTGTCAAATGGGGTAACAGCACCTTCCTAGCCAATGGGTGTCCTGAGGATAGATAGGGTAAAAATTTTGAGGTGGTTAGAGAGCATGATGGTGGTGGAGGTCACAGAAATGAGAAAATAAATGTCTTAGGAGAGACAACAGAAAATGTGAACTGTTCTACAGAATTCTTGAATAAGCCCATAATATTCCATAGAGGGATAACATTCTCTATTCAATTCTACAGGCCAGTGTAAAATTTTTATGGAAAAAATCTCAGTTCTCTCAGATTCTGTGGTTTCTAAAAGTAATTTCTATAGAGCCTTATTGGTTTCATCATTATTAAACTCCATAGGACTTTTTCATAGGCAGTATATTCAGATTTAATACAAAGTTCTTTGTAACTCTATATCAGATATGATTTCTGTCAATCATTCACATTTCTCCAACATTTAATATCATTGTATTATAAAATAGGCTGGTTAACAAAAACTCCAACCCTGCATCCACATAGCACAAACAGACAAGGACAGAATTGGTTTGCCCTAACAAGTTCTCTAGGGCCCCAAATTCCTATGGTTTCCATGATTTTAAATTCATTTAGGGATGTGAGCAACTCAGGGGTTTATCATACATCATCACAATATCTGAATCCCTCCCATGTAAAATCGATAGCATTATTGAATATGGAAGTTTACACATCTCATGATTTTTAAATGCTCAGGGTTGGCAATATTGTGGGATACACCATGATAAAGGGAAGAAGGTCTGCAAGACAGTAGAAAAAATAATCTTATCTGCAGCTTCATGACATTTTTTGTCTCCAAACATCCTAAACTACAAAGACAGACACTTCAGAAAGGAATCTAAGGGAAGATTTGGGGTGGCTCTGCACATTGAACTGAAAGAGACAAATTGAATAAAAGTGCAACTGCATCACTCTCCACAGACTAGAGGAGAAAAATGAATTGTGGTGTAAAATCAAGAGATCTATCTGGTGTTCACATTAAGAGCCTTTATACTTCAAGTCTCAGTTGTCACCTTTGCTCAGCCAGAATGAAGGGTTCATCAGTCAACACAGCTGGTCAACCTTTTTTCTTCAAACAACTGTTTTTAAGTGGGGAGGGGAGGAAAAAGATTCAGTTGAAAACTCTCAAAAACAGAAAACTTCTGAACACTTTATGATTTTCTCAAAATTTGCTGTTTTCAAAATTTTCAAACAGAGAAGTTTGTTCCCTTCTTTCTTTTCCACTGTCAGTTTTGACTAATCACAGTAGTTACTCAGTGAGATTTAAAACAAAAAACAAAAAACTTTTTTTTTGTTTGTTTTGGAAACATTTTTATTTTGAAGTTTTAAGAAGTACTTTAGAAAATTACAATTTCAAATGTGAAAAATCTATTAAATTCTATGGAAAACTGTTTTTAAAAATCAGTCAATTTTGAAAATCAAAGGAATGAAAACACTTCAGTAATGCTCATGATTTCCCAGTCTTCCCCCATTTTTAAATCAGTTTTGGCCAGAGAAATTGACTAAAAATAATACAGAAGTTCCAAAACTGGTAACAGGATAGCAGCTATAAAATCAATGGACACCAAATTAGAAATCCTAACTGCTCTGACTGTTAGAACTGGACAAATGTGCAGAAGGAATTAAATAGAAAATAGAGGAGGTAGAAATTAAACTGCAAGTCCCTGAAACAGTGATCAAAAATTACATCCATGCCTCAAAAAACCCCAACCAAACCTGTAGAAGCAAGTCACAGAGCGTATGTCAACTAAACTAAGCTTTTGAGTCTCTCTATGGGGCTAAAAAGAGCAGTGTAGACATTTAAGGCCCTATCCGACTTGCCAGGTTTCAGGGCTGGACTCCAGCCCAAGTTGGAACATTTGCACTACCATTTTAGCATATAGCAGGAGCTGTGGGATGCTCGGTCACTTGATATAGGCTCTGAGATTCTCTGCTGCAGGATTTTTTGTTTTGTTTTGTTTTGTTTAGGGCGTGGGTGTTTTCTTTTTGCCATGTAGACATCTTCAAAGAGAGCAAGGACTTCATAGACAAAGCAAGCTAATTAGATCTTCCTTCATGCTCATCTTTCTGGACCCTTTTTTGTCAATAGCAATCTGAATGAAGCCAATCCTCTATTTAAGAGTGATCTCAGAGTGCAGTTAAATACGTCAAAACTAGAAGTAACTGGACAGAATTCCTCTTTGGAGCGTCAACTCCTCTTCTGCTATCATCAGTGGTGAACCATGACTTGACTTAGCTTTTCATAAAGGCAAAGTCCAAGCTCTAATGTTCTTTTGCATTTTGTCCACATCACTTATTATTCCTTAAAAACAGACCTATTGGACAGCCACGGATTATTATGAATAGTACTTATTAGCTGTTTGCAGTAATGCTAATCGTTTTCCAGACATTCAAGAAAGGACTACTGCTGTTCCAAGATCACAACGTAAGAATGAACAGACAGTGACAAAGGTCAGGGAATGGGCACAAACAGTGATTTTAACACCAGTCAATGTAATTCACTGTAATCAGCACAGCAGAAGTGGAATTTAAAGTCTCTCCAAAAATACGGAAACAGCCCTGTGAATGAATTCGGGGAAGCTGTACAACGTTGCATGGACATAGGCAAAAAGGCATTTGTGGGAGAAGCTAAGAAATGGTTGAGAATACTGGCAGAGCAAGACAACACAAAGTCCAACAAGGAAGCTTACAAAGGGAGGAGAAAAGTTATGCAGAGCTTTGAAGATAACAAAATAGCTTAAATCTGATGCAACAGCAGATGAGGAGCTATTTAAGGAATTTCAAGATGGGAATGGCATAATTAAATCAACAGGCAAGGAAGATTTTAGCAACTGTATTTTGTATCAGAAGAAAAACTTGTGTTATAGAGAAGAGGGTGTTGCATTAGTTAAGATGGGACACAGAGAGAGATTTAGCTGAGAGAATAAAATAAAAAGGTGATTTTAGACACAGCTTCATCTAAATATCTGTTTACCAGAACAATGTATAATGCAGGACTGAGGAAAAGAATTTAAAAAACCCAGTTACTAACCATCCATAACAAGAATTCTTCCCCAGGAGGCTATGGCCCCACTTCCACGTCTTGGTGATGCTGGGGAATAAGGGACTGTCAACAAGCCTATGACAACTGCATCAAGACCACAGCAGGCTTGCCCCTGGATGGCATCATGATGAAGCTTAATGTGCCATGCTCCTCTCTGCCCCAGTTACACTGGTTGATGAGGATCTTGAGGGGTCAGTAGACTTGAGAGGGACAGCAAGTCCTTTGCTGCCTGGAAAGCCTTTAGCATTGAACAGGTCAGCAAACATCTGACACAGTGGCTGTTCCCAGGAGTTGGTGGTTAATTAGGTACCAAACTCAGTTCTTTAGAGGGAGTCAGTGGAGGTGCCAGAGGCTTAGGGATGACAAATAGCTCAATACTAACAACTCTCCAATGGTTCCTTCTCTGCACCAGAGAATGCCCTTTCTTGATGTGTTGTTTATCATGCCTTGTCCTCCACACCAGGGATGGAAAGCAGTGCTGGAAAAAGCATGATGCCAGCAGAATGTTTCACACTGATGCTGCAGTGCCTGGCACTCAGGGCCAGCTCTACTGTGAGGCAAGAGACAGACATGGCTTCAGGTGACAGTTCTTAGCCCCCCTGAAGATCAGGCTGGCTGCCGCCTCTTCAACTCTTTCCTAGCAGTTCAGGCACCGTTAGTCAACCTGCAGGTTAAGTCATGTTGGCAGAGTACACTTCAAATCCCTCTGCAGGCAGACACTGGAGATTTATGCATTTTGGAAAGCCATTTTCAACCTCCATTAATGAGATGGGGGGGCGCCAAATCAAAATTTGGCTTGGGCCGCCACAATCCCTTGGGCCGGCCCTGCTGGCACTATTCAGAGAGGCTCAGCTCCAAGGCTGGTCTGAAGGCCATATCCATGAGAAGGGCCTTAAGCCAAATGTCTCTTATCTTTTCTCATGCAAGGTCAGAAGTCCCTGTGCATCTGGCACTTCTCCTTAACATGAGACTGTCCAGGTACTTAAGGCAGCTAGACTATGGGTCACTCACTAGTATCAACTTATTGCTCTAGGCACATGACTTGAAGCACAGAGAAAAGTCCCTTGACAACAGGGACAACTACTAATGCTAATATATACATTAACTCTAACTAAGAACTGTATCATATATATTGTATAACTATAAGCCCAAACCACTGGGAAAGAAACCTTGCCATGGCATGAAGGGTCATTCCAGCAAGCATCATGGGTGATAAGACAGAACTGAGAGGATGTGGACTCAGCAGCACCCCTTATACCAGCAGATCCATGTGCAGCTCCAGAGGGCACTAGAATGAGTCCTCCCACAGTTATCACTGAGGGAAAAAACTCCAGCAACCGCACACACAGCATGCACACAGCTGCTATGGAATGGATGTGAGCAAGAACTCAAAAAACTGCTATGCACTATTTCCCTCCATACAGAAATCATTGGTGCATTTGCCTTTTTGGAACTCATGTATATGTCTCTCCTTTTAGAGCACCTAATATGTGACATACCATATATTTAATCAGAAGTCATGAGACGAAAAACTTCATTTGACGGTTTGCAGGAGTAGCATTGTCATTGAGTGAAAACCATCCTTATGCGCAGAACTTGGAGAAAGCCTATGCACCATTTATGTTAAGTGATAGACCTTGGGCTTTCCCTCTGGACAGGACTGTGCTTCCCCCTTTATGTTTTCTGCATGTACGAATAATGTGCAGTTGATGTCGTAAAACTTGACTGAAGTGGTTTGGCGGCATTTGAATTTAGAAAAGTAACCAACAGATAAAATGGGGAATTTCTGGTGATGATTCAGCAAGAATAAAAAGCATTTAAAAAAAAGTTACCAGTTCAGTGACAGGAGATACACTGCAATTTAGTCTATATTCCTTCTCAGACCAATATGCAGCTGAAGAGAACTTGAAAACCAAACAAAGTAAAACAAAAGACCAAGATGTATTCCTCATGTGACACCACTGAAGCTAATGGACTCAGGTCAGGGAGGAACTGTCCTTTACCTCTGGCACTCTGCCTTGGCTTGGTGACCTAATTAGCAAGCTGAGAAATTCAACTGAAAGGATGCAACAAGGACCAGGGTACCTACCTTAGGAAATACTTGCTCAGTTTCTTCTTGGGCCTTTGTGCATTGACTTGAATGATGAGTTGGAGGCTGGTGGGACATTGAGCCTGGTAGAGAAGCTGAGCTCTGTAAGAGAGTGAATGTAAACTAGGAATGGTATGTCTTTATAATTGTGCATGAAAAGCAAATGCCTAACCAGTTATTTCATTGTGGATTTGTGTATTCATCAGTGCTGTATCATTTTGAAGTATGCAGTAAACGAGAAAAATAAAGAGCAGTGCTGACACAGAGGTCTGTATTTGCAAAACCCTATCTCACTTGAACAAGTCAAGAGTACTGAACAGGGCCACTTAATAGTCCCAACATTTCATTGTTATTCACCATTATATTCTGGGAACAGATCCTGATTTCAAATACACAAGCATAAACTCAGAGTACGTGTAGTTTCACTGGACTTGCTCAGGATTTACTCTTGTATAATGTACAGCACATTCTGTTTTAAATTGACAGTTAGGCTATATTGATGCTATGACGTATGGACTGATTCTCTGCTTGTGAACACACAATGTTTTTGTAGTAGCACAGGTAGTGGCAACAAACGAATGGCTGAACTGTGCTAAGTAAATACCTATCAGAAACTGGTGGGTATTTACTTGCCACAGCTCAGTGGTGCCTTTGCTTCCATTATCTGTACCACTGTGATTATGCTGCTATTTTTACTCACAGTAGCTGAATGAGCCTGGGAATCACACTTCTAGTCTGTAAAGCAGACATAGTTTTATTTAAACATACAAAAGAAATTACCCATTTAGTTTCACTATTTCAGGAATGACACCCATTTTTTATCAGCATTTTTATTTTGGTCACAAAGGTGGAAAAGTAAGACACAATGACAACTGATAAGATTTGGCTCAGGTGCTAAGAGCCAGAACAAAACACCATGACTCCTTGAAGCCATATGCTCAAAACTGATTCTGGTCAATTCAGTCTTTCATACTTCTATATTTAAGCTAATTTTGAGGTACAATGGAGCATGAAAAAGAGTAAGACAACAAGACTGTACCTCAAGCAAAAAATAGGTGTAGTTTGGATCAGATGCCACTGGATTTTGTGCAATGATTCAAGTCAGTTTCTTATTTATTTCAAATCAGTTTGCCAACCCCTCCTTTATCTGAAATACCTTAATGTAAAGAAATTAAAGGATATGAATATAATTTATGTCAGTCAAAGTGGAAAATTAGGTTTTGGCAAACAAATTTGAACTCATTCTTTGATGAGATTACGAGATTAGTTGAAAAAAATAACTGACTAGATGTAATACACTTAACTGCCAAGGGAAGTGTAATATATGTAAACCTCAGTACGGCACTTCACTTCGAACTGCACAGTATTCGAATTTAAAAAAAACACTATACAAGATTATACAGCACACATTAAATGGATGAAGAACTGTCTAACTGACATATCTGTAGTCATCAATTGGGAATCACCACCAAATAGGGGTGCTTCTAGGTGAGTCCTACAATGATGGATTCTATTCTATTGATTTGAGGATTTTATACTATTTAACATTTTCATTAGTGATTTGGAAGTAAATATAAAAATTATTGCTGCTAAAACTGCAGCTACCACAAAGATTGGCAGACTGGTGAATAATGATGAGGACAGGGAGATCATACAGGGCAAATAAAGCCAAATGAAAAGTTATACATCAAGAAGCAAGGAATGCAGTCTGTACCTGTAGAAAGGGACATTGTATACTGGAATGCAGTGACCCTGAAAAGAATTGAGGAGTCATAGAGAACAAACTCAATATGAGCTCCCAATGCAACACTCTGCCAACAAGGGCCACTGCAGTATTTGGATGTAAAAACAGAGTTGCAATGAGCAAAGTTATTTTACCTCCATATATTCCACTGTACAGATAGATACGGGAGTACTGTGTACAATTCCAATGTCCACATTTCAAAAAGGATGTTGAAAAACTGGAGAGAGTGCAGAAAAGAACCCCAAAAACTATTTTGGGATGGGAGAAAATCCTTTATAGTGAAACACCTTCAAGAGCTCAATCCTCTCAGTTTATCAAAAAAAGACCAAGAGATGACTTGATTACAATGTATAAGTATCCTCATGGGGAGAAAATACCAGATACTAAAAGGCACTTCCATCTCGTGGAGAAAGGCATACCAACTGGCAGTGCCTAGAAGCTGAAGCCAGACGAATTCCAACTAGAAATAAGTCATACATTTTTAGCATTAAAGGTGATTAATGGTTTATTGGAATAAACAACTAAGGCAAGTGGTCGTTCTTCCTCTGTTGATTTATTTAGATCAAGCCTGAATGCCTTCCTGAAGATGTGCTTTAGCCAAACAAAAGTTATTGGGCTCAGTGTAGGAGTAACTTGGTGAAATTAACAGCCTGAGATGTATAGGAGGTCAGAATGATCTAATGGTCCCTTCAACCTTAAACCATAAGCCTATGACTAAAGAAAGAACATACAGAATGAGGTCATAGGAAGAGAGCATCTTACGAGCTTTTAAGAGAGTCCTCTAAGACAAGCAAGCTTATGAATTATATTGTTACTAAGTTTGTAAAGTAAATTCACAATGCTGGGTCCTCTATCAGAATTATTCAAGTCACTAGATTACTGTCCTGGTTTCTATCTACAGACAAAACAACTACAAACATCCTTATTACAGCAGGCAGTTTAAGCACAAGACCAGCTGAACAAAGAGAGAATGCAGTGTATTAGCCTCGCTGATTTAGTGCCAGATGTTAGCCGTCTATTTTACTTTGCAAATAATAAACTGGTTTTTGTCCTCAGAAGCCCACTACAGCAAGCAAACAGAGTTGAAAAAAGAGTGGGGATGCATTTACAGTGACTCCAACTGTATGTACACCCAGTAGTTCTATGTCAAATTCATGTTTTGTATTCATTGTCAACTGTGAGATTTACACTTTATTAAACACGCATGTTTAGATAGCCTACATAAAGTTCAAGGACAGAACAATCTCTCAAAATACTGAACAGAATGATCATTTCTGTAGCCTTAGTTTATTAAACATAATGCTTTTGCTTTAACTTCATTCCAGTAAGAAAAGTATTCTTGCCAGAATGTAAAATGTGGATGATTTGCTGCAAGAGCATCTGTATCATTTTAATAGGTGCCACAACAGCAAACAGGGATTATGACACAAACACTTTGCCTAAGAGGCTCAGGAATGATATATCGACTTTTGCTCTCCATAGAAGCATATTTCCATAAACTTGTTCATAACAGAGAGACTCTACCTGGATGGCAGAAAATCTGATAGACCACTCAAGTAGCTGAACCGGAAAGCCAAAACAGGATCATTTGTTCTCCCTCAAATCACTATTAAAAGTCATGTTTTTAGAGTAATACAAGAAAACAACAGGCAGGATATTGTATTTAATTGAGTAAGCTGCTCTAAAACCAAACAATTTAAAGGATCGCTTCAAAGAAACTACTGAATTTGGCAGGGCTCAATTCAACAACCAAACAAGCCAGGCAAATGACCCATTGAACCAGTTGTATTTTGTTTTGGACAGTAATTCACACCAGTACTGAGTGAATGTAAAGCAAGTACACTTCATATTCATGTAAATGACTGAAGATGATGTAGTGCATCACAGACTCCACGCCTGAGATCGTCCCTCTATTAAAGTCACAGTCAAACAAGAAATGAATACCACTTGCTTCAGCAAGTGGGTAGTGACTCCCTCTGCCTTTCAGGGAAGACAGCTATAGAAGCACGGAAGATTTTAAAAGGGAAGAAAGCTGAAAACATTAACAAACCAAAATAAAGTTGAATTTATAAGAGAAGTAATGGGAAAAAAGAAGAGGCCAATCATAAACAGGAGAATGGAAAGAACAATACAACAAGCACACTGCTGAGTTTTCTGGAAAAGAGCAGCATGGATGAGGTTTGATTTTTACATTACCTGCTGCAGTGTCCTGTAAGTAAACACAGTGCCTTACTTTTTGCTTAAGATCTCTTTCAGGAGAGATTTTTGCACTCAGCAGCCAAAGTGTGCCAGCACTGGAGTGAGCAGTGTTATCGGGTGTTAGCTGCAGCACTCTGATACATCCTTGAGAACTAGCACATCATTAGTGATATTTTCACAACTGAATGTGTGGGTCTTAGGTCATATGCCAGACAAACCAAAGGATGCTTTTTGGAAGAGCAATTTCTTATTATAATCCTTTATATGCCCTTTTTGCATTTGATTTCAGCTTTACCGTTGAGGTAATCAATGAACGTCTGATAAGGACTCTCTGTTGCAATTGTGTTTCGCAAAGGTGTGTGGTGGCAATTCCTGGTTATCTGAACAAATGATACGGGTCAACACACTGAAAGTAAATTGGAAATGGGAATCCGTTTTGCAAAGTAATTGAGAACATTATAGATAAAAAGCCTGAGTCTCTGTTACGGTCTGTCTGCAGTGAACCACAGCGCAGACTTCTCATTTACTTTTCACACACACACACACACACACACACACACACACACACACACACACACTTTTACATTATTATATATTTTATAGCTTCCCCTGCAGAACAAAAATGCATGTAAATTATGTACCTGCACTATAAGCAGCAACTGTTATATATATTAGTGTTATGTAAGATTATGTATTTACTTCTACATGCACTAATAATAAAGTGGCCCCTTTTGTATGTTATGCTTCACCCACATATGTAACATTTATAAAAATAGATCATACTACCTACTTTTAGGAAATATGTGTCTTGTCCACATGGGATGTATTTTAGGTAACACACATACCTTTTATAATGGTTCTACATTCCCAAAATTCACTTCTCAGGTCAGCTCTCCAAGTTTCCAGCAGAGCTGAGAAATGCTCTCTGACATGGGTGAGACAGAATGTTATCACCAGGCAGCCAGTTTCAGATGGAGCAGTGAGAGTTCACACTAATAAAAGACTTGTCAACACAAGTCATTGCAATTCTTCTAGATCCCTTCCCACTGTCTGCTGGTTGAGCACCTGTCCCTGTTACACAGTCTTATGACTGTGTTGCAGATTGCTTAGTTAGAAACTCACTGAGAACTGTGGCCTTTATCAGCTACTGCTTGAGCATATACAATCTCACATTGTCACAACTACCAATAAATATTCTGCCTTTCCTTTCCACTACTCGCTTGTCTGGAATTTTACAGTATGGAAGCTCCAGTCAGCTATCTACACTCCTAGGCCATACGAATATTACAAAATCATGTCCAACTAACTTACTTTGCCATACAGACACTACAGATATTAAATCATTTGTGTGTACACACACTTGGCTTCTTGCACACATCCTTGCTAGAAATACTTGTATCTATTTTCTGTCACTACGGGACATCATGGCATGGCTCCTGACAGCCAGTTACAGTCAGCATAAACAATACAATATCTACACTGACACTCCATCAACCTAACTACATCAGCTGTAACTATACAATACTTGGGGAGGCAGCATTATTAAGTTGGTATAGAGAGGCACTTACGTCGGTGAGAACCAAATTTAAGTGAAGACACTTCCACAGCTAGGTCAATGAAGGGTCCCTTATATTGACTTAACTGTGTAGTGTGGACCAGACTTTAGAAATACGGTACCAGGACTCTCATCTTCCCTAAGTTAGCATTCAAGATATCAGATATCTCTGCATGGTATCCATGAAATGGCCAACATCACCTCTACAATCTTGTCTATACATATCATCCTCCCCTGATTAAGCAAGCATTCTTGGTTCTCCATGCATGAAGTTAACCACCATTGATTAATCAGGAATAAAATCGATGCACAGGTGCATCAGCAGAGTGTAAAGTCTGGCACACACTAGCATATTCCATTAACTGACTTGTATAGATAAAACAAACAAGGGGTCTGGTGGCATTTTTAAAGCCTAACGAATTTATTTATCACTTGAGCTATCATGGCAGAAAATCCCACTTGGTCTTTAAAAGTGCCACCAAACTCGCTGTTTGTTTTGCTGAACTAAAATAACATGGCTACCCCTTTGTGGCCTGTATAGATATTTTCTGGTGCACACTAAAAGTTCCCAAGTATGCGTTAATGTAATATTGTTCAAAATGGGACTATACAATGCTTGCTAGGGAACTTTTAGTGCATGCCAGCATAGTCCACATGGGCCAGTTAATACACAACATACTGGTGCAGACTAGAAGTTACATCCCACTGGTGCACATTCATGTACTGTGTGGCTACACACCAATACGGGGACTCTCTCACACACTGTATCTGAGATTCCCATAGAGAAGCACTTCCGCTGAAGTCAAGTCATGGTACTCTCTAGTCAGTTATGATCCTTACGAAAAACTGAAGCGTTCAATGTACAGTAGTTTTTAAAAACTTCTTTCAAAGTCTGTCTATACTGTAAAAGCTAAGTCGACTTAATAAAGTTGACTTAAAGTCAACTTTAAGTAGACCTTATTAAGTCGACTTAGTGAGTCCACACTACATTAAGTTGACTTTGTAAAGTCGACTTTAAATGGGTGCCCTGGCTTAAGTTGACTTTATAAAGTTGATTTAAAGGCCCCACTGCACTAAGTCGACTTTATTAAGTCGACTTAGTGAGTCCACATTGCCTTAACTCTAAAGTCGACTTTATAAGCGGAAGTAATAAAGTCGACTTTACCTGATGCTAAAGTCAACTTTATCACCCTGCAATGTAGACAGAGCTTTGTTTAAGTCGCTTTAAGGGCCCTTAAGTTGACTTAAACACACAGTGTAAACATACTGAAAATTAGCACACCTGTTCTCCTGGGGCTGAGTTTGGGACCATTACAGTCACACATTCACATTTATTTTCAAATTTCAATGTACAATATTTCATTTTCCTACTAATAGTATGAATTCGAGAATGGCAAAATAAGCTTCTCTTGACTTTCAGCCATTTAAAAACAAATAAAATGGCCTCAAAAACAAAAAAAGAGGCAATTTTACTAGTAACCATGTAATAACGAAGCATATGGAAAGACAGTCTTTGCAAGCTAGATATTAGTCACCTTCCCTTAGTCAAAGAAGCACAGCCACGTAACCTCTCTCGTAAGACCCCAACAGGGGCCAGAGCATCATCCTTGATGGGCTCCAGGAATGGTGCTGGTGTTTCTGGTGCCCCCCTGCAGCACAACAGACACTGGTGTAGACGAGTGACGTCATAGCATAGGTCCCCATTTTGGTGTCCCTCAAACGCTGGTACCCCCCGCAACACTTATCGGGCTTACCACATCGTGCTGGCCCGGATGGGCTCTTAGGGCTTGCACTCTGGCATATATCCCTGCTCTGTACAAACAATACAGCCGCACTTGCGGTCCCTTATAAACCAAGGCTCATTCCCTACTCAATTACAAATGTCACCAGTGCCTCAACTCCAGAAAATGGCTCCTTCAAATTTTTGTGTGTAATATGTGACACAGCATCAACCACTTCACTTCCTGAAAGCAATATATGAGGTCTTAGGCCCTGTCTACACACAAACTTACACACATTTATCTAAACCAGTGGAAAAAACATTCCCTTAGCTAAACTGATGCCAGTTTGCATGAAGACAGGACCTTAGACTGGGAACAACTTCCCCTTATGGAAAATGTAAAAAAAATCTGGGCCTTATTCTCTGCTGCCTTGTACCCTGTATGTTATTTACACTAGTGCAAAGTGAGTGTGCAGTGCTACCATTCTGAACCCCTACTGTTTTGCATAGGTGGAAATGATGATACAAGGTGCTAAACTCAAAAGAATCAAGTTCTGTGTAGAGAAACAATTGTATGTGTCATTCTACACCGCCCCCCCGGCCTGCTGTACTTCTCCAAAACCCAGGCCTCTTCAACATCCCCTCAAAATGAGCAACCTCCTTGTATCACCAATCACCTGAAAGTCTTAGCTTTTATTTTTCAATAATTATTTTTTCCAATTTCTAATAAATATTTTGATTGCATTTAATTTTTGTGTCTGTTAATGGTCTTCTGTCAGTGTAATTGCCTGAAGTTGGTTTTGAATTCATTTTCAAGTGGCACTTTCCCTTTTCATGTTTAAACAGTCACTTCATTTCTGTTTTATTTTTCTCTCACATCTCTGTAAACAATCTCTTCTGCTTCAGTCACGCTGATAATAACAAGGATTGAGCCAAGACATATTTGTCTTAAGCCAGGCAAACAGGGACCCATGTGGCCCACCTTTAGACTAGAGCAGGATAAAAGGCCAACATGGCCTTCTCACGGTTTGGTGACATATCCACTAATCCTCCTGCCATTTGGAAACAATTACAAAAGTCACCTGAAAATGTCTACGAGGAAGTTTTTAAGAAGAGATAAGAGGGCCAACATTCTACTGCAATTTATATGTGTGGAAATTGACAGTAGCTCCATTGGCTTCTGTGGAGTTATTCACAATTTACAATGATGCAATAAGTGCAGAGTGTGGCCGTCAGTGTTGACAATCAAGAGGAAGAAGAGTTTGCCAGTGGTCAGTAGAACAGAACATAGCAAGTTTTCATGCAAGTACATGTTGAGAAGGTGGATTGTTCACCAAGTGCAATGCACAATTGTATTTATATGACTCTGGCTCAACCCAAGTAAATCACAGATGACGTATGAAGAAAGGGGTTACCCCTGAGAAGCTCTGTGACAATGTCCTCATCCTCTACAGGGATAGCCACTTTCCAAGCACCAAGGTAGCACTGAAGTCCTTAAGTCTTCTTGGACTCAGCATTGCTCCTGCATACTCCTATAGTAATAGTGATGAGAGATGCCTCCTTTTAAATTCGGCTAATCAAAAGTGTGTACTCATTCCTCTCAGACCAGGACCTTATTATTGATTCAGGCTTTTCTCCATACTAGATGCAGCATATCATACTCTGAACTAACTATTGGGGTAATGGGGAAACCTCCACTGGAACAAAATGCAGACACATAGCTTTTGATATAAATCCAGCACATCACACTGCAGTCCAACAACTTCCTTATTACATTTCACATCCACTGCAAGGTCCTGACCCTACAATTGCCTTAGACATCTTCGTAAGACCCAGTCCGTCATGTCTACCCCTAACAAGCTGAGACAGCTCTACTTTATAATGACATAAGCTGAAAGACTCAAAGTTGAACTTTCACAAGCAAAGGGCAGTGCAACCCTTTACCATTAAAGATGATGACAAGCTCAAAGCTGACCAATTTTGGAGTACAATGGAAGAGCCATCATTTTGTCCAAGCCTTCCTCTCAGAAACAATGGTGGAAGAATGCCTAGGCAACATCTCTTATCAAGGAAGACACAAAAAGAATTAGAGAGTGGTGGATACTTTATGGACAGGATTCCTGAAACAGTCAATTTCATAACTTGCATCTAGATACTATGATGATGCGCATATTAGAAATGCAAATATAAGGAAAAAAAGATATTCTGATAATTACAGGTAGAGCCCTGCACGGATACAAATATGTGGATCCATATCTGACCTGCATCCGCAAGAAATGGTCTGCGGATATCCGTGCTGTATCCGTGGATGCAGATATAAAGTGGATATCCGCGGATATCTGCATATTCGCGGGACTCTAGCTCTCTGCAGATAAAAATATGTGGATCCATATCCGATCTGCATCCACAAGAAATGGTCCACAGACATCCGTGTTGTATCTGTGAGTGCAGATATAATGCAGATATCTGTGGATTTGCAGGACTCTAATTACAGGTATCATAATTTGACCTCATCTTGACAATATAAGAATTCTGAAGAGAGACTCTGCCTCATACCACAGTCTTCACAGAAAAAAATATTTTAAGTCAAATGAATTTTAAAAACAACATGTTAACTAGAGTTCATTGAAAATTTTACATCAACACATTTTATGATTAAAAAGTATTACATTAAGTATCTAGAAGTTTTTGTGAGAACATTAATTTCCACCACCTTTCCTTCTCACCACTAAAATCAGAAAATAGAGTGTGGAGAGGGAAAAGTAGAAAGAAAAGTTGATGAGGAGAAAAAATAAAAGCCTTGTGCACAGTAGCCTTGGCAGATCATAAGTTATAGTCCCAAGTGCTCAACTAAACCCTTCACAGGGACCCTTGGGTGGGGTTTTTTTGGCCTTCCGTTTATAGGTTAACATGCTACCATGGTTGCCTGATTTCTTACTAATAATCAGCCACCCTACCATTCATTAGTGTGGTGCTATGCATATTGCTCACCGCTCATCAGTATTGGAGCAAGAAGTCTCTACAGGACAAAAAATGTATATATTCTTCTCAATACTTTCTGTGTCAGCAGACACAGGTGTGTGTTGCAGCCTTCTTGTGGCTAGCCCAAGGACAGGATATGAGCTTTTCTAACACCACCTATGGGAGATTTTCTTTAGATGAAGTAGCCCAGCTTTAGAAGTGGAAGGAAAAGGCCCTAGTCTCAGCTTCCCAGCTGTGTAACACAGGAAATCCTATAACTGGACTGAATCTAGAGAGTTTGAAATATTCTAATGTTGTATCATACAAGGAGCTCATTCCAGGACTGGACACTAATGTGTAAATGAAAATGAATTTGATGACTGTAGTCCTGTAGCCCCTGGTAGCCATCTAGACTCTCAGCAAAACACTTCTACTCAGTTTGGGACAGTTGGTGAGCCCTATTCATCAGAGGCTTCAAACTGGAATGCAGAAGGACTGGAGCATAGGGCTGAGGAGCTTCAGAGAAAAAGCCTGCACACTAGCTGCCCGTGGTCCAGAAGTCTGAGCAGATGCCAGGAACTCCCAAGTTCTAATCTTAGTTCTGACAGTAACTCCTCCTTGGACTCTGTTATTTAACTTCTCCTGGCTTAAATTTCTCCATCTGTAACACCAGGATTATGCCTCTTTCAGAATAAAAGTGTCAGGATTTATTCATGACCACATAGTAGTAGGAAGATTAAAAGTGCCACGTAAACACAGTGTTTTTGTAATTAGAACTTTCAAAGCAAATATAAAAATAAGTAGGAAAAGCTTTTAATTAGGTTCACTTTAAGTTGTTTTACTAATTAGGTCATAGTCTGGTAAAAATTCACTCTGATTTTCAGACATATTGGGAAGAAAAATCCATGTGCAACTGTGCACCTCGTTCCTACATGAAATTACAGCCATAGATGCAAAAGACATCATTCCATAAATAAATGACAAATTGAACACAGTTGCATGCATTTTAAGTAATCACATTCATGTAAGGATCACAACTGACCACCTAAATTATCTGAATACCTGCCCCTAGACTGCAACATTTAATTTGGCATAAAAAGATGGAGACTGACAACATTTTTTGTTTGTGTAGTAATAGAGTGTAAATTTTTTCATCACAGTGTAAACAAGCTTAGAGTGTCTAGCATGTGAAATGTCTTTTGGACAGAACTCATTTCATTAAATTAAAAGACAGATGAAACCACTGAATCCATAATCATAAAACTATTTTTGTTTTCTCTCCAAAGCATGCAGTATGCTGGAAAAGAATGCAAACGGCAAATTAAACCTTCAGTTACCTTCAGCAACATGACAGGCTGGCCCAAGAAATACTGCTGTGTCTAGTAGACTGGAAGAGTGATGTGTTCATTGCACAGAAGTGTGAAAGACCCAGCCCACCCCAGCTCATTTCACAGGGCACAGCTGGTGAACTGTACACAAAAAGGGGAAACAAGTGGGAGGGGGAAGAAGAGGTCTGAAGTAAACTAGAAGACATCTTTGCATTCCATCATCCACTCCCACCCCTTTTTGCAGTTTTGGTTGCCACATCACTGAAAAAAGGATTTTGCACCCCAGCAGTATTCTGCCACGTGTTGGATCAATTTGCTAAAACAGTATAATGAGATTCAGAAGCATTAGTGAGCTTTCTCAATGACCACGGATGTCATCCATCTCTCGTCCTTAAACATATTCATAGCAACACAAGACCATCAGAAAGCTTTCATGTGCTCTGAAGATATCATGACTAATACTAAACTTTTAGACACATATGTCATAAGTGATATACGGTGGTCTCTGAGGCTGCAGCCAACTGGCACATAGGATGCACTGTGCAACAGTGGGTATGAAGGGAAAATGTACTAACACACTAGGGAAAATTCTGTATACCCTCTCTCTCGCTCTTTTTTTTTTTTTTAAATCAACTTCTCCCCTCAGAAAACACTTCTTTCAAACACCTGCCTAACTCCTCGTTCTCCATGTATCTACCCTTAGACTATTCCATCTACTCTATTCTTCACACAGGGCATATGTGAAAGGCAGATGTATGACACACTGTGATGGGATCTTCCCAGTTGCAGGGTACCTTACCCTTACACAGTGCTTTGTTTATTTTGGAAGCACCACATGAACTTTAATTAACTATTGTTAATAAATCCTTACAGCCCCTACAAAGTAAGTTGCCCATTCCTATTTTACAAGCATGGACAGAGAGACTGTAGTTACACTCTTGAATTGTCATAAAATGAAACAATGACCCCAAGCCAGTCTGCTGCTGGCAGGGAAGGAAGAGTGAGATATGCTCATTCTTTTGTGTGTGTGGGAGGGGCTCACGCACTATGCTGATGGGCACAAATATAAGAAACCAGATCGGTAGACGGCAGGCCAGATTCTCAAATACAGTCTGCCCCCTTTGTGAGAGTGGAACCCTCAGATGATGTAAAGCCCATGACACTAATGCTTCAAGCTGCCCCAACCCAGGTGCAAGATGCATAGTGCAGAAGAAAGAGCTGAGAAGGGCAGAAGAGCGAGCTCTTAAGGAGACATATCTGAAGTTGAACAGCTCCCTAGAACAGTTTCTGTTTGGTCAATTGCTGATGCTGACTGGGACATGGAATCTGGGAATCCATTATGGCTGGCTCCCAACAGCTCCTGGCTACCTACCACTTTCTTACACCAAAATGGAGCATGGGCACAGGGGAGCATCAATCCAAGACTGAGCAAGAGCTATATCATTAAAGATGCATTATTTGAAAGCACAAGTTTTTTTAAATATAAAAAAAAATGTTACTTACAGTTTTCTGCTGCCCACATCTGCTAGTCAGAAGGGTGCTGTCTGACTGTGCCGCACTAATTCTCACAAGAGGACGTGAAGGAAAAGACTTTGCTGCAGCCACTGCAAAGTAACATCAAAATCTCACTAATAATGTTAGAAGCTGGGTGAAACTTGTTACGGGTTGAGGTAAAACCTCATAGAAATAGATTACATATTTCAGAACCAAAAATCCATGAACATAAAGCCATCCCTAGCTCTTGGTAGGTCAGGTGTACTGAAATGAGAGCCCAAGTTCATGAAAAGATTAATGAATCTC
The DNA here is from genome assembly GCA_007922195.1 of Podocnemis expansa. Classification (NCBI taxonomy): domain Eukaryota; kingdom Metazoa; phylum Chordata; order Testudines; family Podocnemididae; genus Podocnemis; species Podocnemis expansa. The sequence goes on along the minus strand of ML681972.1, from coordinate 32,834,532 downwards.
AGACAACCCCACTGGCAAGCTTGTCTTTCATTTTGGATTTGTAAAGAAACTTGCCCTCAGGTATATTTCACCTATTCTTCATCATTCTTTATGAATATTTTGGTACAGCATTAGCTAATGTCATTCTAACATACTGGCATATGGTATGTATTCCTCCAATTAGTTTAAGAAAAATGTGCTACTGTTTTAGATGCTAAGTTAATAGGTAACTGTAGAGCGTTCCATTAACTGTAGAGTCTAACCCTTAAACAAATGGCTGGGAGGCAAGTAGCCCATACAAAATCAGCTCCCATTTAAATAGCCATATATTAGTGACAGACAAACTTTTTAGAAAAAACTTAAGATTATAAAACACAAATGATTGAGTAGAACACAAGTCATGCCAGTTCATATGCATAAAAATTATAGTCTAAGCATGAAAAACAACAGAAAAAAATGTCTGAACTGATAATTGCCTATGGTAGAAAATACATCCAGGAGTTAATGGTCAAGTAACAACATTTAAAAAAAAGTTAATCCATCAGTTCGACCAATTCAAAGAATCCATCAGCTTCATTGCTTTTTCAGCTAGTGGGGTGGCTGTTGTTATCCTCATATTGGTGGCGTCCAGTAATCCGTTCAATATAAATGTCTTTCAACCAGTGGTGATATTGGAAATCACCACTGCACTGGATTTTAGCCAAAAGGTCAAGAAGTAGTGTATTGTGACAACAGTGCATGTAGGAACTTTGAAGCAAAATGGGACCAGATGTGCTGATTTCTAATTTGTATGTCAGTTTCAAAGAGAACTTCAACAGCTCATACCTGTAGCCTAATAATTCTAGTAACAGAGTTTTGGAGCAAAGAAATCATTGAAATGCTTTTGCATAGGCACTGAAACCATTTATTTGGGAGGAAGGACTTTTCAGTAACAAATGAATGAAAGTATCTGAAAACCTACTGATATATTAATTGCATTGTCACACAAGACATATGTTAAGACCATGATTTGTTTGGGACTGATTTATATGCAAGCCACATGCTGAACTTTCTGTTAACTTCAGCGAAAGATCTGCACGCAGAGAGTTTGCAAGATCAGGTACTTCGTAACTGAAAAAAACTAAGTACACTGATAGCTTGCATGACTGGAGCCCTGCCATGGATGGGTATAAATTGTTCAGGAAGAACAGGCAGGGAAGAAGAGGGGGAGGAGTAGCACTATATGTAAAAGAGCTTTATAACTGCTCAGATCTCCATTATGGAAGTGGAAACAAGCCAGCTGAAAGTCTGTGGGTTAAGTTTAGAGGGGAGGGCAACAAGGCAGAAGTTTCTAGATCACAGGCCCTGGTTCTCATGCGGGACTTCAATTACCCTGACATCTGCTGGGAGGCCAATACAGCAGTGCACAGGCAATCCAAGAAGTTTTTGGAGAGTGCTGAGGACAACTTCCTGGTACAAATGCTGGAGGAACCAGCTAGGGGCCTTGTACCTCTCGACCTGCTGCTCACAAACAGAGAAGAATTGATCAGGGAAATAGAAGTGAATGAAAACCTGGGCAGCAGTGACAATGAGATGGTAGAGCTCAGAATCCTGATCAAAGGAAGAAAGGAAAGAAGCAAAACACGGACCCTGAACTTCAGAAAGGCAGATTTTGGCTCCCTCAGGGAACCGATGGGCAGGATCCCTTGGGAGGCTGATCTGAAGGGGAAAGGAGTCCAAGAGAGCTGTCCGTATTTTAAAAAATACCCTGCTAAGGAAACAGGAAGATACCATTCCGATAAGCAGAAAGAACAGCAAATGTGGAAGGTGCCCAGGGTGTCTTAACGGAGAACTCTGCACTGAACTAAAGCATAAAAAGGAAGCTTACATGAAGTGGAAGCTTGGACAGATGACTAAGGAGGCATATAAAGATATTGTTTGGGACTGCAGGGATAAAATCAGAAAGGCCAAAGGACAATTGGAGTTGCAGCTAGCAAGGAATGTGAAGGATAACAGGAAGGGGTTCTACAAGTATCTCAGTAACAAGAGGAGGATCAGGGATGATGTAGGTCCCTTACTGAATGGAGCAGGGATCCTCGTGATGGAGGATGAGGAAAAAGCTGAAGTGCTCAATACTTTTTTTACGTCAGTTTTCACAGGCAGGGCCAGCTCCCGGCCCATTATACTGGGTATGGCAGAATGGAGAGAAAAAGAGAGGCCCTTGGTGACGGAAGGTCAGGTTAGGGACTACTTAAAGAAGCTGAATGTGCACAAGTCAATGGGGCCGGATGAGCTACATCCAAGGGTGATGAAGGAGTTGGCTGATAAGACAGCAGTACCGCCAGCCATTATCTTTGAAAACTCATGGTGAACAGGGGAGGTGCCAGAGGACTGGAAAAAAAGCAAATATAGTGCCTATCTTCAAGAAAGGGAAAAAGGAGGATCCAGGGAATTACAGACCTGTCAGGCTCACCTCAATCCCTGGAAAAATCATGGAGCGGGTTCTCAAAGAATCCATCCTGAAACACTTGCAGGAAAACAGAGTCATCAGCAACAGTCAGCATAGATTCACCAAGGGCAAGTTGTGCCTGACCAACCTCATTGCCTTCTATGATGAGATGACTGGATTTGTGGATGTGGGAAGAGCTGTTGATGTGATATACCTTGACTTTAGCAAGGCTTTTGATACGGCTTCCAACAGCATTCTTGTCGGCAATTTAAGGAAGCATGGGTTGGATATGCATACTGTAAGGCAGATATAGAACTGGCTAGATCAACGGCTTCAGCAAGTAGGAATCAATGACTCCATGTCGAGGTGCAACCAGTAACGAGTGGTGTGCCCCGGGGTTGGTCCTTGGGCCAGTTCTGTTCAACATTTTCATTAATGAACTGGATGATGGGATAAATTGCACACTCAGTAAGTTTGTGGATGACACCAAGCTAGGGGGAACAGTAGACAAGCTAGCGGGCAGGGACAAGATTCAGGGAGACTTAGAGAAACAGGAGCAGTGGGCCACTAGAAATCTCATGAGGTTCAACAAGGACAAGTGCAAAGTCCCGCACTTAGGATGGAAAAACCTCATGCACTGCTACAGGCTGGGGAGCGATCAGGTGAGTAGCAGCACTGCAGAAAAGGACCTGGGGGTCATGGCGGATGGGAAATTGGATATGAGTCAACTGTGTGCTCTTGCTGGCCAAAAGGCCAATGGCATACTGGGCTGCATCAGAAGAAGTGTTGCCAGCAGATCGAGGGATGTCATCATTCCCCTCTATTCGGCACTGGTGAGGCCCCATCTGGAATACTGTGTCCAGTTTTGGGCTCCCCAATACACAAAGGAAGTGGACAAATTAGAAAGAGTCCAGCAGAGGGCAACAATATGATCAACCAGCTGAAGCACAAGACCTATGAAGAGAGACTGAAGGAACTAGGCTTATTTAGCCTGCAGAAAAGAAGACAGAGGAAGGATTACTACTTGAAAGGATGCTCCAAGAAGGATGGAGCTCAGCTGTTCTCAGTAGTAACAAAGGACAGAACAAGAACCCATGGTTTCAAGTAGACCTGGAGAGGTTGAGGTTGGATATTAGGAAAAACTCTCTTACTAGGAGGGTGGCGAAGCATTGGAATGGGCTACCTAGGGAAGTGGTATAATCTCCATCTTTGGAGATATTTAAGGCTCAGTTAGACAATACCCTGGCTGGAATGATTTAGTGAGTGGCTCTTCTTTTTTGGCAGGGGATTGGACTAGATGACTTCATGAGGTCCCTTCCAACCCTATGATTCTACAATATTTTTCCTTTCTTGAAGAGAGACTTTCCAGAAAAATATGATTTCATGGTAGTTGTGTTACTAACACCAGATTAGCCTATTAAAACTGAAATCTGGAAAAAAATTACTTTTCAATCATCTTGGACAATGGAATAGAGTTTAGGCTCACCTTCAATTCTAATCAGTTTGACTTTGTTTCAGGTAAAAGAGGTTTTAATATGTGAAATAAAAACCAATCATATGCCTGTACATTGCATGTATGCACAGAAATATAAAACACATCAGTACATATAAGATGTTATATACAGACACTTTCTTGCTCTCCCAAACAAGGACAAAGCTGTTGCATCTGGGCTCCTGTCAACTGCAGAATAATATTTAAATAAAACAGTTTTAAAATTACATTTAAGATATATTCAAGAATATTTTTATTTACATTAGGCTTACTTTCCATGTTACTTGCACGAGGCACCCGAAGCCTGCATGCACAATCATCATGATAGCCTATGCAAATGATATTCTATTTCCTATAAATTTTATGTATAAGGAAAATACAAAAATGGATCTCAGCATACAACAAAATGCAAAATATATAAACACACACACACACACACACACACACACACACTGAATTATTTTACTGCATTTCCTCAGTTGTGTAGGTTTAGATGCTAAAAATATTAAGGCAGAAGAAACAATTAGTTCTCAAGAATAAATTGCCCGTTTGGGATTCTTTGCTGTAGTTCTGTTGTTTGTGAAAATGGAATTAATTAAGGGAAAAAGTATTTACATTGTGCTTGATTCGGTGGCCACTGAACTGCACAGGAGTCTTTCCATGGACTTCACTGCGCTTTGGATCAGATACATGAAGATTATGGCGGTGCTCACAAGTCAGCTGATTCCCAAAGATTCAGTAAGAAAATGGTTTGTGACAGGGATAAAAGTGATTTAGATGTAGAGTTTTCAAACTTCTTGGTACCATGCTTTTGGACTGGACATAGCCAATGTAATAAATACTACCTATACTTTACATTTATTATAGCAGTACTCAGTGGTCCTAAAGAATCAAGGCCTCATCATCTTACAAAAGAAGACACAGTCCTACTTTTCTGCTGGCATACACTGGTGTAGCTCCCTTGAAATCAATGGATTTACAATGATTTATATCAGCTGAGGATCTATCCCTCTGACTCAACGATCTCACAGTCTGAGGTTGAATCCTACGAACACTGAGACCTGGTCTACATTTGTCACAAAATCTGGTGGCAGATGACAGTGGAAGTTGCCTTCACTTCCTAAATTCTAATTAGCATAACATCCCTATTACAATGGCACCAACAGGAAATGCCCTGCTGTAGACGCAGTGTTAATCTTTTTCCAGGGATGGACTTATTCAGTTGACTTCCAGATCAGTTGAGCAGGGCTCCACTTCTGCTCAATTGATCCCAGAAAACTGATCTGATGGTGCTTAATTTGCTGCAATAAGTGAAGAAATACCCTTAGGTATGTGTGTAACTTTATTCATGAGAGCCATCTTATTTAGTTCAGTACTGACAAGAGTAAATTTACCCATGTGCATATTTGCAGGATCGTAGCCTGAATTAAAACATGATGCAACAAATGGGTATAAAATAGATGAAGGGGTGGAGGAGGAAGAGTAAGAGTAACAGTGAAAGAAACACATGGTTATATAAGCTCTCTATGGCCACAACTTGTTTGCAGTGTTGATATAGCCAAGTTGTTCCCAGGATATCAGACAGACAAAGTGGGTACGGTAATATCTTTTATTTGACCAACTTCTGTTGGTGACAGAGACAAGCTTTCAAACTACACTGAGCTCTTCTTCCGAGATTGGAAAAGTCACAACTGGCAAGTTTCAATGATTTTTTAAGGTTATAAATGAACAAATTATATTAATAATCACAATAATTTCATGCTAACTAATTATTTCCTCATTTTCTCCCTCAAGCACAAATTATTATGTTATGAATGCAATGCAATATCTAACATACTGTTAATCATAAATCCAACTTTTTCAAAATATATCAGGTTATTTAGGAATTCAATTTCCAAATAATGTAAAACTTCCATATGCACACACTAGCATTACTGGTTCTTCTCTTTTACAACTACTAAAACCAGGTTTCTTTAAGAATTTTTTTCTCTATTTTAAATGTAATTGAACTCTTTTTCTCCTTTCTAAAGTCCAAGATTTTTGTTGTTGTACAAACATGAGAAAAGAGATATACAGAATTGATTTGAAGGGGTAAAATGTTACAAAGTAGCCAGGTCTCAGATGGAATAAATCATCATTGTTCCATTGACTTCAATGGAATTATACTATCCTACACCAATTGTTAATTCGATCGCTTGTTTTGATATCTTGTTACCCACATTAAATTTTAGAATCAGATTTAAAGAAAAAAAGTGGTAAGCTCTTTAAAACATTGTAAGAGACAAAGCATGCAAGAAACCCAACTTTTTGATTTTATATCCTGAAGTTTTTCTTTAAGCCGTGAACCATGAGTGCCCTCCAGGGTCAGTGTCCAAAAGTCTTCATAATCTTGCTGGTTCTTCAAGATTCCATGTCTTGTTAACTCATTCTGCAATCCTATAATCTTTAAAAAGAGTGGAAAAAAAGTGAACACAGAACTTACTATTCTGAATTCCAAATACAAAATTATCAAATAATGGGCCAACTCCTATACTGGTTGTTGATGCAGTGTATTTGACTAGAGAAGCCTTCTCATGTGTCCTTTACACACAGGAAAGCTGCTAGTGTGTGCAGAATTCCTCCGTGTCCCCGCTGGGACATAAAATTACAGTGGGACAGATCTCTATACTCTACTCAGAAAGACCAAAGCCCATTTTCTCTCCCCACCACTCCCATCATAGAATATGTCCTAACTCAGTGGTTTTCAACCTGTGGTTCACAGACTATGTCTTAGACTTCCAAAGGGGGATGCACCTCCACCTGAAATTTTTTAGGGCCCACAAATGAAAAAAAATGAAAATCACTAGTCTAGCTGATCAGGATGAGGTCTAGACAAGGTACTTTTTTTTTTTTTTTCTTTCAGACTATGTCCCCTGGGGTTGGTGAATAGACTGTTAGGTAAAAGTACATTCCATCAAAGTAGTGTACACTATACGGGTAGTCTGCTTGGCTGCTTTGCAGTACAAGATGTTCTCTATATCTTCTTTCTCCACTGGTACCCCATGGGGTTAAACCCTGGAACCTTATATCTAAATCCTGTTCCTGTACTACTGGGGGAACTTTCCAGAAATTACACAAATTTAAAAAGTCAGTGCCCAATAAAAATTTTCTGCACATGGCAAAGTTAGCCAGTGATGATGCCACGAAGATACTGCCTCTGTCAATATAGGCACATTTGTATTTTTTTGTCTTTTTAATCAATGTGCAAGTGACAAATGTTTGAAGTGGAGCAGAAATAGGCAAATGAAGATTCTGGAATTAATTTATTTTCTCTCTCTGGGACTTCTGAAAAACATTCTTCAGGAGTTCTCTAGCCATACCACTGTTTACATACTAATTCAGGTCTTATCAAACTACTTAAACAATCATTTTCTATTTGAAAATAAGATGTCTGTATTAAACACTGTAAGTGAGGGGGGAGATAAGTTACAGCTTTGGCTGCTTTTTCCCTCAAGCAGAGGGCATAAGATTGAAATTTGTACATACCTTAAAAAACAAAAGACAAAAAACCACTAGATGTCAACTTCTTTTTTCATTCAATCTCAACAGAAAATACTCATTGCATTTCCACATACAGCTTCATTTTATTTTCCTCAGTCAGTTAGCAAAAGAGCAACACTAAACAAATCTGCCACCCATTCTGGCTGTCAAAGGATAATGCATTAGCCACAAATAAATCAAGGATCACAAGGACAAAATGCATAACATTACACGGAAATCCACCCCCCTTCCAATCAATTTGCTCTGTATCACAGAACATTGACACACAGAGTGAAATAACAAAATGTTAAGAAATGTAACATGTCACCATTGCATAGATGGCTTCCAAACTTAATTTTATCACTAAGACATTGATCCAATCCCCTGTGGCTATACACTGTTTTCCCATATAAAAATATATATACATATACCAAAGTGAAAAATCTGCATTTGAGAAAGAACTTCTAGATATGCAGATTAGTGGTCAGTTCCTAAAGAGAGGCATAGATAAGATGCATTTTCTCAAGGCCCTGTGAGTTGCTGTTTAGGGTTCGTTTGTAATTCAAAAAAAAAAAAAATCACTGTAGGAAGAGCAGATGACTTGGAAGAATGAGATGGGGAGCTTCTCGCTAGTTCTAATTCTTCTGAAATCAATGTTAACTAAAATCATTTACTCTCCAACAACTGCTCTGTGGCCTATTTTAAGTAAGTAGTTTCAGTATTTTTCCTAATGGGTAAGTTCCACGTCACAGCTGGCACTATCTGGAATTCTTATGGGTGGTCTCAGCTGGAAGGCCAAGGACTGAATAGGAATGGCAGTTGAAATATTTTTCTCTGCTGTTGATCAAAGGCCCCTTGGGTCAGAAGGAGTGAAGGTGCATTTGCACATAATGTGGCAAAGTCCAAATTGCTACAGTCTGTATCTGCTCAGTTAATAATCAGATTTTTAGTGTGCAAGGCTTTCAACCTGGCACCTCTTGGAAGCATTAAAGTCAACAACAACTGAGATTGGGGGGGGGGTGTAGAATTTTTAAGCAAATTGTGTTTTTCAAAAAGAGAAAAGATTATGTATTCATTTAAATGTCCAAACAGAGATTAATAGTAGACAAATGCCACAAATCCTCAAAAAACATATTTATAGTTTAACATTTACTAAAACAATTCAGAAATGATATTAAAAGCAAATATAACTCCTGCAGCATACCAGGTAATTACTGGACTGTGGAATAGACTTGAGGTACTTAGCATCATGAGACAATTTGCAGTAGGGCACTTGATGTCCAGAGATACACTTAAAAGAAAGATAAAGTTTTGGTCAGTATTTTTTTTTCCAGTAGCTGGGAAACAAAGCACAAAACAAATGACAAGTAAACACTCAGCCACAGGAAGCCATTAACAACAGTGGGCACCAATTAGGGCCCAGCAGGTATTCCTAACACCGCCTGGTGCTCTAGCTCCACCTCAAATGCTTTGACATAACACTCACAAACTTAAGCTTAGGAAACAACAGGCTGTTTCATTTACTCAGCAATTTGTAGCCACATATTCCTGCTGATAGGCCCATAAACCTGTTTGTAGTCTTCTTTCTGTTCCCCTTCAAGTTTGTGTCATTAGAAAGAGCAATTACTGTCTGCCCAAAAGAAAATACTTTTGAGGAAATAAAATAAAATGAAGCTACTGTGATCCCTCTTTCTCTCATCTCCTATTTCGAACTTCTATTCTGATAACGAACATAAAATGCACTGTCTGGCTTAAGGAAAAATTGTTCACGAAGAAATTTTTTTCCTAGTTTCCTCTCCTCTCCTCACCACACAGACATTGTTTTAAAAACAGAAGCAGAATTTTCAAAAGCACAACCTGTTAAAAAAATCGGAAGGAAATGATTATTCTCAAAATTATGCCATTGCCTTAAATAATTGCTAATTATTTGCATAATAAAGCATCATTTTCCCATCACAACTAAAAAACAGTAAAGTAAATGCTATTATAAAATGTTAGCATTAATTATAAAGACATTTTGCACTTCCATAGTATAGTCCACCCAATGCCAAGAACCACCCAAGCCTTTGAAAAATATTTATGAATTCAGCCTTACACAATGCCACATGATAGAGGTAAATAAGAGTCTCAAAAGATACAAGATCTAATTGAATCACAAGTGTCCAAAATAAGGCTTTACCTTCACTACTTTTTTTTTTTTTAAGTGTATTTTTTATCTTGGGGTAAGTAACGGATGTGTGAATTAGCCTGAAGCAAAAACGGGCAAAAACAGAGCAAAGACCAGACACTTTTAATTTTACCATTTTAAGGTAATCTTGCCTGGGTCAGTCTCTGAAGGCAGCTTCACATTGCGTTCTGTGCCTCATTCACCTCACAGTAAAATTAAGGTTTCTTGTCTTGAGTGTGTTTTCACCTCAGGATAGCTTGTGAGAGTTAGTTAGCCAAGGGTAAAAACAAAACAAAAATACATCAGCCATTCCCCATGCACATACCTTTTATAGCAGTGGAGACTGGGCCTGAAAGAAATTGGGAACTCCCAAAGCTATTGTGTCTGATTCTGCTCTTAGTTGTACCAAGAATCAAGGACTCCCTTCAAATTACACCACTGCAAAATCAGTGCAAGATAAAAACCCAGTCAACAGTTCCTGAGAGGTTCTTCGAGCACCATCACTGTATATTCTGACCCTGTGAAGTGGGTGAAACAACCCACTGATGTACCTAGTTACCATTTTCTTTTTCACCGCTCACACTGAGAGTTGACAAGTTTCAAAGGGTTAGCCATGTTAGTCTAGTGCAGCAAAACAAACAAGGAGTCTTGTGGCACTTTTAAAGACTAACAAATTTATTTACTGCTTGAACCGTGAAAACTCATGAGATAACTAAATCTGTTAAGTCTTCAGAAGTGCCCCTGAGATTTGACAAGTTTGAAAGAAGTAGCCATCTTAATCTAGAACAGCAAAAAAAGCAATGAGTTTTGTGGCATTTTTGAAGACTAATTAATTTGTTTATTGCATGAGCCATAAAAGCTCATGAGATACATAGTGTAAATTTGTTAGTCTTCAGACATACCACTGAGGGTTGACAAGTTCCAAAGGAGCAGCTGTGTTAGTCTAGTTCAGCAAAACAAGCAAGGAGTCCTGTGGCACCAAAAGACTAACACATTCATTTATCACATGAGCTTTTGTGAGAGACATCAGATGCTTTGGAGATGGGGGAAACTTAAAGAACAGTAGGAAAATAAATGCAGGCAAGTGCAACTCATGCAGTGTGACCTGATCCCATGACTTACACTTCCCTGTATTTATTTTTCTCCCATTCTGTATGTTTCCTCATCTTCAAAACAGCTGACAAAGTGAAATTTTCTTCCACGAAAGCTTGTGCTAAATAAATTTGTTAGTCTTCAAGCGCCACAGGACTTCTTGATTGTTTTATTGAGAGTTGAGGCATTTCCACTTCAGCAATCACTCTGCCAGATGAAAGCTGATCAAAACATTTTTATAGGTTAAAGTCAGATTGTTTCTTGATACTTTCTTCATATCTTAGTTAATTCATCTTGCTTTTATTAGCAGGCAAAAAAAAAGGTGGACCATAAGAGAGGTGATTGTAGTCTGAAATAATTCTGAACTCCCCAAGTCATTCAAACCCTATGATGCCTAGGATGATTCTGGCTTTGTTTTTAGTTTTCCTTATTTTTATTCCCTCTCTGCTTTTTGGGAAAATCGGATCTGTGGTATCAACAGATTAACAAGTCAGCTTTTAACACTGCCGCGTATTAAGCCACCCACTCAAGATTCTTGTAGCATTTTCAGCCAGCTACTCACTTCAGGGAACACCATGGCCAGTTTTCATGAAAGTTTACAACTCTAGCCTCTTGGCACAGTCCCCCATCTGGTGGCTGCATGAAGGTTGCAACCTGAAAGCCCCAGTAAAACATGAGTGGCAGCAGCATTGGCGACAAGTTTGCAACAGAACTTCAAGGTGTCATTCACGGTGGATTTGGAAAGAACATCTAGATGCTTTGGGCCTTATGGTACACACCTTGGAACCAGTGTTACAAATACATGATATACAGATGCTCTTAAAGCTTCCCAGTGCTCGGTAGCCTAACAGGAAGGTAATCACTCAATACCCCAGAACCCCAATGCATCAGATGCTGCATGATGGAATGTGCCTAGCAGGCTTGCAAGCACTGATATAACATAACAGGGTTCATGCCAGAGACATAGCGACTCAACAACACATTAGAGAGGTGCTGATCCCACTGCACTGCAATTCAGCAGAGACAGACCTGGCTGCCACAAGCCTAAAGAGAGTCAGTGCTGCAATGGGAAGAAGTTAGGCACTAAATTGTCAGAGCTCCAGTTGCGTGTCAAGCAGGCATCAGCTTCTTCGCCTCCCTGCGCACCTAAGCTCAGAGCTGGGAAAGTCTTCAAAGGTGCCCAGGCTCCTAGTGATTAATAGAGTTATTTCTCGGAGGTGCCAAGACTGACACATGGGAGCTGAGAAATTCCATAGCTCTAGTTTGAGACACAGACACGCTCCAGGCACTGAAATGCTACCGACCGACCAACACTTGGAAACACAGGCAGATGCTTTTCAGGCGGTGAAACTGGGGCACAGAGACATTAAAGAATTTATCCACAGTCATAGAGAACTCCGAGGGCAGTGCCAGAAATAAAATCCAGAGCTCCTGATGTCCAGCTCTGGACCTAACCACAAACCCAATCATCCTTCCTGAATTTATATCTAGACCAGGTAAGGCTATAGTAGAGCAACCAGATAGCACATGTGAAAAATCAGGGCAGGGTAGAGTAATATGCACCTAAATAAGACAAAGTCCTCAATATCAGGACTGTCCCTATTAAACTTGGACATCCAGTCACACCACCAGTATCGTATGATATTATGGAAGTGTTCTCTTTTGCTTAGGACTACTCATTTGTCTGCAGGCTGGCTTAAATAAATATACCCCATGCATTAATGTACGTTTTACTTACAACAGTGAAATCTAGCAACATGAAAAAAAAAAGCATCATTTTATGCATGCCACCTTGCCTGGCTAGGAAGAAAAGGATGTGCAGTGGGGAGGGAACTGATGGGAGCTGTGGTCCCTGCTTAGCAGATCCGCCACAACACCACCTAGACTACCAGTGAGGGGGATTCTACAACCTTCTTAGGTAACATAGCCCATTGCTTAACTATCCTTGTAGTTAGCAAGTATTTTCTAATAGCTCATCTAATCTCCCATGCAGCAAATTAAGACAATTACTTCTTGTCCTACAGGTTATCTTTTAAGAAGTGAAAGTTACTGTTGAAAATCACAACCTATATACATATTTAAAAGCAGAAGACTATAAAGAATTACACACACAACAAAACACAGAGATATACAGCCATGCCTATGAAATTTTCCTTCACATTCATAAAGAAATTAAAAATTTAAATTCTTTTAGTATCTCAGATTGGCTTAAACTATTAGAAATATAAAACCCCTCATTACCACATGACAATCTATAATACAGGTATATGTCACTATCACTTAGCTTTCAGAGAGGTAGCCGTGTTAGTCTGAATACAGAAGAAACAATGAGATTCCTGTGGCACCTTACAGACTAACAAATTTCTTTGGGCATAAACTTTTGCGGGCTGCAACCCATTTCATCAGATGTTGTGGCTACAACACACTTTTTCTGATGAAGTGAGTTGCAGCCCACAAAAGCTTATGCCTGAAGAAATCTGTTAGTCTTTAAGGTGCCACAGGACTCTCGTTATCACTTTAACCACAACTGTAACCCTGTCATGCCAATAAAGTTATTGAAAGTCAAATGGTTAAGGAAAGAAGTCATAATTTATGCATCAATTCATCACAGTCTAATCTGCCTTATCTTAGCTTTATGCTCCCCTCCAGCAATGCAAGCAGAAAGACTGGGCAGATCAAGGCTGTAAAAGAGAGTTCTGCAGCAAATGATCCTAGCTCACAGAAAGCCACAGGTCTGGGGATCTAAAGATAAAGAGTGGCATACAAAGGGTAAAGCCAAGGAGCAGCTACATTCTGAGCAGGTCTCCTTCAGACCCTTCATATAACCTAAAACATGGTCACACAGTCTTATGGCAGAGGCTCCCAAACTCTACCACACTGCATGCAATCAACATAAAAGACGACCACCTGTACTACCACCACCACCAGTTCTGGTCAAGTGGCCAGAAGCCGGAAGTTTGGGAAGAAACCAGCTGAGGAACTAAGTTTCCTGACACTCCAGTTGCCAGGCCAGCGTAAGCAGAGCATCAGGAGCAGAACTTCAGGCCAAGTTGCTGCTGACACTCTGATTAAGTTACTTTGGCAACTGGAGCATCCGGCAGCTTAGATGTGCACAATCAGGGAATGGCCTGCCTACCACTGGTAGCGTGCATGCCTACCACAGTTTGGGAACCCCTGCCTTCCAGTTTAGGTTCACAAAAGTCATCAATACCAAAGCACATTTAAACACTTTGCTGAGTCAGGGTCTAACTTCCCTCTATCACTTGCACAGGCAGCACAAGAGAAGTAGCCGATGGCCAGCACTGCTCTCTAAAAGCTATGCTTGCATGGGAGGAACCATTTTGCAGATTATCATTAGGCCTTCTCTGAAAAGACTCTAGGACCTGTGAGGCTGAAGATCTTCCCCCCTCTGCAGCCTCTCAAACTTGTACTCACCAAGGAAAGCATTAGAAACTCTATGAGGACCTCTGTCCCCCTCCTATAAGTTTTCCACTTCAGGTTAAGTTATGGCCCAATACTTGTGTATTAATTTATTTGTTTAAAATAAAAAGATACTGAGATTATCGATACTGAGCAGTTCCCATGGCCCAACATTTGTGTATCAACTGATCCGTTTGAAATATAAAGATACTGAGATGTTCCCATGTTAATGCATTATATAAACCAGTCACTGACTCTAAGACCATATACTGTTTCAATGGGCTCCTGACACAATTTTTCTGTCAACGTAATGGGCTCAATAGATCATGCACTCAATATTGTCCAATGTGCACAATGCATGCTGCAAAACCATTGAAATTAGCACAGACTAGATGCATACGTGCAGCTTATTCCACAGGACTCCCGCCACCTATTTTATCAACAAGTAGGTGGTCTTTAATCTTCAAAGCATTGACAAAATAATCTAACAACCATGTGCCAATGCATGTTTATGAAGCCACTAGTCCATTAATCTATGGATGTGATGATTAATCTGCATTCTAAGAATGCTTATAAAATTTCTGACGGAAAAATAAAGTTCATTTGTAAGTGCAGAAAATCTGGCCATTTAACGATTTTTTTAACTCTCCAAAAGATACTTAACTACCTGAAAATTCTTTTAAAAAGAATCTTTTTACATTTAATTATAAAGTAGGGGAGAGAGGGAAAAAGATTAATTTTGGTTTTAGAATTCTTTACGCTTAACAACTGCCACAATTATTTTATCCAAAATTTGTTTCTTCTGCCCAAAAAAACATAATACATACCCCACTTTGAACCTATCCTTGTGTGTACTGAAGGTTAACTTGGAGAACATTTTTAATGCAACCATATAAGCCAATAAACACAGGAATTCATAACAAAACAGTAGAAACAATTTACTGCACAACGGCTATGCTGATGTGATCTCCTATACATATTATATTTTTATACAAAAGATCTGTGTTTTCCACCCATTTTCATTCTTCGGGGGTTTGTTTTCATATTAACTTTATACTTTACACTCATACATTTGGCACTACAGAAATATACCCAGTTGAATGAATATTTAAGAAGCTATTGATTTTAAGAGTGGAAAAGTTAACATTTTTTAGTACTTGAGGCCCTAATGCTACAGCATTTGAGAATATAAACCTTGCACTGATCTCTACAGTAGTGCCGTGAAGTGGGGTTTATATTTCCTGTCAACATATGTAGAAATGTATGGCCTTAATTCACATTAACACTGAGTGGGAAACAGTCACATAAAGCCCCTAATCACTGATGTGTGAATAGAAGCCATCATATAAAGCATTAGCATAGTTTTACAAATCTGAATGACAACTTAGTAATTGGATTCAGTGACTTCCCATGGCTTTTCAGGCACATTGGCATGGCAGTGTGGGGGAACTTACATTGAGGCAGCCCAGACTGTTTTTGTTTTCTGTAGGAATAAAGAGCATCAAACTTCACTCATCCAACACTTTCACCTGTAGTTAATTTTAATTCACTCACATTAGAAAAGAGGTAAGAAACTGCAAAATTCCAGAAGGTCTGAATGACAGACATTAATGGCTAAAAATGCAAGAAATAATTTTTTATTTTTATTAAAAAGAAGATTTATTTAAAGGTACAGATTATTTATTTTTATTTAATAGATAATAGAACTTCTGTTTCCTTAATTAAATGAAATTTTCATTCATCACTATGGTGCAAAATTATTTCCTACAATGTTATGGTTCCTTAGGAATATAGGGATGGACCGAAACTTTATTGGGCAGTATGCAAAATGAAATCAGCATCAATCTACCTAACACTCTGTCTATTTTTGACTTTCTACCCTCCTTTCATATACCTGCACTCACATCATCAATCCCATGCAAGATGGTGAATCCTTGTTCCCAGCACCTCGCTTCCACATAACTCCGTAACTCAGTGGTTCCCACCCTTTTCTGTGCCATGGCACACCTTGATACTTTTAATTATTTTGAGGCACACCACCATTTTGCCTTGAAATGAACTCATGAATGTTCATGAGCCAATCCAGAACTCTTTGAGTAGTTTTTCAAAAAATTCCGTAGCACACCTGCTCAGGCCTGAGGGCCCACTTGTGCGCCACAGCGCACTGGTTAGAAAATACTGTTGCAACTTAAGGTAAGTCATAAGGAGGCTCCAAGTAACTAGGATCAGATTCATAGCACAACTTTTCAAATGAGCATGGAGTGAGGAGGCAGTTGGGGACTCATTCTCTTCTGTAGCAGCCAGCAAGAGAGTCAAATGCGATGGCTGTGGCACTCCAGCAGATCAGCATATCTGTGCAGTAAAGTGTGGGGCCCCAGGAAAGGAGGAGGACCTATAAGGCTTGCTACGGCTGGCCTTACATACATGACTAATTCTACAGACCTGCATAGTTCTCACTCAGGGAAAAAGCCATTTGAAATCAATGGAAATTTTGCATGTTAAGGAATGAAGGTATGAGACATCAGTGAATAAGAACAGCATTTCCATCAGTTCCAGTTGCTAAATGCTTCTATTATTTACTGGCAATATTTTTACACTAACATTTTAATTGACTTGTGCAACCATAAATTTTACAGAGTGCTTTAATAAATGCAGTCTAAAATAGTTGTACTCCTCAAATATATCCAGCTTGGAATAGGACAGTGGCAAAACAGAAACATTGAATGGTTAAAGTATAATGGGAGGGGCCCCGGAACCCTCCTAATCTCTGCTCCCCCCCCCGCTGACTCCGCGACTCCCCCTTTAGTCCTCCCCTTACCTGGCTGGAGCTGCTTCCTGGCCAGGCCGCTCCCACCCTGAGCACGCATCTGAGCAGGCCCAGGGCAGCAGGGCCATCCTTAAGGGAGGGTGAGAGGGGCAACTGCCCTGGGCCCCACACTGTCCTGCCATGAGCAGGGCAATGGGAGGCCAGCACCACTGCCCCCCTATGGCCACGCTGTCCCCCACCCCCTTCCCACTGCCTTTGGCATGGATTCAAAGGCAGCAGGGAAGAGGGAGACAGAAGCGCAGAGCCAGCCTCTGCTCCAGGCCCACTCTTCCCTGCCCCCAGGATGGGGAACAGCCAGCCCAAAGGAGGAGTGAGCCAGTCCAGAGGCTGGACTATGCTGTCTCACCCCCTCCCCTGGGCCAGCTGTTCCACCCGGGGGGGGGGGGGGCCCAGAGGTGGAGCGGGAGAGGAGAGCCCAGCCCCCAGCTCGGCCCACTCGACTCCCAGCTCAGGGGAGGGGCGAGGCAGGAGTGCGGGGCCAGCCCGCAACCCCCAGCGCACGTGGGGGGCGTGGGGCCCTGCACCCCCTGGGGACGGTCCTGCAGGGTGGGAGATGTGAAAATTCCCCCCGCCTGGCCGCAGCTCCTGGGCCAGGGCAGGGTGGAATACGAGTTCTACCAGGAGTGTCGCTGCCCCGGGGAAAGACCCGGGGAATGGGCACAGGCTCTGCCCCCTGGCCGCAGCCCCGCCCCCGGCAGCTCCAATTCCCTGCCCAGGCCCAATCCATCCTCAGGCTCCTCTTGCCACCAGCCTGGCCCTGAATTCCCGGCCGGGCCGGGAGAGGCAGCCGCTCCCACAGGCGGCCCAGCCTGGGATGGGGCTGGGAGAAGCCGGCACCGCTGTGGGCAGCCAGGCCCCGGATCTCCCGCCAGGGATGGGATGGAAGAGGCAGGGGCTGCCCCAGACACTCGGGGCACCTGCGCTGGGACTTGGGGCACATGCCCCATGTACCAGGCACCAGCGATGCCCCTGAGTTCTATTTTTTGGGGCCCTCAAACTCTGGCCCCTCAAATTTGTGGGGCCCAGAATTGTGTTCCAGGGAGTTCCAGCTTACTTTAACCACTGGAATCATCCATAAGCAACTGTACAGAGGAAAGCTGATATACCCAAGACCACTTTCAGAAACAACCTCCACACAGCAAGATACTTATAGTTACACTGGGGGTGAAAGCAGCATTAATACAGAAAATTAGGAAGACAGAAAACAATACAAGCTGACAAAACACTATTTACATTTAAAAAAAAAAATTTAAAATTTTTAAAAAATTCTGCTATTCAACTTGGAAAGTGACTTTTCTGACTGGAAAAAAAAGAATTATGTTTTCTTTCATAATTTGGCTGTGCTGCAGTCATCAAATGATGTCTGCATGTGGCTTTTTATGTTTTGCCTACAAACAAACAACCCTGGTTTAACTAAGAACGTATTTTAAAATTGTTTAGTTAAAGTAAGGTAACCCTAGGTTTAAGTGCTCTTATTTTAGTTTAAAAGCGGCTTTTATAGATTTAGTTTGAAACAAGTGGTTACTAATTTAGGTTTAACTGTTCTTAAATTAAAGTGACCATGTCTACACACTTTTTTGCTGCAGTTCCTAAATTTAAATTAAATTGGTATAATTTTCCCATGTAAATAAACCATTAGAGTCTCAAACAAATTTGCTACTACAGTTGGGCATATAATCAAGCAAAATTACTATAGTGGAATTTCTTTAAAATGACTTTCTTCATCATATTTATTTGTTTTGAGGATATAATACTTTGCAACAAGAACAACTCATTATTTTTCATTTGATAAAAGAGCCTATACTGTTGCACTTCTTTAAAGACAAATGTTTACAAACATTACAAGTCAAAATTAAGATTCTGAACATTACAATTAAGGCAGCTTTGTTGCTCAGTGCTGACGTGGCTGCAAACACAGTTCACTGCAGTATTCTCCTGTTAAATATGGAGAACTGTTTCCTTTAGAAGAGGAAATTCTCTGAAGGAAGTTGTTTTAAGATAAATAAAAGTTCAGGATGAAGCCAGCAAAAGGTGTGAAGGATTTCTCTTTGATTTCCAATTTGTGTATTTGGGCTCAGACGCAGACTACATTTTATGCACATATTAATAGGATGCTAATAAGTCTACAACTCTTCTTTAACATAGACCTGTAGAGACAGCCTGATATATGGCACCAGATATATTAACCTTCTCAGTAGAGGCATTTTGTTCCTCTCTTGCAAAAGATGGAATCAGATCATGCTTTTTTAATTCTGAAATGAGGATGTCTTGCAAATGTAGTCCATTAAGTGATGTTAGACTGTATAGAATGTCACTGTAAGTTCCCCCATCTTCAAAGTGTCTCACGAAGTAGGATTTTCTCCCACAAAAGCTCATGCGATAAATAAATTTTTTAGTCTTTAAGTGCCACATGACTCCTTGCTTTTTTTGCTGAACTAGACTAACACAGCTACCTCTTTGGAACTTAACAAGATAAAATTGTCTTTGCACATCAAGACAGTGGAACCAGCTCTGTTCAGAATAAACTTTAGTAGCATATTTTCTTTATTGGTATCATCATTGCTAAGAAAAAGTGACTAAATGAGCAAAACTATTTATGTCAGAGATGTCATAAAAAATAAGGCATCAAAACAATGCATCAATAAAGCTCACAGTTCTGTATTTAAATGTTCTTTCGAATTTTCCATGAGCCTTTGGAAAACATTCTATTTAAAGACAATTCTGCTTATGTTTTCTAGATTTCTCTTTCCTTCAGCTGCTTCCTTCAAACACCCATGGGAAATTCATATGAAACCTGGACCTTTGTTCCTCAACAGATAATTTTATGCTGGTTGGCTACTTCTCAGCTCATCTCAGGATCTTCTCTCTGGTGATATTATAATCACTTCTACAAAATCAATGGTCATGTCACAAAGAGGATTTTAACAACAAGTAAGGAATTAATAGAGGAAGTAAATGAAATCTTCAGAAACAAAGATCTTATTTTCATGCATTTCACCCTAGAGATAAAAACAAAGGAAAGATAAAGCCCCAGAAAATACACATCCAGTTCTGCACTGGTTCAAGAACTGAACTCAGAAACTATATTTAAAGGTACACTGTCAATTTAAAAATCATACTGTACAAAACAATGTTTTTATGTTTGATATGAACACTGCCTTAAATTAGTAAATTTGCATGATTTTTACAAGTCAAAATTGCATTCTGGGGTTTGTGTTTTTTTAACTATTTATTCTGTTTATCTTTTTCATTGCTCAACTTCTAAAAAATGGAAATCAATTAGATCAGTTTTACACTCAGTATCATTCTCAGATTCTCACACACTGTAAGAAAAATATTTGTTTGTTAAGGGAAAAAAATCATTCCATTGAACCTTAAAAGAAAAATTCCAGAAAAACATTATGATTGATGTTACACTTTTTATACAAAATATAAATATTAGATCACATTACTTAATTATACAAAATTGGTAACATTTTCAAAAGCACCTTAGTGACTGCACTTTTTAAAATTTTACTCACTGTTAACTGATTTGATTTCTACCATGTCCTAATCCAGCTGGACATCTCAGATGAGGTAAAACTGTTTTAGAACTGAGTTTAAAATGCTACTTTTCTGTGCTACTAAGGGCCTAACTAGAACACTTTTTTCTACCTGCAAAATTAAAATGAAGTTCCAACAACATTTGTCCCTATTCACATTGGTTGCCCAAATCTCATTAAAAACAGCAAAAATGGAAAAATATTTAAAATTACCTTAATTCAGATTTTTAGTTCCATCTATAAAAGACTTAAAAGAAAATTATTGAGCAGTGTTTTAGTACTGTGATAGTCCAGAAGATGCTTGACATGCATATGGCCCCAATGTGGGCCATACAAACATAGAACAATGTTTTCTGAAGTTCTCCAGGAAACATCAGTAATTCTAAAACTGTGTCCAAATCTCCATCTACAGCACTAAAATAACCACATTATTGAATTATTAGACAAACTATTGGTTCTTTATTAAAATGTAAATGAAATAACTGAATAAAATTGAAGTGTAACTATTAAATAAATCATGGGCTAAACTGTGCCTAAAAGACAGACAGATGAAAACCATGTAATAAACATGTTTTGTTTAAATACCTCTCAAAATGAAAACATTGTTCTAACATTGTTAAAACATAGCTAGACCACAATCATGTTATCCATTTGTTTGTATACCTTGTTATTTTGAAAATCAGAGGACAGGTAAATTTCTTTTGTAAACTTATTTTTCATGGAAAAAAGAGGTCTTTCAGCCACCAGTTAGTCTTCAGGCCAAACCCTGCCTTGGTAAATTTTGAGATTTAAAAAATATATATATATATTAAAATTTAAATAGTTCTTAAATTATGAAGTTGCTAAATGGCTTAATTAATTCCTTTTATTTATTTATTTGCATTTCTAACACAACAGGTTCATCTGCAACATTAATTTCTTTCTCAAAGGAGCTGATGAAGGGGGTGTGGTGTCAAAGAGTCATTCAGCTCAATGTTAAGACTGAATTGCAAATTAGTCAAAATGCACTGAATCTCTGCAGGATCACATACTCTCTCTCAAGTAACTCTCCAACAAGCAACAAAGCATGGCTTGAAGTGAACCATCTAGTATTATGCTGAAGATGGATATATGCATTACTGTTAATCATCTCCTACAATGCTCATTGGTTTGTCCCACCTGTTACTAGAATCAGGACTCCTAGAAATGACTCCCGCTTTGAAAACGCCTGTCTGTGGATTCTTGGGTAGCAACCACCTGCTTCTCTCAGGGACAGAAACAGGAAGATGGTTTGCATTCTGAAGGAATCCCAAACCACTTTACAAACTAATGATTTACATGGCTGTGTTGTGACTGGGTAAATCATGGCAGTGGTCAGACTACAGTACAGGAATGAGTCAAGAAAATTTGGGGCATCTTGCAAATCTATTCCCTAAAGCTTCCCAGCTGCCTTCCTTTTAGCAACAGCTTTGGCATGGGGACCTGTGAGGTGAGTCAGTGATGGAGACTGTGCTCCCTTCCCAGACCCTGCCCAAGCCACCTGTCATCACTGATGACCCAAACATTTCTCTTCACAGTTCGATAACCTCTGTTCTAGATTCAGAGGTGATGTGTGGGGCTGTCACATTCCTCCCCAAATATTTAAATTGTGTCCCCCTCCACTATCAGCAGTTGTTCACAGCCCATGATTTGGTGTCAGTTGTCTTCTCCCCAGCTGCAATGCCCTGGCATCGGATTAGGTCGGTGGTTTAGCACTCAAGTTGAAAACCCACAGAGGTGGAAGTCAAATCTTGTCAACCAGAACTAATAAGTCCAGAACAGCTCTACATCTAGAAAGCAAGGCTGGAGCAGGAAGCGAGGCTTACAATGCAGCACAGGAGGGGCTGCAGGGCAAGCAGGGGGAGCTCAGTCTCCATAAACCCCACCCCCATACAATAAGAATCCTGTGGCACCTTAAAGACTAACAAATTTGTTCAGGCATAAGTTTTTAAGGGCTCCAACCCACTTTGTCAGATTTACCTTGCATCTGACAAACTGGGTTGGACCCACAAAAGCTTATGCCTAAAAAAATATTTTAGTCTTTATAGTGCCACAGGACTCTTGTTGTTTTTGCTGTACACAGACTAACATGGGCTACCCCTCTGGAAATTCCTACCCCCATAGTCTCCCACTCTCCAGTCCCAGGGCTGGCCCTGCCCTCCCCATGCCCCATGGAAAGAAGGGTATGTGTGTGGGGAAATGTCACAATACACAGGGCTCAAAAATGCTCACATCTGGCTCTGTTTCTAAGCCACCTGTTCATTGCTGCTTCCCTTTTAGGAAGCAGGACTCAGCAGAAATGGGAGATGGGGCAAAAACCCAAACTGATTAGAGCCAGAGCAGAGGTTCCCAACAGGAGAAAAACTAGTCATATCAGGGATGGCTTCACGCAGATTTGCATTCTATCCCCTCCTATTAGCACCCACAGACCCTGCTGGCCAGCGGCTCCCCCATAGCCCCAGGGAACTGACCAGTCATGCTGTAAAACACTTCAGGACTAATGGATGTTCTAATGGCAAAAAGTTTCCTATGGCTCCTTCTAATCTCAGCTACTATCACCATGCTTCACCAGCAAGCTTGGCAGTAGAGCGAGAAACGCCTTAGGAGCAGAGGTCTGGAAGTGGTCTTGCCAATCATCATGTCAGAATAATTTTCAGTTATGAATACCAAATAATGGCAGGGTTGCTACTCGTAAGTTTATTTAGGCCGGGCACAATCACACTTTCAGTGATTACTTTGATAGTGGAAATAAAAACAAAGTTGTCATTTTAGAGCAAGATCTGGGACTGGAGAAAGAATACATAAATCACCTCCCTTATTGAGACATCATCTATATTTCACCAGGAAGTTTAGAATATTAGTGACCCTGCAAGCTGTCAGATGAAAGGAGTGTTTATTGTATTCTGAAATATTGTAAAGGTTTGTAGGCTTGAAAAGAGAAGTTCAGGTTAAAGTCTTTGAGAAGAATCCATGTTTTGTAGAACCCCTGGAGGCAATGCATATAATTTACTGAATATGTCAGGTTTACCTGTTATTTGCACTAACAAGCAGTGTAAATATCAAGAAGAGTGATTTTCATGCCAGAGGAAATAAAATCCCCTAAACTGGAAATTTACACCTATCATTTTAGACTTCTGCATTTCCTTCTCCCTAGGTGGTCTTTGGAACTTGTTTTACCAGCTTATGTTTTAAAAAGATGTAAGAAAGACATAAAGGGAATAATCTCCCCAACCATGTAGGATTGGTGTAAGGATCTGTTTAGAGGCCTTCTTGCAATGAAATGCAAAATTCATTAACCCTTCCTGCTAACCAAGAATACAGTCCATAAAACTCTACTTAAAACAAAGCAAAAACATAACCTTCACATATTTTTCCATTTTATTATCTGGTATATATGAGGCAACCAAGGTCTCATTACAAAAAATTTTGGAGCAGAGTGCACATTACAACCATTTTAATTTCCACACTGTATGGTTCATACATAAGTGGCGGATAACTCAGCTGTTAAAACAAAGATGAAGTCTTCTGAGACCTGCTTGCAGTATCCCAGGGAAATACAAGCTCATATACTATTTTGATTTTAATTTTATTTGTTTGCCTTTTAAAACTTTATTGTTGGGGAACCTGACAAGTTTCCACTGATATTTTGTGATCAGCAAGTAATGTTTTTTGATTAAGCAAAGAGATTTCCCCAAAAGTATCTGCATCCCAGAGGTAATTTAAGCTTTTTTTTTTTGTTAAAAAGCTGAAAATCCAAAATCTTTTCTGCTTTTCAACAGAATCAAAATGTCCATGGGGGGGGAAAATACATTCCAATTAGCTCTGTTTCATTTTCATATTAGTGATTAGCCTTCAGCTCTCCTACCATCTGGCACTTTTAAAGAGTCAGTTTCCCTCATTTTACATTGTGAAGAAACCAAAGTGTGCCAGTTCTTACATGGTGTAGAAAATCTGCATGTGCCAGGGTGTGCAGTGAGTGTAGGGGTTGAAAAAAGGCAATAACTTTGGAGCACCACATCAAAAAACTCCACTGAAGTCAACAGCACTGTTCCCATTGACACTAGCAGAGAATTTGGATTTCAGTATTATACAACCTGTTACAGGAAAACGTAAACTTTGGATTAAATAGTTTAAATTATGCCACATATTTGTATAACAATGTCCATGTGCTCCTATAAGAGGCACTGCAATTTCATGAAATGCATGTTTTATCTTCTCTAAATAGTCTTGAAAACAGTAGTCTAATTTCCCACATCCTATATTAACCTGTTAACACTGGCAAATGAACATCATACAAGCGCCATCTAGTGAAGCTCATGATCATACAGTTGCAAGGCTATAGGAACTCATTGCTACCAGATGGTTTTGGAAAGTAAGCTCCCACATTGAATTGAATCCTGGGGTCAGAAGGGACCTCATGAGATCATCAAGTCCGACCCCCTGGGACTTGAACCCAGGATCTTCTGGGCATTAAGCAGAGGTACTAGCCACTACACTATTAACTGCTACTTGTTAGGAACCCCATGCATAAATACTACTACAAGTTCACATGCAGTACTAAAGCATTTTGGGATCCCAGTTTCATCAGTACAGTCCTGCATCTTGCTAGCAGGATGGATGCTTCAGCTATGCTAAAAATTATCATTATCCATTCATACTGCAGTGCTGCCTCAGATCCTAATCATAAACCAGGAACCTCATTCTGCTAAATGCCATACAAACACATGTCAAAAGATGGCCACTACCCAGTGCCTTGTCATCACAGCGCAATGAAATTTTCACATTATCTACTCTGGCAACCTGTGAAATACAGACGGTAGAACCCTTACTCGTAAAAGAAGTTTAGACTTGTAATTAGATGCAGGTTCTATCCATCAGAGAGGTGAAATTCTAGAATAGCCTTTCACTGGGAGCAGTGAGGGCAAAAATATCTAGCTGCTTTCAAGACTGAGCATAACAAATTCACGGAGGGGATAGTATAATTGGACAGCCTAGTCTGGTAATTGACGTATCTTTGGTTCCTGGGACAATTGATGGAGTGGGTTCTGAGTTATTACACAGAATTCTTCCTTGAGAGATGAGACTTGTTCACATTCCACGGTTTAACAGACTGCCTTATTGGGGTCAGAAGGAATTTTTCCACAGGGAAGATTCACAAAGGCTCTAGACCAGGAGTCTCAAACTCATATTGCCTCAAGGGCCCCATGAGGACTTAGTACAGGACCGCATGAGGACTAGTACATTAGCCCAAGGGCCACACCACTGAAAACTTTTCATACAATGATATTGCAAATATTGGTAACAACAGTGTTGTTGCAGGCCACAGGAAATAGCTTTGGGGCCGCATGTTTGAGACCCCTACTCTAGAGATTTTTTGCCTTTCTCTGTAGCACAGGGCATGACTGAGTTGCTGGTGGATTCTCTCTACCTTAAAGTCTTTAAATCATGATTTGAGGACTTCAGTAACTTCAAAGCTTATTAAAATAGTGGATGGATGAGGCTCTGTGACATGCATAGAGCAGGTCAGGCTACATGATTATATAAATTCAGAATGGACCAGGAGTCTACGTGTCTGTCCACACTCAGTAGTGAGTCTCAGAACCTGCGTCTGCAGACACAGACTCCCCCTTTGTCACTAAAAACAGTTGTGTATACATTTGGGCCCTGGCAGGAGTTGGAGCTGTGACGTACAGGGAAGGGGATGTGCTGCACAGCCTGAGCTGCAGTGTCTTCTATGCAGTCTTTTTTAGTGCTGCAGCACAAGTCTTATAAGTTTGAGTTTGTACATCAAATCTCTGAGACTGGATGCCACAGTTTCTAAAACGCACATTGACATACTCTCACTGGCTTCAGTGGGAATCCTCAAATTAGTAAGCATTCACCAATATGAGTTGTCAGCTAAGGCCAATTAATTCCTGAGATCAAAATACCAAATATTTCCAATACCGGAATCCACAATATTATCTGCAGTGGAGGACAAACAGTTGCTCTAAAAGCCTTCTTCTATATTTCTTCTCCCCCATCTAACTTCTAAAGGATTATCAAGATCCAGAGACCCACCTGCCTGCCACCCAAGTTTAGTCTCTCAGCCAGCCTTGCAGTTTTAAGAAATAAACTGTGGTCTTCTATTCCACGCAGCCATGTTCTCTAGTGCTTATAGTGAACATGACATGCCCAGCAGTGAACATTCAGGGGGCTACATTCCTCTACTGATTAAAAAAATAGTAATAATAAAGGAGTTATGTCCTTCAAACAACCTCTCACATAAATTAACAGATACTACCACAGTAGGGAGAGAGGGAGTCCAGAAAAGAAGCTCCCATTGGCAATGAATGGGTAGCCAATTCTCGGCATCCTCACTGAGGGAGTTGCAACTATGGAAATTTGGTTTGGTTCGCCAGCTCTGGTTTCCACATATTTCAACTTAATTTTGCCTATTCTCAAAGTCTAGTTAAATTTGTTAATTGAAAAGAATGTATTTTGTTCTCACATGCACAAACCCAAAAAAAGTTTAAAAGCAAAAACACACTCATACTTAAGGATACTGTAAAACACTTAAAAATAATTAAGGATCCTTAAAATAAAATACTTAAAGGATTTACACATCCTGTAAATCTTACCCTAACAAAAACATGTCTCTTGGTGTAACAGATCTGAACATAATTGAAGTTGCTGGGTCTGCAATACTTTTTCAAAATAGGCCATTTATTTAGGTGCCTAAGCAAGGACATAGGTGCCAATTTCATTTAATTGTTTTCAAAAATTGCAGTCATGGCCTTTAAAGTCATCCACAAAGAAAAAGCTGGGATCATACTACATAAGTAGGTGCTTTTCTTAACTTATTGTAAAGCACAGTTCACAAATACAGTAGTGTCTAAAATGACAACATCCTGAGGTTTAGCTTTATTGTGTTATTGTTAATTTTTTTACTATCCCTCAGTGTTACCTCATGGGGACTTTGATCTTTAAGCATAAGAAAACTACTAACTAAAATGTATCCTTCTAAGTAACCATTAGATCCTGACCATGAACAGAAACTATAAGTTTGGGTTGTCAAGAGACAAGTTGTGTTAAACACTCTGCAGAACTGCATTTTATATTCTCAAATGCATTCAGACTCCTTCAACTTTCTGTCAAATAGTTGCACTGTCTAAAGCCACCATCTTCTGGAGGTTACTGACTGTGACTGTTCCTAACATGTTCCTGAGCTGCTCATTCACACTTCTAGAGCAGGTTTTCACTGATGAGGGAAAATTCATCGCTATCAGAACAAACTTTCAAACCACTAACAGGCCTTCTGAAGACCCGCTCAGTTGATCAGGAAGCCAATCAGGAAACTGATTTTGAAAGACCACCCCCGCGGAAGGAGTAGCACTGAGTCAGAGGAAAGGCATTTCCCTCCAACTCAGTGCACTGAAGACACCACAATAGGGAGGTGGTAGGCAATCTCATGGAGATAAGTGAAGTATTTTAAGTATTTTGTATGTCTACCTTTAATTGCTGCTAAAATCGTGCTGCAGTATAGACCAGGGCTTACTAATCTCTCCAAGTGGTCCAATAATCAGTAGGATCATTTTTGTTCTAATTTCTGTAATTGTTCTACTTTATGACAGAGTTCTGTCATCTTCTCTTCACTCTATTTATGTTTCTATCTGCTGGTACAGCAGCACCAATTAACAGGGTTTTGTCAGTTTTCCTTCTACAACAATGGCCAATCTGTTTGCCTGCACTGTTTAAACTGCTGCAACTGCCAGATACCATAAAAAAATTAATCTATATGTTCTCCAGTGTGCTTTCATAATACACTACATGGTTTGTTTAAATCCATGCTTCTCACAACAACACCAATGCAGTCATTTGATGATTTTATTGCCTCTGCTCATTTATTCTCTTCCATTCTGCTTCCTGCAGGCTCTGAACACATGGTTCCACCATCTCTTCCTTTATTTTGTTATTAATTATTAGTATTATTAACAACACAGTTCAGCTCAAGCCTTCTTTCAAAACTTGGCTGCTCTCACTTGGGCCTGGTCAATCGAGCTCCTAACTCAGTGGTTTTCAACCAGTGTACCATGGCATACTGGTGTGCTGTGAGAACTGTCTAAGTGTACCATGAAATTCTGCACAAAGGTAATGAAAATCATTGTAAAACATTGCTTCATCTTAAACAATATTCGAAATAGCCAAAATTACAACTCATAAAACTTAATCATCAAATTTAAAACAAGGTATTGGTCTATTCTAAAAAATAAACATTCTAAACACAGGTGGCCAAAGGGCAAAATTGAGATGATGTGTATTTTTTCCAGTGGATTTGAAACATTAAGGCATTTAGTTTGTTGTATGCATTATGTTTCAATCCACTCTAGAAAAACTGTAACCATAGTAAATATAAGAAATGTGGCATTTATGATCTAATCCATTCAGCTGAAAAAAGCAGGTGTGCCATGAAATTGTTTGTCTCAATGAAGTGTGCCATGTTACTGAAAAGGTTGGGAACCACTGGCCTAGACCTCCCACTGCAGAGACATACATTAGGTTTAAAATTCAAGTAAGTAACAGACCCCACTTAAAGTCTGCACTACTCTTGGGCCATCTGTCTGATTTTTACCCAAACAGTCTGGGTTTCAAGTTGTATGTCCAGGAACCATTTGGCAATCTCAACTAGCTGCTGGTTTTGTTTTCTGGATTTTTTTTTTTAATCTGTGGCAACCCTAAGCCACTGTCTCCAGGGCTAGGCTGCTCATGCAATATGTGGCAGCACACTTCATGAAAGAGTGGGGCTAGACTGGACCTTGGGGTCTGATTATCAGATGTTAGAAAGATGGCAATACTAATAGTAGGGTGACGTACTACAATTACTGAGAACCTGTTATGTGCCTCTTTTGCTTCTTCATGATTTATAAACACAGCATTTAAAGGTTGGGAATACATTATATTGTGGTATAAGAACTGTTCTTCCCCTCCTGCATCAATTTTCCATTACAAATTTAATTCATATAGATCCTATTTTACTGAAGACGACACAGTGGACAACTGGTGATGTAGAACTTTTATGACATCATACCAAGCAAGTAAAACCTGGTTCGAAAAAGTGATTTTTAGTCAGGGTTTGTTTGGTTTTTTTTTTTTTCCCCCAGTAAAGTTGTAAACAACTATTTAAGTCAAATGTCCTACAAACAGTTAGAAGAAAAGGTCCCTTTTTGTTTCTGGACTTCCACCTTTTATATTATAAACTGAAAAATTTTAAATCTACCTCTCTGGGGTGTCCAAGGAATCCTTCAGCAAAACCATGGGTGACTAAACTTGATATTCATGATATTTCTAGTAATTTAAAAAAAAAAAGAAAGAAAGAAAAGAAAAACCCTAGCAGAATAAAAAGGGAGAAAGCAATTTTACAGTAAACAACTTTTCAGATCTTTGTGTTTCACAGAACAAAAATTTCTAGCTATGATTCATAATTCTAAGTTTGTCTTTTACTTTCTACTTTGAATAAGGCCTTTTAAGTAAATCTGAATGCATTATCCAATCTCATTTAGGTAAGGCATATACACAGATAAGATTCCAAACCATGGAAATGGCTGCCCTTAAAGGTAGATATGGAAAAGTTCATTCATATATTCACTTTTGCCCATGTAAATTTGGAGGGTGTGAAGATCTACTTTCTTACCGTTTGGACTATAGAGTTTTCCAGGTTCTGAAAGCATACTGAATATTACCTCTTATTGTATAAGATAATATTTAATATTTACTAAAAAAATACTACTTTTACTTTTTTCCTCAATCCCCAGTAATAAGTAAATTGGTGGCAATATTTGCCCTATTAACACTGTGCTGAAGACACTTTTTATTAATTATACTGACATTTTAATGTATTATATGGCTGTTGCTGCTGTTTTAGACAGGTGTCTCAAACTCAAATCATCTTGAGGGCGACATGAGGACTAGTATGTTCGCCCAAGGGCCGCACGATGCATGAGGACTAGTACAGTAGCCCAAAGGGCCGTACCATGCATGAGGACTAGTACCACTGAAACCTTTTCATACAACAGCATTGCAAATATTGATAGCTATAGTGTCATTGTGGGCCACAAGAAATAACTTTAGGGGCCATATGCAGCCTTTGGGCCACACGTTTGAGACCCGTTTTAAACTGTAAATGTTTTCCTTTCTGCATTTGAAAAAGACGTCATCTGCTATCTAATAAAGTTGATTTGATTGTATAATGAAGCAAATAAATAAAGCAAGAGAAACCCACATTTATTATTCTTTGTAGGTTGCCTTTAGTGTCTGCATGGCAGTCAGAAAAGTGATTTTATTGGTTCACGTACACCGCCATCCTCTTTTCTTCCGAACATAAGAGAATATTGAAAATTCTCAGTAACTGTTGATCAAGAGTCATCTCCACACAGTCACACTACCCACCCATCTTTAAGTTCTATATATTGTGAGTTCCAAAGGAGTAGCCCTGTTAGTCTAGTTCAGTAGAACAAACAAGGCATCCCGTGGCACTTAAAGACTAACAAATTTATTTATTGCATGAGCTTCTCTCTCGTGACAGCTCATGCAATGAATAAATATGTTACTCTTTAAGTGCCACAGGACTCCTTATTTATTTCATGTATTGCGAGTAACCTACCAATAGAGAAAAGGACCTGGGGCAGCCAGGAGGCACATTCCCTTTGCAGAATAACATAAGTAGTTCAATTTAATGCAAGATCTCTTTTTGGGTAATCCTTGTCCCACCAACACACACAGCTTTTAAAAGTAGTTCCACAGCTCAGCACCAACAGCACCATATCCCACAACTGGGAATGCACAGAGGCAATTCTCAAAGAAGAATAAGTAACACAGAGATATTACATTTCCCAGTGATGCCTGAAAAACAACCCCTAAAAATTGACATGTCTTTCTTTCAAGTCTTCTAACATCATAAGGGTCTATTCTTCTCATTTGAGTTAATGTCTGTTTTATTTCATGTGTCATAGGAGAACCAGGAAACCATTTGTTTTACCCCCACAAATTAGAATTTTGTGATCGCTAAGTTTAAACAAAATGTATTAAACATTTTTATATTTCATAAAATATTTTACTCCTACTTTCCTCTGAAAGTGCTTGTTCTATACAAATAATCTTACAGCATTAGTCTTTTCAGATACAAACTTTTACCCTTATTTACACTGAATTTTTCTTAAATTTCCCATTTTTGCATCATCACCAATTCAGCTCCACTGGTGGGACCAACAGGGAGAGCTCCAGAGTAATTAATGTGCAAGTTCAGAATAGACACAATTTTACTGTTTTGGCTAGGATTCCACTTAAGGAATAAGATTTTAAAAGGATAGTAGGTGATTGTGCTAGGGATTCAGCATCCATTACTTTACAGCAAAACTGCCAGGTAGCTAGTGTTCAAATTCTAGTTTTCATATAACATGGGGGAAGGAGAGAATCTTTATAAAAGCCAACGACATTTAATGGATTTATTTTACTGAATGTCAATAAATGCTAGAAAGTGACTCATTGTGAAAGAAAAAGTGAAGTATAGTAGTTTGTTTTCATACAACAAAAATGGTGAAAAATCAGTTCTCTCAGAATCATTTGTCCTTAATCATCAATTATTGTTAGTGACTCAGGCAGACTTTTTTTTATGGATTATTTTTAATCATGCTGTGCTCTTAAGAACATTTTCCAGTTTGTCAATCACTTTTCTTCTTGCAACAAGCTCACTTTCCAGCAGACTAGACGGAGTCTGAAACATTCAGTAATTTCCTGCCCCATGAAAGGAGTGGGTTCATAGTTAAATTGTATTAATGCTAACGGGAGTTATCCACACAAATCCTGCACACTGATAAGAAAACAAGCAACACAAGTTCAAAAGCGTATGGAAAAAGAAATCTGTTAAATTTCCCAAGCAAGCCTTCCTTTCCTTTCTAAATATTTCCTAATGTTATGTTTTCAGTAGGCAAATCCCCCTTCTTCTCTCTCAAAATAAGAATACATACCTTTTTTCTTCCTCGTTGCTCAAGATTTTGCTTGAAGTTGAGATCAGACATTTGGATCTGAACTCGCTGCTTTTGAACTTTCTTATTCAATAAATCCCTGTATCGCACATACATGGCATTTCTCAGCCTGTATAGATTCCTGTAGTTTTCAAGGTGGCGCTGTAAGAAAATTTCCCTTATGAGTTTGCATTTGGGGTTTGTTTATTTTTGTTAAATGTGCTTTTTCTTTCCACTAATCACTTCCACTTCCAAAACAGCATAGATGGACTTCCTTGATCAGAATATAGGCTCATTTTCAGAGCTGTGCAAGAACTACATTTTTTGTTTCAGGGAAAGAGTTTAGTGATTTTGAAGTTTTTCATGAACTGAAGTTACAACTCTCCTCCCACAATCTGGGATGATTAAAACAGTACTTCAATTTTGACTACTCATTTTTTAATACACTAGTTTAAAAAAAAAGTTGTTTAGAAACAAAAAATCAAGATGCTCTATTCAAAAATAGAATGTTTCAACCATTTCAGAATGAATTTTCATCAAAGATGACACCTTTCCACAAAACATTTAACTTTCAATGAATCTGCATTTTACCGCCAGCTCTCTACTCATTTCTGTTCTAACTACAGGACTCAGAATCACAGTGAACAGAAAACAGTCAGAATCCATGTGCTGAATAGGATTCTGATCTCCCAGATCAGGAATGACTGGGAGTGAAGGGAGAGAGTGCCTTGAATTGATCTCAGAGGAATGGTAGGGGTATCAGGGCTAGCCCTAAACCAAATGGCTCTCCTTCTCTCCCTCCATTTGTTAAATATTTGCATACCTGATTTTTTATTGCATTTGTTGCCCCGTGCATGATTTACATGCTTCAAGTCTTAAAACACAAGCATGTTTTCATAATTAGACAATAAAACAAGGTTCACAATATTGCAGCCAGGCTCTCAATTCATTTCAGTTTGTTCTTATATCTCACTGACTGATGATCCATCCAGGGCCAGCTCAAGGGGCTGTGGCACCCCAAGGTGGTTTTCGTTTTTGTGACACTTCCCCCCCCACCCCGCCTCAGTGGAGCAGAACTTGCCCTCTGCTCTAAGCCAGCTCACCCTGCCTACAAGGATGGGGGCCAGCCCAGAGGCCAGGCTCTGCTCTCCTGCCCCTCCCCGGGGCTGGCTGTTCCTCCCCAGGGGGAGGGGGCAGCCCAGAGGCCAAGTGAGAGAGCTGAGTCCGCCCCATGGGCTGTCCTACTCTGCCCCCAGGGGCAGAGTGACTGGCTTGGGGAGGCGATGGAGCATGGGGTCCAGTTTCTGGGCTGGCCCGCCCCGCCCCAGCACGGTGCCCCTCGACAAGGCCTCAGTGGCTCATGGCAAGAGCTTGCCCTGGTCCCATCCCTTATATACCTGCAGGGGCATGGCTGACAACATCATAGGAAGTCTGCAAAAAAAAAAAATGTAGTTCTCAGAAAATCTGGAAGGTTCCATGAAACTCTACAAAGGTCCAGGGTGTTCTAAGAGGTTAGTAAAAAATAAATCTACATATGGAATTCTTGAAACATTTTACTTCAAATGTCCTATTTTCCTTTCTGTTGCTAACAACAAAAACAGTACCCTAAGCCCAATGCTCCCGGTGGTCACTTGACCCTACTTCCATCCTGATGGACCTCCAATAGCTATGAAAATGGCTGATGCTTGAGACTGCATTGAGTTGGATATCAACGGGAAAGGTGTTGAGAGGGTAGGCAAAGAGTATGTCCTTAACTATCTTATGTTTGTGCCTACAGTCCTTTTCCCCACAATTCTAGCAGGCACATTGGGTATTCAATTCTGCACTGATATCCTGTGCAACTCCACTAATTTCAACAGGACGTACATCAGCACAGAATTTGGTCTCTGGGGCAAGCTGGTAGGCACCAGTGGAAGTTGCATTCAGTCGTCATCTCTAGGCAAAGGTGGAAAAAAGAAGAATCCTGGGCCCTGGTACTCCTTGAAAGATAGCTGGAAAAAACCAAGGAAGTTATGAAGTGAAATAGCTCAGCTATAATTTGAACTGTAATTTAAAACCTATCAAAGTTCCTAATGAAGCAGCCCTAGAAGGCTGAGAAATAATTCAGCAAAAAGACTGATGTTTGCTGCTCTGAAAACTGACAAGCACATTCTGTAGTTCTGGCCGGAAAAGGCTGACTTCATATTTCACCTATGGAGCCTCTTAGCTGTGGATGTATTCTAATGCTACGTCCACACATCTAAGCATCTGTTTTTATGCACTATCTGGGTTACGTTGCTGGCAGCAGAGTTCAGCAGTGAGTCTTGTCATAAGACACCTTCAAAGGCACTAGCTTCACAAAGCAATAGAGAAAACAAGACACCTCTAATTATGCTCCTTTAAAGAAGCTTCCAATGTGACAGATAAAGCCTGGAGAATTTGGGGGCTAGGGGAATGTAGAACATGTCACTTGTAACAAAAGAAAAAAAAACAGCAGTTTCACTTTAGGCTTATTCTGGAGCATATCTAGAAAACCTTACTTCACAAAAATAAAAAAAGCTCTTTATTTAAAGACATTTTAACAGTTGTTACGGGTGTACCTTTTTGTTTTCATATGATCTTTAAATTATAGGGACAAAAAAGAAACAAGAAAAACAAGCAAAGAGTCCTCTGGCACTTCTAAAGACTAAAAAAATTATTTATGGCATGAGCTTTCATGGGAGAAAATCCCATGAAAGCTCATATGATAAATATATTTGTAAGTCTTTAAAAATACCACAGGACTCCTTGTTTGTTTTGCTGAACTACACTAACACAGCTACTGTTTTAAAATGGCAGTAAAAGAAAGATCTTTGATATATTTAAGAACCACTTTATGATGATAAAATACAGCTAAGGAAACTGACATATGACAGGACAGGTGAGTTAACACTTTCTTAAATGCTTCCTAGCTCCAGGCCCTTTTGGGCTTCTTAGGAAGAAATTTAATAGAACTTCCACCTCCACTGACTGCTGGGACTGACTTGGTATGCAAGGCTGCACTAGAAACACTTGTTATTTGGATGCACTAGTTATGAGTCAGATTTATTTATTTATTCCTTCAAATGAAAATTAAATGAACCTGGCAAGTCACTTTATAGAATACCTCAGAAAAAGATAATATAACACTACATATGGAAAAAGAATTACCAATAACTGTTTGCTGCAGTGAAGTCATAGCACACATGTAGGTCCTGGATGGCTAGTACTTATCACACTGTTAGGTCTTCTTGTATGATATCGTGAAATTGGATATTGGATGACATAGGTAACAAGCTGTTGATCTCAGCCACTACATCAGTGTATTAAAAGCATACAGTCAGTGTTCTGGTACCTAGAATAATAGTCAGTAACATACCTTGGGCCCAGTTCAGTGCTAGTGAAGTCACTGAGTTTTGACATCAACTTCTGTGGCTCCAGAACAGGCCTTTAAGGGTCAGGTTAATAAAGGATGGCCATAAAATCCATGACAAAAATCACCTATCTACATTTATACATATGATTATTATGACTGCATGTTCAACACAATTACATCCAAAATGCCAACAACTGTACATGCAAATGTAGATGCACAATTTATACATATACTTTATGCACAATCCTCAAAACTCCTTTAAAAATTTGGGTCCACTATGTATTACACTGTTTGCCATTGAATACTAGTAACAAAAATATCTAATGCACCTTTCCGTTTATTTAAATACTTAAAACTCATTAGTATTATACAAGAGACAGTGCTTTCCTTGGTCTAAAAGGAAATGCAATATCAGTTGAATATCTGATCTATCCGGGAATGATACACTACATTAGTTTGGGGACAGGTGAATCTACCAAGTCTTTTCTTTCTCTAACTTTTAGGGCAATGTACTTAATTCTAATAGAAGGAACTTAAGTATGAATTGTTTCTTTTCTTCTCTGTTCACTCATTCAAAATGCCATTATACTATCCACTACTATACTCTGTATATTTACAAACAGAATAAAATAGTCTCGGGTTAATATATTTGCAGAATAGCTGAAACAAATGCTAAGTAGTATGGTAAATTCCCAGCAGATGGTGCTATTGACTGTTGTCTGGTCTGCCAGGTTCTTGCTGACCCACTGTCCATTTTACCCCTGTCACAGAAGAATTTCTGTGATCTGTGCCTCAGTAAACTGCAAGACCACAAATCTGTTTTTTTTTCAGTAGAGATGCGTACTTTACTCAAGTGCAGTTAAGTAGGTAAGGGTGCCTGCTTTTCCCCATAAACTGTTTGGGCCACTGACAACAGATGTGTGTTAGATCGCCAAGAACCCAAAGAACTTTATATAGCTTCACAGCTGCATGGTGATATGATATGATGACCAACAACATCTCTACATATTATGTATTACTCTGTCTATGGACACACACAGCCAACCATGCATCCAAGGGCTAATATAGAAAGAAAAAAATATGCATTGGTATGATTTATCTTTCTTATATCAAAGTACATTGGAGTCTTAAACAGAATAGCACCATCTCTTCAACTGAATATAGTAACAAACTTTTGGCACCTCCTAGGACTTCATGACTGGCATGCTACTGCATACCACAGCCAGTCAGAAGACACACCTGAGCTTAGGGAGAATCCAGTTCAGCTATTAGCAGTGTTGGAGCTATGATGTACACAGCAGACAATTTCTGCTTCCATTCGACAGAGTACAGTGGTAAACACACAGGTATGCATAAGCCAGGTCACTACTACCGATCGATGTACAGAACTACAGAGATGAAAAAAAATGGAAGTGATAGTTTCTTTTCTTAAAAAATAGCCTTCCATTACAGCACATGACCATATTATGAAACACACATTCACTGATACTATCCATATGCTTACTTGAGCCAAACTTTTAGTTTGACACACAGC
This sequence comes from Podocnemis expansa, assembly GCA_007922195.1. Classification (NCBI taxonomy): domain Eukaryota; kingdom Metazoa; phylum Chordata; order Testudines; family Podocnemididae; genus Podocnemis; species Podocnemis expansa. Next base: position 32,797,142 of record ML681972.1, on the reverse strand, counting down.
TGAACATTCTAATCGGAGAGTTTACAAATAACTAATAAATCTTACTCTAGTTCCAAAAGGATAGCCATGTTAGTTTTAGCTGAGCAAACCAAACAAGGAGACTAGTGACACTTTTAAAGACTAACACATTTACTTATCACATCAGCTTTTGTGGGAGAAAATCCAACTTTGTCAGACTCATGAAGATGGGAAACTTACAGAATGAGAGCAAAACAAATGCAGGGACGTGTAAGGATCTGGTCAGACTAACAGCAAATCAAAGCAGTTAGGATTCAAACAGTGGAGTACAGCAATTAGCAGGGAGGAGGGTGGGGGACAAGGAAAGCAAAAATAGCTGTTATATTACTCTATGATTTGTTTCTTACTTTGTGATTATGATATATATGTGTTACACTATGATTTATCTGCAAGCAGCTAAAATCCATGTTACAAGAGCAATCTGACTCCTTCATCAAATATACTGATAATTACAGCTACCTCAAATTCTCATGAGTCCTCCTGTTTCCTTTCACCTTACCAAGTACAATACATACCAGGAATGCCTTTTTGAGGAGGGATTTTCATACTAGAACTGGACTAATGGGTCACTTTTTTCTCTCCTGTACACAGGGGTAGAGCAAGAGCAACACCACTGAAATGAATGGAACATCACAGACGAGTAAAACAGCCATTACCAACAACAGCATCTGTGCCTTTATCAGCCAGAGGAATGGGAATGAACGAACCCTACAAACAGAGAAGCCATTAGGCCATCTGGATGAAGTTCGGAGTCTTAAGAAGTCAAATGTTCTAACTCTATAGAATTATTATACACAGTGTTTCAGTTAAAGTTATCCGCAATCATCATACTGGAATTACCTGTTCTAGCATGGCCCGTTTCATTGCATCTTCTTTGTCTTCATCACTCATGGATGATCTGTTGTTCCTCTTCTTCCTGTTGTCAGTTATCATCTTTTGGGAGGTTCTTCCATTCTGGATCACAAACATAAAGATGCTGATCAATCATGGCTAAGATAAGTCCCACACTTTAAAAAAGTGGTTTTCAAACTTAGGGTCAGGACCCAGTACTGGGTCACAGACCCTCAGGCACTCGGTCACAGAGTCCCCTGCTGCCACCACCAAAAGACTGGAATGCATTGCTCAAAGATCTAATTGTTGGTTCGCAGGCATAAATGATTTTTTCTTCTACTGGGTCAAAATTAAAAACATTTGAAAACTACTGCTTCAAAACATGTATACTTTTTTCAATGCATAATAGAATTCTCACTTTCTATCTCTTTCACTGAAATCAAAGAATAGCCAAAAAATACAAAAACTAAACTTTCAGAATTGGAGCAGTGTGAAGCTAACTCTCAGATCCATTTGAAAATTTATTTATTTTAAATCTTAATCCATAAATATTTTTCATTCAGTTACTGCTCAATGATAATATTCCAGAGACTATACAAACTAAAAGAACACCTTGTTTCTACAGCTTTTGGGAACTGAATTCACATTATGTGCTTAGACTAGATCACTGGCCAATCACCACCTCCCACTCCAAGTGTAAAGGACTCATAAATGGCTACATCCAGTTTTTTAAGAAGTAATTCTGAAAAGAGCATGTGTGTGCGTGCACACGGACACCCGGTCCAGTCCTAGTTCCTCAACACACACTTTCATGAAACTGTAGTTCAGGTTGTAAACTTGTATCAGCAATTTATTTCTGCTTCTCTTGATGCAACACACACAAGCCTCTGGGTTAATGCAGTCCTAAATCACTGGTCCTAAGGACATGATGTTGAAAGCTGCACCAACAAGCCATAGAAATGTCACCATGCACACTTCACCATTTCTGCCAGAATCCAAAGCAAGCTAGATTTAGATCTGCACACACACAAGACAAGAAGTTCCAAATCAAGGGACCTGTAATGTGCACTGATGGAGCCAATGCAATTTGCAAATTCTTCAAAACCTGGAATGTTGGAATATCAAGGTGCCACAGGTAAATTCTCACAGAAATTAGAAGAAAAAAATTCCAGGAGTTATTCTAGAGATAAAGTGCTGAAATTACACCAATGTCTTACTAAAATTAAACCTGATCAGAACATGATGGCTTTACAACAAACACCAGAAAACTCTATATCAAGGTCAAATACATGCACATGCGCACACAAAAAGTTAAGCATGGAAAGGCATAACTGAGGTACCTAATCATACTTTACTCTGATCTTAAACCATCCTGTACACCGTGCTGCTCTATCTGCTTTATGAGGTATCTTTTGGATTGTGTTTAGAACGTGAAGCAATTTACCAAGGGTCACTGACAAATTCTAAATCAAGATTGGATGTTCTTCCAAAACATATGCTCTAGGAATTATTTCAGGGAAGTTCTATGGTCTGTGTTATAGAGAGGGTCAGACTGGATGATCACAAGAGTCACTTCTGGCCTAATAATCTTAAATGATCATGATTCCAGTATTTATAGCAGGGGTCTCAAACATGTGGCCTGTGGGCCGCATCCACCCCTAAAGCTATATCCTGCAGCCCACAGTGAAACAGCCATTACCTATATTTTCAATATCATCGTATAGAAAGGTTTCACTGGTGCGGCCCTCAGGCTACTGTACTAATCCTCAAGCAGCCCTCTACTAGTCCTCATGGTGATTTGTGTTTGAGACCCCTGATTTATAGATTGGCCTTTTTCAAAGCAAAAATCTAGTAGTCTTTGATTTTAAGATTTTTGTTGGAACTGTAGTTAATGAAGGCTATTAGCTGCAGAGTGAATGTAAAATGAATGAGCACTAACTATTGTCTCCCTCGCCCTGTTCTGGACTAGTCAAGGATATTAGTTCTGGCTTGTGAGCTTGAATACCTGGCTGCAAGAAGATGCTTAATTTTATTCAGAAAATCCTGGCTTTGGGAAGCTCTTTTTCCTTCATCTATTTTAAATCACAAATCTGTGGCTTGTTTGTTTATTACCCATCTTGCTTACTTGATCCTTCTAGGCCTGCTATGATCCTATATGACTCCCCTCAACAGAGTACCCAGGAGAGTGATACTCCTGGGAATTTTGTCCATCAGAAACCAATCATCAGGGAGGCAAGTCTTAAAAGCTCCAGCTAAAATAAGGCAAACTTTAAAAAAAAACCCAAAAACTGCACCTATAACTTGAGAGTATGAGGAGAATAAGCTTGATAATAATATTAGGTTCTACTCTTAAATATTTATGGCTAACAAATTTCTTTAGGCATAAGCTTTCATGGGTTGCAACTCACTTCATCAGATGCATGAAGTGGAAATGACAAAGTTTCTGTTTCATGCATCTAATGAAGTGGGCTACAGCCAATGAAAGCTTATGTCCAAAGAAATGTGTTAGTCTTTAAGGTGCCAAAGGACTTTTGTTGTTTTTTGCTCTATACAGACTAACTTGGCTACTCCTCTGGAACTTACTTATGTACATTTGCTCCACGCAACGAAAATGTGTTGTTTGAGATTCCATGTGAACCTATCCCTTTTTACTGCCAGGAGACCAAAGTCAGTATCAGAAACCACTATTTCAGAAATAAATTTGATACTATTTAAAACACATTTTTGTGCAACTCTACATATTCTTCCACTGGGATACAAGTGGCTCTAATACGCTCAAGACAGCAGTGAATTGACATTGATCAGTAGACGAAAGTACTACTTAAAACAAACTGTAAAACACGCAGAACAAAGTTTGGTCTAAAATACAGAAAAATAAGAATGATTTATCTCTAAACAGAATCTGTATTAACAGCAACCCTCCCCCAGACTACTTGTTTTCCATTTATTTACAAAATCTGTTCTCTCTGGATAGGAACCAAGGTACAGCTCAATAAGCACATTGCTCACAGTGGGAAGAATCCCCCTTGCATTGTAAGTAATTCCTTGCTACCAAGGACACAGGGCAAACATGCATAATCCTGGCCATTCCCACCCTGCAGAAAGGTCTGCGTGTGAACACTCAGCTTAGGCAAGTGGCAGACTGCCATGGCACAGTAACCTCAACAAAAGCAAGAAGGAAAGAGCGAGGCTGAGCACAACTCCACTTTGAGCAAAATACAGCCACTGTAACTATAGCAAAAATGTGCTGAAGATATAAAACAGTGCCATTGCTATGCGGCCAGCACTTTTGAAGGGGAGAGGAGAATCTCACAGAAGGATTAAACTGAAAACCATCACAGGAGACGCTCCTAATGCCTTTGATGAGCTAACAACCCAGTTGCCTGAATCAAAAACTGAGACGTTAGCACGCTGTCTCTAAGGCCCTTATCAAAAGGGGAAAAAAAAATATCAGCAGAACAAACTTCCTCTACACTACAGATGCAGACATATCAGCTCCCATGCTAGGGTAGTCTTGAGTGACACACATGGGTTGCATCTGAAGAGAGAGAAACTGAATGACAGTCCAAGCACTTCTTTCCTCTACTTCATTGCTCTTCATTCCTCTACCACCAGGCAAGATTACTTTGCTTGGATAAAACAAACAAGGAGGCACTTACAGACTAACAATTTATTGCATGAGCTTTCATGGGAGAAAATCCCACTTTGTCAGATGCTTAGAAGTGGGATTTTCTCCCACAAAAGCTTATGCAATAACTCAGGGGTCAGTAACCCCCAGCACCTTGCCAAAAATGGCACAGGGGCCAAGCCTGAGTGGCATGCGATGCCACTCAGGCTTCCCCACTGGCCCTGCTCCCCCAGCACCATGCAGCTGGGCAGAATGAGCCACATGCCACAGCTCCAGGCCAGCCTCTGGCTGGGCAGGGCTGGAGGGGAGCGGGGTGGGTCACCCGCCCTCCACTACCCAGCCCCGCCCCCCCCCCCCCCCCGTTTCCAGCTCCAACCATGGAGCCAGAAGTCACCTGCTGGAGGTGGAGAGAGGCAGCCCCAGCGAGGATCTGGAGGCCACCTGCCAGCAGGGGAGAGAGGCAGCCCCAGCCAGACCCAGAGGTCATGGGGAGAGAGGCAGCCCCAGCCAAGACCCAGAGGCCACCTGCCGGCCAAGGTGGGAGCTAGGTCCAGCCCAAACTAGAGGCCTGACCCCGGCCCCTTTTGCCCCCACCCCAGGGAGCCACTGAGGGTGCAGTGAGCAGGGCTGGCATGGAGGTTGGCAAAGGTTGCAGACCCTTTCAATAAATAAATCTGTTAGCCTTTAAAAGTGCCACAGGACTCCTTGTTTGTGTTGCTGAACTAGACTAACACAGCTGCCTTGCCCCTTTGGAACTTTGCTTAGATACATATAGATGAGACAGCATTTATGAGATCTCACTGGATGACAGTCTGGACACAGCTGTTCCCTAGAGTCTGGGAACTGTAAGCTTTACTACTGCTTTTGCTGTTGATTTCTCATCCCTTCTCAATGCAACAACAGGAACTTTGCTCCACCAAGGAAGTCAGCCTTGGCACACTGTCTGGCCACTTCTCTGACTACTATCTCTGTGCCTTCTCTCCCCGCGTAAGCTCCTGTCTGTTTTGGAAGGTGGCTGGCACAATTCTGGGCACTAATAACACAATACATAATACTGTAATAGGAACAATATACCTCAATCTGAATGGGTGGTGACTATCATTTCTGGAGTTCTGGCCCAAGGAACGTCCGGGGGGGGGGGCAGAAGGGGCAGCCGCCCTAGGCCCCGCGCTTTTGGGGGTCCCGCACGGCTGCCCCCCCCATGCTGGGGACCAGGCAAGCAGGCAAAAGGCTGGTCCGCCGCCACAGCGCTGCTGCTGGTCCGCCACCCGCCCCGCCACACACATTGCTCTGGGCTCTGTGCCGGAACAGCGGGGAGGGGGCAGGAGGCAGCATGGAAGCGGTATCACTGCCCCCCACCTCCTCCCTGATGCTCTGGCAGTGAGCCCAGAGCAGCATGCTTGGCGGGGGGGGGGGTGGACCAGCAGTGCTGCGGTGGCAGACCACCCTTTTGCCCGCTCTCCTGGTCCCCGGCATAGGGGAGGCAGCACAGGGGTCTGCCCCTCCCCTGGGCCTGCCGGCCCCACCCCCAGTGCAGGGGGAGAGGGGCCCCACAGAGGACGATTCGCCCTGGGCCCCGCACCCCTAGGCGCCCCTCTAGAGATGTCTCTGCGGCCCAAGAACAAGAGGACTTTAAAAAAGTGGTAACACATTACTGACTGCAAAAGTCTTAGTGTTAAAAAGTATTAAATAACCAGGAATAGACTTTTGATAGCGAAGCAATCTTGGATCCCCTTTAAGGCAGGCCTTGCCAAACCTAAGTTTCTGGTCGCCACAGCAACCAGTTTTAGCAGCCTGCTACCTAGCTCCACTGAAGAAATGTAATGGAGGAATGCCCTCTGGCAACCAAAAGTAAAATTGCTGAAGCCTAGATGTGAGCCAATTTTGTCCACCCCTGCTTTAAAGCCATTCGTTTGTTTAGGCCGGCTGCAATGTCTAAGAGTCTGTATGTAATAATTCTGGAGCCGTCACAAGCTCCAAACTTTCTGTTCTGCTAGCTGAGTGGGATTCAGTCCAAAGGTAAGTAGGTGAGGAAACAATGTGTCCCAAACCATAGCATATGTTTGCTTAGGCAGTAAAGGAAAGGAACTAGCAGCCATAGACAATGCAATGAAAGCACAATTCATAAACTGTGCAGTATCAGAGCATGAAATCTGTTTCTCATGGCATACAACAGTTGAGTACTCAAAGGGAAAAAAGCTACATTAACATGCCTAAACTAAATATAGAGCTGGTTTAAGTGAGTACAATTATATGAAATCAATGGAAATGCACTGCTTAACCCAGATATGAATCTGTCACATGGTGATTAATGTAACTCTTTTCTGTTGAACTATCTCCATGGCGTACATGATGTGATCCCTCATTGAGTCCACATGAGCCAACATTGCCCAATGTCCCTATTACACCATTTTTGCTTCTGTTTGTTTTAGATTATGTATTGCCTGTCTTATGTCTGGAATTTAAACAAGGTATTAAAGTAAACAAACTGTACTGAAGAACTCATTTTAGCTTTACTATGCTACCATACCACAAGCAGGAAGATTCAGGACAGATTTTGTGATGCAGAGACATCCGGATCTCAGCACCCAATAACTAAATGACTACAAGGCCAAACTTAGTTTACAAGCGAAAAAAGGAAGGAACCAACACACACAGAAAAGTAAGGGACAAGCTCTATCACCACACTGGATCCCCTTGCTATACTTCCAACTGAAGTGCTTGCAGATCTTCCCTTTCCCAAAGTCTACCTCAAACTGCCCTCCAGTAACAATTCTCCTAAAGGGGGTTACCAACCTGCTTTGTTCTTAAATAGCACCTCATTACAGTTTTGCCTCAAACCAGCCTCCAATCTTTAAATAGCAACCATTTCTGGATGAGAGCGAAAAAAGGCAAATTTTCTCAAACTAATTTGTCAGACATTTTTAGAGTTCCCTGTACAAATCCTTCTTTCACACTCCTTGTGTTATGCAAACAACAAACAAATAAATGTGCCGGCAAAAATTCAGAGACTGTTTATGAAAATCTGGCCCTGCAACTCATATACAATATAGTTTTACAAAAGTAGAATTTAACATTTACAGGTAAGCAATAGGAATGTCCCTTGGGCAATTCTTCATTATACTGAAAAGAGAATGGGTCATGTGATTCCATCTGAAATTGTATAGCACAGTGGTTCTCAACCATTACTGTGTCAGCACACAGTGGTCAATGTGTCAGAGGAGCCAGAGAAATAGCTAGATTTGGCCTGGGGCCAGGGAGGGTGGGCTGGTGTGTCCTGTAGGGTCGCAACATGCCATCAAGTGTGCCATGACCTGCAAAAGGGTGAGAACCACTGCTGTAGCAGATGAGATACAAGGAAAATCCTGTGTCAAGCAAAAACAAAATTAACAATATGCCTTTTACTACACCTGAAGTATAACACCACAGTAACTCTGCATATAGTGTATCAAGTGATATGGTAACAGTGGATAAGTTATTTAATAGTTTTAACATTTGTTCTCTAGCCACACCAGTCAGTAAACTGCATGGGGAAATTGATATTTGAAGTTTCCTGGGGAGGGAACTGTGTTACAAGTATTCATGGCAGGACTCGACCAGGAGCGTTGCTGCCCCAGGGAAAGACCCGACGCATGGACGCAGGACCTGCCCCTCGTGGCCCCGATTCTCCGCCAGGGCCTGATCTGCCTTCAGGCTCCTGGCCCCAGATCCCCAGCCGGAGCTGGGGCCGGGGCCAGGGCCAGGAGAGGCTGGCGCTGCGGCAGGCAGCCCAGCCTGAATTCCCAGCTGGGGACCAGGCTGAGCGTGGCAGGCACGGCAGCCAGCAGCCGTGCCCCAGATCACCCGCCTGGAAGATGCAGGGGCTGCCCCAGACGCTCAGGGCACTAGCGATGGGACTCAGGGCATGTGCCCCATGTGCCAGGAGCCAAAAACGCCCCTGGACTCAACGACCTCCTTCACCACAAAACCCTGATTCATCCCCAGCTCTAGCCAATCCTATGCACTTAATGAGGCAGGAGTCCCATGAGAAAATTAGGATGTGATTATGTAATAAAGACTAGCATTGTGTGTGTGCACAAGGAGGCTGAATTAATGTTGCACAAGAGTCCTTAATTATGGCATTTCTTCATTTTCAAGTGCTTTGCAACTTGAGCAAGTGCATGTGCATGTGCGCATACTTCGCTTTTTAAAAAAATAAAGGACACTGACAAATAAAACAAATTCCATCTTTTGACATCATACTGACACCACATGGGTCATCAGCAGGGTTTGAACCTTTATAAACACACATGCATATTACACAATGGTGCCCTGATCCTGATTGGGACGTGCAGGCACTGCTGTTGTACAAACATTTAAACAATAACAGACAATGACCTTATAGAAAAATAAGCAGAACAATACTCGGTGTTCTCATGTAAATTGAATGTCAGAATACATTACCTGTGATTCCACTTGGCAGATCAGCATGACTTTTATGTGGAAAACATAATGCTACAATTGACAGCTCTACCAATATTTGCTGAATGCTCTATCATGTACAGAGTCACTTAATTCTCAGCTTAAAGAATGGGCAATATAAGGGACACCTGTTTTTCCTTAGCTCATCACAGAGACCATCAAATTCTATATTTTAATTTTATTTTAGTAAATAAGGATAGTGCCTTGTACCTCAGCATTCTGGTTATATATACGCACCTATGAATGGCTATATTTACACCTTTGTCACTACAGCAACACTACATATGAAGCACACCAGTAACCTGATGTGTTGTTCTCTCATGGTACTTACAGCATACTCCTTTTTCTTATTCTGAGGGTGACCAACTAAAGAGGACTGAATTTTTCTGAGAGTCAAACCAAGGGACTATTTTTTTTTCCTATTTCCTATAGATAGCTGAAGGGCTGTGTGTGACAAATAAATGCCAGCAATCTTATAAGTGGAATTGGCAAACCATATCCTCTTTCCCTTCAGAAGAGATTCAGACAGCAAAAATGAACCCTTTTGCGAAATGATGGAAGGCAGAGGTGGAAGCAAAGAAACATTCACATACCTGCATATCCATTATTTCCTTAGCAACAAGCTAAACATTAGCATTTGGTACTTTTTTGATGTATAGGCACAAAAATTTGGCATTCAATCCCATGCCTCTAACTGATGGCAAAAGCAAGCTGGTTCATTAATAACAGTAGCCTTTCTGTTCCCATTCAATACAAACCCAGAATAATTCAGGGCAAATAGCTGAATGAAGATCAAACTTTTCGGGTGAGGAACCTGAGACAAGGACAAAGCGTATTCAACTCGACTACATGCAAGACCACTGACAGATTTATTGGGAAACCTTGCAGACTGTTTTGTTTAATTTTTATATTAATTCGCTACTGGTTAGCATTACTGGGTCCTGTGTATTTCTTCCTATACCATTTCTTTTCTTGATTGGTGATTCCCAGGTGCTGAAACATAGTGTTATTTAGAGTCAGAGCAGGGAACAGGGCGACAAGAGAACTGGTTCTTGCCTTGTCTCTGCCACTGACACACTGTGTGACCTTGAGTAAATCACTCATATTAAAATGATTTTTCTTACTGTTAAAACAAAGCTACTTCCCTCCATCACAGAGGAGTTTGTGAGGCTTAATTCAGTGAGAGATATATAATGTTTTCAGATCATATGAGAAAACTCTGTACAAGTGCAAAGTAATTACAGTGTAAGCATTAACTCCTAGCAATAATTAAATCATTCTATCATAATTTATTTAGGAAAAATGAAACAATTTGGGGTATTACATTCTGCAGCAATAATACTTTACAAAGCATACCTTTTCTCCATGGTGGTATCCAGAATGCTGAGGAATCAGGTCTTTATTTCTCTTGTTAGCAGTTTCCTGTACAGTTTCTATTTGAATATTTTAGGGCACTAAATTCCACGCTATTTCTATCAGATAAGATATGACTGCATCTGTTCAGATCCCTCAGACAGAGACAGACATCTTGAGGATCTCTATCAAGCATTCTTGAAACTACAGTACCCAACTGGGAAAGTAAGAAAACAAATTGACAGAGCTAGACAGGTACCCCAAAGTCATCTACTACAGGAGAGACCCAAAAAAGAAAACAACAGAAGACCAATAGTCACCACATACAACCCTCAAGTCAGACCTCTACAACAGATCATTAAGGACCTACAGCCTATTCTAAAAGATGATCCCTCACTCTCTCAAGCCTTGGGAGACAGACCTCTCCTTGCCTACAGACAGCCACCCAATCTTAACCAGATACTCACCAGTAACCACATATCTAACAACAGAAACATTAAAGGAGGCACACACTCCTGCAACAAACCACGCCGCCAAGTCTGCCCACATATCTACACAATAGATACCATCATAGGTCCTAATCAAGCCTGCTACTCCATCAAAGGCTCATTTACCTGCTCATCTACTAATGTGATCTATGCCATCATGTGCCAGAAATGCCCCAACACCTTATACATTGGACAAACAGGATGATCCCTGCACAAAAGAATAAATGAACATAGAACTGATATCAGAAATCACAAAACACAGAAACCAGTTGAGAGCACTTCCATCTTTCTAATCACTCGATAAATGATTTGTTAACAACCGTCGTCAGAGATGTGACTGGGACATCAAGACTTCAAAGAGAAACAGCTCAACTCGAACATGCAAACTAAATGCTGTGACTGCAGGATTGAATCAAGACTATGGGTTCTTTTCCCATTACAAAAGGTAATTTCACTTCAGGCTTCCCATGGTTTGAACCTAACAACTGCTCTGATTTGCTGTTACTGTATGAGCTAATCCTATGTTTTACACTCCCTTGCATTTATTTTCATTCCATTCTGTAAGTTCACCCATCTTCGAAGCATCTGATGAAGTGGGATTTTCTCTCACAAAAGCTCATGCAAAAAATAAATCTGTTAGTCTTAAAGTGCCACACAACGCCTTGGTTTTTTTGCTGGACTAGACTAACACGGCTATCCCTTTGGAAATTGATATTTTTAGCCATGCTAGCTAGATTATAGGAACAGATGTCCTCAGAGCACAAAGAAAGCATATCTCCTTAGGATGTAAGGTATGAGTAAACTAACATAATAAATTCTGGTTCATACATTGACCATAGTTAACAACTTGTATAACTACTTCAACAATGAAGATGTGCAGTTTGCTAATCCCTCTATTCACAATACTCTGAAGGTACTCCCTACAGTAAGCACAGGTAAGTACTGTACAAGTGTATAAAGCACATAGAACACATCATCTTGGGTAAACCTGGCAAAATATTCAGTAGTACCACTATATTCATAACTATATCAGCCATGGAGATGTAAACCAACATTATGCAGAACCAAGCTTTTCTAGGCATGGCAGGAAGGAGGAAAAAAATGCAACATTTGCCACTTTGTAGTGACCATGGTACCTCCTGTTTTAATTTCAAGAACAGACAGTTTTTACTGATGCCCATTATATGTATTGAGGGGAAAAATCCAGCAGTCAGGGGGTTGGACTGCATGCCTTAATATTTTTTTTTCCATTTCTAACCAATGTGAATCATTTGCCAATATCTGTAACGTATATTATAGCATATATCCCACAAGACAGATTACTTATAAAATATAAGGTAAAATATAAATATAAGTATAAAAACAGCGAACATACCCTTGTGATGCAAAAAAAGCAAGGAGTCCTGTGGCACTTAAAAGACTAACAGATTTATTCACTCCATGAGCTTTCGTGGGAGAAAATCATACTTTGTGTGATACAGAGGACTCTGATGTGAATATCTACAAGCAAATACTTCCATTCAAAATGGAATAACTTCTTTAGGACTTTGGCAAATAAAAAAATGTATAAACATGTAAGGCAGGCTTAGAAGCTGTGCTTAACTAACTAATCTGCATGAGTCCTGTATTAGCATGGATACAAAGAGCACAATTAGCTGATTAGCATAGTGGGTGCAGGGCATAGTGGGTAACGGTATTTGGGGTTAGTGTGCTCACAAATCTATCAATATCTGTAATTCTACTAAGGGGAAATTTGAAATACTGTCTTTTTGTGAATTGCTACTCTGTGGTTGTTGCAAATCTGTCTGAACTAGTTAAAGAGTAAAAACTACCCTTGGTTAAGAAGAGGCTTGTAGGAAGAGCGACTGCATGTTTCAGCCTGAAAGAATTTGAAAAAGATAAGGGTGGGGGTTTGAGGCTATTCTGGTCTTTCCTCCTATTGCCTCTCCTGTCTTTTGATAGCCATGGCTAAGCTTCTTGTGAGGCCTTTGTCATTTAGATAGAGAGAACTGTTTAAAGCTACTTAAGAACTGGGATCACCAGCCAGAGAAGCAAACTCTCTCTGACCAAAAATACTAAAGAGAAATTTTTCTCTCTGAGCTGAGATGACTGGAGGGAGGAACTGGCAGACAGCAGGTGGAGCCAGTAGATGGTGAGAGCAGCCAGCGCTGAGCTGAGTGGCGTGAGTGACCAGAGAGTGGAGCCAGAAGATGGTGAAAGTGACGAGCTGGGTAGCACAAGTAACTGGAGGGTGGAGCCAATGGACAGTGAGAGTGGTCAGTAGCAAGCTAGGTGGTGTGAGTGACCAGAGGGTGGAGCTGATGGACAGCAGGTGGAGCCAAGGAACAGTTCTAGAGTATGGAGTGAGTGACCAGTAGATGGTGTTGGCGGACAGCTGGCGTGAAGAACACTCCCTATGTACCCTAGGGCTGGTTGTGAGCCTAGTTAGCACTGATTTTCCAGATCAGTGCCATATTTGCCATTAAGTTTGTATGTTCTGTTATGCGGTGTGGGTTGGTGGGAACTTCGCTCTCTACTAATTTTTCTAGATTAGTGCTGATCTCTGCTATTTGGCCTTTTGCATTTTTGTGTTACTACTATTAAAAGTTCTGTTTACTACACTCAGACTCGTGCTTGCAAAGGGGGAAGCCTTCTGAACCTCTTTTGAAGAGACTCCAAGTCATGCCAAAGGAATTTTGAGGTAGATTTTTGAGGTAGAAGAATACCCAATAAAGACTTCTCTGAAATCACTAACCTCACCCTCTTGTGGGGTCTTCAGAATTTGAACTTATTAGATAAGTTCTGGTACTGAAAATTAATATCCTGTACCATACAAACCCAAACAATAGTCTGTATTTGATGGTAAGTGGCTAGTCAAAGCTGCCCCTACCCAGCAGTTCACTCCTTGTTTGTTTTGTAACTTTCATCTGAACCAAACCTTGTAACACCAAGTGTGGTCTTTAACAGGAAATACAAAAGGAATGGCAATACCAAGTCACAGCAGAGAAAGAATTTCATTGGCTGAGCTTGCGCTAAAACATTTACATCTCTGTTGCTGAATATCTTCATAGTAAAAAAAAGATTCTCCCAGAATGCAAATTTTATTCTCACATTTCAAAAAGTATTTCAAACAAACTTTGACAACTTTTTAAATGACTACCTGATTGCTGCAATGCAGTGCTTGATACATATTCAGAAGAGGAGGAAATGAACTCTTCTTATAAGGCTGTAAACTGGTTGCCATGTCTCTTTATAGTGTCACTACTAGTCTGTTGTGAAACAGAAGGTAAACAAGACAGTATAAATAAAGGACAATATTAGAACATCTAATTATATTAGCCAAACTTCAAAGCAAATATTAAACGTATTTATGAAGTTTTATATTACAAACTGACATCTTATTTTAGTACTTACATCACTTAGATTTTATGGTGAAATTACCTATCATATAGTAAATTATTTGGTCTCTAAAGTGAAAACCAGGTAAATGAGCACACACAAGCCTTATTTTTCCAGCCAAGGAGATTTTTTTTTTGATGGAATATTTCTAATTCTGAAAAACTGGTTCACAGGATTTCTTCCTATGGGCCATATACAGACCTTGTGCCATTGTTCTTGTACTGTGGCTCCTGCAAAAAAAAAAAATCTATTAAATTACCCTCCCTCCACTAGCTGGCAGAGCTTTACAAAGAATTATAAAATCTTTAGACCATTTCCAATTTCCTGTTTACTGAAACAGCAGTCAGCTCTCTCTCTGATTTTAAAGGGAGAAATTCCACATAGCCTTCCTTCTAAATACAAGGCCATATACTACCCTGCACTCTGATGCAGAGCACAGAAAAATGTGGCTCATTGGGTATCAAACTGTGAAAAGAGGTGGAGTGTCCTCTTGCTTTGGACCCTTTCCTCACAGACACCTCAGCAACCTCTCTAGGTGGCAGGGACTTTGAAGCTCGGAAAAGAAGAAAGGAAGCAGCCACATTCCATAGCAATAGTATACCTACCTTCTCCTCAAGTCCAAGAAAATAACTGAGTGGCTACCCATCTGGAACTTTACCACTAGTTAAACCCAAATTAGCTCCTCCTCCATGGTACAGATTGTGTGTGTGCACGCGGTCTGAGGGTGGGAGCCACAAAAGTACATAAGTCCCATTTTTAGGCATCAGTGTGATTCACAAACCTCCTGCTAAGCTATCGCCTAACACTGTAGGCACACAAACTCGCTCAACCTAAGTTTTCCCTCTAGGCATGCACATTGCAGCCTCACTCTCAGAGCCTGGGCACCCATCTTTTGCTTGAGTGCACACATTATATATGCATCTAGACCAGTGGTTCCCAACCAGTGTGCCAGGGCACACTGGTGTGCCACGGCAACACCTAAAGTGTGCCGCAGGCATCCCCGAGAGCTGGAGTTAAAGTTCCCTCCCTGCTCAGCCCAGCCATGTGGGCTGTGCAGGGCTGGGAAAAGGCAGCCTTCTGGCCCCCTAAAAATAGAGGAAGGCACTGGAACACGGAGTTCCAGGGGTCCCCCTAAAAATAGCAGGAGCAGCCTGAACACAGAGTTTTGGTGGCTCCACCTTAGGCCCAGTCAACAGAGAGCTGTGGGAGGCCAGGAATGTGTGAAACTCCCCCAGCAAGGCAGAGCTGCTTGTGTCGGGCAGCCTGCAAACAGCCCAGGTAAGGGGTTTGCAGGGGGAGGGCTGCTGGGGGTTTGTGTGTGTGTGTAGCAGAGGTGCGTGGGAGTGGCTGTATAGCAGAGGGTGTGTAGCTGGGATTGTGGGGAGGCTGTTTGGTTGGGGGTGTGTAGCTGGGGGTTGGGCTAGCTGTGTATTGGGGGGGGGGTGCAGGTGTGGGTTGGAGGCCTAGTTCTGGCCCCTGCAGTGATGAGAGGGTCCATCACAGGCAGCAGGGGGCTAAGGGAAGGGAGGATGGGACCCACTGGGGTGGGAGGGAGCAGCAGTGGGGTGAGGGTTTGCCCTGGGTGGCAAGGAGCCTCTATAGAGAAGAGGAAAGTGGGTGCTGCGCCATGATCCCATGCCCTACCTTCCCACTCCCCAGGTTCCTCCTGCCTCCACACAAAGCCACTCTTGTTCTCCCTTCCTCTCTCTTCTCTTGCCACCCTTGTAGAGTTTCCCACACAGCTCTCCTTGTCCTCTTTTCCACTCCTGGCCTGCTCTGCTCCCCACACTCACTCCTGCCATGGCACACGACTCCTCCTAACCTCCCATGTTTTGCCACTCCTGCTCTGCTACCCCTACTACCCCACATAGGAGCATTTCTGAAACACTGTGCCATGGTTCATGAATATTCATAAATAATTGAAGTTAATTTGAATATTCATGAGTTTTTTAATGTTGGTGTTCCTCGAAAATTTTGAAGGTATAAGGGTGTGCCACAGCAGAGAAAGGGTTAGGAACCACTGATCTACACACCTATCTTGTGCCTGCATCCCAAAGAGATTCATGAGGCAGGGAATACAGACATTCTGCTGCCCTAGCCCAAGGCCTCTCCAGTAAGTGGCCTCTGACCATAACTAGCCTCTGACCAGACTGGCACCCTCAGGCAAGTTCACACAAAATAGTTGGAGTGAAGGGGAGGAGGAGGAGGAGGAGAGGGAAGGAGCAAGTAAGACAACTTTCCTTATAATCTTTTGTCTGGAGTACATAAAGTAACCATTCAGGATACCAGGAACTGTCATTCAAATCCCCTCCTCTGCCTGATGAGAAGAAAAGATTTGAACAGGACCTGCCATTACTCAGGGGATTATCCTACCCACCAGGCTATAGAACAGTTCTAACTCTCCCTCTGGCCCAACTCTTATGTACATATCCCACTGTTTAATTCAAGTGGAACAGCTCCAATAGGAGAGACAGAGAGCCCCACATCAGAATATTCCATAATCTCAGCTGAGACCACTGACTTAAGAGTTGTCTGATTTGTTTACTTCACGATGAGGATGGGGAATTTGAAGCAGGGGTCCCCACCACCACCTGATGAGTACCCAGTCTACTAGGCAAACAGATCATCAAAGAAGTGGTCCTCTATTCTCTTTCAGGACCCATTTGCAATTTAGGCACACAAATGCCCATATTCCCCAGGTGGTTGATCACCAGTCAATGAACAAGATACCTCCTAGGAGCCTGGACTTGCACACCTAACTGAATGAGGGGCAAAACTAAATATAACCCTCATACTGGTGTTTCCCATGGCTAAATTAGACAGTTAGCATGATGGCTTTGCAAGCCTTCTCTGACTCCTCTCCTGCCCCTTACACTTCACAGAAAGCCTAGATGTCTAACTCAGTCTTTGTGAATTGCAGCATTGCTCCAGGGATTTTCTAGCCACTAGAACATTCAGTCTTGCGGTGATGACTGAATCCTTTCATGGACCCAACTCTAACCCTCTACTTGGATGCTCCTGTCCCACCTCATATGGTTGTCTGTAAACTCAATGAAACCCACTCCTAGCTGCACAAAAGGGAGCAAACACCACCCACTCTATTTACAGAAGTACAGTTTGCAGGAAATCGTATGGATGGTAACTCAAGTTTCTCACATAAAGGCAGCACATGCCTCCCCTCCCACCCACAACAGAGTCCAGATTGCAGAGCCTATTTATTTAGAAGAAAAACATTTTATAAGGGTGATTCAATTTTTTTAAAAAAATGTTAAGTGGGGTGATGAATAGGAGGAGCAGGATCTGAATATAGATTTATAATCTTGAACAGTGTTTCCCAAACAGTGTGCCATGGCACATGGGTGTGCCATCATGCCTGAGCAGGTGTGCCACAGAATTTTTAGGAAAACTACTACTCAAAGAGCTCTGGAATAGTCATGAATATTCATGAGTTCATTTGGAGACTATGTGGTGCTGTACCCCAAAATAATCAATGGTATCAAGGTGTGCCATGGCAGAGAAAAAATTAGGAACCACTGATCTAGAAGACAGTGATCCCTAGCTTTTAAAAATATCATTAGCTGTTGCTGCTACACCTCAAAGGTAGCTGCATGTTAGTGACATAATCCCACCTTATGGTATGTGCTGTTAAAATCTGTGAGGGTTTTTGAGATGAGCAGTACCCCAGAAATGAAGAAGCCTGGCTTTTGAAAAGTGGAAAATCAGTTGGTTCCTCTATGCACATGAATATGGGGCACATTTATAAGGATGCACAAACCTCACTGCCTGAAATCTTGCACATGATGTGCCACCCATGATGTGCAGACACAGCCACCGTCCAGGAAATAACAGGGGGTGACTGTAAGGAAATGCAGCGACTCAAGCGGGAACGAACAGGAGGTGTGGATGCCCCAAGCAACCTCTGGCTTGTTTCCAACCCGCCTGCTCAGCACCAGAGTGGCATCCAGGAATTTTTCTAACACCCTCTACGTCCCCCAAATTTCCCAACACCCCCCATTTGTCAGCTAGTAGCAGTGTTATACCAAATTAGTGAGCACCCCCTGCACCTCCCCCTACACTGCCCCAAATTTCCCAACACCCTCAGTTGTCAGCTAGCAGCAGTGTTACACCAAACTAGTGAGCACTGCTGTTCCCTCTAAGCTGTGTGCATGTGCGCATGCACACAGCTCATGAAGCCTACGCACACAACAATATGAAGTGCGCACATAAAAATTCTATAGTGCTAATATTGGTACTCACAAAGGCATGTTTTTGTGCACACAAAGAAATTGTTTGCGCACAAAGTCTATGAATAATTAGAGGGAACATTGGTGAGCACCCCCTGCACCTCCTCCTGACTGTCCCCCTACCCCCCAAATTTCCCAACACCTCCCCAGTTGTCAGCTAGTAAGTGTTATACCAAACTAGTGAGCACCCCTGCACCTCCCCCACACCCCCAAATTTCCCAACACCTCCCCAGTTGTCAGCTCATAAGTTATACCAAACTAGTGAGCACCCCCTGCACCTCCCCCACACCCCCAAATTTCCCAACACCCCCCAGTTGTCAACTAGTAGCAGTGTTATACCAAATTAGTGAGCACCCTGTACACCTACCTCCAACCCTCCCCTATATGCCCCAAATCTCCCAACCCCCCAGCTGTCAGCTAGTAGCAGTGTTGTACCAAATTAGTGAGCACCTTGTGCACCTGCCCTACACCCCGCCCAAATTTCCCAACACCCCCAGTTGTCAGCTAGTATTATACGAAATTAGTGAACACCCCCTGCACCTCCCCAACCATCCCCCTACACCCTGAAAATTTCCCCAAACCCCTCCAGTTGTCAGCTAGTAAGTGTTATACCAAATTAGTGAGCACCCCGTGCACCTGCCCCTACACCCCACCCAAATTTCCCAACACCCCCAGTTGTCAGCTAGTAAGTGTTATACCAAATTAGTGAGCACCCCGTGCCCCTGCCCCTACACCCTGCCCAAATTCCCCAACACCCCCAGTTGTCAGCTGGTATTATACAAAATTAGTGAACACCCCCCACCCATCCCCCTATACCCCCCAAATTTCCCAACACCCCCGTTGGCAGCTAGTAGCAGTGGTACACCAAACTAGTGAGCCCCCTGCGCCTTCCCCCACACCCCAATTTCAAGTCCTGGGGAGAAGACCGGCCGCCCCCACCCCCGGGGATTGCAGGCAGGTGCCTGGCGCGGACCCCCGGAGCAGAGGCCGCCTCCCCAGCTTTGCCCCGGGGCCGCAGGACCGCGGTGTCGGCAGCCCGCCCCAGCGCGCGCGGCTGAGGGAGCGGGGCGCCGAACCACACGACGCGGGCGGGGGGCGGCACCTACCGCTGCCGAGCGGGGCCGCTGCCCGAGTGCGGCCGCCGCCCTCCCAGCGCCTGCGGCTCCCCCCGCCCAGTTGGCCCGGCCCGGGCCGGCGGGCGGGGGAGGAGGAGGAGGCTGAGGCGGGGCTCGGCGCGGGCACGTGGCGGGCGCGGCAGGTGAGCGGGATGCACCGCGCGCAGGGAGCGAAGGCGGGGCCAGGTTGCCCTGCCGGCGGCCTTGGCGCTGGCGTCGAGCAAGATGGAAATAAGACAGGCGGTGTGACCCGAGCCACAGCGATTACTCCTGCTCGAGGCTGCTCTGAGGACACCTCAGGGAGGGAAGACTGGGGGGGTTAGTCATTGAGCCCTCTGTTGGCCAGTCGCAGCCTTGGCGGCAGGGGTCTCAAACGCAAATCCCCCCAAGGGCCGCAGGAGGACTGGTAGGTTAGCCCGAGGGCTGCACCACTGAAACCTTTTCATTGAATAATGTTGCAAATATCAGTAACAATAGCGTCATTGTGGGCAACAGGATATAGCTTTAGGGGCCGCATGCGGCCCGTGGGTTGTGTGTTTGAGATGCCTGGCTTGCAGGCACCTGGGTGTTGTGGTCAGTTGTGTCCCTGATGGTTTTGCCTAATACTTAGTCTTCATTTTGCTGTTATTGATAGCTAGCAGTGACATGACTCATTTTGTTGACAGTGTTCTTATTGCTATCTCAAGCAGCCAGTTTATGCACTCGAAATAGCTATATGCCATTTTGCAACTCTAGCCTCTCCAGGGCAGGTGATGGGCTTGATGCAGGTCCTTTGCCTGTTCCTGCTATCTTAAGCCCCCTTTGATACAGGGGAGCTGTGTCTTTTGTACCAGTGTGCTGCATCTTTTGCCTTCTCTTTGGCACGAGCAAAGGTAAATGGCCCGGAGAAGGGCTCAGTGTTGGCAGGGTGCTTCATACTGATGTTGAAGAACTCAGACCCAAGTCCAAGTGGGAAGGGGCTAAGAGCCATCTCCATTAACAGGGCTTTTAGACAAATGTCCCTGTCTCTTCTAGTCTGTGGCCCAAAAACTTTGCAAATCTAGCATTCACACTGGTCTCCCCTAGACACTTTAAACAACTTGTGGTGAATGTCATTAAATGTGAAGGGCTTGTGACAAACAGAACTCTGAGGCCAAGGACACGCCTCATCAGCGGGCAAACATCCCCAGTGGGATCCCTATCTCTAACTTACTAACTAACCAACTTACAAGCTACTTACAAGAACTATCAACATCTATATGAAAGAGCCAGTAGGCACTTGCAAACACAAGAGAAAAAGCTGTTTCAGCCAGAGGCGTTGCTGGCACTGGGCACCCAGGGCACATGCCCCGAATCCCAGCACTGGTGCCCCGGGTCTGGCAGCCCTCCCCCAGTCTCCAGCCCAGTTGGGCCGGAGATCTGTGGCCCGGCCACCCACAGCTGTGCAAGCCCTGTCCCCAGCTGGGGATCCGGGGCTCAACTGAGGAGGCCGCTCCTGGCCCCGTCTCCAGCTGGGGATCCGGGGCCCAGACGCCTGCAGCTGCAGCCACGGCAGCCCCGTCCTCAGTGGGGGAATCCGGGGCTCAGCCACACACAGCCGTGGCAGCCCCATCCCCAGCCGGGGATCTGGGGCTTGGCCACCCACAGCAGCGGTGGCCACTCCAGCCCTGTCCCCAGCTGGGGATGCGGGGCCCAGCCACCCGCAGCCGCTTCCATCCCTGTCCCCGGCTGGGGATGCGGGCCCAGGTGCCCGCGGTGGCACACAGCAGCTTCTGGCCCTGTCCCCGGCCAGGGGGCATGGCCTGCTGGCAGGGGCGGGGCCTGTGGCCATGCCCCGGGTCCCTCCCTGGGGCAGTGACGCCCCTGGTTTCAGCAATCGTCACAGGTGGTGAGAGGGAGCTGAGAGGGCAGAGAACTGGTGGCACTTATATACTGCCGCAGGAACATGGGGCTCCAGAGGCAGCCCTACAGATACCACTAAGGCAAAATAATCTCTGACAGCCATGTACCAGAGGGGGACACACCTAACATTGAATTACCAAGAGCAAGCAAGAGGAACAAATGAACATTTAGGAGAAGGGAAATTTGGGGACATAAATATACTCCCCCTCTTTCCCCATCTGCCTTCAACTAAAATGAAGTAATTCACAATGTACATGATCTTCAGACCACTGCTCTATGAGGTCCTCCTGCAAAACAGATTTTTATGTTCCTAATATTTTCAGCATTCAAAAAAAACCAACTTTTTAAAAAGTGCACACAAGCTTTCAGGCCTTCATTACACAGCATAAAAAAAGCAAAAGATGGCAGAAGCATCACGTTTGATAAACATTTTGCAAGAAACCTTTAAAATGTCCTGTTAGTTAAATAGTCATTCTTGTACACAGTTGAAAGGCCTGGTTTTACAGCATTGCTTGACTTTCCCTTCCCTCAATTTTACATGGTGTCAGATAATTCATTCCAAGGTTTTATCCACATTAGGGTTTACAGTTGTGTTTAGAACATTTGTTTGAATATCTCCCTTGGCTTGGATAGTATCAAAAGCAATGTTTTATATGCTGCAAACGCAAGGACATTAGACTTGCAAGAAGGAAATTGTGGCATGGATTTGTAATGGCCACATTGCTCACCATGTGTGATTAGTCATAGCTAGAAACATATGTTCCTAGGGAGGCTCACAGCTTTGCAATTAGATAAATCATTTTTAAGCTCTATGGTTTGTGAGACTAAATTAGTTCAGTTCACTTATTAGAAACTACTGGTGCTAGACCTGAATAATTTTCTATGGGCTGGGTGTAATGAGTGTAACCCCCTTTGGGGTCTTAAAGAGCATAGTTCCTTTAAATCTTTGCCCTGTGGGGGAAGGACTGGTTGGTCTGGAAGGAGGATGTGGAGCTGAGGGCAAGGGGGCTGCAAGAGCCAGAGAGAAGCTGCGTAGAGAGAGAGAGACCCTGCCTGAAGCCAGGGAGGACAGAGCGGCTGGGGTAGGGAGAGTTGTCCAAGGACAGAGCTGGACCCATGTGACTGGCCACCCGGAGCTGTGGGGCCATGAGTACAGAGCCTGGGACTTGGCCTGGGACTAAGCGGGTGGCTGTTGTTATTTAAATTGGGAGGGTGTCGCTCTGTGGTTGCAGAGTGGCGGAAGGGGCATCAGAGGTTTTTTGCTAGGAAAGCTGCTGGCATCGAAGACGACCAGGAGCTGATGGACTGAACACTGGACTGGAGCTGTTCTGGGACTCCTGAACTCAGGGTGGAGATACAGAGCTCACTGTCTGCCTTGAGCCTGCTGCACTGCTGGGCCTGGAGGGCCCTGTGTTAGCTGTTACTCCGTGTTACTGCTGTCTCATCTCCTGACCCCTGTTGGTTTCTCCTTCACCTCTCTGTAAATAAACCTTCCCCATTCCCATAATCCCTGTGCTATCCTAGTGTGTGTGTGGTCATTCTGCGGGGTTTGGAACAGGTGCCCCTTGGGTAAAGGGACTCTCCTTGCTGCATCCCTGGACATACCCTTCCTTGGCCAGAGCTGCCTGTGGGGCAGACTCTATCTCAGCTACAGGATTGTTACACTTGGTGTCCCATATACTTGCAGTACACAAACCTCTATGACACACACCCTGGGTGCTCCTTCAGAGTGAAAAAAGATCACCTGCTGAGTCAAGTAAAATAAAATAGTAATTGGGGGGGGGAAGGGAATGGAGAAAGAATTACTAGAAGATCTTTGCTAATGGGCACAGATCGCAGTAGCCCAGGCTATGCTGGTGGCAGGGTTCCCAGAAGAGATGAAACACAATGCAATTGTGGAGAGCCTAGATGCAGTGGGAATACTAACTAGGAAGAGTGAAGGTCCCGACTCGTATTTATAGCGGTGAATTGAAGGGTATGATAGCACTACGTACTCACTCCAAAGAAGCAGATCCTAATAAAATACCTGAAGTAGTACAAGTGAGAGGTACCCCCTGGACAATTCTGTGGCCAAAACAGTCCTCTGCTAGCACACCCTTGTTACTGGAGGTGGCTTCATTAGCTCAGAAGCTACAGAGTCTGATGGCAAATAAGAAGCGGACACAAGAGGAATTAATATTGGCATTAGGAGGGACTCCAACACCTGCAGCAGCCAACCCAGGGGAGTGGGCAAAAGAGTTGGGGAATGCCCTCAGGGATGTGTTGAAGCCAGTACCTGAAAATGCACCATACAAGCAGTTACATTGTTTCTCTGGAGTCACACCTATACCCTCAGGGGAAAATGATTATGAGACCTGGAGGGAATTTGCAGTGCCCCTTGTCCAAGAGTGGGAATGCTGTGATGCTGAAAAGCAGAAACAGGTGCTTGAAAGTCTGAGAGGAGCTGCTAGCAGATTGTCAGAGCCCTGAAAGACTCCCAACCAGCTGCCACAGTGCACGACTATTTAGCTGCTCTTGAGAGCGTCTACCACACAATGGATAGCGGCAAAGACCTGTATTTTTGGTTCCATCACACCTATCAAGGGTCTCATGAGAGGTTGTCAGACTTTATCAGGAGACTGGAGGATTTACTGCAGCAAGCAGTGCAGAAGGGAGGAATTCCCATTAAGCACATTGATTCTGCTAGGTTAGATCAGATCCTTCAGGGCACCCGATAAGATAGGAGGATGCTGTGGTGACTGCAGCTGAAGAAGCAGGCCCAAAACCCACTTCCATTCCACAATCTCATTCAAGAGATACATAAAGAAGAAGAACAATTGATGCAGGCAGATACAGTGGCACCACCAAAGGAGGCAGGGAGTTACACCACCGCGGTGCTTGCAGTAACAGAGGAGGTCCCATCAGTAGTAGCAGCGCTGAGAAATTTGACCCAAGAAGTGGCCATGCGGCAGACTTATACTGTACCATCTGGAAAAAGGAAAAGTGGTTCTGTTACAACTGTGGGAGAAATGGACACTATGCACTGGAGTGCCAGAACAGGACAGCCCATACAAGGGTATCTCGAAGACTGCAGGAAACCCATAGGGAGCTTCAGGGAAATGCCAAAGAGGCCCAGGAGAAGGAACAATCCAAGACCCTGAAATTCCAAGGCTCCTTAGGAAAAAACACAGATTGGGGTTACCCCAATGGACTAACAGGCCCCCACGGATGTCATACCCATCCGTATAGAGGGACGTTTATGTGAGGCATTGCTGGATAGTGGATTGCAGGTCACCATACTTTGTTAATCTTACTATCAAGAACACCTGCAGCATTTGCCCTTGTACGCCCCCGCCCGGCCTAACAGTCTGGGGAATTGGTTGTGACTCGTGCCCGTGTCTGGGGTATATCCTGTTAAAGGTCCACTTTCCAAAGAATGGTGCCAGGACAGGACAGGAAATCGAAACATTGGCATTGATCTGCCCAGCTCCAAAGGGAAGAGAATATGCACCTTTAATCCTAGGGACTAGTGCAAACCTGTGCCAAAGATTAGCACAGAAGTGTCAAGAGATAGCAGGGAATAACTATCTGCAGGGGCTACCAATGAATGCTTTATGTAAACCTGCATACCAGCAAGTGGGGCACCCTTCATCCCAAGAGGAGACCAAGGCTAACCCTTTGGGAAGGATAGTTTCCAGTTTACGGATTCCCCCGTTCCTGCTGAGTGGAAGGACCGTCTGTGTGAGAAGTTAGTCAAAAGGAAGACAGTTTTCTCTGTGCATGCCTGGAATGTTGGGTGTGCTCGTGGCAGAGCCGGTGCTGGGGATTGTGGTGGGGGGGGGGGGGGGGGGGGGGGGGGGGG